>JAREYC010000002.1:69332500-70532500 GCA_030015325.1 Cryptoblepharus egeriae
CACAGGCAGTGAGCAGAATTCCAGGAAGAAAAGCAAAATTGATGTTTTCTTGATTCCTGCCAGCTAACTGGAAAAGGGCAGGCACATTTTTCACTTGACTTAACAAATAAAATATATGGCTTTGTTTAGATGGCGCAATGCTTCCAAACAACAATATGAATGCAACTGTTTCTGAAAAGGAAGCCTGTCAAAAGAAACAGCTGCATTTTGAAGCTGGACAGCTAGGGTTCCCCCCCTTTCAGTTCATAGGAGACAGAGATTTAGAAAAACACAGATTGCAAACAGGCAGCCCCTTTCTGCTTTAAAAGAAATGGCCTGTCTAAATGATTTTTTTCTCAGTGGCAGGATAAACTATCATGCTCAGCCTTGTGAGATGATCCTTCTCAAAGTGATGTGTGCCAAATGTATCCCACCAAGGTCTTGTTCATTAAACCGCCACAATACACAGTAATTAATAACTATACTAGACCAGTGTTGAGTGAGGCAGATTGTTCCCCTCAGGGCAGAAAGAAAAGGTAAAACAACAGACGAATCTTGGGTCAATCTGAACAATGCACAGCATGTGGAAAAAGCATTGTATGATATCAAAAACAATGATAGTGGATTATCCAAGGTAATGAAACTTGAACACTACTGACTTGAGGGTGCTGAGACCATATGATCACTATGCAGGCTTGTGGTTCCAAACACTACTAGTCTGGCAACACTATAAGTCACATCTGAGTGCAACCCTAACCAACTTAGGCCAGCACAACTCATCCATCTCTCTGTTTTTGAAGTGGCATGGGGAGGCTGGCACATGTCTGTACACCTTCAGGAGTGGTACAGAAGTGCCTAACAGCACATTGGTGACACTACCTGGCCAACTCGAAACTTGTACTGGGGGCTTAGGCTGGCCTAACTGAGGGTTAGGACTGCACTGACAGAGTAACTATTTGTGATGATTTCTTAGTCTAATTGACTATAACAAAAGGAAAGCATCCTCCTTCCCTTGTATCTGAGTTACCGTAAGTATGGATATAAGTAATTTGGGCGGTATGGTAAGAAACATGCGATCTTCAATACTGTTTCTTTCAATCTACTAATTTCTATCAAGTAGCTCACTTTATGCAAGCTGCTGACAACCAATTGCTTACTACAACCTGTTTCCTGCTCAGGAAACCAGAACTGGTTAATGTGCAGGGGAATGTGCAGTAGTGCAGCAGCAGCCCCGACAAGAGGATCTTCATGTTCTGCTTAGCCAGGTGATATTGAGACAATTCAGGCTGGCAAAAACAGAATGTACCATGTATACTTGAATCTAATGCACCATCGACATCTAATGCGCACTCTATACTTATAATCAAAATACCAAATCTACTTGAATCTAATTAACCGTGAATTTTATGCACACCCTGATTTTGGAGACTAAATTCGGCTGAAAAAGGAGAGCGTTCAATTCGAGTAAATACAGTATATTAGGCTTTCAGGGACCCTCTGTCTGATTTACAGGCAGACTGGACATCTCTGGGCTGAAGGTCCAATTCTGTCAAACAGCACAGGCAGCCCTGAACATTGCTTTATCATAAGGAAGCTTCTTTGACTGTCCCATAACACATGTTGTAGCACATGTCCCAATAGAACAGTTGAATCAGCACTGGAATGCTGCATAGGATTGGGCCCTTAGCTATTAAAAGGCAGGCTAGCGACCTCATTTAAGTTATTTTTTATGGTTTCTCAAGCAGATTTCTGTCACACACACACACCCATTTCACACAGAGCAGTTGTACCACTGACCACTTTATTGCATAATATCTGACAACACTATTAGTTTTTTAGACAACAAAAGATTTCAAGAACCATTCTGTGTAAACTATACAACAAGTAAAAGGAGCTTCTAGAGAAGGGTTAGCCAAGTGAGCACTGGCCAATGCCACTAAGCACTGGTGGCAGATATAGCACCATGCTCCACCAAGGGGCAGGGGGATGCCAACAGTGGCACACTGTTGGAGCAGCTGTAGACCTCTGTTCTGCTGGGTGAGCTCCTGCCCCCTTCCCCCAGCCACCTCAGACTTGTACTACCCTTTCCCCAAGATTTCTGGAGGAAACTATTAAAAAAAATTCAAGTTTTTTTCCTGAGAAAACACAGGAAAAATAGATATGGTACACCTCATTTCCTGCCAGTCCCTCCCTCATTTTCAAGGTGGAAGGTTTTTGTTTTTATTTGCTTCCAAAATGGGGTGCTGGCCAGTGAGACTGGTTAATAGCAGGAGGGAGATCTATTATAAACTGGGCTTTGTATGGTCTTATGGGGTGAACTTTTCTGAATGTGGGGAATTCACATTTGGCACTTTCCTGATTCTGAATTTGCCCTCTGTACTTCTCAATTCCTGTCAAATATAGGACAAGTTAGAAGAATTTCCATAACTTCATCTGTCTAGAGCCAAAGTTCCAAAGTGACCGCAAGTGACAGTAAGAAAGGCCACTTTAAGCACATTTCCAAGAAAACAGATTTGTTTTGGAAGTAAAGTTGTCTGGGCTACAGATCAAACAGAGTGAAATATAACTCCCATGCATTTCTTGGGGTTATTTAACAGCCTCTGTGACCACTGGGATTACAGAACGATGAGCAAAAATTAAACTCCCAGGGCTAGAGCTGTTATTTATCCAAACACACCGTAAATAAAAAGCAAATATGAAAATGATTTTTCATAGGTCTGTCTACTGACTGCCAATGCAGGCTGGTTTGTATCTTAATAAACCACTTAATCTATCTCAGAACAAAACAGAACAGTAAATAACTTGGAAACCCATTTGGACTACACTGTATTTTACTTACATGGACTTCCATCAATAACAAGGAGACCAGAATGAGACCTATACATTATCATGACTGCTAATTATTTCTAATGGGCCTAAAAACATGAGGAATGAAAATAAAAACTGGCCTTCCCTTTAGACTTATAACTTAAGGTAGCCACAGAAAATACATATACAATCTTATGACTGTGTTTATCCCCGAGATTGGTTTTTTGAGTGAAGCTGCAATTTCCTCTTGAATTACAAGACTGATCTTTGTGGCTTGATCTTATTTCCTTGTTTATGGCTGGCACAGCTCCACTTGAACTTCAGGGGAAGCTGGAACAAGCTCCTTCCTGTCAAGTCTCTGTCTAGCACAAGCTCTTTGCTGGAAGACTGCAGCACCTGAGGCAAGCAGGCAAAGCTGAACTTCAATCAAAACAGAAAACAGACAACTCTGCTCCAGCCAGCTCAGCTCCTGCATAAACTAAACTGGCAAAAGTCAAGCGTTTGGAGTAAGAGACCCAAAAAAGACACCTGCACCAAAACATGCTGGCTAATTATGAAACCAGCATGGAAGCTGCCATGTGAATCTAATGTGTAGCTTCAATATTCTCCTTGACAGCTTATTTTGGCAGTCAGAACTACTATGTTAGCAGGTGGGGACAAGTCTTTTCCCAGTAACACTTGTAACATTGATGCAGACTTTTCATCAAAATGTGGCTTCGGCAAATTGAAGCTACAATTTAGTTTAAATCACAAGGTTACCATAATAACCTCATGTAAATAAATCTGTATCAGACTGTTCTAAGCCATCTTCTGTGCAATGTGTAAAAATCCACAATCCCATCCAGACCCCCAATGCAACTTTCCTGCATTGGGACAGGAAGAGTCACAAAGGTTGCAATCCTATCTACACTTACTCGGGAGCAGCAAACCCCAGTCTATAATGGGACTTGCTTCTGAGTAGACCTGCTGAAGATTGGGCTCAGACAGGGTAAGTGAGGATCCCCTTACTACTTTTGGTTGGTTGTCCAGGAAACTCCAAAGCAGGATGTGGTTCCACATGTAGCAAACCCTGAAGTACTTTAAATTCACCTTATTTTATTTTTTTATTATAATATTTTTACTGCTTGTGATATACTGTATTCTGGAAATGTATAATTGTACCCAGTACTTATACTTCACTGTCCAAGTCTCAAAGGATCTCAAAGGTTTTGGACACATAGCACATTTTATTTTGGCTGCTGTACCAACATGTACCAAAAATTGCTGCAGAGTTACCTCTAGGGAACAATATCTCAAAAGCCTGCCTACCAATGAATGGAAATGGAGAGCAACAAACAGTTGGTCAAGCAACAAAAAATAAGGAAATAGCCACAACCTAAGAGTAAAAGAAATATATCTTGAGGGTAGCACCACCAGAGAAGACAATAGGCAAGGGAAACTGACATGGTATGTACACAATTCACATTCTCTGACTATAATTCCACCTCTGCTGAAGTTAGATCACATGCAGGAATCAGAGGTGCATCTTTTAAGCTTGTAAATCCAATTCCAAGCTTCAACTGTTGCAGCTGAAGTGGAGGAAATCATGGAAACTTTTACACCAAACAATAAGGAAACAAGAGAATGCAAAAGAATGAAGGCATTTGAGAGTGAAACATATGACCAAATTAACTCCTTGTGTTAAATTACAAGAAGGAAGGTCCTAAGAATTGGCTAACAGATTGCCCAATCCTATCCAACATCCCAGTACATGGGACATGTTTTGCATCTTTCAGTGGCTGGGAGGGGGGGTGTATTCACAGAGGGATGTAGTTCTCAAGGTAAGGCAATGTTTGATCTCTTGCTCCAGAGATACAATGCTATTGGATTGGCACTGCTAATCTGGATAGGATTTTGCCCTCAATCCTATGTATAGACCCTTATGTATAGGGTCTAAAGAGGAATTTTTTCCCTGTCCATTGTCTTCAGTACCTGAGGGCCAAATTCTGTCCTAACCAACTTGCCCTCCCCAATCATAGAATGCAACATGCACCCTGATCTCATGGTTAAAACAGTACTGGAAACCCTAGTGGATAACGAGGGACAACTGTACATTAGATAAAATGTATACAGATGATTCTGTATTATGCATATGTTCTTGGTGAGGACTGTATTCTGGAAGACACTACTGCAGTTTTATATGGTAGTAAGTTTAGTTAAGCTTTTGGCCAAGATCCAATGTTTTGCTTATAGTATTAATATGAATGCATACAATCTTTTTTTACTTTCCTTTTCCAAGGAAGTTTCCTCTTCTGTGAAGGCAGAGAGCCTTTCAGTTCACTACTCTGAGACACAAGGAAGAAACCAACAATTTCCCCCAGCATACACAAGATTGCTTTGTACTTAAACAAAGGCCCCTCTGCATCCCAGCCTCATTACACAGGCCTAAACACATTTTGTTGTCTTGGTCCTATTCTAGGTTATATTTGGGGTTCTGAATAAGGAGGAAGCTCATTGAGATCACAAATATAACCTATTTAGACCAGCATAACTCACCTGGCAAAATTTCCTGAAGAGGTGTGGGGAGGCTAGCACATGTTCTAACCAACACACTGGCAGGTTAGGCCAGTGAACAGACATGTGATAGCCTTCTCATACCACCACAGGAAGTTATGCCAGGTGAGTTATACTGGCCTAAACTGGTTGGGATTGCACCCTAAATCAGCATATAAAGGTGGCTATGCCATACTCTCAAAACCATTCATTCATTCATTGGATTTCTATCCTGCCTTTCTCAGCAAGGTTGTCTCAAGGTGGCTAACAAACATTTAGGCATAACCCATGCAAGAGGAAGTTGGAACAGGAGGTGGATCTGGCCTAGGAGGAAGCAGGATCGGCAGCAAAGGTGCATGCCATAACCTAACCCCTGTTTTGGCAGCCCTGCACAGGCTTCCTGGATTTGCACCGGCTAAGCAACTAGCATAGATCCAATAAACCCAATTGGGCTGGCTAGGGCTTTACTCAGTGTAAGGGGAAATATATCCCCTTACTCTGAGGCAGTGGTAGGATTCAAATAAATTAACAACAGGTTCTATGTCCTAATAACCTAAATTAACAACAGGTTCTATATCCCATCAGTAACCAGTTCTCAGAACCAGGCGCTCATTAGCAAAGGGTTCTACAGAACCTGTGAGAATCCCCTGAAGCCCACCGCTGCTCTGAGGTGACCGCCTGCTGCCTCCCAAACTGCTTTGGATGCAGCGTAGGCCGTGTGGTCTGACTGCACCAGTGCATTTTAGAGTTGGGCTGTTAGGCTGAAACTCTTTCTTAGTAGAAACAGACATCTCTAACCACTTTGAGGTGGGAAACAAATACTATTCACAGACTAAAAGGGGGATTTGTTTTCAACCCAATACTGTGGCACAAATAGCCCAGTAACATCAGAGATGTTTGGACATGAATCTAAATTTTGAATGTGATTACTGAGAAATATTGAGACACTGCTCCTTATTCGGAATGATTTGATTTTCCTAAAGTTGTTGCCAGCCTGACTGGGACATAATAAAAATGGATATAGGGGCTTTGGTGTAAGAAAGAACTTTGTATCAGAATCAACAGATTTGGAGTCACACATTTTTCAGTGTACACATTCCTGAAGCCCTCAAAATTTAACTCAGGGAGAAGCATTTAGCCGAAGAGAAATGCGGTCCAGACAGTCCTAAAGAAACCTCAGCCACGTGATGGCTTCTGAGGAGGCTTCCAAAGCCACAAGCACAACAACTGACTGAAAACTCTGCCAAACAGCCAGATGCTCCTTCAGGAGAAAATGTTACACAGCTTTGAGATCCAGATCCCAATGCTGTTGTTGCAAAAAAATGAGAAGTAATGTGCAAGGTGTGGACTCAACAACCGTGTGATTTTAAGCTGTTGTTTCTTCTTTTAAAATCTACCAAATTCCTGTTTATTTAAATAATAATAATTCAGATTATTTTGTGCATTCTAAGAGTGCTCCCTATGAATAGATACAGCAAATGAATTTACAGATGAAGCACAGAGGCGCAAAAGGCAACCTTCCAACAGTTTAACCTTTGATCCTCAGAAGAGCGAGATGCAGTTGCCAAGAAGCCGAGGCAACTGCTAGTAAAACATGCCAATGAACCAGATGCTGTCACTAAAATCTTTAACATCTACAGTTTTAGAGGCCAAGATTAGCAACAAGAATCCAAAGGAGGTGGAAAGCAACAGCACGTGTCTACAACAGGATTTCATTGTACGTCAGGCTGATTTGAAAACATTAGTAGGCAACACTTCTGGTTAGTGTTTCTAGTTAATTCCTTATTTGCAGGTGATATGTGTGGCTTGTCTATACAGGATCACCATCACCATTAACAGTATTTACAATACAGTATCATCACCAGAAGCTACAACATCAGTCAAAATTAAGGTTTATCCACTTTATGATCCACCACATGAACCATGATCCACCAAAATATAGCAACCAAACAGCCTATTGTTTATTTTTTCATGGCCATCCTTAAAAAAGAGGCAGAAAGTGGCGTTCTCTGTTTTTAGTACACATTAACATTTTAATCAATTTTAAAGAATTTTAGATAAAAATTACTGTCATGTATGTGGTGTGTATGTTTTTACGCCTGTAGCTGTCAGCAGTCATAGCCACAGGAATAAAACAGGCATAACACACACAAAAGAACACAACTACATAGTCAATCACTCAAATTAAACTTAGAGCACAGTCCTAACCATGTCTACTCAAAAGTAAGCCCCATTATGTTCAATGGATTACTCCCAGGAAAGTATCTTAAGGATTGAGCCTTATAGGAGTAGTTTAAGATTTGCATGTTATGTGTATGTACAACTAAAGTGAACCTAGTGCTGCCAAACACAAACAAATTAAGACACTGCCACATTAAAGCGTTGAAAAGATAGCGAACTGAACCAACAGGAGTGAACATAGCATTCAATTACTATGGAGACAAATTGGTTTTAAAGTGTAGGAAAAAATGTTCCAATGAAACATTAAACATTTGCTTATTCCTTAGTAAATTCAAACGTGTAGCTGACAGCACAATACTAACCATGCCTACTCAGAAGAAAACCCCATTGTAGTCAGTGGGTCTTACTCCCAGGAAATTGTCTTTAGGATTGCAGCCTGAGTTTCACTTTACTTAATATCTACCATTAAGGGGAACATTTTAAAGGTCTGTGGGGCAGTGTCATTGACATCAGGACAAGCTTGAGACCACACACTATCAAGATAGAAATTCCTTGAAAACTGTTCCCCTGACTGATTGCAAAAACCAGGCAATATCAAAGCATGTGTAACAGCAGCTTTTCACAATGGAGAAACCAAATCCACACAGTATCTATGGGTGTAGGGAAGAGGGAATTATATAAACCTGCCCCGCACACTGAGCTTCAAAACATTTTTTTTCCTAAAATGTTAAACCACCTGGCAAGACAAAACTTTTGCCTGACTTCCATGAAATTTAGTGTAGGCTGCTATCTCCCCCATGACCCGTTTAAATATCAAAGACTAATTAATTGAAATGTAGTAGCACTCACAGCTAGGAAAATGATCTCAATATCTATCATCCAGCTGGGAGTCGGGCTAGGGCAGCTCAGGTATGCAATCCAGATCCCCAAAGCCTAACAGGCTGTTCAAACTCATGCAGAGTAGAGGGAAGGCCAAATGAACCACAAGATAACTCAAGCTAATGATAACTGTTTTTGGATTGCAGCCAAACAATGTCCCACCTACACAGTCAGCTCACATGAGCAGGTATTCTATCAATCCCACATGGGATCTGTTGTGCTTGTCTCTGCAAGAGGAAGAAGAGCTGACAGGCACTGGAATTCAGGGTTCAGAGACAGGGTTGGGAGAAAAGAGATACTCTGTTGGAGTAGGATTACTGCATTGGCAATTCAGATAATTTCCGCCCCCCCCCCCCCCCGCTTTTCATGTCTCCAATACGGAGAGTGAGGCAAGGGACAGGAGACAATGCCATAATCTTCTGATGTTCTGGCACCTTTAGAATCTGGGTGGAGCTGGATTATATTTCTTGCATTATAATGCAAGGGATGCAACTGCTGTGTGACAATTGGTGGGAAAAGGGTTCTTCATGTCCTTACTTGTAGGTGTCAAGAGACTGTCAGATGCAAGTAACATTTGGTCAGCACTCTGCAAGTCTACAGCCACTGGCTGATCCCACACAGGCTATGGCTACATATATACATAGTGATGAATCAGCCTATGCCTGTTCTCCTTCTGATACTGCCATTTAATACCCATTGGTAAAAAATATGGAAAGTCTCCTCATTTGTCAAATATGACCTCAAGTCTTTATCAGCAGTACTGGTAAGATGCAAACAACCAATGTTTGTGGTAATTGGTTTTTAGAGTTCCAGGAGGATCACATACCTGGGTAAAGATCCTTTTCAATTAGTTTCATCTGGAGATGGAAGATCTGTTCCTGGAGTTTGCAAATGGAGTGCTTCATTTTCTCTCGCCTTGTCACCATGTAACAAAGATTTCTAACCTGCAAAAAAGAATTAAGGAAGTTTTTTCATTATAATAACTACTGGCAATTATTCTACTGGTTCAGAATATCTACTGGCAAGTCCAGCATTTCAAAATGCCTTTTAACTTCACCATGTCGTCTGCTACAACCTACAACTAACACATTCTGATAAAACACAAAAACTGTGGTTCATTGCTCCAATAAATATATCACTTCTGGCTTAGTCCTCATGCTGTGGCTAGAAGCTGACAATTTAAAGAAAAACTCCACAAATGGTGATAGAAAATTACTACCAAATGAGCACACTGATTAAGAAGGAATCAAACTTGGGTCTTCTAACCATAAAACAAAGGTTCTCAAGGAGGCAAGTACTAGACCTTTAGTCAGTACCAGAAGTCCAATTTCCTTTCCTATATGAAGAGCGTCATCAGTGCAGTGATATTTGTACTTCAATTTGTGAATTTGCCTCTAGTAGTGGAATGAACTTTAAAATCATAGTATTTGTGATATAAACATAATATAATTCAATTCAATATAATTCAAACATTTCAGTTCAAATGTCAGTATTAATGAAAATATTGTTTTATGAATACTGTACAGTGCTTCCCAAACTTCTCTTTTGACCTACTGGGCCACTGACTGTGGCTCCCCTTTTGCCTACAATCCTTTACATTGCATAGGACAGAGTATTGTTTTTTGTTTTTGCAAGGATTCCATGGCTGTCCTGACTTGTTTCCATGGCTTCCTGGGGGACCACAGCCCACATTTTGAGAACCATTGCTGGAACAAAACTGCAAAATGTTATTATATTGTTATACTCTGAGAAATCTGTTGCCAAGCTTTGTAAACCAGAAAGAGAACAATGTGGTTCAGACACAGCTTGCATACATGTCTAGATCTGTAGGTGTATGACTCATTTTCAGTTAGATTTTTCAGATGCAAGTAAGGTATGAACATACAGTATAGAGAGGTGTTGTACTATTACCCTTACGTAGGAAAGACTAGGTAAACCCCTGAGATTTTAGCAATTAGGTAGTTGCCTTTCTCTTTAAAAACTCCTCTCAGTGAGAAAGGGAGAAGTATAGCTCTAAAGTATTGTGTATTTATTTTCCTTGTCAGGTGTCCTATCTAGCCAACTTTTAATTTTGAATTTTGCAAACTGTAGGTGGGAGTCCAGGATAGGATAAGTAGCCTGTTGACATCCATCTCACTGCCCAACTGAGCTCTGGGAGGTAGTCTCGAGTGCAATGTTAAGGACTCCAAGGCTTTTGCTCCTAGGAATTTTCAACATTCATATCAAGACCCTCGTATCTGCTCCTCTTAACAGAGCAGTTCAACCTAAGGACACAGACAGGGTACATGAATCTCTAGGACCAATCACTTGTGCACTTTTGGATGGATAATTATTCAGGCTGCAATCCTATCCTCACCTGGGAGCAAGCCCACTGAGTAAAAACTTCTGAATAGCCGGCACATATAGGATTGGGCTCTTAGTGATAGGGATATCTCAGAGATAAGGATTAGGGCCATGGGAAACAGAGGTGATCAATGCCATTAGATGCCATTCAAAGATATTCTGAGCGGGTGAGGCCATGTGTAACTTCCTTGCATCTCAGAAGGCCTGCTAGGACCTCAGATACACACTTCCTGAAATAAGTGTCCAAAGCCTTTGGCAGGCCTTCTAAGACAAGAGAAAGTTGCATCTGGCCTCACCTCAGAAAGCCTCCCAGATGTGAACAGAAGATATTTCTGATTGTTACAAGGAGGTCAAGTGAGGCTCTCCAAAATCTGTGTTCAGTCATATTTACAGGTTCTAAATTAGCACATACAGAGGACTCACCTATACTTTGCAAATAATATTCCTTCCCAACATAGACACTGAATACAGTAAATTTTCAGCAACCCTCCAATACATGTATAGGATTGTGCTGTTACTTCTGAAAATGTATGCACAAATTTAGGCTATCAATTTACTAATTTAATTTAAAATCCAGATACCAAATTCCACACATTGCACACTAGACTATTTCTTATTTTGCCTGGCTTCTAGTTTTCATTTGCTTTATATTTGCTTTTCATAGTTGTGTAAGTCTATCAAGGAAGACTTTGCTCGACTTTGCTCAAATAAAAGCAGGTTTTCTGCCTAGCAGGTATACAGCAAATGACAATACTCTTGAACTAAACCCAGCCACCCAAAGGTAATGTCTACCTTCCTCCAGGAGGCTGTCGTTTGACCAGTGACTGATGACCCAGATGCAAGAAAATCCCCTCTGAGAAAAGCTCCATTCAGCATAAATACTGTATACCATGGGGATGCCAGTGGTAAAAGAAAACCCTTTACTGGTTGGCTATCCTGTTTCAATAGCCTAACTGCTCAGGCTAGAGCAAAGCTAGACAGGTCAAGGAAACCAGTGAAAGAAAGAATATCTAGCACAGCTCTGTAAGTGTCACCTTACTTTCTGATACACCATCACACTGATGCAACAAGAGGGATCTGACAGCCCAACCTGTGACCCCTGAAGTTCAAGATCACTTCTCAGGCTGAAGAGCTGCTGATTTCTACCATTTGGTTTTCCAAGATCAGCACAGGATAAAAAAAACCTCTACAAGAAATTCATTTATAATTTTAATCCTCCCTGTCACACATTGCAGCACAGTGTGAGGTAAATACAGACTTAGCAGACTAACCCCCAAATCCAGAGTAACTACAGGAGCACATAAGAGACTTTACGTGAACCTGTAGTTACTGCACCACCTAGTGAAAACCTATGGGAAATTCATATTAGAATCCAGAGTAAGTTGTTCTTATATCGGAGCAAGGATTCCCCAGTTACTCTGGATTTTGTCCCTAAGGCTACAATCCTAAAGACACGTTCCTGGAAGTAAGACCCATTGAACACAATGGGGATTACTTTTGAGTAGACATGGCTAGGATTGTACTCTAAATATACTGTACTTATTTTCTTCTGATTTTAGCTTTAAAGTTAGGGAGAGGTGTTTGTAGTTAGTAGCTGAGCTACTGCATTCAAAACAGTAAAAGAAAATTTATTAGAGTCCAGAAGTGCCACACTACCATTACACTTAGATTCTTGTAAATTTGTTTTATTAGTTCTGTACAGATTTTTTAAAAAACTGGCAGAACTAGCCTTGCAACTAGAGAAAGCAGAGGAGATATAAGCAGGGCTGGGATTGCATAAACAACTTCAGGAAATGGAAGAAGCAAAACCAATTGCCTAGCGCAATGACCCAGGCTTGTATCACAAGGAACTGTGAATGGCCACTTATAAAAAAAGTTCTGGAACAATATAATAGAGAGCAGCAGAATGCAAAAGAAAAGACAGGAGGAAATTAATGTATTGTACAAGGGTAATATTCCAAATATACAGTGGGCGCAATCCAGAGTAACGATGGGGAGTCCTTGCTCCGGTGTAAGAACAATTTACTCTGGATCACAATATGAATCTCCCATAGGTTTTCACTAGGTGCAGTAACTATGGGTGCATGTAATATCTCTTACGTGCTCCTGTAGTTACTCTGGATTGTAGGGAATGTTTCAGGTGCAACCAGCTGCTTTTATTTATGGGTGTGTTTAAGGCTAAGTTTGGAGAAGATTAGCCTAATGTTGAAAAGATTCTGTTATGCTGCAAAAAAGTTTGTTCTCAGCAGGGAGAGGTGAGGAAGCAAATTATAAAAATGGTGCAAAATGGTTATTTTTTTACTTTTTGATCTACGATTATGAATATTTATATAAAATGTATAAGTTACCTTTTGGTAGACAACAGTACATTTTTATATCATGTCATCAATCTACATAGCACTTTGCAGGATTTTCTTTTAAAAAAGGGTCCTAAATTTTAATAGGGCTAGGGCATTTTAGCATCTTGTGTAGAAATATCACTGTGTGGTAGTAGGTGAAGCTACTAGAGGAGAATGTTCCCCTTGTGAGCATTCATACCTGCTATAAAATTAATTACAAATGAAGAAGCAAGAGAGAAGCTTTCATGAGAACAGATGTCCTTTTACACCGCCCTACTGACATGCTTTTAAGGTGCTCAAGAGGGACCAACATTTATAGTGAATGAATCAATTTCATTACGGAGGGTCTTCCATTTCACAGCAGAAGAACCAGAGGATTTCACTAGTATTTGACCAAACTGCTGAACCACCCAAAAGTTGGTTCCTGCCACTCTAGCAGGTTTGTGTTGAAAGCTGCTCTTCATCATAGATTGGATCCATGGCTATTAACCTTCAACAACAGTGGGCTGCCTTTCTCCATAGACATCAAAGGCAAAATAAAACCGTTCATTCAATCACAGGGAACAAAATAGTGATTTTGATAAAATATTAAATATAAAAATAATTCAACTCTACCTCTTTATTTAATATTTTTGTTCCATCAGAATAACAGTCATAATGGAGGTGTATATGGGTGCAATCTAACCAATTTAGGCCAGCCTAACACACCTGACCTATCTTCCCATGATGATGTGGGGTAGGTCAGCGAATACCTGTGTATACCTGGCCGAACCCTCTCAGGAGTGGGACAGAAGTGCCTTATGGCACTTTTGTGACACCCCCAGGTCAGCACAGGACTTATGCCAGGGCTTATGCTGGCCTAACTCGAGATTAGGACCACAACCAAAGATATTGATTGCCATAGAAGCTATTCCTATGAAGGATAAGCTACTGTTAGGCAAATCTGACTAGACCTCTGGACTTAAGGAATTGTTGCCAATGATTAAATGAGTCTTAGCAGTTATTGGGGATTCACTAAACCAATAATTTTACTTACTCTTTCAAGGTCTTGCCGAAGATGTGTGAAGAGCTTCAGGCGTCGGTACAACACATCTTGTTCTTGCTGTGCCAAATTGTCCACCTCATCTGTTTTGGGCATCATCAGGGGCTTGTTGCAATTGGCTTTCCTCTTCAGCTTCCAGTACTGATAGATGAAATCAACTAGCCACTCAGTCAAATCAAGGTTCTCAGCTACCTCAGAGGGCTTCACAAGACAATAGAAGTCTTCCTCCAGTTGCTGGAGCTTCTGCTTCCGCAGTGTTGCCTTTTCCACATCTAGCCTGGCTTGATCTGCATCTGTTCGTGCCTCATCAGGTGGCTTAGTGGCATTGCTGCTATGCTCGAGACAGAATGACTTGAACTTTACTTCATCATTCTCTGCTAAAAGTGTCCGCATGTCCAAATTGCGTTCAAAGGCGCATGTTACATGAAAGGCTGTGATGCAGGATGGCATGGAACACTACATTGGGAGGAAAAACAAAGCAAAGGATTCACATGAAACACTGTTATCTGTGCAATGTTTTCAATAGGATCACAACATAATTTTTGCTATTATAAATAATACCAGGACTGAGCTAATGAGGAAGGGACTAGAAGGACTATATTATATCTCTATATCTCTTATATTTCTATAAGAGACGACTATATTATATCTCTATATTTCTTATATCTCACTATATCTCTTATATTTGGGTCTACTCATTTTCTTGAGTCGATGAATGCTGTCAATATAGTCAATTTGTTCAAGTTCTGATAAAGATTTGTTCATACATTACATGTCTACACATTCTAGTTTTACTGCATGTAATCATTCCTCTTGAGAGTTTTGTTTGATTTTGTTAAGAAGAAATTAAATTATTTAGCTCAACTCATCTCACACTAGAAGCAATGTGGATATGACAAAGTATCCCCAGAAACATAAAACCTGTTCTGTGATATGCCCATAGCGCTGATCTAGTAAACACAGCAGGACTATTCACATATTAAACTGTGCCTATGTACTGTATCTGGGTACTCAGGTCAATCACTATTAATCTGCAACTGAGTACAGTGTATACAGAACCCAGATTAAGTAATTCACTAAGAAATGGAATCAGATAGTGGTATCTTGGTACAGAAACTACACTGTACTTAAGCACAGTATTTTGTGCAAACAGTCCCAGTATGGTTGCCCATGCAGGAAGTGATAGCTAGCTATGTTATATGGGATGGTGGTGAGAACAGACAAGTTGATTTTTGCTCTCTTTCAAAAACCTGACTGGATGTTCTAACCAGTATTAGAGAGGTAGAATGTATTGACTGCATTATTTTTTTTTAAAAGATGTTCCCAAAAATATTTGTTCCCAAAGATACTAATTCTCCATATCGTTCATTAGGCCGTACTTGATTCTGTTTACTACATACACACTACAGTCCTAAAGACACTAGATTGGGAGTAAGACAGTGGTGGGCTTCAGGGGGTTCTTACAGGTTCTATAGAACCCTTTGCTAATGAGCACCTGGTTCTGAGAACCAGTTACAAATGGGACACAGAACCTGTTTCGGTTATTAGGACATAGAACCTGTGGTTAATTTATTTGAATCCCACCACTGGAGTAAGACCACTGAAGACAACAGGACGTTCTTTCAAGTAAAGATACAATAGGATTGCATGATTTTTTGCCATTTTTTTTCACTGTCATGAGTATTGATCAAAAGTAAGGCAAGATAGAGTATGTATTCAGATCACTATAACACATGCCACAACACTAGACACCAGAAAAAGAAATTAAAATTGGGTTTCAACAAGAGGCGGTCTGAAAAAGTATATACGTCATAACATACGAATGGTGAAGAAGTGAACCTTTTTTGACAGAGGCACAAGAAGTTATTGCTTTTTGGTGCTGAACTGGGGCCAAAAATATTTAAATTTAACTCAGAGACAGTGCTAAGAGACACACATTTCTGACATGGAAATTAATCATCTATTAGAAGAAAGAATATGTCAGTTGATCCTCTGAGAAATAATGAAAGGCATAAAGACCCCTCCACAGAAAAGGACCATCATCTGGAGAAGTTTTGATAAATGAGGGGTTGTTTGTTGGTCGGTTTAAAACACCATATTAGTGTTGAGCAGGTGGATTTTGAGAACATCTCTTTTTTCTCTTCACAGCTGAATTATTCTCATTGAGATTTTGGTTTTGCCTATAAAACAGAGCATCGCAAGTACTGCTGGCTCTCATGAAGACATTGTCTTCTGAAATGCTCATAAAAATGTCCTTGTTATTTCTTGTTCCCTTTCATCTTAAAGCTACCTTGGCTAACTTGATTTTTGCTTTGCAGAATGAGTTACAGGTTCACGAATAACCTTCCCATGGGCTTATGATGCTCCCTCCCAAAAGCACAAGACCATTATATGTACCTTCCCTTTGATATTCGATTCTTCAATTAGTGGCAAAAAAGACAAAAAGTGGACCTTGGTTTCTATGGAATTAGTATCATAAAAATTAGCTTAGTAAAGCTCATTGCAGTGGCTTAATAGCTGTCAAATGTTTGTAAAAAAGAATGTTCAAATAATTTTGTTAAACCCCCTCCCTGGGCAATTTGTTCTGTCAGGCCCTCTTCCCCTAGGCAGCAAAATCCAAAGCACAATTTCCCATCGAACGTAACACATTTCCCAGCTAACTGTATGGAAATCCACAGTCTCCTCATGAATCCCCCACTATTCATTAACTGTTCTTTAATGGCTCAGAGTGTCAGGTAATTATTTAAGCCATAACCCATAAGAAAGTAGTCTATTCCAACTGCTAATGACCAGTTAAACTGTAATAAGGAGCTATTCTGAAGGGCTTATTGCTGTAGACACCACACTGAGCAGTTTACATAACATGGTTCTTGCGGTTAAGAAGAATAGTAGCTCCAACCTGAATGACCACATTAGCACAAGGGGTATTTCCTGGAGGATACAGAGGAGTGATTCAGGATATTGTGTGTTCTCAGTTGAGCATGGGGAGAATTTAAATTTATGGGGGGAAAACCACTTTGGTGAACTTTAAATAGCCAATATGTATAGTTTTATTTTTGCCCCATGGGAGCCCTGCAGTGTGTTTTACTTCAGCTGAACACAGATACCAAATCTGAACTTAGATAGGGAAAAAGAAGCAACTACTAAGGAAAGGCTATGGGGTGGAAAGTGGCAGATATGACGAGAGTTCACATCTTCTGAACTCTGAAATGTTTCCCTTTCTTCAAAAAATCAGAGCCGCATCTTACACTACACAATGATTACATATAAAATATATATGATTACATCTTTATATATGATTGAGGTATGTTTAGACAGGCACACTGTTGGGATACCTAATCTGGACTTCATTCTTTGGTAGCCTTGGGAACTGGCATTTTGGGGGGGACCTTGAGAACTAGCACTACAAGGTGGTGGCTTTTGTTCAAAATTCAAACCTTTGCAGCTGATTTGAGGCAAGCCAAAGTGGTTTGAAAAGGCTGGTTTGAGGCAGACAGAAGATGCAGTGCTTGAGTTTAAGTCTGAAGCTACTGGTATCTCTGAAGTAACCTTCTGCGCACAGTGTTCAACAGTATCTAAGGACGGCAATGGACTGTAGTAAGATTTGTAGTAAGACTGTAGTAACATTTCTAGGATGTTCTGCCACTTGTAGAGCAACAAAAAGGAATAGTTTCTGTTCAGAGAGGGGATGTGGCAGCTCAAACAGGCCTGACCAAATATTTAAAACTACATTCATAATCAAGGAGGAGGAAGCTTCAGTGTGGGAAGCTCTGATAAAAACATGAACTATGGATTTCATTGCTTAACTTTCACTATTTTTGCTGGATGCACAGTGAAAAACTATTCCAAGTTTCCAATCTTGGGCTGCAATTCTAGATACACTTTCCTGGGAGTAACCCTACAATCCGGAGTAACTACGGGAGCATGTAAGAAACATTTATATCGACGTAGTTATGGCACCACCTAGTGAAAACCTATGGGAAATTCATATTGTGATCCAGAGTAAACTGTTCTTATGTCGGAGCAAGGACTCCCCATAGTTAATCTGGATTGTGCTTTAAGACACACTGAATGGGGCTTCTGAGTAGACATGGATTGTGCACATATAAAGGAGAATTGGTCCACTTTGCATTTACTGTTAGCACTTGTAATACCCTTAGGAAGGAAAAAAGGAGAGTATGCTGAAAAGATGCAAGCGTCATTTTCATATGCCGTACTGCACTTTGAGGTTACAAGCATTTGCCAGTCATAAACTGCTTTGACTGAGTTTTCTTGTCCAGTAGCCAAAGCTGTAATTTTACTGCATACACAGCTAGATAGCTACTCACAGAGCCAATTGTCCTTATACTAGAGTAACATCTGGGGGCACTTAAAAAACAAGCAATTGAGAAGATCTTTTGTAACATTATGCACATAGCTACAGTGATGAGATGGAGATGAAAGATGTGCAAGAAACTCCCTGCCTTTAACACAGCATTCAAGCTACTGAAATAAATGCATCTACCTTTACTATTTGCGTCACAAGCAGTATTAATATCATTATTAAATTGTTTATGGCTTTTGCTAGAGCAACTGCCTACACAGTGCCCTTTTACGCAGGAAAGATTATCCATGGTACCTCAGAGATAAAACAAATAGAATACCACCCATCCTGGGTTTCTTCTGACAGATGGCAAGTAGCAGTTGTCAGGGACTCTGCCCAAAATGCAAATAGGAAATAATTAGCAAGCCAAGCTGACATGTCAACAACGAAGAAAAATACCTGTTCAACAGTAGCTATCAAAAACCTTGCATAAAGTGATAATGGGCATTATTGATGTATCTTTTCATTTATTTGTTGAAAAAAAGAAACAAAATGAAAGTGGTAATAAATATGCTAATGTTCAAAAGCTGAATGCCTTTGACAGAAGTTCATCAATAGTTGGGTGACAATGCACAGATCATGTATTTTGTTTACCTTAGCGCAAAAATCCTCTGAAATATTGGTACTTCTCTGCTATATGAGTACTGTATTTGGATGTTAAGTGACTGCTAGGTGACAGAGGATATTATTCTTTTAAGAATAATTTAAGAATAATTCTTAGATAGTATTATCTTTTGAGATTATCATCATGTTAGTTTCCTTTATAGGAAAAGGAATGATCTATCCAAAATCCTTCTATCACTTGACAGAAGGTCCAGGAGAAATGCATGAGGCCTCATTGCTTTCAGTGGCCATACCCAGCCAAGAACAGCTAAAAACCGGGTGCCATGGGATTGCTTTGCACAAGTCAACCAATTATGCTATCAGAAGCAAATGATATAATACAGAAGCAAATGATATAATAATCTGGAGGATTTAGCCATGGAAATATGTTTGGAAAGGTAAACCATAGTGTTTGATAGTTATTTTTTAGCTCAGAAAAAGGAACTCTTCAGTGCTGAACACTTGCAGCTTTCCCTCCTGGGAAATCAAAGGCAATGAATCTTATGGTCAACAGCTGATATGCTGCTATTTATCCTCTGCATCACTGGCCCCACTAAAAAAGTGCAGTAATAAGTCTCTGCGCTGCTTCTTTGCTGAGGGCTCTTCAAATGGCCAGCTGAAGATCTCAGGGGCATTCACATGTGTCAGAAAGTTGGATAGTGCCTTTTTCTTCCTTTCTCAGTAAAGCTCTGGGGAAGTTCTCTGTATGAAAACTATGGAGAACTGCTACCAATGAGTGTAAACAATATTGATTTATATCAGGGGTCTCCAAACCCTGCCCAGATCCAGCCTTCAGTGAGCCTTTAACCTGCAGCCAGCCTCTGGTCCCAATCCAGTTGACCAAACACAACTGGATGGCGGGAAGGGGATCCATTTAAGTGTATGCTTTATTTCTGTGCTGGGTGTTGGTGCTTGCAGAAATCCTGGAAATTTGAGCCCGTCTATTCATTAATCTAAGTTCCATCGCTAATGTACTGTATTTATTAAAATTTTATATTAATTTTTTTCCAGCCCTCAAACACTGTTCCAGATATTTGATATGGCCCTTTGTCTGGAAAATTTAGAGCTGCACCTGGTGGAGCTACCACCTTCAGGATTGGGTTATTATTTACTATACAGTAGCTTCATTTGGAATCCTATAACAATCCTTACGAGGGCATTGCATGCAGCTTTCCAAACAGGAATAAAGCTTCCTTTCCAGTTTGGGATGCAGTGGGTTTGATGTACTTTAAGGCTACAATCCAGAGTAACTACGGGACCTTTAACACCGACGTAGTTATAGTGCCACCTATGGGAAATGCATAAAGCAATCCAGAGTAAGTGCCTCTTACATCTTCCCGTAGTTACTCTGGATTGTAAGGTTAGTTATAAAGATGTCACAGTGGTGAATTTTCTTAAACGGTTAGAAACAAAAGAAGACAAAATGATCTGGAAGTGGGATGAATTCCACAAACAAGTTAACAAACCTGTTTGTGGTATGTGAGTTCCTGACCTACTTCCCCAGTATATGCAAATAAAGAAAATACTATAATTTCTAAAATTTATCTTACGAGTCATCCCAAACAAACAATGTAGGCTGAATGAATTGTTCAAAAATACATGTGTAGAATTAATTTGTGTAAAGTCTGCAATCCCTGATGTAAGGCTGTTTTAAAAAAAAGATTTTAAGAGACCAAACTGCATGGTGGCCTATTGAGTGCAGAAGGAAGGAAGGAAGGAAGGGTTAGCAAAAGACCTGGTCAGTGCAAAAGGTTATTTGAGACCAAAGACAAAGTTATATGATGAATGATGAAAGTGTGGTGGTGACAGCACAGGGAGTAACTCCCTAATGTCAATGAGGTAATAAAGAAAAATAATGCTCTAAGTTTAAAGATATATGAACAAGTAAAAAGGAGGCAGGAATAGTAACAGCAAAACACTAGAGCCAGGCACTTAAATAATTTTATTTAAGATTAATAGTTGTTTTCTTTGGGGTTTTCCTCCTTTCCCATCCATGCCTAAATATTTCACCTTGGGATCTGTATCCACTTTTTAATCATTATTTCAGATATTCAGATATCTAGAGCCCATCCTGAGCTTAGCACCCAGCTTTCTGCTAGTGAATAGCATCCCAAACATGCTAAAAACCACATTGCAGGGCTTAGTGCTGACCCAGAACTAGAGCTAGCCCAGCATGAGCTGGTGCTGGACTAATATGGTCCACCACTTGGCTGGCAGTGGAGAGAAGAGTAGAGTAATGGAGGGAGGCAGGGAGGAATAGGTGGGGAAGATGGGAGAGGCCACTGAGCCTCTCAGGCTACTGGTTAAAGAGGAGGAGGGGGGGAAGGGAATTGTAGTCTTTCCCCCTCCTCCCCATGCTAAAGCCATCAGTGGAAGAACTACATCTCTCAGCATGTATCGCACAAGATTCCCATTTTGTAGCCTGTTTCCCAGAAGCCAAAGTAGCTCCAGTTACTCCAGTTATTATTATTATTATTATTATTATTATTATTATTATTATTATTATTATTATTGAAAATCAAACATAAATGCACAGCAAACTATTTCGTGCTGCTTTCATTCATTTCACCAGTTGGAACCTTCCCAAGAGTCTAAGACTGTGTGAAGTAGCGGCATATAATTCGTGCTGATCCCAGAAGAGCGGCTTTCTGCAGTTGGCAGAGTGATATTTTGTCAATGCCAATAGTTTTCAGGTGCCTGCCAAGGTCTTTGGGCACTGCACCCAGTGTGCCAATTACCACTGGAACCACCAGATTCCCTGTAATAATAATAATAATAATAATAATAATAATAATAATAATAATAATAATAATAATAATTATTATTATTATTATTATCCATAAATACACAGTGAACAATTTCGTGCTGATTTCAATTCACATCACCAGTCGGACCCTTCCCAAGAGTCTAGGATTGTGTGATATAGCGGCATATAATTCGTGCTGATTATCACTGGAACCACTGGCTTACACCAGATTGGCTGTAATTATTATTATTATTATTATCCATAAATACACAGCAAACAATTTTGTGCTGGTTTCATTCACATCACCAGTTGGACCCTTCCCAAGAGTCTAGGACTGTGTGATATAGCGGCATATAATTCGTGCTGATCCTAGAAGAGCGGCTTTCTGCAGTTGGCTGAGTGATATTTTGTCAATGCCAATAGTTTTCAGGTGCCTGCCAAGGACTTTGGGCACTGCACCCAGTGTGCCAGTTACCACTGGAACCACCTGCACTGGCTTACATCAGATACGCTGTAATTCGATTCTTAGGTCTTGGTAGAGGGAGATCTTTTCCAGTTGTTTCTCCTCAATTCTGCTGTCACCTGGGATGGCAATGTCAACAACAATACCTTACTGCTTTCTATGATGGTGATATCGGGAGTATTGTGTTCCAAGACCTTCTCCGTCTGTATTCTGAAGTCCCACAGAAGCTCGACCTGCTCATTTGCAACCACTTTTTCAGGCTTGTGGTCCCACCGGTTTTTTGCCATTGGCAGATGATACTTTGGCATAGATTCCAGTGGATCATCTGGGCAACAGAGTCGTGCCTCAGTTTGTAGTCAGTCTGTGCAATCTTCTTGCAGCCACTTAGAATGTGGTCAATGGTTTCATCCACTTCTTTGCAGAGCCGGCATTTTGGGTCATGGGCTGATTTTTCAATTCTGACCTTGATGGCATTTGTCCTGATTGCCTGTTCTTGGGCAGCAAGTATCAGGCCTTCCGTCTCCTTCTTCAGTGCTCCACTCGTGAGCCACAACCAGGTCTTATCCTGATCAACCTTTACTTCGATCTTGGCAAGGAATTGGCCATGCAATACTTTATTCTGCCAACTGGCTGACTGAGCCTGAATTGCACTATTGCGATATTCATAGTTGGTCTGCTGCACTTTCAACAACTTTCTCTTGCTGACTTCAATCAGAGCAGATTCCTGGCTCTCTCGCACATGATCTGCTAGGGCATGTTTTTCTTCTTCAACCGATTGCTTCACTTGCAAAAGTCCTCTGCCCCCTGATCTTCTAGGCAGGTACAGCCTGTCAACATCACTACGTGGATGTAAAGCATAGTGGATGGTAATTAATTTCCTTGTTTTCCTGTCCAAGTCATCCAGTTCCTTTTGTGTCCAGTTCACAATGCCAGCAGTATACCTAACTACAGGTATGGCCCAGGTATTTATAGCCTTTATAATGTTGCCGCCATTCAATTTGCTCTTCAAAATTTTTCTAACCCTTTGTATGTATTCTTTGCTGACCATAGTTTTTACATGCCCATGCTTGATACTGTCCAGCTACAGTATGCCCAGATATTTGTAGGCTTTAGGCTGGTGGCATTTAATGGTTTGACCATTCGGCATTTCAATGCCATCACTTCCCGTGATCTTCCCTTTCTTAAGTGCCACTGTGGCACATTTGTCCAGGCCAAACTCCATGTTGATGTCGGTACTAAAGACTCAGACTGTATTGGTGAGTGACTGGATTTCTGGATTATTATTATTATTATTATTATTATTATTATTATTATTACCACCCCCACCAAACCACATCCTCTTTGTGGTCTCATTTCTCAGGCTCATTCTACTTGCCATTCTCCTTCTCCTTCCTCCTCCTCCACCAATTATGCCCTTCACCTCTTCAGCCTCCAGTGATCCTCTATGGGAGGCTGATAAAACCTGGCCCAAATTACCCCCCAGAGGCTGCTTTGGAGTGAGGGGAAGGTGTGCTGCTATGAGTGGGGAGACTTGCCACTCCACTCACCTTTTCCCATGACAAGGCATGGCCCCTGAGATGTGTTCATGTGGGCTGGTTACAGAGCTTCCCTGGCCTGATCCAGCCTGCTGATTTTATGTTTAGCACCCCTGGGCTAGAATCTTGTACCTATCCTATCATCAGTGATGAGATTCAAAGAAATTAACAACGGTTCTATGCCCATCTGGCAGCCACATTTAAATGGCTATTTTTAAACTTTATATGTCCTCTCTCTTGTTAACAACCAGTTCTATAGAGTAGGTGCGAACCTGCTGGAGCCCACCACTGCCTATCATGGCACTGGTTTTGTATTCAGCTAGTAAACACAGGATAGTAAAAGACGACAGTTTTTCCTTTTTAAAAATGTGGAAGGGAGGGAAAGAGAGAGATTGGGAGGGGGGATAGGATTTGGTTCTTATTTATTTCTAAGTTTCATTGCAATGCTTAATGATTACTGAAAAAGTTTAAGGAACAGGCAATGCAATCCAAACTTGCACTGGAACAGGTATGCTGGGTCAGCCTGCACGGTATCCAGCGCAAGGACTGAGACTGCTGTTATACTATCACAAGGAAGGTGAAGACTCCAGAGATGCCTAAGTCCAAACCAACAGGAAAAGCCAGAGACTTCTCCCAGTTGCCCTCAGACCAGGGTGACCAGATGCCGAACCCAAAATTCCTGTCCCCCAAGCTCCCCAAAATTCATTTCCCCCAAGCCAAAATTCCTACCTGGTTAAAAAAATGTCCCCCAAAATATAGGACAAATGTAGGACATGTTAAAATAAAGCAAAAATACTCATATTGCTTTCCTGTACTTAATTTCAACACTTTTAAAATTGAAAACCTCTTTGTAAGAGCTGTTTTCACCAACAATACACATGTGAAGTGGCTCAAAAGCAGACCCCAGCCCCACAAGATCTGTTCCCACACACTACTCACACACACACACACACCCCATGCACGCACTAACTCACACACACACACCATGCCTGCAATCACATACACCATGCCTGCAATCACACATACACACACACACCCATGGATGCAATTATATACACACACACACACACCCATGCATGCAATCACACACGCCCATATACACACATACACCCCCATGGATGCAGTCAAACACACACACCCTTACCCATGCACGCAATCACAAACACACACACACACACAAACACACAAGCACACCATCACCTTCAGGCGGCACAGCTGGAGGGGACCAGAAGCGGTTTTCCTACTCCCCGGTAGACCCCCTTTTTCCAGAGGTCTCTGGGAAATTCCTATCAAATGGACAGACAGACATGCCTCAGACATAGGTTTGGATCTGGCATAACTGCTGGTCCAAGAAAAGCCTCCCCCTGCCCCTCTCATCCATCCACCGCCTCTCCTTTCACCTCTCTCTTCACCATACAATAGCCCAGTACATTCCTACAAAGTTGTGGGCAATATGGAGAGGCCAGTACATGTGTGTGCACTGGCCTAAATGTCCATGGTTGGTGTTGCAGTGCCTTACAGCACTTTTATAACACACCTTGGTTGGCATAAGGATGCCTAAGAGCACAGTAGGATTGTGCTCTGAATCATCTACATATTCATTTTTTTCTTTCATTGCAGAAATGTTCTAACTTTTAGAAGGGCAGCGCTGAGAAAAAAACCTGTGTGTCAGTTTTACAAAGACTTAGGAAATGTAGGATGTCAGCAAAGGAGACAATAAAACCCTGTTTTCCACTTCAGGTGACCTTTCATGCAAATACATTCAGAGCATTTCAAAGCTAATATGTGAGCCAGAGCTAAGAGGATGAAGTCTAGGAGAAAACTGAATTCCTTTTTTAAATGCTGCCAAGTGTAGCTGACTCGTTTCCCTGCCCATCCGTTCTTTATAAGTAGTTGCCATTATGACAGAATATCTCCATCTGGCAGAGTGAATAAGCAGATCCACCCAGAGCCATCACAAATATAGTTGAATCAACACTGGCAGGATTTAAAGAAATGTGTATGAGCTTTCATTTCAGGTTAAAAAGGATGGCTTTTACATTTTTTCCTTCCAAATACCCCAAAATACTAAGGCAGCTTGATGTGCTTTGTGTTCATGCAACACGTAAGTGTTTCCTGACATTTGAAGCATTGCTATACATCTCAGCTTTGACAGATCCTTCCTCAGGTTCAGAGGTCAACACTCTGGTTATCTTTCTTAAGATCAAGGTGCACTTGGACAGGACAGATAGGTGATGGACACTTCTCTATATCTAATGTCAAGTCTGTGCACCTGACTATTAAAAAAGATCAATGCCCATGTGCTATTGAAAACTCCTGCTAAACTCTTCTTTCTTCCATGGAGTGCTTAGGGAGAGGAGGAAGAAAGGAGGGGCTGTTTCTCTCCCTTTCTACAAAACACAGAATAAGCCTATTCTTTCCTTTAAGTTCTCTGAGAAAGAAAGGAAAGGTGCTTCTGATATTCATGAGCAACGGCCAGGAGCCTCATTGCATGGTGCTAGAAATCCTGCTTAGCTGTGCCTCAGCTTCTGATATCATGCATTGTCCACACACCTTGAAACCCAGTCACAGATGGGTTAGGAATCTTTAGAAAGTGATATTGTCAGGAAGTTGAATTCTGTGCCCAGTATCAACACAAATCCATTTACAAAAAGTAAATCCTCCAAAAAGTTATCCTCTGGATGCACCCAGTACTTAAGTACTGAAAAAATCCCTTATGGGGTTTGGTAAAGAAATAAAACCAATGGCAGCAAGGCATGCACTGACGCCTTATATATAGATTCCATATATATGTCTATGTTTATTTAGGAATTTATACTTTGCTTTAGCACACAGTCTCAAGACAGAACAATTTATTAAAAACAAACTTTTTGGATTTTTGCAAAAATGTTAAGCTATGGAACTGGAAAAATTCAGTAGAAGTTACTGTTTGAAGGTTAATTTCAACAAGTATTATAATACTTGAATATTATAATACTTGAACAAAGGCAAGACATGAAACATTAAGAAAAGTAGCTGAGACTAGATATACTTTGTTGGACACCAAAAAGTTAACAATGCACACAGCGCTTGAGAGGGTGTTTTATAACTTGGGGACCACCAATAAGGTTTTTTCCCCCTTTGGGATGCCATCAACCTCACCTCCTGGAAGGGGCAAGAGCTTAAGATGATGCTCTTAACTGAAGGGCTTATTCACAGTGTTCACAATACCACATGTTCACAATACCACAATGTGAAATCATTCTGTTTCTGGGAAAAGCTACAATACAAGTAAACTCAATGATCTTTTGTTGCATTCCAAGTTTATGATTCTGTGCTATGAATTTAGCCTAACACAGCGACAATTATGCATTTACCAAAGGAAACATCGGCTAGAATGCTAAAGATATTTTCCTGGGAGTAAGACCCATTGAACACAATGGGACTTACTTTTGAGTAGACATGGTTAGGCTTGTGCTCATCAGTGATTTAAAGTTTCATAGGGCAAAGCTTAACAGGCTCCTCTTATTTGGACTGTTAAATGCACTACCTAATAGAAACTGTCAATATGAACTTTCTGTTTTGTAGGTGTGTGAACTTTAATACCATGTAGTGCATTGAAATAATCTGGTTTGGGGTCTAAGGGCTTACCTGGATACATGTTCCAGTGCATTCCTTGCAAAGACTGCATGACAAAGCCCATCTGCTTGCTGGGATATGTGAAATCTTTGTGATGGGCTCCATTTTTTCAGGGCATCCAATACTAACCTGAACACAAGGCAAAATACATAAATGAATAGCTGTCATACACTATCTTAATTAAAGGATAATGGAACGATATGCAAACAAACTTTCAAACTTTCAATAGCTGTTTCCACATTAAGATAAGACTAACAGAGATAAAGGTGCAGAAGGTCATTCTCTTGGTCTGGGTTCAGACATGCAGAAATATCTGTGTGTGATGCACCCATCTACCATTTACACAGGTGGAGAATGTAATCCATGACCCAAGATGTAATTATAAAAACCGCTACCAAGAAACTGTATCTATGGAAAGCCTGAATTATATTGCATGTTATATTCCCAGAATGGATGCCTCTGAGGACCATCATGCCACACTGCATGGAGAAGAGTTTTAACTGTCTTTCTGAACAAGACAGTGACCAAGGACACATGTCAGGCAGTCTTTTAAATCTGCTCTCTTTCACTGACCCTTGACAAGAGTGACAAGGTAATGAATTCTTTACTGTACCTGTCAAGCTCACTTGCAAGTCAAATGCAAATATACCAAACCAAAATCTCAAACACCTCCCATTTAGGGAAGAAAAACTGTTTTGTATCTTACTTCAGGTATCCATAAGGCACAGCTCACGTGGACCCATTTTGTCCCACTCCGCGTGGGTTTCAGAGCTCCCCCTCTCTTTGGGCAGAGTAAACACTTTGGCTGGACTCCCAGGGCACAGGTACGACAAAGCCAGTTTCCAACAGGAACTTTCAGGATTCCGTAACAAGCCTAAATGAACGTAAGTACAAGAATAGGTTACTTATGTGAGAGACAACGAAGTTCAGCACTGTGTCATGACCTGAATTAGCATAGTTTAATCTGCATATGTCTGATGCATGCATTTTCATGTCAAACCGTGGAAGGTTGACATGTTACTGAAATTACTACAATATTCATAAAACTGTATTTTTAAATGTGAAAATCTACCAACATATTGATCTATAAATCATAACAGTCTAAAAACATCATGAATTATGTTTTTGCTAACATGCATAATCATATTTTTCCCAAACTTCCCAAAGAATTCCCACAGCAATGCAGTGGTATAGAACAGCTCAGCCTTTTGATTCTTTGACATAATTTTTAGATAAGGTGCATCACCACCATTCTGGAGCCACACACTTCAATATGTTAAATCACGTATCAGAGATTAAAAGGTTAAAGATATACAATGGCAGTAGTTTCTAGGTTCCATTTTGGTATCCATCACTAAACAAAATAAATACACATGATGTAAAGACCTCACTATTCAACAATGCATTCTAAACAGTGCATGAAGTTATGCTATAGTAGACATGTCAAGGTTAACTTAAATTGACCAATGTTCTGATTTTCTGATCTGGTTTCAGAGCTCCTCCTATCTCAGTTGTCTTGGTTATCCCACGTATTCATGTCTTTGTTGATTATTTTGTTTGTTAAAGAAACATTGGACAATTGGGAGAGAAGAATCTGGGGAGAAAGGAATGAGTAACAGCACAATCCAGAGTAACTACAGAACCTCTTACATCGATATAAGAGATATTTACATCGATGTAATTATGGTTCCACCTCTGGGAAACCTCTGGGTAATGGAATTTCTTTTACAATGACGTAAGAGGTCCCATAGTTACTCTGGATTGTGCCGTAATTTACGCATCTCACTTTTCTAAGGCAACTGGCACTGCAAACCCAATATGTGCTGGAACAAGCAGGATGACATTCCTGTGCTGTATCAGGTGCAAGTTATGGGGTGCTGCTGCACCTGACCAAAGCAAGGGGAGACTTTTCCCATTAACCTGGAGAGAGTCACAGCAGCCCCAATAAGGCTATTCAGATTTGCACCAACTCAGGAAGTTGTGCAAATCAAAGTAGCCTGGGACTGCTGTGGGCTACATGGGAACAGAGCTAGAATCTGGAATAACCGCCAAGTCCTGATCCTGCCTTCTGCTCCCTGCCCACAATCCATGCACCCTTCACTGCCTCAGAATGCCCTCTACACACCCTCCCCATGTCTCCCAGACTAATCAGGTCAGTCAATGGCCTTGATAGGTCAGCCTTGATAGGCCTGAATCCAGCATGGGGACTCCTTGTGTCGGCCTACCCTCCTTTCTCATTTAAGCAAATGTACTTTACAGAACATTTGTGACCCAGCTTGGTCAGTGCAAGAGATTGCCCCCTTAGATATTGTTAGGATTGCCCCCTTAGGGATATTATTATCCTACTGTGGTCACAGGCTCAGTAATAAACTTTGCATGCAGATAGTCCAAAGGTTCAGTTCCTGGCATCTCAACATTTAAAGTCACAAGCACCAAGACTAAAAAGTTTGAGAACTACCTGAAAACTTGAAGACTCACTGCCACTGGAATAGTCATCATTTAGCTAGGTGGTCTCCAAACCCAGGCCCGGGGACCAGATGTGGCTTGCAGCGAGTTATCTGGTCCCCAGGCTTTAAATTTTTTTGGCCCTTGATAATCTGCCAGATATTTGATGCAGCCATTTGGCCAAAATGGAGACTCCTTGAAGACCCTGAGTTATGGGCCAATCTGACTTGTTATGAGGCAGCTCTGCATATTTATATACCATGTTCAAGCCACCCTAAAAGTGAATGAAACATTCTTGAATAAACAGTCATAGTAATGCTTCAGGTTCATTTCCACACAGATGACAGGAGAGCCACAGCATCATCAAGATTATCAGTATAGGCTACTATCTGAACTAGTATGGTAGAGGTTAACAGCCCATGGTTTCATTTAGAAGTTCCTTCTGTGGGTAGTAAGTTTTAAAGCCCAAAGGTAATCCAAAACTAGCTACTGATTTATTCATTTAACTGATCTGATGTGTGTAGCTTGATAGTAGCTGATGTGAGATTCAGATATCTTTTTGGATAAGACAGAATAGGTCTCTTTCAGGCCATAAGTCTACGTCTCTTCTTCAGCATTTACAGAGTAAGCATTTTAGAATTCACAGTGTGTTCTACATTACTTCGAGGTTAGTTCACTTGCAGGTTAGTGTGTCACTTGAATTATGGATTTTTAAAGACAATATCTCTTTTCTCTCCTGTGATCTGATGTCTTGGAAGCACAATGTTTAAACAGCTATGATTTAACTGGGACAGCAAGAGTGGAGCTAAGAAAAGATTCTTAAAGAGAGAAACGAGGAACTGACAGTTAGCTAATTTTAAATTTTCCTGTCATTCCCACACTTACAGTGGCTTGTCGATAAAAAAAGAAAGTGCATTCATGAACTGAACCCACAAAAGTGTGAAATGGCACTAAAATTTAATTTTTCAGATGCCAGATATCTGAACTGTAACCAGATCCTTATTTTGAGGTTAGTGTGACTCGCAAATCTAAAAACAGAAATAATAGCAAAGATAGAAAAGATGCCATCATCATATAATTTGAAAGCTTCCCCCTCTTTTACAGTCACAGTTGTTTTGCAATCACAACTGGTCTTAAAAGCAAGGAGGATGGGCCGCTTTACACCAGAGGCCAGGTGCCTGAAGAAACTGAGGCAGCAATCCTAACCCCAGTTGGCCAGCACAAATCCTATGCTGCCCTGAGGGTATTGCAAAAGTAATGTAAGGCACTTTTGCACCACTCCGGGGGGGGGGGGGGGGCGGCGGGGGAGGAGGTTAAGGCCAGTGCATAGACATATGCTGCCGTTCCCATGTCACTGTGGGAACAGAGAGATAGGTGAATTGTGCAGGCCTAAATTAGTTAGGATTGTGTCCTTAGTGTTTTGCCCCCTTGTAGTGGGCTATACTACATGGAGAGAAAGCCAGCACCCCTCAGACATTCTGGTCAGTATTATAATAAATCCTTGCAGAAAGGAGACTTTGCTGTTTCCATTCAAGATATAGTAAACCTGAAAGGGCAAGACCTGAAGGAGTTTAGCCATAAATTCAAAACTGGAGTAGGGGTGGGGAAAAAGATGGGCATTGCTTCCTGTTATCATAAAATGACATTTTCTACAAGACTACGTAGAACATTGAGGTGCATGTCCTTTGAACAGTGTGCCTAAAGGAAGATCTACTTCTGATTACATTGAACACCCCAGACTCAGCTCCTCAGTATTGATTAGTAATTGGTGGCCTGTCTTCAATGGACCTACACTGATTTTCTTTCCTTTGAATGAAAGGATGATCTGGCAAGTAGGTTTCCTAGACTATGCAAACTTTTTTCTACCTACTTCTCTATTAAATTCAATACAAGTCATCTATCACAGATGCTCTCTGAAGTCACAGCCTCATTCTACCCATTCAAGGCCATTAAAAGTTGGAGATACAGCACGGGAGGATTAAAAACATTAGAACTGAGGGAATCACTCATAGCACTATCCTGACCTGCACTGGGACAGGCAGGGTAAAGTCACTGTGTTGTATTTAGCATAAGTTTAGAGCAGTGGTTCTCAATCTTCCTAACGCTGTGACCCCTTTATAAGTTCCTCATGTTGTGGGGACACCCAATCATAAAATTCTTTTCATTGCTACCTTATAACTGTAATTTTGCTACTGTTATGAATCGTAATGTAAAAATCCGATATGCAGGATGTATTTTCATTGATACAAATGCACACAATGTTACAAATGCACACACTGAACACAATGGGATTTATTTCAGAGTATGCATGCCCTGAGGCTGCAATCCTATCCATATTTACATGGGAGTAAAGGCCATATTTACATGGGAGTAAAGTTGTGACTGACTATAATGGGATTTATTTCAGAGTAGGCATGTATAGGATTGGGCCCTACAGCCAGAAGTCTGGCAAGCCTAACCTGGCCCCCTGCACCAGGGGTCTTTCAGTGACCCCCAGGAAAGCTCTAGGCGACCCACACTTTGAGAAACACTGGTTTAGAGGATGCTTCTGTGCTACCGCTGGGAAGGGAGGCTCATCCCCTTCTCAGCTCTAAAAGTGTTGTAGATCTGAGCAGACCAGAGTGGCCACAAGCTGCTCTCACCTGCCAAGGAAGCAGAGTCTGGATCCGACATAAATGCTGGTTCCTAGCTCTACCTCCCACTTTCCTCCCTCTGCCTTATAGCCAATTAACCAGAAAATGCAAATGCAGCTTCCTTATGGAACAAAATGTGAATTTCTTTCATTAAAAACTGACCTACGGCATCACTTCTTGGGCATTATTTTGCTCTGCACTGAGCAACGCAATCATTAGCTATGCCACTGGGAAAGAGCAATCCACAATCCTTTAAACTAGAAAAAGGAAGATTACAGCTCCCCATATAAAAATACACGCACAGACTATACAGATTGGCCTTCGGGTGGGGGTTCCCATTCCAGGAACTCACATGAAAGTAGAAACATGTAGGATCACCAAATCCAAGCATGAGCAGAAGCCCCTTCTGGTTGTGTCTGGAGGTGTTCCGAGCACACTGTTTCAATCAACTGGAAGTACCTTCTAACCCTTTTATGCGGCTTTCTGAGGCTTGTAGAAGTTGTTCATGCATTCCCAGGCCTCCTGGATGTGACTGGAAGGTACTCTGTGGGTCCTCTCATGTATTCAGAAACCACGGTAGGTCAAAAACATGGATTTGGAATGCATGTAAATTAGCTGATTAGCTGTATATTAGCTGATTCTGCTGACATGATGTTCCTGTTCCAAGCAAAAACCAAGACCCATTTCCTCCACTAGCATGTTGACTAATAATATGAACACAGTCTTTCTGTATATAAGGCAAGGATATATGGCAACGTAGATACCGGTATATTGCAAGGTACACATGACAATAGACTCACATCCATGCAGGATAAAAAACACGAAAAGCAGGGAAGGTGACGATAGGTGAACCTAGAGGTGGAAGGCCTCTTATACTCCCTCTGAATCATGGTGTTTCCTGGACTGTCCACAATATATGTGAACAAAAGGTGAAAAAAACTCAAAGGACATATGCCATATGCATAACTTAAAGACAGCAGCTTAAAAATGGAATTTTACTGTAACTGCACAACATAAAACAAAATAATGTGGAGTAAGGGCAGAAGAAATTCCACATCAATAACGTTATTCTTGGCTCAGACACAAGTCTGTCGCCTTAACTAAGCAAGATACCTGAGGCCAAAATTTCCACTGTTCCCACCAAGTGAAAAATGCTTCTCACCTGATGCACACAGACATTGCATCTGTCACAGAAGACCATCTCATTGCCATCCTCTCCTTCCGGTGAGCGGCACACATCACACACAACATCTTCGTCGTATTCTATGCCCAGACCCTCCTCTGTCTCTATGGCAATGTTCATGTTCTCATAACATAGGGTCTCAAGTTCCTCCAGCACTCTTTCCAAGGTGAACTCATCCAATTCTGGCTTTTCTGAAAGGTAAAAAGCAACAAAACCCCACTTAATCCACACATCAGCCATTTTCAAATGTTGTAGTAAGGTATTTCTTAACTAAGGGGGAAACTCTTATGAACCCTCAAGTACTAATTGCACAGTTCACCCATCTCCCCATTCTCACAGCAATGTGGGAAGGCCTGTTCCAGTCCTAATCAGGGGTTAGGATTTTGCTGAAAGTCAAACAAAATTGGGCACCTAGGCTGCAATCCTGAAGTGCACTTAGGCCAGCCTGTCTGGTACTAATGCCAGATAGGCCAGCCTAATTGTGCCAGAGAAGGCCGGGGCTAGCATACATCTGCTTAGGCTGGCCTAAGACAGATGGACCTGCACTGGTGTAGCAATGTTAGCTTAGGCAGCTCAGCAGGGGCATACTGAGCATGGCCTAGAATAGTGCAGTTAGGCCATATCCAGAGCTTGTATCCAGACCACAGCCCCCTCCCAGCCCCTTTGACTAAGGCCACCTCAGGAGCAGCAAAAATCTGAGTAAACCCATTTGGGCCCATGATAAGCCAGAGTACAAATAGAAGCAAAAGTTCTAAGTTTTAATTAGGCTGTCTTAGGCACCACTCCTGCCTCTCAACCTCAGGATATAGCTCAGCTCTAACAGCCCACTTCAGCAGCCATTCCCTTGCACCTACCCTACACTACAGGTACTGTTATACTGCAATTTCATTCTGCAGCTGTTCCAGGGTGACCATATGGAATGCAAGACAGAGTACCTCTACCTTTAAGTACCATAGAAGAGGGAATTTAGGCAGGTTTAGCTCAACATAGAAAGGTCTGAAAAGCAGCACCTGCTTAAATTCTCTCTTCTATGCAATGCTTAAAAGTAGAGGTACTCTGTTTTCCATTCTATATGTTACCCCTGGCTGCTACCGGATGCCAGGGACTCCTGGTCTTCCTTATTTGGCTTGTCAGCTCTGGATATGGTCTACTTTAGGCTGCCATAGCTAAGGGCACGATCCAGAGTAAACTAAGGGAGCACGTAAGAGACATAAGTAACTGCACCCATAGTTACTGCACCACCTAGTGAAAACCTATGGGAAATTCATATTGCAATCCAGAGTAACTTGTTCTTACTCCAGAGCAAGGACTCCTTGTAGTTACTCCGGATTTCACCCTTAGCCATTCTTTCTGGCTAGAAATGCACTGTAAATGTAATATAATTTCACATGTAATCATAAGTAATACAGTGTTTCAATTAACCACATGAAATCAATATTTAAGTGTTTTTAACTTTTGCCACATCCTACAGTTTTCTTGGATGCTCTACATTTTGGGTGCCTTGTCCTCTTTTGCACTTATGACGTCTGGTCATCCTGCACATGCATGCACACTTACAAACCCTGGGAGCAGCTCTGGATTTTTTCCTCATAGTAAGTTTTTTAAAGGGAATAATTTGAGTCTTTTCAAACTGAGAAACCACTCAGGGAGGCTTGGAAAATGTCCCCATTATGACTCATTTTCGAGTCGATTTGTGGGGGGAGGGGGCAGAGCTTTGTGATTAGACTTAGGTCAAGCCACGCTGGGTTTGCCTTCCACTGAGAGTAACTAGGCCATTTGACAGGCAAGTACTCACAGATAACTATTTTGAAGGAAGATTTTTTCCCATAAGGCTAGCTTTCATAACAAAAACCCTTTTGGCTTTAACAGTCAAATTGATGAGTACAATAAGGTTTCATTCAGAAAACTGCTCTGATGGCTAAGAGTTTATACATCACAGATAGTAACAAAAGGATGCACCCACTGGCAAGAATACATCAGGTGGCAAGGTTGTATATGGTGAAAAGGGATGAAGTTAGTCATACCAGTGCCTGACATTTACTCTGGCTGTGATCACATTCATGTTTGCCAAAGATGCTCTCTATTGTTTGAACTTGTAATAAGGATGCTTTAATATTTATTATAAAATACGAAAACTTATTCTTTTTAAGGGTAATTAAGCTGAACTGCATTAAGTACAGCCAGCAGTTCAGCAGAAGCTCAGGGATTTGCTTTCTTTTGAAACAAATTTTAAAAAAACAACCATGGCTCACAAAACGAAAAGAATAATTCCAAAGGTGAAAGAAAAAATGCAACAGTGAAATAGCCTATCTACAAAAACAGGTATTTTTTTCTTGAAAGCTCTTTTTTGTGGTTTATTTTTCCTCTAGTCAGCTCAGACGAGGGTCTGCTTACCTTGCACATTTCTTATCTTGCATTTTATTCTCATTATGCCAGATCTCTCACTAACAACAGCTAACAATGGATATGATCCTGTCAGTTCTTGATGCATAGCAGGAATCATTATTTTAGAATTATACCCAAACAAGCATAACTGGTAGAATCAACTTCCTGCTACCACCTCGATCACATCTACAGTTTTAATAATTATGATCACCACCCTTTCTATTTTTGTATTTTTTGTATTGTATTGTAACTATTGTATATGTTGAATTTTAACTATTTGTTTTATGAGATATTTATTGATTTTACATTATTAAAATACATATTTAAGTATTTGATATAATGATATAATTAGCAATTAATTTATTACCGAAAAATCAGCAGGGAGTAAAAGTTGTACTCAACCTTCATTCTTCCCAATATGACAAAGTAATACTCTTCACTCATAGGGGATCTATCTCTAATAGTCATGAAAAGTCTAAACAATTGGGAAGGGGAGGTGAGGAAACCAGGAAGGGAGAGAGAACTTGGGGAACTTCAGCAGGGTGTAAGGAAAGAAGAATTTCAACTTTGAGAGTTTAATTGGTGGGTCTACATCCAGAATAAGACTAGAATGCATTTTCAATCCAGGAAGACTCCATAATTTGCAAACTGTAGATCTCTTCCATACTGCTTCCAGACATTCAGCAGTGACATTATAATGTCATTATTGAACTAGAACAAACAGTATTGCTGAATTTCGTACTGTGGAGCTTGGCTTGGACGTCTATAGCCACACACTTTAGAGAGAACAGTGCTGGAGGGTACTCCCATTTAAGAACTTTTTCTGAGACTTCTTCAACACCAGCCTCTGTGTGGAAGTCAAAATGGATTTGATAAAGAATTTATCTATGCTGGAATAAAAAGAACTGTGACACCAAGACCCTAAGTTAGTATTTTGCTTTCCCAGTCACAAAAAGAAACCAAAGAATAATTACGCCCAATTTCTTCTCTGTTAATAGCATCAAATAACTAAATTTCTGGATTGAAAGAGATTTTTTCATTCATTGATAGGAGTACAAAAATTATTTCTAGTCATGGTTCACACCTTGTGATACTGAAAAATACTGTGGTTTCATTTATAACATTCACACATTACATTCATTGTAAAATTGATGGGTGAAACCAGTCAGCCAGCAATGAACCAGTCAATCAGTCTAAACTATTTACAGACCTGCAGGATGTGTTTATGACACACACCACAGATCAATTACCCTCCTAGCTCTTTGGTTAAAACAATTTAGTGGAAAGAAGCCACTTATATTTGTAACATCATGTAAACAACTTCCAGTGGTTGAGAACAGTGCCTTTGGTTCCTATAAAAGCTCTTTATAATTTTTGTCCCGGGGCTCTCTCCTTACCCCTTTCACTATCCTGCACATACTGAGAACTTGATCTGCAGACTTTTTCAACCTGCATTATTCTCTATCCTTAGATATTTTGATAATAAAGCTAAACTCTGAAAATCTGAATCATGGAAGCAGAAAACACTTAGGAAAGGTTAACTAAGACCTGAGCTAAATGCCTGTGTTGAGTGAGGTGTTGATGGGTAGGAGGAGAAAAAAGAGTAAAAGTTTTATGGGAGGAAGAGATGTGCAACATGCAATCACTTACTTTGATAGAAGGCTCAGGGTTTTCTTGGTATAAAATCTGGATCTGGTTCAGAAAACATGCAGTTCTGCTTACTATGTGCTTGGACACTTGGGCAACTTAAGAGCTTCCAAAAGAGCCATCCTTTTCATGCTGTTTGCCTTGGCTTGACAAGTTTAGGCAAGGAATTAGATTGGCATCATAAATGTCTGTGTCAGTTTGGGATTCAGCCAACCAGACAACACAGTTCCCTACCAGGGTTCTTTCAAGTGCTAGTCGTTAGGCCAGAACATGCAGAGAAATCTGCCAATACCAGTTTTATTGCTGGCAAACCTTGTGGGATAACTAGAGGATACTTTAGGAAAGCAAACTAGATATATAGTGCCTTGCAGTGTTTGGAGCACAATGGATGGCTAAGTTTTTGAGAAGACTGCATGAATAATTGCTACAACAAACCTCATGCTCCAGCTTCTAAATCAGTGGTGGGCTCAAGCCGGTTCGGGCCGGATCGCCCAAACCGGTTGTTCCCGCCACCCCGCCGCTACTGAACCGGTAGTGGCGGGGTGGCCAGAAAACCCGGCGTACCGGTTCAGCACGCCAGGAGAAGGAGATGCAATGCGCGTGCGCCGACCTCGGCGCCCACGCACTGTGTCTCCTTCTGCTGGAGAAGATGCACAGCGTGCATGTCAGAGTCGGTGCGTGCGCTGTGCATCTCCTCCAGCGGGAGGAGACGCATTGCGCGTGCGGTGGGGGTTGGTGTATGCGCAATGCGCCAGGTTTCGGGTCCGCCCCTTGCTCCGCCCCAACTTCCAGCGAACTGGTTGTTGGACAAGGCGGGGCCCACCACTGTTCTAAACATAATGAATTGGAGATGGTGATAGAAAAAGCAATTGTCCAATGACAGCATCAAGACTTTTGAGAGCATATCAAGACTTTTGAGAGCATACCATTGAGAGCATATCAACACATTTCAGTGTCAGCCTGAGAAAAAGGTAGAGACCATATCAGTCATTAGCCGTTTATTATTATCTCAATGTAGATTTTTAAAAATTAGGTCAAAAGACACATTATGTTCAACATATGCTTTATAAAATGAATGAATGAATGGCTTTTTGGGGACCACCAGGATTGGAACTATGGAGTTTTTTGGGGGGAGGGCTTTATTTCTTTGGCCTATCATGGCTATGGATTGGGGTATCCTATAGCTATTTGTCAGGGAAAAGAGTAGCAAAAGGTTATCTAACAATAACATACAAGATGCCTCCGAGAGCACAAAAACAACACAACACCTGCATCTAGTTCCCTTCCTTGTATCTGGCATTCTGAGGTTGCCTATATCTAAAAAAACAGAGGTTGCATATACCCATCGTGGCTTATAACCTGTGATGGTTAGGGACATGGCAAGGACAAGGAGTATTATTTTAAATTCTATTTCATTTCCAGTATTACAGAGTCTAAAGAAAGTCTCTGAATAAAACATATAATAAAGCTAACTTTATTAGCTCATTTTTATGCATTATAAATATTCTGGCAAGGGGTAGAAGGTATTAACTGAACAATTCATTCAAGTTAAATCACAGTCTGTCCAAACAAATTGTTTTGTCATGATGTTAAATGTGAAATCAACAGCTGTATTCTGACAATAGCCTCCAAACCTCATTTCTATTGATAACAGCACAGTATTTATTTCAGTGAGTGAACTTATTAGTAATCGGTTGAAAGCAAGGCAACCAACAAAACAAATTTTTTAATCTGACAGCCCTATTTGAGTAATCTGTACCTTTTGCTTGTGATGAACTGGTGGAAAAACAGTTTGTGGTGACTAACCATCTCTGTTCTATATGTAATCTGACATAACCATTGGTTGAAGCTGCAATGATGGCAGTGTCTATGCTATGAAATTATTAGGCACAGAGAAAGTTCAGATGTTTGCAATTTATGAAGCAGGATAGAGATGAAGAAGTGGGAGATGAATAGAGATGAAGAAGTGGGAAAGTACAGAGAGGATTTCCAAAGGAAACATAAAACCAATCTATGCTCATCACATAAAAGACAAAAGCACTGGGAACATGCCTATTTCATTCTACTGTAAGTGGAAACAACCTTCTCATGCCTGCAACTGTATCCTACCTTACACCTTCTGTTACAGCTTATTCCTCCTGAGTAGGCAAGGTTGTAAATTTTTCATTGTTAGTGATACCACCAGCTGAGCCCGAAGAGAGAAAAAAGAGTTTTATGAATGTCTTCTAACTCCCAGCTCCAATTAATTCTCAAAGGGCGCAATCCAGAGTAATTACAGGGAGTCCTTGCTCCAGTGTAAGAACAGTTTACTCTGGATTGCAATATGAATTTTCCATACGTTTTCACTAGGTGGTGCAGTAACCATGGGTGCACGTAATGTCTCTAACATAGTTACTCTGGATTGTAGGGAAAGGCTGCAATCCTAAAGACACTTTCCTGGGAGGAAGACCCATTTAACACAATGGGGCTTACTTTTGAGAAGACATGGTTAGGATTGTGCTCTTAGTCTACTGCAGAAGTCTTAAGAAATCCACTGGACTTTTAAGCAGCAAGAACTGTCAGGGGTGCCTGACCAAATGGGAATGTATTCACTAATTGTGGCTTGTTGGTTATATGACCAATCTCTCTGCATGTCTCTTAAACACATACACTCACATTCTGTTTATGCATAATTACATTAGTACTGTAATTAGTTTGCTGAGCTTCACTCACAAGTACCCTGGAGCCTATTCAAGTGACAAATGTACTTGATGGGTACAAGGCGATTAATGGCTTATGAATCACTATACGACGAGGCCTGAGGGTGAAGTTCTTTTTCCATTTATGCTCCATTTATGTTCCTCAGCATCATATAAAATTATTGCTATTTATAAGGATGCTTTTCCCCTTAGCTGAGCCAAATTCCTATCTTTTGACACTGTTCAAAAGGCAGGCTTTGGTGCATTCTCCCAGCCACTGAGTGTCTTGGTCTATACTTACACTAGATGCCTCCCCCCTTTCTCTTAAAGGATACACATCAAACCAGTCTGGAATTACAATTGATTCTCAGGGATTTATTATTTCAGAAAAGGAGGAAAGAAGAAATATGCAACTGAACATCAACAGGACTCTCAAACTCAATCTGGATTGGACTGACTTTGGTATAAGCAAAATAATCCAGATGTAATGCTCACGGGATGTATAAATCTGATTAACAGCCCAATCCTAACTACCTCCCAGCACAGTGATGTAGCAGCATTTTTGTACCTGCTTTACATTACATTACATTAGCATTACAATTGCCAGTAAACGTTTTTTTTTAAAATCACACGTCTTTAAAAATAGGGGAGCACATTAGATTCAGTGGCACATTAGATTACAGTAAATATGGGTATTAATGCCAATTCCACCCAGCCATTCAAGGACAGAGTGGTCTATACTGAAAAAATCAGACAATGGGCCATGTAAGCTCCTGATGTTCTTACAGTAAGCTAGATTTTGGGATCCTTCCTTTACCACTCTGCAAAGTGAGTCATGATGGTTATTCCATTTTTTACGTACGGAAAACGTTAAATAGCTGGTCTACTCTATATGCTTATGAAGGATAATAAATTTGAGTGAGGGGAACAGGATTCCTAAATGATAGGCAGAAATATATGAGGTGATGTTTTTCCCCGCACATCATCTATAATGTATGCTGGGGAAAAAAATCAGCAATTGAATTCTTGCTTTCTGTGAAGGTGTTAAAATACAGGTGTCCTGCAAGGAAACAGGAAATTGCCACCTCCAGTATCCATATGTAGGCATATGTGAAAGACAATGAGTAGCTGTTTGCACCAAAGTCTCTCCAACTTTCTGAAGTCTGAGAAAAGTAGGCACAAAATCAAGATTTGCAATGGGAACTTTGATGCTCCCACTTGCCTTATTAATAATTTTCTTTCTCCAGACTTTCATCAACTACTTCTCTATAATTATGCTGCATGTTAGAGATACAGGGTTTGGCAAGCTCATTATTACATTAATGAGAGAAGGATTAACACTTTCTGAATAAATACGCATTTTCTACTTTTTTAATGTTATGATAATGAACCACTTAATAAGCCAGAAAGAAGAATTAGTAAATGAGTTGCCTGCTACAAAAACAAAGACTTATTTCTGATGGAATTGTGTTTCAACTAAAACCTATTTACTGAAAGCAGAGCTCCTTCCACCCTGCAGAGTATATTGGACAGGAAGATAAAAGATGCACATGAACAACAATTTCAAGATGACTAGCTGTGCTAATCTAGCTGTGCTAAACTAGCTGTAATGACTAGATGAATTAGATTATTCATAATGTACAAACTTCTTTGATTCTGAGAGCATAGAAGCTATAGAGCAAGTATTCTCCATTCTAGGTAGTGGAGGATCAGAGGAAAGTATGGTGGGGGGTATAATGGGCTGGGGGCAAGGTAGGCAAGAGGGGCAAGGATAGGTAGCAATGGTGAATGCTGTATCCTATCCTTTATCAGATTTGATTTGGCAACAAGAATCCATTCAGGCTTGTGCCAACAAAAAGGTACTGATCCGAGCAGACCTGTTCCCATCCTTTTTCATGTAGCAAGGGGACAAAGTCTCCTTATCTTGAGGTGACATCCAGACTTAAATTCTTCCGCAAGATACAGCACAAGCTGTGCTGGTTCAACCACATTGGTGCAAGGGAATTTAAATAAGATTGGGCTATTTTATTTTACAGTCAGATCATGAAAACACATGAGCATCCTTTTTAAAGAGTGGCAAGTACCGTATTTACTCAAATATAATGCACCATCAAATATTATGCGCACCCCAAACTTAGAATCAAATATTGTATTTACTCAGTTCTAATTAACCTCGAATATAATGTGCACCCTGATTTTGGAGACTGAATTTAGCTTTAAAAGGTGAGTGTTATATTTGAATAAATACAGTAATATTCTGATTACAGGAATGAAGATTTCCTATGTACTACATGTTAATTTTGCTTTTAATGTATGTAGTTTTAAGCGAGGCACTTAGAATCTGTCTGCTTCTGTCTACATCTGAGATGTTCCCTAATGATATGACAGTGATACTGTGAGAATCATAGCTACCAGAACAAAAAGTGTGATTTCAGAGTACTAAAAATAAACAAGATTATTTTCCCACAAATAAAACCTTTCTCTGGATATGAGGCAAACAGATTCAACTCACTGAGTGTTCTGACTGTGCAGTGATAATAATACTAAATATTTTAAGAATTTCCTAAAGGAATGAGATGTACACCACAGGTTGAACCTTGCCATCCATGACACTTGGTTCCAGGAATCACCATGTTTACTCATTTTTACATTATACAAAAGCAATTTTTACCATTGTAACAAGGCAGGCAATGGATCCATATGAATACATTTCTTTCAAGAAATTTATTTCTTTCAAAACAAAACAGTTTTGTTTCAGCTTAAAGGCAGAAGCTTCCCCTTACAAAGCAATTCAGAAGTGATTATCATGGGGAATCCTCATGGGGGAAGAGAGGAGACCTCCAAGCTGAAACCAAAGCCAAATTCTTTCTGATCCTTTCTAAGGCAAGCTTAATTGCCTGCCACCATTGCCATGGTAAGAAGGCTGCAACTTATGGGATATTTATCTTTTAAGAGGCAACCTCATTCATTTAAAGAGCCTCCCCTCCCCGGCAGCCACCAGCAGGCACTAGGCACCAGTGGGCACCAGGCACTGGGAATTACCACTGAGTACCATGCAAATCTGGGCAGCACTGGGCACCACTAGGCAGTGGGCAACAGGCACCACTGGGCAACAGCAGGCAGCAGGCTGTGGTTGCAGCAGGCATTGGGCATAGGCGGCCACTGGACACTGGAAGGCAGCAGCTCCAGTGGCCGAGTGACCAGATGCCCAATTCTCAAGAAGACAAAGTCTTGGATTCCTCTCAGCCTGGCCTTTCCGGGGGACAATGGCAGATTTGCCTACTGAAAAGTAAAGCCGCAATACTGGGCGCTTTCACTTTCCCATAGAGCTCAAGGCATATTTTTGATTTTTAGTTTTTGGCCATAACTTTTGATAGGAAGGAGGTATTTCAAAACTGATTTTTGCATTGGATTCTGCGCTTCAATATGAATCCAAAGACATATGACATAATAGGGTACTACACACCACTGCAAAGTTCAAAAAAGAAGCCAAAAGGGAGGACAATGAAGCCCTTTTGGAGGACACCTGGACAAAGAGGACAAATCTTGAAATTTCTGGTCATATGGTCACCCTGACAGGTAGGCTCCGGCAGCCACAAGTGGACTGTGGGCACCTACTGGGTAGCAAAATCCACCGGGTACTGCGAATGCCTATCAGGCATCAGGTACAGGGCAGTGGGCACTACTGGGTACTGCACCCCACTGGGCCCCACCAGGCACTGGGCATACCTGCCAGGAACCAGACACCAGGCAACAACAGGCACAATGAACCACCATGCACCAGGCATCTCTGCCGGGCACTGGGCACAACTGGGCACTGGGCACCACCAATCCCTACTGGGCATACAACCAGGCACCACTGGATGGTAGCAAGCACTACTAGGCACCATTGGGCACCACAGGGAATACTAACTGGGAACCAGGCATCTCTACCTTGGGGCACCATGGGGCACCATCAGAGGTGCCCTTCAGAGGTGCCTAGAGGGTCATTGATCATAGAAAGAATACAATCCCAAAATTTCATGCTTCTCAGTCCAGAAGCTGGGGCTCGGCACTGAGGAGTCAGTCTTCAGTGTTAAGTATAGGGATGAAAATGCTTTTCACCTGGTTAGGGTTTGAATTGAATTGCAAGGTCTTGCCTGGTAGGGATGCCCAGTGCTTGGTGGTGCCTGCTGCGGCCCATCTCTGCCCTCTGGTATTCTCTGGTGCCTGTTGCCCAGTGCGAGTGCCCACCGCTAAGACAAAACTGCCAGGCCTAGAAGCATAAAATTTGGGGAAGGTGTTCTCTTGTGATAGAGGGACCCTCTAAGAAATGGTTTTGAGGAATTCAAATAGGAAGGGGGTGAAAAGGGCACAACCCATTTTTGTCCCTATACACTGAAGAATCACTGACTGATCAATGCCCTGCCCCAACCCCTGGACTTAAAAGCATGAAACTTGTGGAGGGTATTTCTTACATGACGTGAGCACCCACTAAGACTCAATTAATAGAAATTTAACTCCTAAGGGGGTGAAAAGGGGTGCAATGTGTTTTTGTCCCTATACTTCACATTGAAGACTAACTGATCCACATCCAACCCCAACTGCTAGACCAAGAAGCATGAACCGGTAGTAGGATGGTGCAAGGGGGGATGTTGTACATGGTGCATGGGGGAATGTTGTATGGGGGGATGGTGCCCAGTCCCACAATGGCAAGTAAATTTCACTAGTTTTAAATAAAAACCAGAATCCTTTTAAAAAAGTCTAATGAAGGTTGGCATTTTTTAGCTTGCAATTTTCCTTACTATTGGAAGGAAAGTAATCCTTGTCAGTAATGCTTGCTCATTTATTGCAACTGAGGGTGCAATCCTAACCAGTTTAGACCAGGACAACCTGTTCCCATGATGATGACGGGAGGCCAGTGCATTTCTGTTCACTGGCTTAACCCCTCCAGGAGTGGCACAGCAGTGCCTTGTGGAACTTTTGTGACACCTCCAGGCCAGCACAAGACTTTTACTAGGACTTAGGTCAGCCTAACTGGAAGTGGATTGCAGTCTTAGAGCACAATCCTAACCACATCCACTCAAAAGTAAGCCCCATTGTGTTTAATTGGTCTTACTCCCAGGAAAGTGTCTTTAGGATTGCAGCCTTAGTAAGGGAACAATAAGATTGAGCTGTGTGTCATTTGTATAGCAAACTGGTCATGTGGGGAAACAGACTCTACATGAAAACATAGCAAATGGATTATTCTGTGAAATCAGTAAAACATCCCTTCTATTAGGATCAGAAAAATGACAATGCAACTTGCAAACCACATAATCTGGATTAACTTCCATCAAGGTCCACGTGGATTATGTGAAAATTAATGGTACCTTTCTATGATTTATTTTTTAAAATATTTACTTCAAATGATATATTTATAACAGACTAGCGAAAGACGTACCCGCGTTGCGGGAGTAAAATTCCCCCGTATGCCATTCCCCCATAATCATCAACCCCCCATGGATAACTTTCCCCCAGGTGTAACAACCCCCATGCGCAACTTCCCCCATACACATCAACCCCCCCAAGCGCAACTTCACCCATGCGCATCAACCCAGCATGCACAAGTTACCCCATGCGCAACTTCCCCCATGCACATCAACCCCCCACGCACAACTTCACCCATGCGCATCAACCCCCCATGCACAACTTCCCCCATATGCATCAAACCCCACGCGCAACTTCTCCCCATGTGCAACTTCTCCCCATGCGCAACTTCCCCCCGTGCGCAACTTTCCTCCATGTGCATCATCCCCATGCGCAACTTTCCCCATGCACAACTTTCCCCATGTGCAACTTCCCATATGCGCAACTTTCCTCCCATGTGCAACTTCCCCCGTGCGCAACTTCCTCCGTGCGCAACTTCCTCCGTGTGCATCATCCCCCCATGCGCAACTTTCCTCCGTGTGCATCATCCCCCCATGCGCAACTTCCTCCATGCGCAACTTCCCCCATGCGCAACTTTCCTCTCGTGTGCAATTTTCCCCATGCGCAACTTCCCATATGCGCAACTTTCCTCCCGTGCGCAACTTTCCTCCCGTGCGCAACTTTCCCCCATGCGCAACTTTCCCCCATGCGCAACTTCCCCCGTGCGCAACTTCCCCCGTGCGCAACTTCCTCCGTGTGCATCATCCCCCCCATGCGCAACTTTCCTCCATGTGCATCATCCCCCCATGCGCATCATCCCCCATGCGCAACTTTCATCTCATGTGCAATTTTCCCCATGCGCAACTTCCCCCATGCGCAACTTCCCATATGCGCAACTTCCCATATGCGCAACTTTCCTCCCGTGCGCAACTTTCCCCCCATGCGCAACTTCCTCCCATGTGCAATTTTCCTCCCATGTGCAACTTCCCCCCGCGCAACTTTCCTACATGTGCAACTTCCTCCATGCACAATTTCCCCTCATGTGCAATTTCCCTTCATGCGCAGCATCCTCGCCAGCGCAACCTCTTCCTCCGAACAACATCCCCCAGTGCACAAGGCACTGAGCACCAAATTGGCTGGATGTTGTTCAGTCTCCCATGTTAAGTATAGGGCAGAAACGCGTTGCCCCCTTTTCAGCCCCTCAAGGGTTAATTTCTCCAGATGGTTCTTGGTGGGAGTTCAGGTGACAGAAGGAACTCCCAGAATTCCATGCTTCAGGCCCAGCAGTTGGGGCGGAATGTTGATGAGTCAGCAATTCTCAATGCAAAGTATAGGGAGGAAAACGCATTGCGCCCCTTTTCACCCCCTTCCCGTTGGAATTTCCGAAAACCGGTTCTTAGTGCACCCCTCAGTCACGGAAGGAACACCCACCCCAAATTTCATGCTTCTAGGCCCAGCGGTTTTGGCAGGGCAGTGATGAGTGAGTGAGTGAGTGAGTCAGTGACTTTTCTCTTTTATATATATAGATAAACATTTCAGATAAAAGTCTAGGATACTTTTACTTTTTATTTTTATTAGATTTATAACACAGGAAAAAAAGAACAACACTTTTCCTTTCTTTTCAGAGTAATAATTGGAGATGTTCAGGTATTACAGATTATTGCCATAGAAAACCTTCTCTGTGAAATGAAAAAAAACAACCACCAGCCTCAAGTCAAAACTGCGAGGCACCTAGATATTTCATTATGAATGTATCCTGCTAATGCACTTTAAAGTTTTACAGGAACCAATTATCACTCTTTATGCCACCCACCAACATCAATTATTGCTTAAATTTAAGATGATGGCAAAATGTTTTCAGAAGCCACTTTATAATCAACAGTCTCTCTCTCTCTCTTTCTCTGCAGTAATGCTTTGCTCTCACTGAGCTTTCCCATGGCAGTTCTGATGAAGAGGATTCTGTGTTCCAAATATTATTCAGAATCTGAACAATTCATTTTAACCCTCTGCAATACTTTTTAATAGTGTCAAACCCAAAACTTATGAAGGGGGAACACACCCTGATAGTCCTGAAACAATTAAGACAGGTTGTCAAACCATTTCACTGGAAGAATCTATCTTTGGCTGAAAAAAGTGCACTGAACATTAGTTCCCTCAGAACTAAAATTTACACACTGGCAACATATGATGTTGGAAAGATATCTTCATTGGAACTATACTGTAATGACCTTGTATAGCACTAATTTAGTTAGCATTCCCGTTTCCAGGAACACGCCACCAGCAGTGATGGGCTACAAAGAAATTAACAACCGGTTCTCTGCCCATCTGGCAGCCACTTTTAAATGGCTATTTTTAAACTTTATATGTCCTATCTCTCTTTAACAACCGGTTCTGTAGAGTAGGTGCGAACCTGCTGGAACCCACCACTGACCCCCAGTGTTAAATGGGGCATGCATGTAATTGATAGTTTCCATGTAAATTGAAACCTATTTAGATTGGAGTTGGGTGTGGCATAACAAGTATTAACTTATACTCTGTTAAATTAAATCTTATAAAATAAATAAGCTGTACTCTGATAAATATTCCTAAATATTGGGAATTAATATTCCCAATAAATACAAGGATATATTGGAAAGCAATGTCGAAGCTGCTATTCATTTAATATGTTTTAAAATTGCCATTACTTTCCAAAAATATTTCATATAAGCTGATTTCGAAACTTCATATATAAGCTGGGAATCAAGCTTTCACGTTTCATGTTACAAAGAACTTTTCTGGCCCCAAGGGAGTGATCCTATAATGATTCCCATAGATTAATATCAGCATTACATCAGCATTGCTAACCTTCACAGATTTTTCTTTTTTTAGGAAAGACTGGCTCTTTACCAGCTCCTTCTCATAGAGTTGTTCTACGAAGAGAAATCCGCATTAATGTTCAGTGCCTACTAAACATTCTCCTCCAGCGTGCTTCTGAAAAATGCTTTCCAAAAGTGCTCCCAAGGAAGCAAGTAACACAGTGGATGAAATCCTGGGTCACTGTCATTATGAGGCTATTATTAGCATTGATTATCTGAGGGCTTTCAAGTACTTCATACCATGCACTTAATAATATATCCCAGGACTATATACATTAAAACAAATCCATATTATTTGAAATACTGTGCATGTTCTGTGAAAAGTAATAAAATATTTAATGAAAGACCAATAAAAGGATGCCTAATTGAAGTTGCTTCAAATTGACATGGGTTATAAACTAACGGCTTGGTCCTAAGCCTGGCATGCTGTCTCTTTGCAGATGCACAGTGTTGTAAACATGCTGTAAAGCACATTTGCAGCGGTTAGCACTGGGCTAAGCAAAGAGGAGGTGTGGCAGGAGGAGGGAGCTGGTTGGGACTGGTGGCGATTTAGAGGCACATGTTGGGCTGCAAGGCCCAATATGAAGGCTCTTGATTCTGTGGCAACTTCTGAGCCACTGCAGAATCAGGTAACATAGCAGGGGCAATAGCAGGACCTGCAGAATCAGGTAACGTAGCAGGGGCAATCAGGTAACGTAGCAGGGCAATAGCAGGGGAACTTCCTAAACATACAACAAAAGCTGCAATCCTAACCCCTAGTTAAACTGGCACAAGTCCCAGCACAATTCCTGGCCTGGGGGTGTCACAAAAGTGTCATAAGGCAAAGACACGTGCCAGCCTTCCACTATGAAAATGGGGATATGTGTGAGTTGTGTTGGCATAAATTGGTTTGGCTTGCATCCCAAAAGTGTTAAAATTATTAACTGTACAAAAAGCTTATTTTCTTCATATATTCAGCTTCTCTTTGAAAGCTTCCTTCAAGCAACTCACCCTGCATATTAGTTAGATAAAACAAATCCCAAATAAGTGAGTCTTAATTTAAAAATGGAGAATCCGTCCTGAACTAAGTAGAGAATATTCATTGCATTCTAGAATCGAACATATCTAGAATATTCATTGAATTCTAGAATCGAACATATCTAGAAAATCGAAGCATAAAGGACTGACCCATCTATAAGGTGGATTGAGGTGATCATTTAAAGAAATGGATTGGCAGCAGGTGCCCACAACCCACCTGCCTAACACTCCTCCTCATCATCATCATGGTTTAAAACAGGGTAACAGAGAAGAAGTAAGGAAAAGAGAGTAAGGAACTAAAGAAAATGTTCCCAAACTGGGCACTGTTATGTGTTTCTGGGAGTGTTGTGAAACCTGTGCAGGGTGAGTTGCTTGGCAGTGTGTGACATGACAGAGTAAATGGGGCGCTTCATGGAGTCTGGGTGGCTTTCTTCAGAAATGCAGAACAGGCAACCCGACACCTTTGGACTAGTTTTCACGACTTTTCAGACTTTTCCCTCTGCATGTTGCTGATATCATGTCAGTGCATTGTTGTGTATCATTACTTCATTCTGGGATTCTAGAGTTTGATGAGGGAGTCACAGGCCAGGTGAGTTTGAGAACCATTTAACTTGCTATGCTTTTGCAACTAAAACTGGCTCTGAATGTGCAGGGGAGGAGGCTGCTTTACAATGGCATTCCAGCACTTGAAAAATTTAGCTTCCCCCCTCCAAAATGCCAGTGGGCTTTATTTCAAGTTCAATTTATATTTGCTAACTTATTTTTGTTGAAAAGCAGTATATAAATACCATTGATTGATATTTACTAAGAACAGACTTTTAATTTCACCGCTGTGCTCCATGTGACTATCTGGGGAACATCTCCTTGAGTTGCATCTGCAAGGTTCTCTATTTTCCTGTCACCTCCTCCACTAGGAGAAACATAACACAGAGACATTATTGCCTCTGCCTCTGATCAGCTGTTCTCGGCAGTACAAACAAACAGATCAGGAAATAAATTGCTCATGAGCAAAGCTTTGTTCCCACACACCCTATCTCAATTTAATTTCTTTTCACCCTGAGGGATAAATAAATCATAATTAATCCATACTGGAGATGGTACATTAGATCTGAGTTTTTCAAACTGTGGGGTGGTTTCTCCTTGAGGGGCATAGGACGGCTCCCGTGGGACTAGACAAGATTCAGAACTTGGTCACAAGCGGATAAGAAGATGAAGTTTCCCTCAACTAAGTGGCTATTATGGGAACACACTAGCCTTTACAGTGGGGGTGCCAAAGAAAGAAGCTGAAACCTGGATTTGCTTTAGCCTCCACTGCTATCTTTCTTCTTTTTCCAATGTAACACAGAAAATTGTGGCAACCATTTGGGAACACATGCAAGGAAAGCCACTAAGACCCAGCCAATATTTTGGAGGTGACTTTCTGTGTGTGCACATCTTACATGTATAACCCAAGACATCTTACATTACTTATCTGGTATAACCCAATACAATTGTTCTTAGCTTATCAGTGGCTCAGTTGCTATGATGTGATAGCAGACTATCATTGGTCAAGAAGCTGGTCAAGAAGCTAACTATTACCATTGGTATTAATTACCAATGGTAATTACAATTGGTCAAGAAGCTAACTATTTAGGGGTAATGAGGAAGGCCTTTGGTTCTGCAGGCCAAGATTCATGTGCAACTTTGAAATAAGTTAAATGCAGAATGTACTCATACAAAGGATTTTTAAAATATGTAGTTTCAGAGTGTTTTTATTACCAGAAACAGACAATAACAACATTTATGAAGGTGGATGGGTAGTACAGTCCTTATTCACTGAAGGTTAATAGCCTGAAATGTGCATACCCATCTTGACCCTTAAATCTTCATTCTATTAAATACAGCTCCATGATGGATAATCTTTTAGTGAAAAAAGTAATAAGTAGTAAAAGTAAGCAGTAAAAAGTAAAACTAAAACATAAGGAATAAAAAAAGAAAATAGCAAATTCCAAAGTTGGCAATCCTTAATATTCTTATTATGCTGCTCTTACAGATCAGTCTTTTAGGCAAAAGCTTTTTAAGCAAGTAGCACCTACCTAGCCTATTTGCTAATTTCCTGTATTAGAAACCATCAAGACACTTGCTGTAAATCTTGCGCAGAGTTTGTGGCCCAGTTATTTTATTGCCATCAAACAAACCACACAGGGCTTTCTGGTTTTCCCCTCATCAGCACTGCTGTGGTTTATTTGTATGTATTTGGCTCTTAATGTTCCTTCAGTCAGTTGTCTGATTTTAAGAGCCTCCTTTATAGAGTTCTGGAGCAAAATCCTATTTGTACTTTCAGACTCTGAGCTCTCTGACTTAAATCTTCTGCTCTCCCCGCCCCACTTCCTAATGCAGAAACAGTGCATTAAGGAGGGTGAAAGTAAATGCAGTAAATGCACCCCTTAATATTTGATATAAGGTCCTATGCATGTCTACTCAGAAGTAAGTCCTATTGTATTTAATGGGGTTTACACTCAGAGAAGTGTGGTTAGAATTGCAGCCTAACCCTACAATCCAGAGTAACTACAGGAGCATGTAAGAGACTTTACGTGCACCCGTAGTTACTGCAGCTCCTAGTGAAAACCTATGGGAAATTCATATTGCAATCCAGAGTAAATTGTTCTTACACCAGAGCAAGGACTCCCCGTAGTTACTCTGGATTGCACCCTATTTCACCTAATACTATAAGCATAAGTCAACTGGGATGAGCCATCTTGTGCTGATCCCTTCTGAAGTTAATTCTACCTTTGCAGATTATTTGTGGCATCACCCTCTATTTCCAGTGGCATCTATAACCAGAAAATACTATAAGAGTAAACAAGTCACTCATAAAACCTACTTGGATTTGGGCAATAGTGGTTGGTCAATTTTGTACCTGTAGAATGCTTGTGCTAGTATTCATCTGTTAAAGATGTAGTGCCTCTGTTAGGATCAAAAAGATGAGAACCATAACAGGATTTGATCCTACCCTTACCTGTAGCTTTTGACAGCATAAACAGAGACTTCCTCTGCCATGGTGTATCCTTGAAACAAAACAGAGCTTCCAGAGTACTAACTGGCCTCTCTAAATGTGCCTTTGGGAAACTCTACCAGACAACAGAACCAGCAATGCCTATTCTGCTGTTCCCAAAAGCAAAACTACTGGCAAGCCTAAGACTTTTCTTTTCTGGCATTTGATGCTATGCCTCTTCACATACATTAGGATAGGAAAAAATCAACCACACCTTTTTTTCTTTTTAAAAGCACCACTGTGATGTTCTTTTGAAGTTTAAAGGGTGCTGAAGCAGAATGTCAATGTGTGTTACAAAATACAATACAATAGTATTCAGTGAGAAAGTTGTGGGCCAGTGTCAGCAAATGTGGGCAAATACGTCATAAGGCATGCCTGTGACACCCAGAGAAGAATTGGCTTTGATGCTTGGCTTTGATGCCCAGCACCAGTTGGCCCAAAACACAATGCCAGACAGATGTTAAGCTTGGTAAGAGTTCTGGGCAACAGTGGAGTCATTGGTAGAGACATTCTGGGGTGAGGAAGTGTTGGGGGACAAAATGGCCCAGGTAAGGGGGTGGGACCAGTGGAGTTCTGCTCCACGAAATCCTATCCTCTGTGTTGGATGGCAAAGCCTGACACACAGGCTCCCAAATCTGCGCTAGTAATTTGTTTGATCTAAATAAAATCCAAATTTATTAATTGCACATAGCAATAGCAAGAGCAGCAACCAATAAAACCTTCAGACATAGTTAAAATTGTCATTATCAGCTGATGGCTCTTTACACAGCTTCTTTCTACAGAGTAGGGTAGCTGATCACAACCTGATGATGAAAGGGTCTTCTGTTGTGAGTTATGAGAATGTAATATTAAGTAATAGGAATTTCTGAGGCAAGATATCTGTTTCTAAAGCACTGAGAAAAAGTATGAATTCCTGCTACAGAGAGGTACAATATATATCATTAGAACAGTTTAAGTTCCCTCAATTTATAGAAGCCTGGACTTGAAAACAGATTAGAAATTGACCTACAGTCCACAAGTCTTGGCTATCAGAGAACAAAGAAACTATTGGGTTGGTGTATCCTTAGCTGAGGGGGTGGGGAAGAGAAAGATTTCGGAATCAAAAAGGGAACAATCTATTTTGTAAGAAGACAACAAGTCTTCTACAAGTCTTTCACAACAAAAGATTTTGTTCCATAACAAAAGGCTAATGAGAGATGTTACCTTATATAATGAAAGAAGTATACACCTTATAAACAACATACGCAAAATGGAAAACCTACAGTGCTCTCTTGGTAAATACACTAAAGAAGAAGTAAGATTTTATCTATTCTTATTCAGTTTAACTTGCCTCCTTTTGTGCTTATATAACATCTCCAAGAAAATTCCTGAATATGCAGGGAAAAATAATGGAAAAGAAACACAATAATTTCAAAGTTATGTGAATCCAAACTGGAAGATCTGTCAGTAGGCACTTAACGCCCATTGCCCACACATTCTTCAGCTTCACTTCAACAGACCCTATTTAGAAATGGTGTGTTTTTTCTGTGTAGTTTTAAGTTATTCTATAGTACAGAATAAAGGGTGTCTGCTACCAAATGTTGAGGCTAAATAGGGGATGTACAAGATTCTGCTATGTGTAGAACCAAGGTAAGAAATAAAAGGATCACAACACTAACCCATTTCCTTAAGCTCCATATTGAAGAGTCCCAGCCAGCAAGCATCGATTTCATCCAGGTCATAGCGGCTTACTCTTTGGGAGTATGTCCTGGTGACGTCTAAACTTTCAGAGCTGGATAGGTGACTCGGTGAGGTTTGTGGTGAAGAATGCTCCAGAACAGGAATGATCCTAGAGAAGAAAACAAACAGCAGTGAGAACACATAAAAGAAGGATGTAGTGAGGTTGGATCTTCATGAGAAATAAGCAAATGTATACTTGCTCCATTTACTGTAAATTTTAAAAAAGCAAAGAAAGCTGGAATCAATTGTCTTGGTATACATGAAACCACCCAGGAGCTGAAGAACGAAGGTGCATACTGTATATGCTACAGAGGGAAAAGAGGTCAAACAGTAGATCACAGTGAAATATATTTCAGACTTGGCCTTCTTTAAGGGCACAAAAAGATAATTTCTACAGATGTGGAACTCTAAAAGCTCCTTCAGAGCACTTTTGGGCACCAGCTCACTGCTGAGACTCTATTCATGCCTTTCCAAAAGCAGCAGTGGTAACTTTTTCTCCCAAGTCAGATATCTGTGCCAGAGGGTCTCTGTTTACAACTTGGCTGACCGGAAAACTATTCCTGCTGGTAGCTTGGAAGGTATTCCCTGATGCCAGATGAGATGACCATGTTGTGAAAGGATTCCATCTGGAAGAGACAAGCTGCCCCAAGAACAATTACCTATTTCATAGGATTGTTGTAAGGACAAAAATTATATATTTTATGTGCCTTGGGCATTTGGTCAGCATGAGAAAGCCAGGGTATAAATCCCTAAAATAAATAAATAAATCTGAGGTCCTGTCAGAAACTACGGGACAAAAATTTTGCCCTTTTTGTCTCCTTTCTGACAATTATTCTCCCTTTGCCAAATATAAAAGAAGCAACACTTAGAGAACTTTCTGGACTAAAGAATGGTTACACTTCCAGCATAGAGGCAAAGCTTTGAGAATTCATCCTCTGACCTTTCTTCAAAATCTCACTATTTAAGCAGCTGATGCAGCAAGCGGTCTTGAGGCAGATCACCCCATTACAAGTAACATTTGAACTAGGCAGGCACCATGGGAAGAGCAGCCTTTTTCTCTCACTCAAAGTAAGTCTCTCACAGTCATGTCACTAGTAGTCTAGCAAGTAAGAAGAAAAGGGTCACACTGAGAAAGGAATTCCCATCCCCTATTTTAAGCTGTAGCCTTTAACCTGGAAGGTTTCAGATGTACTCATACTATACAGCTGTACTGTCTAATTAACTGAAATTGTATATATCTGTGGGTGTGCATGTGTGTTTCTTCATGAATGCATTTGTGTGTGCATCGTGCGATGAGCTGCTCTAGCGTCTCACAGGTGGATAGGGTTTTTGTTTTTGTAATTACCTAAAATCCTGCAGTTTAATGCTTAAACTTCTCTGGAGTATTAGGGATTTCTAAAAATATGACTAGGATGCGGTTACCTCAAACATGGGGCCAGTGGCATTTTCCTCTGGGAAAGTTTTGGGGATGCAATTAACTCATGCTCATGTTTTAGGTGACTGCTCTGTTTGGCACTGGAAAAGAATCTTTTTCCATTTTTTTTGTTTTTCCACAGTGTTTGTTTTACTTATACCACAGTAACAATGGATGTTGGTTCAAAGGTTTGAGAATTCAATGTCCTAATATCAGCAGATGGCTCTGGGAAGCACAAGGCATAAGACATCAGGTCTCTTCTGCTATCGATTCCTGTCATCTGGCACTCACAGAAACATAGGACACCTTTTAAACCAATTTTCCAGCACTGGCATAGCTGTGACAGTGCGGCATGTGTTATATAATTGTATACAACAATTGTATAATTGTATACAACAATTGTATAATTGGAAGATAGCGAGACAGACCAATATCTTCCAATGTCATGAATTAATATTTTGGCCTTTCTTTATTCTATGATTCTACTCTGTTATTTCATGCCTTTGTGGTATAAGAAGGGTTTAGGTTATGGGTCTCCAAGCTTTTTGGCAGGAGGGCCACATCTTCTCTTTGATGCTGTGGCAGGGGCTGCAAAACTAATTTACATTTCAAATTTGAATACATTTACATATAAGGATGTTTTGGTGTGGATTACAAGGCTTGCCCAACAGCCAGAGACAGGAATCTTTCTGGGGGCCAAATTGAGGCTTTCCGTGGGCCACATCTGGCCTCCAGGCCAGGGTTTGGAGACCTCTGGTCTAGGTGACCAACACCGAGAAACTGAATTAACAACAACTATTTGCCTCTTTCTGCAGTTAATTTAGGATAAGCCAGGCTCCTCTGATGCTTTCATCAACTCGCCTCTCATGCAGTATAAATTTGCTGGAAAGGAGTGGGCGTGCATTGCCATACTCAGGACACAGACTGAATTGTGCCCTTCATCTTCACTTTTATTCTACATTCTGTGGAACTGTTGGGCTCCACCAGTGTTAGAAGCTTGTACTGGATCATGCTATTCTACGAAACAAACATTTTCTTCTCAAACCATAGGGAATTAAACCATCCCCCCTTCCAACTAAATACAATTCTTTTTATTTCCTTTTTGCCTTGCCAGCATTACTATAACCCCTTTGGCGGCAACTTCCCACATTTTGAAATAACCCTACCTTCGGCTAAATCGGAGTACATCCATCTTCTCATAATGTTTTTGTATGACACTAGAGGTTTTCTTTCCCCTGAAGTCTGCTGAAGATATCACTCAGAATAATCACACATACAAACTACCACTTCAGGAAAGAAAATAAGCTGCACTGGGTATTTATATGTGATATGAATGATGACTAAATATAGGCTAGAACAGCCTAAACCGAGACAAGGAAACCCAAGCTAGGGTAGCCTTTAAAGCCATTTACTTTGAGGGCTTCCAAAAGCAGACAATAAGCCAATGGAATGCTACTGCTGTTTCTAGTTTATAACACAGAAGATAAAAGCTGATAAACAAGCTTGGTAAGGATAGATTTGTTTATTTTTCTATGCTCACTCCCCAGCTTGAAAGGTGAAGAAGCTGTGGGATTTTGTGTTTCTTTCAAGAGATTCTTCTGTGTTATTCACCGTCAAAACAGACTACAGATACTAGTGGCTAAAAAAGGAGAGACATCTACCTAACAGAATCATGGCATCCTAAACTACATTCAAGCACAGGCAACATTCACAGACAGCAGCACCAACATACATTTAATACAGTGGTTTTCAAAGTGGGGTTACAAAAAGCTAAGTGCTGCCATTCTGGAATCTGGCACTGATGCTGCAATCCATACTTTCCTAGAAGTAAGTCTAATTGAACACAATGACATGTGTTCTTCTAAATAGACATAGAGAAGCTCTGGCATGACAGTGATGTCTTTTTTTGTTTGATGTCACTTCCAGCCATGACCTCACTTCCAGATTGATGGCATCACTGCTAGGGAGTCAAGGGCAGATTGTCGTTATAAGAAGGGGTCCAGGTCTGAAATGTTCAAGATCCACTGATCTAATATCAAACTTTAAAGGGCTCAAGCCTACTGGGTTGGATGCAACACAGTCACCAAACACAAAGCAGTGGTTTTTGCATACTTGGGTACTCCCCATGAATCAAAAATTTAAACACACTCCAAACCACACAACAATATTCAGTGATTCCCAGGACCTATAAGTGTTGAGAAAAGTAGGGGGAAAGTAGAAGAGAAAGACCTGCTTGGGACCCTCACAGTGTATATTAACAAGAAGTGGGATATAAGGCTGAACAGCTGCATTCCATGAGGTGGAAAATCTTCTTCCCCATCTTAACCAGTGTTTATATTCTACCTATATTGGAAGTACAGGTTATGATGGTTGCTTTGCAAGGGAAGGTGTCACACATCACTCATGAAGATTGGCCTTGAACACTGAGAATAAGGATAAGGAAGAGAAAAGAGGTCTTGTCTGCTAATACAGTGACTGGGTGGGAACTGAACAGGCATTTGCTGTCAATTCTCCTGCCATTCTCCAGGAGCTCTGCCCCATTACGCATGACACTTGCCATGCACACAACAACAGTGTCACACATAATGATATACCATCACTGGAACAGCTTTGGCTGAGGAGCAGGTTGTGATGCCAGCTCTGACAGCTCTCGGCACACACAGGAGTTGAAGCATGCCATGGTATTTGCAAAGATCACATTTCCTCCTTGAAATATCACATTGTGACACAAATGCCAATATAACCTAATGCTGATGAAAACAAAGGAAGAAAGAGAAACATATTGTCCTTGAGGAAAAATTCAAATGTACGATGTTTGTGACGCTTCTCCCCTACTCACCCAAGAGCAGAAATTAGTACACATAAAAGGGAGACAACTTGAAGCCCTGCCTGCTAGATCAGACTAAGGATACATCCAATCCAGGATCCAGTTTTTGCTATTACCGTACTCACATTTAAAACCCATTGTTCCTCCGCAAATGTCAGGATGCACACCTGGATCTTTTCATTCTCACAACAACCCTATGAGGTAGGATTAGGCTGGGAGATAGTGACTGGCCAACCCATAAGCTTTGTGGCTAAATGATGATTTGAAAGTGTCTCATTACTAGACCAGCACTCTAGCCTCCAAATAAAGGCCAACCACTTCAATGTATCCTAACACCTGCTCCCAAGACACAGATCTAAGAAGAATCCCATAAGGGTGACTGGGTATTACTCAGGAAAAGGAGAAAACTAGCCCCTTACCCCAAGGAGACTTCCAGCCTGCCCTTAAGATGATTAGATATAATACAAGTCATGCAGATTAATTTTTTGAAGGATCTGTTTGCAGAGTTATATAAAAGAACAAAAATCATTTTGATAAGTTTAAAACAGGAAGTAAATGTGAAAAGTAATGTTTTTGATGAATTCATTAGCACCTGCTAAAACTGTTTATGCTAGACATTGGAGCAAAGACAACTCCAGATTTAAAGAAGTGATTATTTAAAGTCTGGCAGGCCAATGAAACTCAAAAAACTGACATATTCAGCAGGCAAGCAAAAAAAGCAGAGAATGTGATTTGTCAACCTATATCATCAAATTGGTAAAAAGATTGTCATATACTGAAACAGGGAATTTGGAATGGGAATATATTCCTTGGCATACAATAGTTTCATTATATTTTGTGATTATTTTCGAATTTATCTTTCAGATAAAGATAAGCATGTTATTTTTTCAGCCCAATCCTAAACAGGTCTTGTGTAATCCAGAGACGTACGTCCCTCTATTGCTATTACAAAAAGCAATGAGCCATTAGGTGCCACCTTGCTGCCATTGCAAGCAGCAAGTTGCCAGGTCCGGGAAGTCCACCAGTGCCAATAAAGAGCTAGGAGGGAAAAAAGGAGACTGTAAGGCAGAAAGCGGCAGGGAGGAGGCCAGATCAAGTCTGGGAAGCGTGTGGTACCAGTAGCAGGAGCGAATGTGGTACCATTAGCAGGAGTGTGGTACCAGTAGCAGGAGATCCTACCTCACATCTAGTGCAGTCCTAAGCATATCTAGTGCAGCACATCTAGCGCAGCACATCTAGTGCAGTCCTAAGTCCTAAGCATACTCAGACACCCCATTGTGTTCAATAGGACTTACTCCCAGGAAAATGTGGTTAGGATTGCACCCATAATGGTCTCAAATCCTAATACAGGTCCACACAAATTTGTGCTAGTTATAGAGCTGGTATAGGTCTAACCCCGGAAAAAAGGAACAAGATGCTGACATCATCCTCCATGTGATTCAGCAGGAGCCAAGTTTGTGCTGCTCCATCACTACATGGAAAGTTAAGTGGATTGGGTTGCTGAAGTGCTGAAATTTGTACAGTGTCCTATATTCACAATGTAATAAAAAAGCAGGCCTCCGTCAGTCTTGAAAGACTATGGTATCGTGCTCAGTGCTGCATACGCTGTATGCAAAGCACAAAAGCCGGGGTTAGATTGTTATGGAGGATAGGCTGTTACCCAAGCAGCAAATCTCCCCTCTCCACGCCACTGAATTAGTCCAATGGAAAGGCAGAACCAATACGATTGGATCCAGCTGTCGTAGCAGAGCTGGGCTAAGGACAGGAGCTCATCCTGTCTTGTGGGGCCGACCTGGGTCTCGAACCCTGGCCTGCTGGTTAACAGGCACAGTGTCTTAACACTTGCGCTACCCACAGTGTAATGTAATGAAATATATATATATATATATATAACTGAAAAGTCACTGACTGACTGACTGATCAATGCCCAGCCAAAACCACCAAGCTTAGAAGTGTGAAATTTGGGGAGGGTGTTCCTTCTGTGATGGAGGCCGGTTTTTGGAAATTCCAACCAGAAGGGAGTGAAAAGAGGCGCAATACATTTTTGTCCCTATACTTTACATTGAAAAATGCCTGACTGATAAACATCCTGCCCCAACCCCTGGACATAAAAGCATGAAATTTGGAGAGGGTATTCCTTATGTGGAATGAGTACCCACTAAGAACCAGTGTTTAGACATTTAACCCCTAAGGGGCTGAAAAGAGGTGCCATGCATTTTTGTCCTTTACTGATAAAACCGAAGATTGATAAAACCCAGCCTCAAACCCTGCATCTGCCTGGTAGGGGTGCCAATGTTCTGGGGAGTGGTGCACAGAGGGATGATGGATGTGGGGGTGTTTGTGTGGCAGTGTTTGCACAAGGAGTTGCACAGGGATGTTTTTTCAACAGAGGATTTTCATGGGGGAGGGATTTGCATGAGAGAGGGTTTTGTACAGGAGTGTGTGTGTGTTTGCATGGAGGGTTTGCACAGGGGGTGGTCTGCATGGGTTTTTTTTACATGGGGGCCTTACACGGGGAGAGGAGTCTCATTCGCAATGACAGGTAAATTTTGCTAGTAATTTAATATTCTTAAAAGATTGGTGGGGAAGGACTTTTGTAGACAGAAAGCAAGCCAATTTTTCCTCAATGAGCCTTGTTCTTTTGCATATTATTATTTTTAATATTAACTGTATTTATATACTATTTTTCAACTAAGGCTGCAATCCTAAAGGCACTTTCCTGGAAGTAAGATCCATATAACACAATAGGACTTTTGAGTAGACATGGTTAAGATTGTGCTCAATAAGTTCCCAAAGTGGTTTATATCCCAAAAGTGTTCACAATCTAAAAAGATGCAAAAGAATACTAGCAGCAGCTACTAGAAAAGACACTGCTGGGGTGAGAAGGGCGAATTACTCTCCGTTTGCTAAGTGAAAAAGGAGCATCAACTTAGAAAAAGTGCCTTAAGTTGCAGGGATGATATGACATCACATTTAATTGTATATTTAATCATTTTAGCTAGAAGAATGCTTTCAAACAACTGGACTACTGCTTCTTTCCTCTCCTCCTCCCTTGCTAAAAGGTATTATTTTGGTTTGGTTAACTTATAGTTTTCTGGTAAGGAAGACAATCTTAGCGATAAGTCATGTATTTCTTTTAGTAGAGAAGCAGTTATAAATGCACAGTTAAGGTGGCAGTTTTCATAATATTTTTATTATTCTCTCTAGACCAGTAGTATTTGAGCATTTCAGCCCAGGACTTCTGAGAATCTATCCAGGACTTCTGAGAATGACAATCTGTCCGAGAACCCTCAGCAGTGAAGTCGTGGCTGGAAGTATTATTGAAGGACCCAGTACCAGATTCAAAGATGGCTACACCCAGCTTTTCGTGAGCCCTACTGAAGTTGCACTGAAGACCACAGCCCTATATACTCCAGACAGCCATAGTGATTCTCAGGTAAGTGGAAAAAAACCCTCTCTGCCCAGCAGTAGCATGATTGTCCCAATCAAGTTACTCCCTCTGTCTTTCCCCCATCCCTCCTCAGCGAATACAGTGGCGCCTCACGTAACAAATTTAATTCGTTCCGGAGGCATGTTCTTTACATGAAACATTCTTTACGGATTTTCCCATAGGAAATAATGGAAACTCAGATGATTGGTTCCACAACCCCAAAAATATTCATATAAAAATATTAACTGGATGTAAAAATGATGACAAAACACTGGAATTGAATTCCAAACATGCATTCAATGTGCATGATCTTATGAAGTCTACTTAGGCTGCAGTCCTAAAGACACTTTCCTGGGAGTAGGACCCATTTAACACAATGGGGCTTACTTCTGGGTAGACATGGTTAGGGGGCTGCAATCCAAGACACCTTCAAAGTGTCTCCCCACTTTCTCTCTCTCCATCCTGAGCCTCTCTCTCCCCTGCTCCCTTCTGGGTAGCCCTGAGCTGCTTCCCTCTTCTCCACTGCTCTTCTCCCCCCTGCCCTGAGGATGCCTAACCACAGGAGGAACAGCGCAGAAGTGTTGCTTTCACTATGGGCAGGTGCGCAAGGCAGCCCTGATGCTTCTTAAACAGGCTGCCGGCCAGTGCGTCTGCCCCAACTGCCAACAAATGTTTTCTTTACGTGAAGCAGAATCCTAGAGAAATTTTTGTTTGTTTTGTGAAACATACTTTACGTGAGGCGTTCTTTACGTGAGGCGCCACTGTACAGGGTTTCCAAAGTCTGAGCAGGACTTTGGGAACCACTAGCCTAAAAAATCAGCAGGCCTAGTAAAACCCTGAAGATCTGTCAAAGGCTTTAAAAGGCACAATGGTTGATTTTCAGCTCTTAACACTTATTCTCTTGACATCTTGGTATCAGTTCAACCTAAATCATGAGGCAGATGCTTTAACTGGAAAGCTTATGGCTCTTTTGCAGATTGATCAGGCTGCAATAAATGTGTTTCTTTTACACTGACACTAAGAACGTCTGAACTGATCCAGCCACACAGCATGATCAGGCTCTAAGCCTTTATTAATCCTACTTATATAACTTGCTTACAGAACAGCCAGTGCGCGCAACAGGTGATAGCTTGAAATGCACACAAATGATGATGCCGAAAAAGCACTGGGCTTTGAACCACAGCTCTATTTTTAGCCTGGCATACCAGTGCCAATTTGTATGTAGCAGAGCTGCATTCACATGAAGAACGACAAGCAGCCACAGGTATTTCTGTATGGTTAATTAGAAAAACTGTCTAATTTCTGCTTCTTCAGTACTATCCTAGGATCATTTTTTCCTGTAAAAAATGGGATGGTCCCTGGTGAAGTCAGGCAAGGGTAACCCAGAAGTCTAATTTCTGATGACAAAGTAATCACATTGGTTGGAGATGTCTTTAGGTAAGTGTAAAGGGCTCCCTCAGCAATGATTCTCATGAAGAGTAGAGCAGTATCAGGTACTTCCATTTTAAGGGGAATATAATACTGTTCTAAAATACACCTTTTAATTCTTCTCAGCTCTTCTACTACATTAGCTCTAGCATTGTAGAAATTATATGTAGACAAGGTTCATCTTAGCTAAGTAAGTAATGCTGCAATTCTAAACACACTTTCCTAGGAGTAAGGCCCATTGAATATAATGGGACTTACTTCTGAATAGGATTGCATCCTAAGGTAAGTAAGGTATGAGTCCCCTTATCAATCACAGGGCGCATATCCCTCTGGGCTAATCCTTAAACCCACCAACAGTGGTAGCATGTAATGCATCATCCATGTGGGAATGCCATGAGGGCCACAGTGTAGGAGTTAGACCCCCAGAAATCAGGCACCAGCACTGGGTGAAATGTTAGAAACATTAGAAATATTAGAAGACCTACTTGCCATCAACATATTACACAGCAAATTAAAACCAACACACATAGGCTCAATCAGCAGAACTGCTACAATCTTCCATTACAGATAGCCTCTACCAAGCCACAAAGATACAGCAATTCAGTAAGAAACAAGAGCTAAGACTTAAAATGTCTTTAGGGCATTAAATTAAAGGTAACTGCCAGTGGGAAAGTTACCAAAGGGCCAACAGCCAATGTGGATCATCAAAAACTTTTGGAATTCAGAAATTTTGTTACCAATTCAAAGCTGGCTTTCAGTGCCCAAGGAAACCTCTTGGTATGATGATCTCTACATAAATTTTACTATATAATTATGATCAAAGACTCATATCTAAAGTGCTGATAGCTTGCAGTCAGCTGGGTGTACATAACTCCCAAACAATTATTAGGGAAAACAGAAATCTTGAGGATTTATTTCTAAAAGAATCACTTGTGGAATACAATCTTATACAAATCAGTGCTTCATCTGGAGGTGAGACACCTTCCGCTGCAATGAAATAAACCTTCATCCAAGATCACAATTACCTGTCCAGTGGCTACAAGTTCTTATAAACCTGAGGACACAAAATAATTACATTTATCATGCCATTCGGTGGTAGCACAAAAATACAACCATGGAAGAACAGGTGACTGCAACTGTTTGGGCAGACCATTCCTGAAGGGCAACCTCTCTTACTAACAGGATTTAGAAGCTAAATTGGCATCCTTGGAATGGCAGAGTCATCCTAATAATCTGCATTACAACTGAAGATACAAACCAGACTCAAATGCCCTGCCTTTTGAGAGCTACAGGACTGCTCTGACAGTCTTTATGGATCTAGAGGACCTGCAAGCAGCTAAATCACGGCACTGGGGCAAGCTCTTCTGACAGAGCTGGGATGCTTTAACCAAACTTATGGCCTATGTTTTCACAGAAACTTACACTGTCACTCTTGTTGATAAATGCCTAAATTACAGCCTCTGACATTTCTATTTTCAAATTAAAGTGATTTTTCTTAAAAGGAAAATGAACTCGGATTTCTGGAGTGCTTTGAAATGCCAACTGAAAGAACATATATTTATATTTTCACTTAAGGTTATGACTAACTACCTCATTAACAGAATTGTCTCCAAATCTATTTCCTCCAATCTCTGACAGTTCCTCATTTTGTTAATCACTCACTTCCCACCAGCAGTCCACACAGTTCTCTGACTTGAATGATTACGTGAAGGCCCTCTATCACCTCATCCAGGAAATGTGATGTGAAGGAAGGAGAAAAGGAAGTGTTTGGTTCATGTGCCTCACAGCCCATTTATATATAACAGTTGCCACATGAAGGCTATCTTGACATAGCCTTTGCACTGCTAATGCTCCATACAGCAGCTGTACCAAGCGAACTGGATCTTCTTAACCACACCGAAAATTTCCAAACCACAACAACAAATGCCAGCAAGTGGTGTGACACACCATGGATCTCATCCAAGTGGCAAGATCCTTCACACAAGCTACTATGTGGAGGAGTCACCAGGCATGCCCTATTTCAGGCAGTCTCCACGTGGCATGTAAGGAGAACTAAGTTCAATGCCTCTGAACGTCATCATGATAAACGGTTGGAAGATACAGAAGAGCAGAAAGTTTAGTTGGTGATCCTTGAAAAATGGAAGTGAAACAACATTAATTAATTAACATTAATTAATGTATGGAATATGTTAAAATGAATCTAAAGGGACACTGAGGAATGGTAAGACACCAAAGTAACTAGAGTCAATTTTCAAATGTGCAAGAAATTCAGAGCATGCAAATCTTTCTTAATTACCAGTTAAAGCAAAAGCACTTTGCAAATTAAAATGCTATAAAACTCGAAAATCACTCACATCATGCTGCCTCACTCATTTGATTATGAAGTGTGTGAAAAAGATAATTGTACCACACATACCAACATCTTGAAATACAGCTGTCCCAATCTGAGCCTCACTGTCCTCTGTTTGTAATGAGAGTTTGTGTGCGTGTATGTAAAGATATCCTTCCAATGGACTAGGCAATAGGAACAAAGAGAAAAAAACACATGAGTAGAGCAGCTTCCAGTGGGGAAGCTCAACGTGTAGACTGACCCCAAAGGAAATGGATGGATTAGGAAAACACTTTTAAAACTTTTGTCAAAAGTTTATTTTCCATAAGTTATGCCACAAGGGTAAAGTCAGGATGGTTGTTAATAGTGTAATTAAGGCATCAACTTCTCATCTCTATGTAATAATACACTGTACCTAATTTCCAAATGTACACAAATTGAGCCTCTTGACATCCTCTCAAAATAAATATAAACGTGTCCATGTGATAGTTGAGAACATAAGTAATTGAAGCACTGGTAATAAAAATAGATGGAATGAAAAACAGAGCCCTTGTCTTCAAATTCCCAGAATCCTTCTGTATAGTTTACACTGCAAATACAGCAGAAGGTCTCCAGTGTTGATATAAAGCTGACGGGAGGCTATGAAAAAAGGAAAATATTTTTCATTTCCAGCCAAGTCTCCTAAAGTGTGCAGAACTTCACAAGGTTCATGCAACAGGTGCAAAGCTGTTCCTATTAGACCCAGGAAGCAAGGGGGAAAGCTCCTACCAAGACTGTACACAGAGAGTAGAGGTTTCAGCTGAATGCTGAGTTGAAATCTCTACAGCCTTACTATGGAGTGATCTTATTTGGTACAAGAGACAGCTGTACCTTCTAAGTGACAACCCAATCTCTGTAAGCCTTTCAAATGTCTCAAGTGCTTTGTATTTTTTTTGAAAAAGAATTTTAGTTAGTTTTCATGGATACATATAGGTATCCATGAAAACTATATGGTTTTGGAAAGTACCGTTCTGCTTTCCGTCAAATTGAAGCTTTTGACAGCTATTCTGCTTGAAAATGAGCACAATCCTAACCATGTGTACTCAAACATAAGGCCCATTGTATTCAGTAGGTCTTATTCCCAGGAAAGCATCTTGTTGGCTCAGTTGCCGAAGATACAGAAGAACTGGTGATGGATGGTAGGGTGGGTGGGTTGCAGTATCACTTCCCAAAGCATCTCTGGGCCATTTGTACCCCTTGCCCCACCAGAGTACATCACTGATCATCTGAAAATGCTGTATCATGCCACTTTTTTTGTTAATCACAGGATAGTGCACAGCATATTACTACCCCTTCTGAAGAGCCTTTTCCAATCTTAGTTCAATAGTGTGGGAACCACTGCTGCATGTTGCCTTCCTGTGCCAACTTGGCAACCTCAAAGTTTCAGGTGGTGTGACAGGTGCTAGTCATATGGAACTCAGATTCTCCTTCTGAAACAGTTTTAAACTGGAGACAGGTTAATTCTTGCCCATTCTGCCCCACACCAAGACAAAAGAGCTTTGTGTATTAACAGTATATCAGACATGGTGGCAGTAACTTTTGCCAGGGTAGTCACCAGATTTCTGCTCCATCTTTATGTTGTCAATAAGCGATTAATGCCAGTTTCACACCACAGATGTAGTAAAGTTTTACACTTGCAGTGCAACAGTTTTCCATACTACTAAACATGCAATGCTACACACTTATCTGCCAGTACAGTGGCTCTTAGGCATGGGCTATGAGTTTATTTATACTGGCTGCAGTGTTAGATTTCCTTCAAATGCAAAGGAAAAACAGAAAAAGCAGAGTATTGGATAACCTTCTCTCTAGGAGCACATTTACACGCAGGCAATACAAGTGTGAAGTGGTAAGTGAAGAGGACAGACTTTTAAATCCACTTTGCACTTACTGCTTACCAAAGAAGTAAAGCACTTCACATAACTGCAGAGCAATGGAGAGTCACACTTTCAGGCTTTGCCATTCTCCATCCCACTTCATCTTCAGGGTTGCATTCTTGCAAGGAAACTCTGCCTCATGTTTTTTCATCGCCTCCACCCTTCCTGTTTATATTCTTTCCTGGCTGATAAAATTGCTGCTATTCCAGTGCAGGTGGCAAGATTGGATGCTGAAATGTCTAGAGTCTGGCTAATAAGCCTAGCCATTCATTCAGGTTAGTCCAATCTAAATATCAAACAATCTTCCTTTGGTTAGTGGCAACGGGCAACTACGGTTGCACGTTCTTACAGACTTCTATGTTTCTAGTACATGTCAAATGTGTTTAAACTATGTCATGCCTCTCTGTGAAAAGCTCCCCAAGGGGAGAGAGAGGAGGGGGGAAAAAGAGATGGAAGCTCAACCGCTCATCATGCTGAAAAGGCTGTCACAGATTTGGCGGAAATCTGACAGTGTAAGAAAGAAATCAAGGAACACACTGCTGCAGCATCAACCATTACGGCCCATTTGCGTTGCTCACGCATCACCATGCAAAGAAGCTGGAAGAGGATCTGCCCAGAGTTTGACATACAAATGTGTGAGAAGATTTGGCTTTATCATTTTCAAGTCTCAGCTTCTGTGGAAGTCAGCAGAGAATGGGTTGACAGCCTGGGACTGTTTCCTAGACTTCATCAAATGCAGAGGATGGATAGAGTTCCATTATAAAGATTGTGTCCTGTGCTGTATACAGTAATTCTTACAAAAAATAGGGCTTTGCTTACTAGTTACTTTGCAAAACTACTTCAGCCAATGAAAAAACTGTAGATTAACTCAGGCTGAAAGTTTTGGCCTGTTAACCAATGTAATTAACTGACATGTGGCTTGACTGAAGATTTAAACCAGATGGTGACAGCAACCTGGGTTTCCTCATGGCCTCAGAAAGTTGCAAGTTGCTTCCTTCTGCTGTAGTCTCTAATTGTCCTCCATGATTTGGAAAAAGGATTGAGACTTTCATGTTACTGCATGAACTCACTCACTGACAATAATGGACTCTGTTTCTTTTTAGAGGCAGATTCAAAGAAGAGCAGTGAGAAGCCGTCCCCAAAGGAGTATGTTTCCCAAAATGTTTTGTATCAGGTAATTAACACTAATTGTAGTAGCAAAGGGATTCAAGATCTAGCCTGAAAGATTTGTGGAGAGCCCAATCTAACCCTACAAGACTAGCAGATCCTGCAAGCTGGAATTTCTGCAGTTGCTCTGGCAATCTGCAACCCCCTGCTAATAGGACAATAGCCAGTAAGCCTGGTGCCAGCAGCGGCAGGCCACAAGACTGACGATTACTGATGGGAGTTGCAAATTAGGATGTAGTTTGGTCTAGGCCAAGGCCCAGGATCTGGCTGGAAGTAGTATCTGTGAGATCCAGTGTTCCATCCTGGGACTGACTTGCTCTTTTAAGTGGTTTGGATCATTGTCAGCCAAAATAGATGGTACAGATCCGAGTGGGTCCATAGGGAACCAGGTAGTAGTAGAAGAGGTAAGTAAAAATTTATTGATCTCTCGTAGCTGGACTGGTCTCTCATTTGCCTGTAGGATGCATCAAATGCTGCATTATCAGCCTCCTAGCACCGTCTAAAACAGCCCTGCTTAGGATTGGGCTGGGAATCTCTCAAAGTGCAATTCTAGATTGATTTCAACAAGAGACCTTAAGAAGTTTGAACCTGCTTTGACCAGGTCAGCCTGATCTTTTTCTCTTTCTTTGGATAATACTGAAGTCACTCCATTCACCCTTTACTAAATCAGTTCACAATATAGTCAGGGGCACAATGTAATCAGGGGCATAATTAATCCTATCCTGGATACCTGTTTATTCCAGGTATCCAGAATGGGAATAATTTATGCCAATAATTCCCATTCTGCATATCTCATCACACTCACATTTCATCACACTCACATCCTCCATCATTAGGTGCTAAAGCAGGAAGACAGGGTAGATTCAATAAACAGATACTCCAAAGGCTTTGAGAAAGTTTCACAGAAACTTTCAAGGAAAGGAAGACTCCTACATTACAGCAGTAGTTATGGAGGAAGGAACATAATTTAATCACAAAATAGGAAGCAGGGGTAAATAAGTTTTCATAATGGAGGAAAGTAAACATTGGAGCCCACAAAATTCTACTGGGACTTATGTAACTTATAAATTATTAGGAATAAATTAGAAAATAAAAAATAACAATGATATTTATAATGGTAATATAATGGTAACACAATATTTGATCTATGGTGAATATACATTTGGAATACTTTGCAAAGTCCTGATAGTCCTCCCTTAAAATGATCATGGAGATTAATTAATATTAATATTGAGAGCCAGGATGGTGTAATGGTTAGAGAGTTGAACTGACACCTGGAAAATCCAGGTTCAAGTCCCTCCCTGCCCATGCAGTTTTCTCAGTGACCTTGGGCCAGTCACTCACTTTCAGCTTCACCTACATCATAGGGTAGTTGTAAGGACAGCAAGAAAAAAGAAACAAAAGTGTTGAGCTGTTTTGGGAATTTGTATGGTCTTGGAAAAGGTAGGGCATAAATCCTATAAATAAACAAATATTTATTTAGGCACAAAAGGGGCACAAAAAATATGGAGACTGAAGCATTTTCTCTACAATCACAAAGAAATCCTTAAAAACTGGATTGTTTTTGTTCAGAAAGAAAGAACCAAGGATATGACTTTCATAAAATTTCAACAGTTCTAAAGAAACAAGGGTGTACTAGTAATTAATCACACAGGACATGGCCTGGAACAAACTGCACTTGGTCTGAAAACCTAAACTGTGTGCTTTGATTTCTCTCAGGGAGCCCTCACATATGAAAGTCAACAATATCATATGGATATTTTTCATAACCTATGAACAAGCTCTACAGAGATCCTGTGTGCATATATTCTCTTTCCAAAGATATGATTTTTGGCAATTTAATATACAGTACTATTGTGAACTAAGGGTGAAATCCAGAGTAACTATGGGGAGTCCTTGCTCTGGAGTAAGAACAAGTTACTCTGGATTGCAATATGAATTTCCCATAGGTTTTCACTAGCTGGTGCAGTAACTATGGGTGCACATAAAGTTTCTTACTTGCTCCCATAGTTATTCTGGATTGTGCCCTAAGGGGCTGCAGTGGCTCAGTGGTTAAAAGTGCTGTGTCTGGCAGTCTGAAAATTGGCAGGTCAGCGGTTTGGGACCCAAGTACTACAAGATGGTGGGAGCAACCGGCCTTAGCTCAACTCCCACCAACCTAGCAGTTCAAAAGCATGCAACAGCAAGTAGATAAATATGAACTACTTCTGTGGGAAGGTTACAGTGTTCCGTGCACATGCGGACCACATCTCCACAGAAGTGTCTTCCGACAATTGCTCAAGAACAGGTGATGAGCACTGCTCCCTAGAGTCTTAGAGCAGGGCAACATGCAGGGGACACCTTTACTATTCTGAACTATACTGTACTATATATATATATATATATATATATATATATATATATATATATATATATATATATATATATATATATATATATATATATATATATATATATATATCTCAGAAGCCAGATGCAGCTGTCAACTAGTCTCTATCTGGCCTGTGGCCAACCTCTGGACCCCTGCAATCTTCTGGCCTGCTTGACTGGACAGAACTAGAATTATTCTCTGGTTAGGTCTGGAGGATATTCTGAGGGCAAAAAAAATACTTCCTAATTTCCCCCCAAACCAGAAGTAACTTCTTAAATGAAGGCCGTAGAAGGTGCAAGGGAGGGGGGGGTAGGAGGATAAATATTCCCATTGAGTGAGCCAGGATGGTGTTGTGGTTTGGGAGTTAGACTTGGACCTGGAAGATCCTGGTTCAGTTCCTACTCAGCAATGAAGTTTCCTGGGTGACCTTGGGCCAATCACTATCTTTAAGCCACAACTACCTCATAGGGTTGTTATGAGGACAAAACAAGAGGAACTACGTACACCATCCTGAGCTCCTTGAAAGAAAGATAAAAAAATGTACAAAACCATGTCTGGAAACCATGCCTCATTTTCCAGTGGGTGGCATAACTGTTTTCCTGACTCCTGGACATCCATATTCCTACAGTAAGCACAGTATCCATTATTGTTTAGACCTGACTGGAATAATTTTGTAGAGTCCTCAATTCTCTGCTGTCTCTATCAGACAAAATATCAGAATCTTCCTGGTTTATAATCCAGAAGAGAGGCATTTAAAGTGAAACATTAAGAAAAGAAATAGAAAAACCCCAAATGGGTGTTCTTGAGGGAACAATGGGAGCTGAAAACAACTTTATGTTGAGATAAACCTGCCACCAAGAGAACAAGATAACACTTCTGAACTTTAAAGGCTCTGCATGATATATACAGGGAGATAAGAGAACAGAAAGAATTTATCATAACTGTTGGTGGGGTAGAAAATGTCACAGGAACTGAGTGACTCATCCCTCTGTACAGAGGGAATTTTTCAAAATGGGCACAGAGGAAGGTGGGCAGTTGATAAATATTATGAAAAAGAAAACAGTAAAAGGAATAAATGCAGTATTAACCTAAAAATGTCTTAAGTAACAGACAGGAGCATTAAGGAAATCATTACTTGTTACAATGGATCAATTTTGCTTTCTAAATTTAAAGAATCTACTTAGAGCCCAATGTTCAGATATGTAATGTGCTCCCCCCATCCTTAATAAGGATGCAATTGCTTCAAAATAGAAATATGAATGTCTGACATGTGGTTAAAAACCCCTGGCAGTTCTATCACTGCTATGGAAGAGATGGGCTACCGAGTGCTAATCCTGCAGGTTCAAAGGAAGAAAGATTTATACCTAAGCAAATAGCCAGTAGATGCAACTTTTCCTTCATTTCTATAGTCTGGTATGCTGATTTCTTTCTTTTTTTTCTATTTGAAGCTGTTTGAAGTTCATGCCAGAGGTGGGAGTAACAAGAGAAATGAAATGCAAAGATGAGTCATCTGAAGATAATGTTAATAAGTGATGTTAGAACAGGAAACCTCTGAGCGCTCATCTTGGGTGTGAAGCAAAGCATTCATCTAAGTTTTCATATCAAGGCAGGCTCCTGGAATTGCAGCCAGAGGCATGAAGATTTTTTACCTTGCAAGAAGATATATCTAAGAATCTAAATGGTCTGCATTAAAACTGAAAACTCATTCATCCAAAGGTGCAATCCAAAGGTACTCTTAGGCCAACACAAGTCCCTTGTGCTGGCCCAATAGTGTCAAAAAAGTGCCATAAAACACTTTTGCACTACTGTGCCGGTATGGATATGCATCAGCATCCACATGCCAATGTGTGCACCAGCGATATGCACTGGCTGATCTTGTCCAGTACAGGGTTTTGGAGGGTGTTGGGGAGTACTATGGAACAACATTACCAGTTCACACCAGTCCCAATTTAGGGCCCAGATTGTCAAACATGAAGATGTTCAGCAACATAATATTCATTACTCCTTTTGTTATTTCTGATGCAAGCAATGTCGATGTGTTTGCAAAGTGGCTGACCATTTCATGTCATCTTAAATGCAATATTTTTCATCTTTTACACCTTCAGCTGCCAGTTCTCCAGTTCGCATTTATCAAGTGATGCTCATGGATGAAGGAACCAATCCTGAGGATAAAGAAAGTGGGTCTACTACAAACAAAAAGCAAGTTGCATAAAATAAATGCAAGCCAAAAAGAAAGAAACTAAAACAATGCACTCAAACTTGACTAAGAAGTGGGAAAACCAACATGCACTTTAGTAGCTATTTATCAAAGCCAGGTTTTTCTCTGTCTCATTTGTGGTTACATTTACCATCAGTTTGCCTCAGATCACACAGAAAAATCCTCTCTTTCAGATACAGTATTGAGCACTAATGGGAATGGTTGACATTTGCCCTTATGCTATAATTTGTCATTTGCAGCTTTCATATCCTAAGAGCACAGTATGTATAAAAGGACTGTCAGAGAGGAGCAATGGCTAGTGTGTTGTTGGAACTGGTCTAACATATCCTGGGTTCAAAACTTTGCTCATCCATGAAATTACTCATCCTTACTACTCATATTTAGGAATACTATATAGACATAGGCTGCAGTCTTAAAGACGCTTTCCTGGGAGTAAGACCCATTGAACACAATGGGGCTTACTTTTGAGTAGACATGGCTAGGATTGTGCTCATATTTAGAAATATACATAGAATAGAATTATTCTCAGATCAACATTGTTCACTTCCCCTAAAAGCAAGTTTATGGCAGTGTTATTCAACCTTCAAGCAATGACCTCAATACATAAACGATGAGACTGGGAACCCAGTCTCACTGGGACTGCCAATTCCACTGGGACTACCACTGCCAATCCCACTACTCTCCCAGTACCAAATCAACTCATCCCTTCTTCCACTGGCGCTCACTCCCACATGCCCCTTCTTGAATTTTCAAAATAACCTTGTGAGATAGTGCCCGAGCAGGGCCTGCCATAGGAGCTGAAGGGCAGGACAGCGAGATAAGATACACTGCATATGAAGAACTCAGTTTTTGTAAGGGAATAGCATTACTGGACTGGATCCAAGCCTTCTCTTGCACTGACTTAGACAATTTGCTGCACCCTTCAAATGTGACCCATCGGGTCACAAGAAAACTGGTTTATGGAATCCATTGGATATTAAACACTTACTGTGACTAGACTTTCTACCAAGGCTAAATGTAGCAGCCCTGAACTAGGAGCTTTTGAATCTGTTCAGATGTTGTTTCATCCCAGGTTTCTACTTTGGATGAAATCAGAAGTGGGTTTGGGGCTTGTGTTCTTCCTTCCCAATTCTTCTCTATTCCTCTCTCTATGTGAATAAAGATAAACTTATCCTTGTTTACAAGGCACCTCCTACCCTACAGTGAGGAGAATTTCAAGGAGAAAAGAACTGGTATTTTATTAAAAAAAAAACCCAAACTGGATTCACCTCCAGATTAGCTGGCTGCCATCATCATTCCAAGTGGAGAAAGGAACAGGCTAGATCCAAACTATGTACTATCCAAACGATGGCTATACTTCGAGTTAAAGACCCACTGTTGAACCAGAGGCCTTTACAGACTCAGGGTGATCTGCATATGGGGAACAAAAGCACCATATACGTGCCTGGAGTTTCCGGAAATATTGTCATTCTGAGTCATTATTCAAACATCCCATGCTTGTTTTTAAAAATTAATCCAAAGAATCCTTAAAAAATGAACAGGTTTTCAAACTGTAGTGTAGATGAACAATGTATGAGACTATGAGCACAATCCTAACCATGTCTACTCAAAAGTAAGCCCCATTGTGTTCTATGGCTCTTACTCCCAGGAAAGTGTCTTTGGGATTGCTGCCTATGACATTTTTTTTTCTTTTCCATCTGTAGCTTTTCTGTTTCATAACTCTTTAGAATCATTCCTTCTTCCTGACATCTCTTTGTTATTTGCCTCTTATAACTGTATTGATACTGAAAGATGGAAGAGTGATCAAGTTCATGTATTTACCTAACCGTAACCATGAAACAATGCACCATAAAGCTGTTGCACCATCAACAAAAAGCTAAGGGCTATTTCAGACATTTAAAATCTTCACCACAGTTGTCCTTGGGGATACATTTGTGTGAAGAATTGATGATCCAAGATATCTACAAGCACAAGATGCAGTTTCCCAGTGGCGATTTACACTTTCAAGGCAGCACATTTGTGGCTGCGGCAATCAGTGTAATCACACATGATGAGCAGTAGCTTATCTGTGTATAGTTGTCTGAATTACATCAGGGTGCGTCATATCAAAGAGAAACTTATCTGTTGATTTTTGATCTGGGGATTTGAACCAAATTCGGCCCAACCATGCGCCGAACATCTCTGGATCCAGAACAACCAGAGATCTGAACATCTCTGGATACAACCAGAACAAGGCTGAGGAGAAGGCCGGATCAGGACTGGGAAGGAGCAAGTTCAGCAGGAATGACAACCCCCCCCCATTCAATCCCCCTCCATGGGCTCAACAAATTTTCAAAGGGTCCACATGGATTTGCACCAGCACTACTGCTAGTGCAGGTCCAAAGAGATCTACCAGACCAGCACAGACTTGCTCCAGGGCAAAGGAAAAAATAAAGACTTTTAGGAAACACGCTTCATACATGTAAGCTCATCAAGGAGCTATAACTACCTACAGCTCCAAACCTGTTCGCCTCTGACTTGTGTGAAATTGCCCGCAGAAACAAAAAAAATCTAAGTCAGTAGGGCAATTGTAGGTGAACCAAAAAGCTAGTGCTTAATTTAAAAAATGTCATGTGAGCTCCTTCCTGTTATTTCTATATCCTGATTACTCCCACAGTATAAGTAAATGCATTTTCTTTTCTTGTTTTATATCCAAATTGCTCCTTTTTAATGTGCTAGATAGGAATGATGTATAACCCCTAGTAGCAATTCCCTTATGCAAATCCTTAATTTTATTATGGCAAGGGCTTTAGACAGACATCTTCTCTTTACCTACATTCCAGCTGAAAGTATTCTCATCCAGTGTCCATAAATAAATCAGCTTATGAAACTCAGCGGAAAGATAATTCTGCCAGCAACCTTCAATGGATGCTCCACATTGTTATTGCTGCCACCTTGATTCACTAGGGGATTCTTTTGCAGGCGCCAGAACTTTAAAAAGAACAGGAAAATAAAGCAGGCTGCCATGTAAAAGGGACATTTTTCATTTTTTAATGGCCATTGCTGTTTATTAAAAATATCTGGCAAAGCCATTTAGATCATTCACGAAGACCTACAAATTTAAGAGCATAATACTTATATAAGACACCACAGATGGGGCTGGAGCGGGAGAATCAGAGATATTATGGGAAAATGAATGGATTTCCAGGGAAAAAAACATGGTAGACAAACATATGGCAGACTCCAAAAAAATAATCAAACAGTGCAATTTTATGCCCTCCGGACTGAACTGCAATGAAGCCAAGATGGTACAGTGGTTCAGAATCTGAACCTAGAAAATCTAGGTTCAAATCCTTGTTCAGCCACGGCTTCTTGGGTGACCTAGGGCCAGTCACTATCTCTCAGCCTTATCTAGCTCACAGTGCTGTTGTGAAGACAAAAAAGAGAAGGAATAAAGTGCATCACCCTGAACTCCTTGGAGGAAGAATGATATAAAAATGTGAAATAAATGAATAAGCCCCATTATATAAGCAGAGTTTAAGACACACTATCAGAGCAGATATATACTGTACCACAATTACGTTAGCTTGATGGTACACAAGCATGACACTGTCAGTACACAAGGGAGACATAGGGTCCTGCTTTTATTCTGTACTCATTCAAGATGATCCCATCCACAAAAATCATGTAAGGTTGATGATGTTAAGTTGTATGCTTCCAGTAAAGTCAAATTCTGGATCAATGCAAAACTCCCTGGGTAGTAGACATATTTTTGACTCCCATTAAAGGGGTAATCCACATACAGAAACCCATGTCCTTGCATGGATTGCCTTAGGTGGGTGCTAATGACTATGATTCTGCAAGTTTTAAAGCCAGGGACTGCAACAGTACATGATACAAAGCATACTGAGCTTTCCAATGAGGTCCACCAACCTCTCTCTCTCTCTCTGAGCACCAACAGACCTTATTTGTAACCTGTAGTGTATGGGTTCCAGCTGCCATGTAAAAGAGGGACATGATGATCCATCATCACCAGGGGATTACAGGAATGCTCTCAGCATTTTATAGAATGTTTTATAGACACAAATTGAATCAAGACACTAAGCAATAAGTAAAGATTTGGCTCTGTTCCAAGAACCAACAATCTTTGTTGAGATTGTTGAGGGTGAGAATGGAAAGTACCGTATTTCCCAGCTTATTACACGCACTGGACCATGAGACACACCAAAGTTTAGAGGAGCAAAACAAGAAAAAAATATTCTGAACCAAATGGTGTACCTCACTGAAATATATTTAATAAAATATAGCAGAATAATATTTCAACCATGTAAAGTCAACAGTGGTATTAAGAACCATTATCACTGTCATTAACAAATGAGGAAAGACTTTAAGCTTCAAGCACTCTTTTAATTTTCTGGTAACCCCAAAAACTCATCATCTCTAGTGTCAGTGATTTGCAACTTTTGCACAAATCTCATTGCAAATGATCAGACAACAACATTTTGCACAAATCTCATTGTAAATAGTCCAGGAAGGCAGGTAAGTTGGGGGGTTCTTTTGGGTGGTAGGTAGGGAAAGGTGAGGGGATCTAGATACATAGGGAAGAGTGAGGGCATGGAGCAGGAGGGACCAGGTCTTGTGCATGTCTACTTTGGAGCAAGTCTCCAAGCCAGGGAAGGCTGGTTAGGATTGCAACTGTGCCAGGGTGACCAGATGCCAAACCCAAAATTCCTGAACCCCAAGGCCAAAATTCCTACCCCTCCCCCAGGGCAAAATTCCTACCTGCTTAAAAAATTGCCAAGAATGTTTTTGTTTTTATATTTTTGATTTTTACTTTTTTGGCCATAATGTTTGATAGGAAGGAGATATCTAAAAACTGATTGTTGCATTGGATTCTGCTCTTCAATACGAATCCAACGACATATGACATGATGGGGTAAGGTGCTCCAGGATTGGCTCTATCACTCTATCAGACGCAAAGACATTCCCCCCCCCCTTTTGGGAAGAAAAAAAGTGCGTTTTATAAACCGGGAAATACGGTATATGCTTTCATTGCTGAAATAATTCTGAAAACATTATGTGACTGATAATTAGATAAATAATTCCAGATGCTTTTGCGTTAGTAATGTGGCTCCTGTTACAGTATTGCTTCATCTTTCTCCTTTCAAAACTTACTCTCAGATACTTTTGGCATCACTAATGCAAATTTTAAAATATGACCTAGCTCATTGAACTGAAATTAAGAAATTATTATAGCTGCCTAATTCCTCTGTGTGTGTGCACGCGCATGCACACATATGTGTGTGTGTATGTGTGAGTGAGTGAATGAGAGAGAGAGAGAGAGAGAGAGAGAGAACATCAAATATCTATTGCCAGAGAAATACCTCTCAGCTTGGAACACGTCCAGAATTAACAAGAGCATTGTCTAGCATGGGATTTCTCAGTCTGTACAGCAGGGGAAGTACAGATGATACCATTCTGATCTCCTCAATATCTGCTACAACATTTTAAGGACATGTGCACATAGTCTTTCTTCCTGCACCCTCCCCCCTTAGGCAGAAAAGCCACACTAGATTGGGAATCAGAGCAGGAATCAGAGGAAAGACGAAAGCCCAAGACCCATCATAAAGGAGAGATCAAGAAACTATTCCATTGCTGTGCATTCAATTCCTGGGTTTTCTGGCAATTTGAAAAGTTGATTTAGGAAGTCTAACATTTCTCCATTCATAGTTGATGGTGTCTTCAGAGGCAAAAAGGAATAACATCAACCAATTCAGGACAGAAGGACAACCAAAAGATAGAGGTATCCAGAAAACTACAGGGCAGACATCATCTTACATCAAAAAAGTATTGTTAGATCATCCTGTCTGTGTCTTCCCCTCTCAAAACTGAAGTATACAAGTTTACTACAACAGCTCAATAATTCTAGACTGATAGTGATTTGGCCCAAGGCCATCCAATGAGCTTTGGCTAGGGTAGATTTCAGTTTAAGTGTTTCCCACTCAGGAATTTATCTATTGCATCACAGGAATGCAAATTAAAACTCAACCATAATTGTTCACAGTTTCTCTAAGTCCTGACAACCAATTGTCAATGGCAGTAAATGAAAAACAATTCATCCTCTTTCTGGCTTCAGCGCTATTCACTGCAAGATTTCCATACATTTAAAGCTGAATAAGAAAAGTCTGTGTCATCACCACGCTTACATCAACAAAATGTATCAATTCTTATGACAGCTGCATTTCACCGCAGAAAACTTTTACGTATGTTATTCTTGAAATAACATGTAGTCCTACCATTCTGTACTGCATCGTCAACTGTGAAAAACCATTTAAATGCCTGAGCTTCCTTTCCAGAGTTCCTTTCCAAATCAGAAGGACAGATCAAGGTCAGAAGGCAGGGCCTGAGGAGCTGAAGGCTGTGTGACCCTCCCTATTTGGCTGACTACAGCCTATTCCCACTTCTCTATGACTCAACCCTGTTCATTCATCAATACAATGAACACTACAAATCCCGTTATGCATTGTGACTTAAAAAACAAATATGAATATGCATACAGATCTGCCACATTCCCTTGCAGATCTGAACATACCATCATAAATCTGTTCTGGGGGAGGTGTCTGAAGCATAAACTCCATTCTCTGAAGAGCTGGGGGGAAAACAGGAAAGACTAAACGGCCAGCCAGGATGCAGCTTTTCTAAAATAGATCCCAAGCTGTTTATCACAGTATTAAAATAGCCCGATGCTCAACAGACCAGATAAGTCCAGAGTGTTGATGTTCATGCCATCCTCACTTTTAATATATTTCCAGCAAACGTGACAGGTTGAGCAAGTGAATTTAACTGTGAAATCTAATTCATCATTCAGGATACAACTACTATATGCACTAAAATAGAGACCTTGAGAATATAAGTACTCACAACCTACAGCAACCTCTCCCGGGAATAATCAGGAGACTATTATTAAACCCCAAGCAATTATAGGAATGTTTTTGGCATTTTATGGAATGTTTTATAGACACAAATTGAATCAAAACATTAAGCAACAAGATTTGGCTCTGTTCCAACAAAAACAGAAGGGCAGATTTTGGGGGTGAAGGGATTGCACGGCAGAAGGAAAGCCCACTGTGTTATAAATTTATCACCAACATTCAGTCATATTTGAATGGTAGCACCTGTTACATATTGGCTGCTAGTGATAGTAACTGTTAAAGCATATCCTTGAGAGACAGAGTTAATGTGAAAACGCCTCTTGCTGGAAGAAATGTATTTGGCAGTAGGGGGAGCTGGATACTCACTTGTCAGTCTCTAGGTTTGAGAAGACCCTGTATATGCAAATCAGTTGTTGAAAACCAAGGGGGAAGTAGTGACTAGAGCAATCCCACAGCTCTTATAACTTCCACTTGAATCCGCCTTTTAAATGGCTCCTCCACTGAGAACTTACAATTCAGGTAAACAGATTTCAATGAAAGGAGGTAGGGACATTAGTAGTGATGCAATATGTCTGGAGTCAGTTGTAGGCATGTACAGAATCCAGGAGCAGGAGATAGCATAATTTCTAATGATTGACTAGATCCACCATGAGTAGTTAAGGTAGATCTAATCAAGGAACCCCCTGATTTTACTTAATCAACCCTCTCCTACCTTGAGTAGATCACAGGGATTCAAGAGTTGTGCTCCTCCATTTGAAGCTTATTAGTTTCCCAAACAAAGCGCCCTGTCAAAATCTTTTCTCTCTACAATAAACTGCAAAACCTTCTGTCTTCACTATCTTCTTCTGGCCACCAACACCACCACCTCTGTTTGCGATGGTTGCTTCATTGATATTGGCAGAGAAATCATTCAGTCTGAATCATGGCACCTCAGACAAGGATTTATAAAATGGTTAAGATCCCTACACTTTTCTGAACCAAACTGGTACATCAATACCCAAAGCAGTTGTTTCAGGCTAAGTTAGATCATGAGGGAGTTTGTTCTTTTCAATGGCTTGGCAGGTCTCCATGCTCACAACCTTATTGGCACGGAAGGTCTAATATACAGTAGAACTACCAATAAAGAATTGAGTAGATGAGGGCCCCGAGTCAAACACATCTTACTGGCAATAGATAATGTAAGGCAAACGGATGAACAAAGGGGGAGGGTGCTAACATTTCAATTAAATCAAGCAATTCCTACTTGGGGAAGGCTACAATTAAAAGCTGAATTGTCTGAATGGATTATGTTTTGAGAGATGTCATTGCTCAGTGGGAGAGCAACAGCTCTGCTTCCATAAAGTCCCAAGTTCAAGTGGGGAAGAGGAATAGGTCTGGGTTATGGCACAGCATGTGTGAAATACAATCTGTTCGAATAAGTTCCTAGAAACGTAATGGATACTGAATTAATGAATATGGAACAATTGAACCAATGGGAAAAATGTGATTAGGTTTCAGGGGATCCTCTTCACCAAACACTCAATGAACTTGAATCTTAACTTGAAGTCTATAGGGCTGGATGATAGCAAGGATTCATCAACATCTCCAACATCTGATGTTTCCTTCTCCATGAATTAGTTGAAAATTGCTGGACCAACAACAAGGCCTCAGAGTTCAGAGATGGGAAGGTGGTTGCTTCATCAAAGTTGGTGCCTGTGCAATTGCTTCTGAGGCCGTTCGGCTTCAGAGGACACTTCCTCCATTCCACTTCAGAGCTGGCCCAAATGGGTGTGCTGACACCGATGGACAGCCGGAGAAGAGTCAAACCTATGCGTCACCCTTAGGTGGTGTGTCACCCAGTGTGGCCTGCACCATCTGCACCAGTCTGGTGATGCCGCTGCCTCTACCTCTCTTTGCTTTTTCCTTGGGCTTTCTCCATTCCCAGTGCAGCCCTCAGGTAGCCTTTCAGAGACCCCTCATCATCATCTTAAAAGTTCAGCTGGATTCAGTTGTGAAGGTTCAATTGGATTCCCAAGATGATGCCCAAGTTGGTGGAGCAAGTCTGGAAAGTGACATGAATGTGTCCAACTATTCTCCATGGGCCAGTAACAATGCCCATTTTTTAAAGAAAATTGGGCCAATACAGACAACTTTCTTTAAAAATAAGGAGTATATCTGGCTCCATGCAATTACTGAAACCCCTAATCTCTTTGTCTCCACTCTGCATGACGCCGGCGCTGCCTTCTGTTCATGAGATGACACATCTTCTCTTCTCTCTCCCATAACCTCTCATGTCCCTGCCTGTCATTCATAACTGCACCAACTCCATTATATTCATGGATAGAGGACAGAGTCGTAGATAATGAAGTGGCAATTCTGCCCCTTTTAGACAAGTGAATTTGCAGAAAGCAAATTTGCTTATAAAGAAAACTGTATATGAGAGAGAAAAAATGTAGCCAGGTTGGAGAGGAGAGTGTGGAGCTTTTCTTTAGAAGCCAGTGCTGGTCTCTACAACTTCTGAACTGCAATACTGAATGTCCCATACCACCCGTGCCTGCCAGTTGCTTGACAGTGTCCATTTTTAGAATCCCATGCATGAAGCAAAATTTATGAATGTAAAATTATGGGCCTCTGGTGGCCTGCCACACATGGCAAGGAGGCTTGGTAAGTCACAAGTGGCACACAGTTTGAGCTACTAATATTAAAACAACTGGGATTAATTACCTAAGCAGCTCAATGTTTCCAGAATTATTTCAATAATGAAAACAAAGATGCATTCAACAGAACCACCTAGCCAAGGACAATAGGAACAGTGTTGGGTTCAGATTAATTTCATGTGTTTGCAACATTCATGCATTTGATATATGTTTCAAAGCCTATACAGCTGGTCAAAAATCAGCCAAATATAAAATTGTTGATGAAGCTGCAGAAGAATAGTTGCCAGTAAAAATGACATGTTTCCATTAAAATTATTTACCATTAAGAATACAATGAGGTTTGTATAGCTCTATGATGAGGAGGAATTACTGGAAATAATTTAAGTTTGGAAGGGAAGGAAGGGAGGATGAGACCACACTTGAGTCAAGAGGATTTAGGGCTGCAATTCTATACACTCTTACTAGGGAATAAATCAGTGAGATCTTTTTCTGAGTACATATGCTGAAAAACAAGCTACATGCAAAAAATTATATGATAATTTTACAAAAAAAAACCCAAAAAGGTGGGGAAAATATACTTTTTAAATATACATATGTCATAACAAATATTTGGTGCACAACAATCAACACTGGATACAAAGTGGGGTATGAAATCTTTAAAATAAATCTTTCCCAATGAATTCAGTAAGGTTTGAAGTACATAACTCTGAGTGGACCGTGCCCACAGTCTTTTAAGAGTGTCATATGCACAGAGCCCAATACCAAGATGTTCTTAAAATCTGATTTAAAACAGTCCTTAGATGTCCAGGGATTAAAATGGTAGATGCTTATATTTTTAAAAAAATGATCCATACCATAGCAATGGTGAGGAAAAACCAGGGATCATTCTCTCATACTGCACCAGGCTTTTGGGAGTGGGCAAGAGAAGCAACTGTTTCCAACAGCCCACAATGTGCACAAAGTGAGAGAGTGACCCTTCCCATGAGTCTTCTGGCCCCTGAAAGAGATGCAACAAGGCTGTTCATTTCACATTGTGTTTCAGATGCAATCAGAAGAAAAAGTCCTGCTCCTTCTTACTGTCTATTACTAAGTAAGAAGTTAGCTTCTGCCCTGACCTCCCCTGAATCCTCTGCCAATGTAGAGCACCAAGAAACGGTGGGCTTCGGCAAAAATGAAATTTTATGTATACTATTCCAGAGTTAATTCAAAGACTTGCCTTTTACTAAAAATGAAGGCAAGAACAATCATAAAAGCACCGAGTCAAAACAGAGGCAAAAAGTTATCTGGGAAACTAGCCAATGAGAAGCTTGCTTTCTCCTTTTCTCCTGCTGGGTGTAAATTCACAGGAAATCCATCAGACATTGTGTACTAATGTGAGATCCAAGAATCCAGGGGATACGGATTTCAAATCCTGTTACTCCCAGGAAGAAAGTTCACATCAAACATCCCATTTTATGAAATATTAACATGCTGGACCTTGATACTGTTATAATACCTTGTCTCGCACAAACGTTCAAGCACTGTTGCTCAGTGACCCAGAATGTACTTCCCCACAGATTAATATGACATATTGTACACAGAAAAAGCACTGCCTAACAGTTCCAGCAGTGTTTGCAAAGCGTTCTGAAATCTTTCAATATATTTCTACAGAAAAAAGGAAATATAGCTGTTATCACCTACTTGAGCAAAAGCTGTTTCAATTCCTGCAGAAAAAAGCATACTTCTAACAGCACATTTCTTTCTTGTGACCATACGTGACTGCCTATTGGTCCTTCTCACTCAGTGCTGTCTACTTGGACTGAAGCCATTTGGTCTCTACAAAGGTAATCCCCTTAACAAAGTCTCACAGAACGATGGGAATCGTGAGTGATGACATAAAATGAACATCAGATAAAACTGCCAAAACTGATAAAAGCAACCAGTGAGACAGATAATAGAGTTGGGGAGCAGGAAGGTTGGTAAGCAGGACAGACTCACAGCCCAGTCCTACGCCTCCCACTGTCCAGCAGTGGTGCACAAATGGCTACTGATGAATCTAGTTGGGCTGGGAAACAGCACCTGAAAGTACAGGTGTCCCCCACTTTCTAATGGTTTGTTTTCTGAGGAGTGTGCTCCTTCAACACTTTCAGTTATATCCAGAACTCATTCATTCAACACATGCTCCACTCTTTCTATCTCTAAAATTGTCTTCCCTGATGTTGATTTGCATGTGACGTGGTGATTAAACTGTTTTTGGCACTTCCTTATGACTTTCTTCAGTAGCCATCATTCAAATACATAAGATATTCATTGCTTTTTTCATTTTGTTGTAATTTGTTATGTATTTTGGCTATGTGTTAATAAATATAGGTTATTTAGGCTTTTGCAAGTGATATTTTGCAAGTGACTGGGTTTTTCAATGGTTTTCACTTTTGGATGGTGCTCTGGTTCCTAAACCATCCAATAAGTAGGAGATACCTGTATCAGGAATGCAACTCTCTCCTCGTATTTCTAGTATTTATGATCTTTTGCAAGCTGCTTTGGGTCCTTGTATGGGGCGAAAAGCGACATAAAAATGCAGGAAATATATATTTAACAGCAACATTGGGAACTCTGGTACTTCTCACACTAAAAGAATTCAAATTTTCAGAATTATTTTTCCCCTGCAGCATATGTTTAAACTAAAATCCTTCCTATGTGCCTTATCCTTAACTTTGCCATTCACCAGCTCCATAAAACAACGCATAACCTAGTTTGAGATATGCATTCCTAGGGGCATCAGGGAAGCAGGACATTCATTTGTGATAGCCCAACCAAAAGATGAAAAGCACAGCAAGGAAATCTTTCCTTTCATAAATCCAACTTGAAGGAGGAAGTGAAGCAGACATAAGCATGTTTCCCTCCTGGAAAAACTTATCTGGTTATAATCTAAACATTTGCTAACTAACGAAGATGATTTGTCTATAGCAAGCAGAAGAATGATTTCCGAAATGTGTCATGATGTACAGTTGCCTCCCTTGGTTACTCTCTTGTGGAGTTCCTTTTCCTTCCAGGAATTTCAAATGTACATCACTGACAAGAATGACAGCATTAGCACAACAGGACATTCCTCTTCTGGCTGGCTAAAACCCTACAGCGTTCATTTCTGCATTCACAGAGGCATTTAAGCCATTTCATTATAAGGGACCTACTCAAAGAGGGAACAACTTCTATTTCCATTTCAGCAAGTATGAATTCTTCTGTGGTGCTTATCAGAGCAAATTAAAATGTCACTAAGAAGAGGAATGGCAATGAGATCTCAGCTGTAACCAGTCTTCCCATAGCAAAATTTGGAATCTGTCTGAAATACATTTCCTTTTTTCATTTACACTTGCATTGGAAACTGCCTTATATAAAGCCACACCATTGGCCCATGTAGTTCAGGACTATCCACACCCATAAGGCAGTAGATCTCCAGAGCCTCAGGCAGAAAACTTTGCTAGCTTTATCTGGAGCTAGGGAGCTTCTTCGTTTCATCTACTGAACTACAGAATCTCAGTGACTATGATCTGAAGCTTCCTCCAACTGCCTATTTTTGAGGGTAGAACGAGAGGCTTTGGGCAAATGTTTTCAAGGTTGCAAGGGTTGTGCGTCCTCCTCTTTGAGCATTAAAACCTCTTTTGCAAGCAATAGCAAGGATTTCCAAAGTGTAATTTGGTAGGAGGGTGTTGTGATACTTTCAGAGGGCACAAATTCCAAGTGATTGAGGCTTTTATTAAAATGGGTAGCTTTGTGACATCCTGTAGCACTTGCTCTTTGATAAACATGGAATGTTAATTCAATTGGACCGGGATAGTCAGACTGAAGGGGAAAAATTGGATGGCTTGTTCAAGAGCCAACTATATAGCAGCTTCATCTATATGAAAAAGCAAGTGGTTTCCAACATCAGAAAGCCTGCCGACAACAATTCCAGCATTGGCTAACAAGGCCTGACTTTACAAGGATCTTTCAGGAGTCTGGAATCCCCCATAAATTCCATTTTATTTGAAGGCTTGCTTCTGAACCAAATAAACATGTATTGCTTGTTCTCATGTGTGCAGAATGTTGAGGATTCAGGGGTTTTTTGTCATAAAGCACATGGTGTAAAGTGCTGTTTATGACCAGAAGTCATAAACTTTGTACCTGAAATCTGCCTTCCTCTTTTGCATGTGGTTTTATCTAGCATATGATAGACAGTGGAAAACACCTGGACAAATGAGTATGCCCCTGGGGAAATTCAGAGAAGGAACAATGCCTTCATACATCTCCTGTCCCTGCTTCCTGTTTGCTGCCATAAAGATATTCAACAGTGTTGCTATTTATAGGCCACAGTTCTCACTCTCCATTGCCAAGCACTAACCACAGCAGTTTATGTCAGGGCGAAGTGGTTAGGTCATCAATCCTTACAAGGTGGCAGTAACTGAGACACAAAAGACTTGCTAAGTGATCCACTTGCTAAAAAAATTCACTTCTTTTGGAAGCTAAATGAAGAATGATCCCGTAAGAGTGTGACTCTTCTTTAGCATATGTGAAAATAAAAGGAAGTTGCAAGCAGGTTTGTCCCTTGATCAGAAAAACTGAGCATCTTAGGTGGATGTGCTCCACAGACACCCAAAGTTGTGATTCCCTGTCCATTTAAAGGTTTAGAAATCTAATCTTGATCCCAGTGTGCAGACAGATGATTAGAGGAAAGAGGTAGGAGAAACAGAAAAGTATAGATGAATCTGAGTGGAACTCTGCCACAGCCTATAGAAGAGAAACACATCATACAGTACAGGTGCTCATGTGGATGTTCAGATGGCCTACTATGGAAGCATCAGAAGGAGAGTCAGGACATGGGGAGTGACAGGTTCCTTCAGTGACCAAACTTTTGCGGCACTGAGTGAAATAAGATTGCGGCACTGAGTGAAACTTTTGCGGCACTGAGTGAAATAAGATTGATTCTCTGGCCTCACTTAATTCCCAAGAGCAAGAAAATTTTAGACTGTGTTGCTAGTGTCCCAAAGCAAGTTTCCGTCTCTGACCGGTGGTCTTTACAATGCAGGAAGTAGAGAATCAGTGTTTGTAGATGCAACCTAAGCATCTTTCTAACAGCTACCTAGCCACAATACAGCCCCAAGGCAAGGAAACAAACATGCCCTTACCTGGAGGAGGACTACACGACTGCCTGCCCTCTCCTAGGATGAGCATTGCCACACTGGCACAGTTGTATCAGTGCTGGAAAGTTGGTTAGAATTATGTCTACCCCTGCTTACTGGGTAAGAGACACACTTTCAAGTGGGTGTTCCTCTTTTATTTAGCAGGGGGAGAGTAACTGGCCCTACACACCCCAGCAATGTCTGTTCTAGTGGCTTCTGCTGGTGTTCTTTTTGCACTTTAGATTGTGAGCCCTTTAGAGATAGGGACCCATTAGCTATTAATTAGCTATTTTTTAATTTTCAGTTTTTTCATTTTCTTGTAAACCGCTTTGTGAACTTTTCAGTTGAAAAGCGGTATATAAATACTGTAGGTAGGTAGGTAGATAGGTAGGTAGATAGGTAGACAGACAGATGTCCTCAGTTACACAACTCCTGGCTTAACCCTAGAGCACTTAACAAGCATAAGATGAGTTGAGCAGGACAGAGAATCAATGTATAGGATAGGTTTAGAAAAACCCTTACCTAACAGACATGGTTTGATAACAGAACAATGTGAAAACTGCTGACAATCCAAATTTCCTGCACAGAATTTTCTTTGCATCTTAAAACATTTTGCAACACTACCTCCATACATGACATGGCATCTAGACAGGCTACCTGGGCATGTTTACCTACACAAAGAGTTAGGTTAGTTTAAGCATTGTTTGTAGTGAGATTATGAGAGCCTTCCTCTGTGCTGGTTAGTAGCCATATACTTCAGGAGCCTCTTTATTGGAATGAAAGAACAGATCGTGTTAAACTGCCTGCCTGCCATCCTGCAAACTCTATTTGTAAAAATGTGAATTTGTTTAGTCTGACTTTAAATAGACACCTCTGGACTAGGCAACACCAGGCTATCACTTTTCATCTTGACATGGCACCAAAATCAACCTTCAACACTAGAACAGGACATTTATGACTCCAGACTGTGGTTGTGCACCAAAGTTGGTAAAAATAGATATACCACCCAACATTCCCTAATGGATTACATCAACTTGATTTTTTTTGCAGCTTTCTTTCTGAGGCATTCATATTTCTCATTAAGGTTTTGATTTCTGATTTTTTCCATGCTTGCAAAAGGAGATAAGTGTATCAAAATTTATTTCCTAACTTTCCTCTGCCAACAGAGGACCAAGCTATGCTCCAGGCAGTTACCGACTTTATCAAAATGTTTCCATCCACTGTGGGGGGTGGGGAGGGGGAAAGGAAAGAGGAATTTCCTGCATGCAATCTGAAATCACCTTAATGTGTTTAAAAGTCTTCCCTGAGTTCTTGTCAAAGCAGTGATTTTCACAGATTAACCATAATCTCCAGAATGACAGATAACATATCTTACGAGCAAAAAAGCCCCAAGATCTTTGATATAGTTATCTAAGTTTGTTGGGAAAAGCCACAGGAAGAGGAATAGTAAAAAGCAGGGGCCAAATTCTGCTTGCAGAATGCAGTCACTTTTGCTGAATTGTCACAAGCTAGAGTTCATTTTTATTAATTAAATTAGGGCACAATCCAGAGTTAGGGCAGTGGGGAAAGCCCTAGCTGGGTGCCCCAACTACTGTATTCTGAATCCAGAGCAGAACGTTATGCTGAATTCAGAGAGTCAGGAAGCCTGAGCTGCCCTAGCTGCTCCAGAGCATGCTAAGAAGGCACCAAGTGACACCTAGAGAGGGCTTGCTCATAAGAAGACCTCCCTCAGATCACACTGAACAAGGAACAGCTGCAGTTCCTGCCTTATAAGGAAGCCCAGAAGTTCCTGACAACCAGTAACAGCTGCATCATGAAAATGTAGTACTGCAGTACCTCTAGTGGAGGGTGGATGCAAGGGGATTGCTTAGAGCGGCCTGCTTGTATCCACAGGTTAGTGGGCTGCTGTAGTTGTGTCATAGCCTGAAGTTGAGAGGCAGGAGTTGCAGCTAGGCTGGCCAAGAACTCACATTTATGGTCAACACTACCATTCTTACTCTGCCTTATCCTGGACCCCTATGGGTCTACTTGTTACAATACCTGCTCCTGAGGTGGTATAACTCTGAAGAGCTAGAAGATGGCATTTCTGCCCTGGAAACAGGCTCTGGATACAGAGTAACTGCTCTGCCCTTGGCAATGCTAAACATGCCCTCAACATGCATTCCCTGAGCAGCTAAGACAGCCCAGGTTTACCCGTCTTGGGGCAGCCTATGTTGCCTTAGGCTACAGAGTAACTACGGGACCTTCTACACCGACATCGTTATGGTGCCACCTATGGGAAGCCTATGGGAAATGCATAGAGCAATCCAGAATAAGTGCCTCTTACATCTTCCTGTAGTTACTCTGGATTGTAGGGACAGGCTGCCCCAAGCCTTTTCCAGAATAACTAGGATGGCCCTTCATGCAATTGGGCCAGCCCAGTTATAGTGTACAGCTCAAGTGTACTTCTGGATTGTGGCCTTAGAATCCTCCTCTATTCAGGATTTAACATTTCATGAACAGTTGATAAACAGTGCTGGTAAATGGGAGATTCAGATCCTTCTTCTTCAATATTTTTTTTGGGAAGAATCTTGAACAATAATTTCTGCCCTTGTGTCAGCACACTTTTCAGCCTCTGTCATCGATGGTGTGCCTTATCAATGATCAAACAACTGATGGTGAGCCTTGACAATTTTAGCACTTTATCAGTGTGTCATGAGATGAAAAAGATTCAAAATCTGAGCTAGAACAAGGGGTGAGTGTGTTCAGACACAGAGGATGAATTTCCAAGAGTGGGCAACACTTTTTAGTTATATGCTCTGAACCTTTGTGTTACACTTGCCATCACAGCTCTGTTGGAGCCATGGGAAGAGCAAAACAAGCTGTGACAAGGATAACAGCTGGTTCCTCCTTCCAGCCCAGAGCCAAAGGCAATGGAAACAGCAGTTAGACTCCCTCATACACCTCAGGCAGCCCCCAACCAGTCAGATCACCCAGGAATAGCCAGCAGTGGCTTAGGCTTCTGTATTCACATTTTCCACTTCCAGGCAGGAAAAACTGGCCCTAACAAACTATCCTCTCCAACTGAGATTTAGGCTTTTTTTCTCCAAAATGGTTTCTTTATGAACCATGTTCCAAGCTGTAGTGTTTCTTTACCTTATGCTGTGCAAACGTTTTTAAAATTGACTTCTCAAGTTCCTGCTCCCTTTATATTAAACATTTGTTTATCCTGCCTTTCCCTTTCCAGTGGGAAATTGTTTCCCTTAAAACAAAGGATTAAAACAACAATAGATCAAACCAATTAACCATTTAAAAATGACAAAAGAAGCATCAAGACCCAACTGTGGCACTGCACTACATTTGAGGAGAACAAGTAGGTACACTTACCACCAGGAAAAACACCATAATGCTTACTTACCTTATCACTGGTTCAGGAATTGTTTCAGTATTTGCTGGCACTTGTACACCTTTCTCCCACTCTTGTCGCCAAGGATCCGCAAGGATGTAGTACTCCTCTGGGCTCAGCTGGTAAGAATCTGGGATCTTCATGGCTGTTATCAGATCGGTACGAAAAACCTGAAGAATAAGGCAACGGGATGCTGAGAAACAGGATAGACAACTGGCACAAAAACTAAGCCTTTGGAAGCTAATTTTCTGTTTCTGTCAGTTTCAGCAATTTATGGAAGGAAAGCCTTATTGCAAGGGTTCCCAAACTTTGCAGAGCTGCAACCCACCTCATCTGCTGTGGTGGGTTGTGTTACATTGTGGTGTTGCTGAAGACCTCCTTGGTATGGCAAACCACTCTATAAGTCTAAGAATGGCCTTCAGAAGCCTCTGCAAGCCACTTTTGGCTTTCTGAAGTGGATTCTAAAAATCACAAATGGCTTACAGAGGCTTTTGAGTGCCTTTCTGAGGCCTGTAGTATGGGTTGCTGGGCTTGGAAAAAGCTCAGTAAGTAATAAGGCGTCTGAAATTGATCCAGTTTGGAGTTAGACCTGTGTGAGTGTGGGCACAGATTGTGACCCACAGTGTTTGGACTAATGTTCCACACTTTGGGATGCACTACCTTGCTACTTAAATATCTGAGGATGCGATTAAACATACAGAAGCCAATTTGAGCAATGAGGTACCAAGGTACCACATTGATAACTGAATATTGCCAAATAGAGAGACTAGCAAGGAATTGGAGCCTGTAAAGCTCAACTGCCTTTAAAAAAAGGACTGGAGTAAGAGAAGGATGTCTGGTACTGCATGCTAATGAACTTTCAGGGAAATTTTTTTTAATTTAGATTTAATCTACCTTTCTGGGAGTTCAAAGCAGCTCAAAGACAAGATTAAAAAACAGCCAATTCAAACCAATCAACACAATAAAAACAACCAATAGATACCAGTGACACAAAATGTGCAGAACAAGAAGGCCTGCAGGAAGTCAGTAAGGAGGTGGAAATCCTAGGCTTGAGGGGAAGGGTTCCAGCTGCCAAGCACAACAGAAAAGGGCTTGTTGGACACCAAACATTCAAAGGAAGCAATATCTACAACAGGGCCACTTGTTACAACCTCAAACAACAGGCATATTCATGCAGAGTATTGCAGAAGAAATATGGTATTTGGATCCAATCCTATGCAACTTTCCAGTGCCGATGGAGCCATGACAATGGGGTCGGCCCACATCCTGTGGTGGAGAAGCAATCATAGAATCCTCCTCAAGATAAGGTAACAAAATTTCCCTTATCTTAGGTAGCATTGTGGCTGCATCAGTGTGGGAAAACCGGATAGGATTGGGCCGTTTGTTTCACAAGTCAGCCATCTGTCGGCACAATTTCATGCCTATTCACAGATGCCAGACAAAAAGATACTCTGTTTTACTTTGGTGTAAATAAGATGGTTGTATGTATTACTGGACACTGTATATGAAAGAAAGTCAACAGCAAAGCAAAAATGAACATTGCCCTTCCTTCTGAGAACTGGGACCTTAGCTCTGCACAGCCAGAGAAACGTTAAATTTAAACTCCTTTAGCCAATGAAGGTTTTTACCCTGTGCTAGCCTTTTCTAAGACATGCTGATGACTTCTTTTATCTGAATGGGTTAGCACAATGCAGCAGTGCATCTGCACAGTCAACTGATTCTTTCATTTTCCCATTATTACCAGCAAATTGGGTAAAACTTTCTTGCACTTGGTCTTTAAGAACTTTCCAAGTACAACACTATGCAGCATCAAAGACACTAGGCTGTTGCGTGAAGAGATTTTTTTCCTTCTAACACAAAGACTCTTGAAGTAACAGAGTGGGTTGTCAGAAAGACACTTTAAAAGGGTCTGTCAGTAACCAGCCCCAGCTTTAAAACTAAACACAAGCAGCTAACTTCATGTCTCTCTACTCCAAAATGGACTAAATGGCACATAGTATTGTTAATGCAAGTAACAATACATAATGGTGGCCAAATGTGTATTATCAATTAAGGTAGGATTGTCATAATTCTCCTCCATCCATTCATTGGCATCCTTCAGTCTCAAAAGACTATGGTATCGTGCTCAGAAGTAGAGGTCCTAAAACAGCGTCTTTTATGACTAAACAGGCCAATTCGAGAGTGGCAATCCCTTCCATACTGAGGGCAGATACAGTCAGTCCCCTGCCCAGCCCCCAGATTTCGCAGTCAGTCCCCTGCCCAGCCCCCAGATTTCGCTGTTTCTGGGACTTCCTCTTCTGTCTCAGCCTGCCGAATGAGTGTCTCTTCTTTTGCCTCCATGCTGAACGATCAGAGGTCAGGGTTTCCCAGTTGTTGATGTCCATTCCTATGGCCTTTAGATCCCTCTTGCAGATGTCATTGTATCGCAGCTGTTCTCCACAAAATTCTCCTCCACAAAACTAGGAAAGGACCCCCTGTCCATCTTGCCAGTATGTGAACACAATCCCCGAAAACCAGGACTGTCCCAGTTTTCTGGGACGTGGTGAGCCTGAATTAAGGTGACTATTTAATACACACTTTCCTGGGAGAAAGCACCAATGAAACTTACTGCTAGATAGTCTGCATATGATATGGCTGTTAATTTCTGTGCACTCTGCAGGAAATCAGGATGGTATTCAAGGTTTTCATCATCCACAGCAACTTGCTGAGGTCGGCCAGGCATGGAAATTGTACTTGAAGTAGGCTTGCAAGTGACCTTCATAACTTAGGCAAACCCAGTTCTCCCCCAACTCTAACCACCACTCCATAGCACCCTGTTAACTAAAGATGAGAAATTTGACAGGCTCTTGAGGTGGGTTGTAAATTGTCAAGAAAGCACAGATACCTCGTGAAGCCTGGGGTTTCAATTTCCTATCCAAGGCATAGGGATGCAAGGGTTAAGATGAGCAGACACAGTCTTGACACAGTCTTATCACCTTAGGATAAGGTTTTGCTAGTAGGAAATACCTGTGAAGTATGATTTGACAAGTGTAATACTATCTCTGTGGAAATAAAGTTTGTAATGAAAATTGGTAATTTCTGCTTTCCTTTGTCATCTGTTATTATTTAAAACAATAGCCTACGAACCAGCAATAATAGTCAGACCTTCTTCTTTAGAGTTTGTTGCTTAATAGTAATCAGACCTGACCTAGCTCAAATAGGTCTCCTTTCTATTACCTTATGCAAGAATGGAAATAGATCAGGTGTTTCCATCAGATGCAGTTTAATTTATTTCCACTGTTTATTCTCAACAATCTAACTACTACTTGGCATAAACTGTCATAAATGACTTTCAGTGAAATCCTAAGCATGTCTACTCAAAAGTAAGTCCCATTGTGTTCAACAGTGCTTCCTACCAAGTAAGTATGGTTAGCATTGCAGCCTTCAAAGCAGCTTTAGACTTCTAATACAAAGAGAAAATGCACTGAAAATATTTTGGAAGCCAAATTTTTAAAGAAACAGGGGATATTTAACCCTAGCAGGCCTCCGTCACTCTATCCTTGGAGGATAGACTGTTACCCAAGCAGCAAATTCCCCCTCTCCACACCATTGAATTAGTCCAATGGAAAGGCAGAGCCGATACGACTGGATCCAGCTGGCGTTGCAGAGCTGGGCTAAGGACGGGAGCTCACCCTGTCTTGCGGGGCCGACCCGGGTCTCGAACCCTGGCCTGCTGGTTAACAAGCACAGTGTCTTTGCCACTTGCGCCACCCACAGCCAATTAACCCTAGCAGAAATCTAATATTTAGGTCAGTTCTTTTAATCCTGGAAGCTTCAGCTGATAACCCAATTAAAACTCAAGTACAACTACATAAGCAACCTTTTCTATAATGTCAGGGCCCTATGTTGTACACTACCAACTCTTTCAGTCCACCACATTTGTTTGGAAAGCATTTCCAAGCACATCAAAACACAGCAAAACCTAACTGCCCAGACACAGTAGGGATGCATCTTCCAATAAAAACATAATTAACAGCCTTCTCTTTATAAGCCTGGGCTTGAGAAAGGTCAGCTTCCTTGAAGTTTTTATCTGCCAATATAACATAATTGTTAAAAATGCTGCAGTAGCATTTGATTATGCTGCTGGTGTGAAAAAATTAAAATGAGATTAAGATAAATGCTAATTAAACATGAGACAGGATCTGCAAAAGATGCCAGAATCCTTGCAGTTTTGCATATCTGGATATCAAGCAATAAGACAGCTAATAAAAAAGTGCAATGCTAATCTAGGACCTTTTCTAAAACATAATGAATACTGTTGCCCTTTCGGAAATGCATTCCATGTGTTTGCTGTTCTCTGTCGCTATATCAGGTTAGAGGCTGTTTTAACTTGCTCAGTACTGCCAAGTGACTTATCTCCCAAGGGGCAAAGCAAACAAGATAAAGCGAAGCCTTTTACCTTGTCTATGGAGATGCCTAGTTTGCCAAGTATTATATATCAATCAGCATCTGGTGACCATGACAATCTGCCCACCACACACTAGATGTGGTTTAATGACAATATTTAATGTTCATTTAAATTTTCCCTCTTTTTTCTCTACCTTCGGCAGTCATCCATTTGATGCTTTGAATTTTATGAGTTGGGGGGGGGGGGGAAATAGCAAATGCTCTGATGTGGCAGAGGATGGATAGAGGGAATTTAAAAGAGAACACCAGAGTTGCTTTAGCATGAAGATGTTAAAGTGACAGAAAAAGTCAGAGGGAAAACAAAATTGTTGAAAAGATCAGGTATGCTATTCTTGCTGAATTTAACTTCAGATGGCAGTATGCTGATCAAGAGGAGTCAACAGAGACACTCACCAGAAAGTTCCCAAGAAAACTTTGCCTGTTGTTTGTATGCACAACTCCTATTACCAAATAGACAGCTACCATACTTAAAGCAGCTTATCTCTTCAACTGTAGGAACACCTTCAGAAAAAAAACAGCTGGCAATGCTCTGGCAGCATGTTCAGCTGTTTCTCCCATAAGGTACATACATTTTTTTCCTTTGGATTCCTCAGTCAGGAATGGAAAAGTAAATCTGGGGATCATCAACACATGGGGAAAGCAGCAAGCATGAGGAGTGAAAGAAATATGTAGAAATAGCGAAATATACCCACTTTGAGGGAGTAAAATACCCCCCATACACCATTCCCACTGTACAACATCCCCCATGCACATCAACCCCCATAAGCATCACCCTCCCTTGTGCATCAACCCCTTCCCTGCACATCAGCATCAACGCCTCCTTTGCACATCACCCCCTTCCCTGCAAATCACCCTCCCCTGTGCACCAATCTCCCATGCACACCAACCCCCCCTGCACTTCACCCTCCCATATGCGTCAACCCCCCCATGTGCGTCAACCCCTCCCATGCATCAGGCCCCAGCCACCAAATTGGCTGGATGTTGATCAGTCAGTCATCAGTGTTAAGTATAAGACAAAAATATGTTGCACCCCTTTTCATGCCTTAAGGGTTAAACTTCTCAACATCAGTTCTTGGTGGGTGTTCATGGCACAGAAGGAACACCCTCCCCAAGTTTCATGCTTCTTGGTCCAGGGGTTGTTGTAGGGTCTTGATAAGACAAGGATTCTTCAATGGAAAGTATAGAAATTGGAGAAATGGAGAAATTTTTTTCTCCAGCACACAACACTGTGCCAGGTGGCACAAGTGGTTAAGACACTGTGCCTGTTAACCAGCAGGCCAGTGTATTGAGACCCAGGTCCCCACAAGATGAGGATTTCCTGCCACAGGCAGGGGGCTGGACTAGATGATCCACTGGGTCCCTTCCAACTCTATGATTCTATTATATATTGGATGTGGTCCTCTGGCCAAGTAGTTTGGAGATACCCAACTTAGGGCAAAATCCAGAGTAACTACAGGGAGTCCTTCCATGTAAGAACAACTTACTCTGGATTGCAATATGAATTTCCCATAGGTTTTCACTAGGTGGTGCAGTAACTACTCTGCATGTACTGTTTCTTATGTGCACCCATAGTTACTCTAGATTTAGGGGTCAGACAATGACCCAGAATCTAAGCAATTTCTATGCAAGGGATAAGAACTGAATCTGAATATAGTATCTTCTCTGTGTAAACTCAGAACAAATCAAAGCATCATGTCTGCAGTTCTGATCTCTTTTCTGGATATAGGTTTGAACCTAGAAGGGCAAATCTGAGTATGCCAAGTGAGGAATTACCAGCAGTGTATTCTGCAGCTAAACAAATAAAGTTTAGAACAGGGCTTATCTTAAAATGTGATAAAACATTCAGAGCAGGACTAGGAAAAAACAGCCAGACATCAATCCAACAGGGTTTTAATCAGTGTTTTAATGTAGATGTTTTATATTTATTGTTTTCAAGATGCCTGTTTTAACTCTTTTAATTAATTGGATTTTATTGTTGATGTTTTTATGAATTGTTTTGTAAGCCGCCTTGAGTCCTTTCAGGAGAAAAGTGGGATATAAATAAAGTTTATTATCATAATTATAATTATATCATCCTTAGCTGGCAGGTGTGCCTCTAAGTGCACACTACAAAAGCAAAAACATGCCTACCTACTGCATAAATTGGGAATCTGTTAGCAGACTTTGTCTAGCAGGTTAGCATTTGGAGATGATACTGCTCTCTGAATCTGTATAAAGAGCCACAGATGGGAATCTCCAACGGCGTGAATCACCCAAATAGTTTTAATAGGGGATAAGGAGATAAAAGATAACTGTCTAATCTGGCTGTCTATCTGCTTACTGTCCCATCCAAACAGCATCTGAACTCCCACCCAATGAACCCCTACAAAGGGGAAGATCTCATTCACAGACCAAATGTCATCAGAGTTAAGCGTGCCTCTGTAATCTCTGTTATTGTTGCAGTAAAGTGCTTTTCCCTCCTCAACCTCCCCGCCATCTGGAGGCCTTTCTGCCAAGGGTGGGCTGAGCAAAGGCCATGAATGAAGAAGAGCCGCTTTGTCTAATTGACCGCCAGCTACCTGACAATTTCCTGCTTTTGCTCCACTCAACACCCCCTTGTGCTTCCCCCTTTTCTGTGCTGCAGGCAGCAAGATCAAGCATTAAAAATCAATCCCTCTGGGGGTTCTTTTCGTAGCAGCAGGTGGACCCATCATCTTGACATATGCCTCGGTGAGAATGGAATCTTTTTGTTTTGCAAGGGAGCCGAGCTCCTTACCATAAAAATGAAATGTGTTTGTGTTTCACTTCCAACTGCTACCTGGAGCCATTTATTTAATTCATTCTATCCCCCCTGGATGGCTTAATGGGGGTCACGGCTTCTCTGTTTTTGAACACATGCTCGCCTTCCACAGCCACCCGTAGCATCTTCTTGGCTGTGAAGATGGGCTTCGTGCAAATCTTTGCTCACCTCATAAACCAGGACTGCTGTTGTTATGGCTCGCTATGTCTTAAATTAAAATGCACAGCATTAACAGTATATAAAAACCTTTCAAAGAGATAACCAAATCCAGGATCGATGTTTGGGACATGCATCCCCACAGATTTGCAGGCTTGTGCTTTCCCTCCACTAAATCTTTCCTCTCATCTCCTCCCTCCAATTACCACTTCTGGCTTTTCAGGCTAGGATTGGGATAGATTAGTCCTAATTTTATGCCAAGTAAGTATGATTGCATCTATTTCCCTGAAGATGAGAAGGGATGCTGAAGCCTCATTTGTTTAGTCCCGCTCTGTAAAGATAAGCCTCCTCATTCAAATGCCAACAATTGTGTCGATGTTCTATCATGATGAGGTTTCCTTCTTTATCGAACTGGAAATGCACAAAATTGTGGATTATCAAAGCAGGATACTTTAGAAGTGACAGAATGCTGCAAAAATTCTCAAAGAAACCAGTTGTCTGGAAAGCAACCAACAGCTAATATGATCAAACTGTATTCTGAACATTTTCCCCCTTTTTGTTTTGAATTATCTGGGATTAGAGTTTGGAGAAAGACTCAATTATTCTACTCAAACTCTTCTGAATTATTTATTAGAAGCTAAATAAAGAATAAGTTGAGCACTGATGAACTAAAGACCCGGTGGTGGAGAGAAAGTTGCATACTGGAAAACAAGCAATTTTCTCTCAATAGGACTGTTTATTATTTTCTTCTTTCTGCAGAAATTGACAAATTATCTTTAAAGATCTGCTGCTTAGCAACACCAGTTCCAGTTATCTGCTCTGAAGATGTTAATTGCTTCTTCAAACAATGAACGGATATTTAAAGGGATATTCTTCGATTTAAAGGGATACACCTCTAATTTAAGAGTAGGAGAAATTGATCAGAAAAAAATATTAAACATTTGGTTTGGACAAGCCAAAGCGTGTGGCCAAGCTTGGGCAACGTGGGGGTCTAGGATGTGGGAGACTTCCAGAGGGGATGGGAGGCAGACACAGGCCGTTGAGAAGAGGTGGCATGGAAGATATGGCTGAAACTTAAGAGTTCCAGCAAATTCCATTTTACCTATTCTGCCACAAACTTCTTATCTAAATTTAGCTAGTGATTTAGAAAAGAAGACATGCAAAGATCCTAGGGGACAAACCAAAATGCACTCTGGACTGACACATGACCTTTACTCTGGTCCACTGTGCCATAAAGCACTTTCACACTGACATAAGATAAAGGAGTCGGATGCAACGTTGTGCACCTACCTCCCTGTGACACAGGCCCTGGGAATGATAAATTTGTGCTGGTCCTTCCAGACCGACACAGGTGTCTCAAGAGGTGTTGTGTGGGGAGAGCATGGAGGAAGCATTTTGGCAAGGGAGGAGGGTAGGCAACAGGTGATCCTGTACACAGGCAGAAAGGGTGAAGGAGGTGAGATCAGGATCCACCACTTATACCAGATCCTATCCCCAGCTCCAGCCTTGTGCAGCTCTGGGCTGCTTTGAGTTGCACAACCTCTTTAAGTAGCATGGATCCTAGTGTCCTCATTGGGGCTAATGTAATGTTACCTGGGGGAAGTTTATCTATTTCCCACCGGCCTGCCAATTCCAGCACAAGTTTGGATTGCACTGCCTGTGGCCAATCTCTCAATGGCACCAGGAAATAATTCTTGCCTTTAACTGTTGATCCCTTAGTCTGTCTTTCACATTATAAGCCTGTGCTTCTCTCATTACATTCCAAGCCTAAGGGAGATGAAGAAGCAGGCTTGAATGGCTCGTTATAAATCTCAGATCTGATTTTGAAAACTGTTACGGATACAAAACAGCTTGCAAACACTATAAAACACAGAAAAAATTAAAAACTAAGAATTCTCACTTCACTTTTATGCTCCTTCCTATCAAATAGTCCGACCTCAACATTGAGGCTGTACATGACTAAATAAGATTAATGCTAGGTTACCAAGCACTACACAATGTGTACCATACATGCAAATGGTTTCTTAGCTCCTAGTGACAGCACCATCCACCTCAAAGATGGAATACCAAAACAAAACAAAAAACAAACATAGACATGAGACTCCAAAGCAGCATCCTCAAAAGGAGTAGGTAGGTAGTGCCTTTCTGAATCCTAACTGTTTTGCTCTGCGCATCAGTGTTCATAAACATTACGGCATGTTTTTAGTTTAGGTATATATACCATAGCCCTGTTTGCTTAACACAGCTACAAAAAACTCTAAAAAATATCAATAGTTGATTCTCTATGCCTCCCAAGTCAGCTGCAAGCATACAAATGCAGCTGGGAATCTGTCCACATCTTCTTTCAGGACCATTTCAGTGATGCGGGCCGAAGAGGAACCATCAGAAAGCCAAGAAGGAAGCAGAGGCAACATAGCATGCTTGGGAAACCTGTCTCCTGGGAGAAAGTCCTCCAAATGCATTATAGCCTACAAACAGTAGTAAAGGAAATGCTCTTTCAGTACATAGTTGAGGACCATCAGCCAATCCTCTCTCCCTTTCCCCCTATTAACATGTCACAAGTAAGTAGGGTCACACTGCAGGTTTCAAACATCTCCAGCACAATTAGTAAGCATCTTAGCAATTAATACCTAAGCACTAATATCAAAATCCTAACCTGCTGAAACAAGCAGTCCTAGTGCCTGCGCAGGTTTGGGGCTATTCTGGACTATTCTGGAACAAAAGAAAGTCTTCCCCTTAATCTCGAGTAATGCAGCAACTGCCCCAATGGATCTACTTGGATCTGCACCATTTATTTTGGTGGAACAGATACAAGCAATCCTTGCCCAACTTCCTGTTCCCTGGCTACCCACCTCGGGGGCAGGAGACCCCAGCAGAGTCTCCAGCTCCCTCTCACGTGCCTCCCCTGCCTTCCCCATACTAGACCCTTGCACTGGCCAACCTCAGCCAGTCTATCTCCCAAGAGAGGTGTAAAACAGCTTTATAGCACTTTCGTGACACTCCTGGACCAGTGCAAAAGGACTTGCACTGGCCCAAGCAGGAACACTGGATTTCACCCTAAATGTTGCACATATCCCTAAATGTCCCATTGCACAACAGCAATGGGTATCTGCAATAGCTGTTAAACATACCTAATCTAACAATCACAGGGGGCAATCCAGCAAAAGTCAGCCATCTAATTGGTCATTAAAACCCTAAGAAACTCCAGGTTAGTCCCAATCAGCTCTTTTCATTGATTCCATCAATGAGCACACTGATCATTAGCAGGATGGAGACCTCAGTGTAGCAGGCTGACGGTGAAGTAGGCTAAATTACTCATTCAACAAGTTAGCTGCTCACTAGCTTCTAACAATGTGTTCACTCTTCAATTCATTTGCTTTGTGTAATCAATTTGGGGCTCTTCTTGCTGAACGCCGTTTCTAAATGGAGAATGTGCTCACCCAGAGAACACTTCCTTTTCCCAAAGAATCTACAGCAAACATCTGGATCTGCCAAAGCAAGTCCAAATCCCTGCTTCGGAAAGCGCAAGCGGTGCAGCAGGTGGCAGGCTGGCAATCTCTCCTTCTGAGTTATTGGTTCTGCCTCAGCTACTGCTTTAACATGATAAATGCCGTCATTAAAAATCAGCCCAATGAAAATATATGTCATTCCCATTCCTTTCAGCTTCGGGGACTGGCAGAGGCTGAATCAAAATCACCACAAGTCTGTTTCAATATGCTGTTGCAAGGTTCTTATTTACTGTCGACTTGAGAAAAGTGGGTTGGTATCCTTTACAAGCACATCTGAAGAATTAAAAGCCTTGAATCAATAGGACACAACAGCCACATACATTAGCCACAAGCGTTTAAATAAAGCAACAACAACGTGACAGTACTTATACTTCTTGAAGCCCAAACAACTAATCAAAGCTTTCAGTTTGAGAGAGGGGGGAGAGAGAAATTCCAACAGGGTGAATATGAAATTGCAAGACTAAAACTAAATCAACATTGTGAAGCAACGGGAGTGACGTGTGTTCCTGTACAGAATTACCTAAAAGCCTTCCAAGAACATGGACAACTTAGCACCAGCTGCAACTAATTTCTGACATATCCTAAAGATGCCAGAGACACGCATGTGCTGTGCCATTATAGATGAGCCAAGAGTGAATGGCTCATTAAGGACAAACTTGCCGTCTTGCTCTGAAAGCCATTCAGTAGCACTGGTGGAGCAGTTTAGGAATGCTGACACTTCCAAAGCTATATACGTTCCATGAGCAGCCGCATTCTGGCTCCCCCTGCAACTGCTGCTGGGCAAACCAAAAGCATGCAAGGAAAGCAAGCGACAGCTGAATAGTTTTGGCCTGTATATTAAAGATTATTATTAAGTATTTCACAGTTGCCAGGTGTTTGACTGGAATTGGCCCTAGAGTGATTCGGTTCCTATCCAAGGAACTAGAAATCGCCAAGTTATCGTCTCAATATGTGTGAAGTTCCTAGGAGCACTGCTTTTTGTAACTGGGCGGTTGTTATCTTCTGGAGATCCATTTTTATATGATCCTGGAGGCTTGATAGAATTGCTCCAAGAATGCCTATTACTATTGGAATTACAGTGGCCTTCTTTTCCCAGATTCTTTGCATTTCCATTTCTAAATCCGTAAACTGCATTATCATCATCATCATCAATATCAATAATAATAATCCTTCTTACAAAAGATTATTATTATCCTTCTTCTGAAACTCTGGAACCCAAGCCAGTGTTTGAAGTGACATGAGCAACATTGAGAAGGTTACAGACCCTGCAGGTTGATGACATGTTCCACTGAGTTGAAAGGAACTTACCCCCAAATCCAGAGTAACTACAGGAGCACATAAGAGACTTTATGTGCACACGTAGTTACTGCACCACCTAGTGAAAAGCTATGGGAAATCCATATTGGAATCCAGAGTAAGTTGTTCTTACACCAGAGCAAGGACTCCCCGTAGTTACTCTGGATTGTGCCCTTAGTCCCAATTAACAGACCAATTCAAATCCCTCCCAAAGCCAGCACAAGTAAAGCATATTTGCATGTAAAGCTACCAAGGAGTTGGATGGGCCAATGCAAAAATAGGCACTAAGCCAGATCCATTGCCGGTAGGCTGGTGTAGAAGGTGAAAGAAGTTTGTGAGAGAGCAGAATAAAAATAGGAAAGGGGTTGGAAGGGAGAGAGAGGGCTAGTGGAGAGCATAGGTTGGGAAGCGAGTGGGACCAGCCTCAGTAACTTAGGCCTGATCCTAAACCTGCTCTCAGCCAGCTTGGCATTACACTGGGCAGCTCAGATTTGCATCAGTGAATTCACTAGCACAGATCCAAGTAGCCCCATGTAGAAAGCTGTGCAACAGATGGAAAAATCTGTCAAAACCATTAAACAAGAGACTCAAGATATCCAATAAGAAATTGTGACTGACTCTAAAATGGGAGCCCATGCTGAAAAACAAGACAAAAAGTTGGATCAAATGGCATTTGAAGAACTAAGTATCAAGGAGGAAACATTAAGATCTCTAACAATTCCAAGAGAGATTCTGCCCTGAACCTTTCAAAAGGAAAAGGAATATATGAGTGAACAATGGAAGAGGAAGAAGAGCACCTACAAATGGAGAAAGGAGACCAGTATTACATTCAAATTTCAACAAAGAAACAACACAGTGTATATGTTTCAAAAAATAAAGGATTCTACACAGAAATTCAAAGAAGAATATGAAGAACCAGGAGGACAAGGGGAAAAATTATAGGAAGTACAACAGCTTCAGTGTTGTCAGGTCTTGTTGGACACTGATTAAATATTTTAAGCTTTACTAAGGAAGAAAGGTTTGATTTGAAATATTACCTTAGATATACAGTAATATTAAGGTAGAATTTGATTACATAATTGATTCAGAGTTGGTACTTGATATCAATTAAATAATTTAAATTTATGAAAATGAATTTTATGAAATTTATGAAAATGCATGAAATATGATAATTGTTTCAGGATATTTATTATTTTATTAGAAAATATTTTAACTTGTTAGAAAAGAATTTTTTCTTCTTTCTTTTAAAAAATATGAATAGAGATATTTGTGATTATATGCGGAGGTTTTATTTCTGGAATCAGAATTTCTTAAAGAAAATTTAGTATAATTTTTTATAAATAATTGGAAATCATTCCTGGACTTTCTGTGTGTGAAGGTGAAAATGTATCAAAATATGAATGAAAAAGTTAATTGATTTAATTATGTTTTAAAACAATTTTAAAACATTTTAAAACATTTTGGTTTGATTAAAAATTAAGAATATTAGATTAAGGTAAGCTATATGTGATATGATTTTATACAATTTTAAAGAAATGTAAATATTCAATGCTTGCTAATTAATTTGAGAAATTATCTTTTTTTGTATTTTCCTTTTCTTCTCTAGTAGTCTAATCTTTTTTTGTTTGTTGGTTTGTTTAATAAATAAAACATGATAATTAGAGAAAAAAAGAAAGCTGTGCAACAGGTGGTAAGGGGAAAAAATATCCCCTTATACCAAATGTGCTCCAGTCACCTCCTGACCTGCAAAGTTAGGCTGCCTGTTCTAGCACAAGTTAGGATTGTATCCTTTATGTTCACAAGATTCCTATCAGGCAGGATAATTCTATATTTCAGCTGTTAGAGAGGAACATATACTTCCATACTTAGTTGATTTTGTATGCCCCCTTCCCTGCATCATCATCAAAAGCAATGCTGGCAAGTAAAAAAGGTAACAGATCAGTGGTAACATATCCAGCCATACATGGAATGCAACACTCAACATATGGCAACAGTGGGAATGCCTAGATGGAATTCAATCCATACTCCTTCCACAAATCTTCTTCTAGGAAGAGCCAACAGTATATTTGGGAGCACACTGGTTAAGAGGGCAGCAACCCACATCAACAGCCACAAGCTCCAGGATTCCCTTCAAATACAAGCTCAAATTCCCTGGCAGCACATACAGTGGCAAACACCTTTCTAGACAAGGAAATGGTGAGAAAGGGTAGGAGTGCTATTCATAGCAACCAAATGTTTCTCCGGCCTACAAAACTCAATAGAGACAAGTTCCCTCCCTGACCTGAAGGACAAAAGTCTTGCTGTGGCACCAATGTTTCCAGGAAAGCAATGCAAAGAACAATACAACACACCCCATACATTTGCATTTGTGTTTCTGTGATGGAAGCAAACATAAAGAGAGCCTCCCAGACAAGGAAGAAATGTACACTACATTAGCAAACTGCAATATTAGAAGACTATGATCTGAACTGGGTGGCAGCTCAGTGGCTAATAGCAGAACTCTAGAACATGAGCTGGAGACTTGAATCCAATACCATGAGTAGTCTCAACAAGGCAAAGCAGCCCTTTTAGGAGTGCATTTGGCACCAGTAATTTGAGATGGAAGAGGACACGTCAGCAGGACCAGAATTCATGCATCTCATTCAATGAATAACTCCCCCAACCAGACAGCCTGTTGTAAAGAAGGGAACCTGTAAGGGAACCTGTTTGTAGTTTCTTGGGCTACCTGCCCATGTCATGTGCATTCCCTTCCTTGCACAAGAATCACCGCCATATAACTTGCACAAGAATCACCGCCATGTAGCTCTGAGCTCCAGGGACACTATACAGAGCTGTAGATGAGTGCAAAACAATAAACCTTATAGAAAAGTTCTTGATATAGGCTCCCATTCCACGAGAAACGGCCTAGAAGAGTTACACCAATATGACAATACAATGTGATAGCTACTGATCACAGCAATCAGTGCGTGGACTAATACTTGTTTTTAGGTAATTGCCTGGCTTATCCATACTAAGAGTGTCCTACATTTTGGTTATTCCATCTGGCTTCAGCATCTCTTCATTTGATTAAAGTAACATGTACTAGCTAGAGTACCAATCATCCACTGTTCTCCAATTCACAACAGCAGCAGTGCTTGGGTTTATTATACCACTAGCAATCATGGAGAATGAGGAAGAACCCAAGCCTCCCAACATACCCCAGTGAGATTCTAGTGACAAGTTTGTGGACAACATACTGCCCTGGGCATTTGGGATGGTTTTTCTAAGATAGATGTGACCAGTATAAAGGTTCCATATCTGATAACCACAAGACCAGACACACAACTGAAACAGTCACCACTTTTATTGAACATTAAATAAAGGGGAAATAAATTCTCAGATCATTACAGAGGAACTGCATATGGAATAGCCAGCCTGCCTGAAAAGGCTGTGTGACATTGGCACAAAGCAGTTGTTTTTTTTCCGATCATATGCTGAGTATCAATACACTTGTTACATTACAGTCCATTATGCACTGCAGAAAGGTGGCAAGCTCCTAAAAGAACAGCTGGCTACCCACTGGTCACAGTTGCTGCTGGCCTCATTTGGGGTCAGTATTGCACTGGGCAAGGGACACATCACTGCCTCTGAATATGTTCAATGGTAACCTAAAGTGAGAAGAGAGAGACACAAAGTTAATAAGAAATAATGGTCCAGCTTGCTCATCGGGAATTTGGAGTTTGAGGATACAGTAAAGAGTGTTAACACCCAGGTGCTTTTCTAGTCTGTGTGCCCTTCCAAACTCTTTCACCTGTCCACATTTGGAGATTTGCTTATTAAGGAAGATGATAAAAACAGTGGCAAAAATAGGAAAGGTGGGATAAACATTTCAAAATGATAAATAATGTTACTAAGAAGACATAACTTACACAACCACCATAGGTAATTGCTCTGCAACTTCATACTATTCCATGCACTTTTACTTTGGCCCTGCAAATAAAAAATAATTCATGTTTAACCAGCAATGACAACAGGTGGAGAAATAGTGGCTGGAGCTTACCTGGTTTGGGAGGATTTTGGCCAAAAAAATTTCCTTTCTTAACTATGCTTACTCATGCTATTTCTCTTGTGTGGGTAACCATTGCAATTTCAGCCACAGAGGGTTGTTAAGCCAATACATCCACCCTGTGCAAATGTTCACCTGTGTGTGCCTCTCCTTATGAGCACCCACCTGGAATCTCTATATTCAACATTTGTCAATTCAAACAAAGGCTGGATGGGTCAGTTCAGGGTTTCAAGAGTGCTTCAGGTAAAATCTCTACAGGACACTAGGGGTTCAAACCTAGGCTGGCACAACTCATCAGTCCTCCCTAACCCTCCCCCAGGAGTGATGCAAGTGTCTTACGGCACTTGTAGCACCTGGGTCCACACAGGACTTATGCCAGCTTAACTGCAGGTTAGGATGGCAGTCTCTATTCCCCAAAATGTAGCAGGAGGGAGGGAGTAAATGTGTGACCATGACTGTTTGAGGGCTATGTAAATCATCACTTTTGGGGGGGGGAGCGGGGAAGTTTGGGGTGAAGAACATGCAGAATTGATCCACCCTCATGAGTTGCCCATTCCTTCCTTACCTGTGTAGTGTTCCTTGTCCTTTCAGCCTCAATTGCAGAAATGCAGTTTTAAATTGCTGGTGGATATTTGTATCTGGAGTTCCAAAGCAAAGTATCCATAAGGTGCTCTGAAAAACAACTGTTATTTATCTAATCTTCATTGCTTTTTGTCTTCTGATGTCAGGTGTTTGGTATTTGTGATAATTGGCTTTCTTTGTGTGAAGTGTTCCCCTTTAACCAAAATTCTGCATCATTAAATCTCCCAGTTATACACTTCTTATTCTAAATACAGGCAGAATGACAAAGCCCAAAATGACACATCTCACCATGGGAGCTGGGTTCACTTGCTGGAGCTTACAGAATCCTGATGCTGAGTGATTTTCACCTACTGAGTTACTGGAACCCCATCCTTCAAAGTGGCGGGGGGCGGACAGACAGTTGCTTGTGTCCTCCGTTGACTCAAATGAGCGTGTATTTATTACAGATATTGTGTTGCTGAAATTTCATGACTGCATGAGCGGTAGGATCCAAAGCCCCTTGATATATTGGTCAGTCCTTCGCTCCTCTCACCCTTCCAACATCCATTTTTTATGCTCTTGTCGCTATTACAGAATAGCCATTTAATTTGAAGTTATGACACAGCGCATCACTATGCCATCACAACCACTACTTAACTGTAGCTTGGCATTCTGCTGCTGTAAAGGATTTTGTTACAATCCTGCCTTTAGCCTGCCAGCATAACCAAAGGATAGGGTTGCACAATAGGTTAGGTTACAGCAGACTCAACAGTATTTCTAGGAAATTGCTAGTATCCAAGAAAAAGTTAAAGCATAGAAAATAACTTTCAAAATTGCTGCTTCTGGTAGAATGTAGTGTTGTATTATATAGTTAACTGTGGGGAGAAAAAGAATATAGAAATATAACAAAGAGTGTAATCCCGAGTGTTCCCTGGGCCAGCAGAAGTCCCAATTCTGTCACAGACATACCATGGCGCTAAGTGGGCCAGAGCAAGGATGTGCACCACCCTGCAGAGACTGCATCCAGCTTCCAGGCCACCCAGAAGAGGTAAAGTTGCACCGGCCCAGGGCAGTCAGGGTTTGGGAAGGGGGGGAAAGGATAGGACGAAGATATTTTGGGGTGGAGAGGATGGGCAGTAGGCAAGGAGGGGGTGGGATTGGACTCTGTCATTTAGGCCAAATCTCAACCTCCACTCCAGCCAGATTGGCCCAACTTAGGTCACTAACATTTGCATCAGTGATTTTACTGGCACAAATCTGAGAATCCCCATAGTTAGTCCAGCCTTTCTTACTCACTCCATAGTTACTCGCTTCAGGACAATACAGGGTAAGGGGAGTTCATTTCCCTGACTCAGACTTGTGCTGCAACAGAAGTACTGTAGCGAGTCCTGATCCCATGTTGAATGTGGGACAAACTAGATGGCCTGAATGTTCCTGTACAGGCTAGAATTGGTTTGCCCATGGCATAAACAATAGTGTGTACCCAAAGAACTGCATGCACAAAGAAGCTTATCAGATGTAGTTTTTTCTGGCCCTTCTCCCCCACACCAACCCCATGCCTCCCAAAAACATCACTGGAAGGGAAAAGGATGGGATATGCAGGGAGAGAGAGAGAGGATTTCCTGAGCATCTGGTGAAGGCATCCATTATGAGCAGGGTTCTACATACAAAAGATGCCTCTGAATGATTTGGAGTGATTTTCGCCTATACAAAATCAGCCACAGCAGAGTAAATACTTAACAGTCTAGAGAGGTACTAAACGCTCACAAATTACATTCTTCAGAATCCCTTTTTTCTCCTGAAACCACTAACCATAAATTTGAACTATGTCATATTAACACCTCCCTGAATAGCCAAAGCAAACAATCTGTGACTTCATTTATCTTGTTGGTCACGGATAGGAAGAAGACAGAAAGTCACTCTTCCATTCTTGATTCATAGCCTTCTTTCATATCATTAATTCATAAATGTCTTCCCTTTGGCCACTATTGGGACATTACCAGAATAGTGCCAGTGGATGCAAATCAATGCTCACCCTCGACATTGCGGTTGATACTCTTAACCACCAGATTAACTTTGTTATTTAAGCATCAAAGTCTTTTGGCCTGAATCAATTACTGGTAATCTGAGAAAAGTAACATTCTGTGCCTACATTCTCAATGAAGACCAGATTAGCAAACAATATTCCATTATAGCAGAAGCATTTTGAAAAGTCTAACTTTCCTTTCCAAATCATTTTATGTATGTGAAAAGTGGTCTATTGGTACGTTCCAGAACCTTAATAAGGGAGTTTAGCCACTGATTACAACAGTGGATTTTCACCTGAAATTGCCATATTAAACAACTAATCCTATGATTTTAGATAATGAGCCATTTACACTTAGAACTTGAGTACCAACAGAAAAAGCTATGTGATCTATCAATATCATACCAACATGCCAAAGCCTAAAAGAGCATTATGGTCAATCTATGACAGCGCTATATTCTCAAATAATAACTTGCCTCATAATTCTACGAGAATCTGGCAGAGATGCAAAGAAAATTTCATTGAAATAAGTTCTGCTTAAATCAGTGGGGTTTATTTTACGTAACTGCATTTATCTTTTCAGACATCTTTAACCTCTTAATAAGAATTCCTTTTAATTATAGATCAGGCAGTTTTGCAAAAATTTGCTTAATCTGGACACTTTCAGTCCTATCCCCGAAAGTGGCAATGGCTGTATCTAGCAGCACTTCCAGAGGGTTCCTCAGGAGATTGAGCCTTCTCAAGTAAGAGCTGGTTATTTTCTTGGTGAAGACTTGGGAGGCTCCATGTTAGGTTTTTTTAAGCCCGATATGGAGGACAGGATAGAATAAGGCAGAAGTGGGCTCTGCTGCTCCCTGTCCCGGTCCCTCACCTGCCCCATTCTTCCCCAGCTCTGCCTCTAGAACACCTCCCCATCCCACCCAACCCTACCTTACCACCACCCACAGCTCTTCCCTTGCTTCAGGTAGTGTCTGTCCAGTCCAGGGCTCAGCACTCCCTGCATGGAGGATATCATAAACACCATGTTTATGACAACTAGCATCAGCATGTTCATGACCGCCAGGATGCGTATGTCATAATGTGACACTGATTTAGAGCACAATCCTAACCATTTCTACTCAGATGTAAGCCCCATTGTGTCCAATGGGTCTTACTCCCAGGAAAGTGTCTTTAGGATTGCAGCCTTAGGCTATTCAGTACTCACGCTAAGTTCTTTAAGGAACTGGAATATATTGTTTATGCCACTGCAGAAATATTATAAAGAACCTAAGACTGCAATCCTAAATGCACTTTCCTAGGATTAAGCCCCATTTAACGGAATGGAATTTATTTCTGAGTAGACACTAATAGGATTGCGCTGTAAGACTATGATCAAGTTCTTCAGCCTACAGTTCCTGTAGTGCGGAGAGGCGGCTGGGATTACTCCAAAACAACTGACCACAGTGTTAACACTCCAATCTGAAACATCTGCTCTGCTTAATCTGCCCTCGAAGCCTGTAAAAATTCTCTGAAGCTTAAACATAACATTAAGGCTCCTGTTGCTTGGGTGTGGCAAGAGCATTTTCCATAGTAAACATTAAAAAATAGGCTGGGGTGCACATCTTAGGTTAAGATTGCCCATCAAACTACAATTCTTGAAATGGCAAGTGCTGATGACTTTTAGAACCCATTCATATCTATACCCTTTAAAAAACATGCAGTTTATAAACAGCAACTCATTTATTTATGGTACTGAATAGTAAAGGCAAGGTGTAAATTAAATCAGTCAATAGTTATTTGTTTGGAGCACTCAAGGAATCATATACTGCATAATACAAAACATACACACCACAGTCAAATCAATTGAACAAGAAACTACCGTTTTTACTCTAATATAATGCACCATCAAATCTAATGCACACCCTAATTTTGGAGACTGAATTTGGCTGAAAAGGGTGAGCGTTATATTTGAGTAAATACAGTATATCATATTTACCTATAAGTCCAGAGATGGGGAAAAACTCATTTAGATCAGGCCGATAACTTCCCTAAACGAAAGAGTTTTCATATAGCAACATTAAGCTAGAAAAGGTGAGAGAAATTAATCCGGAGTTCCACATTCTACGCATGACAGAAGGCCCTTTGTGCCCACCAACCATAAGTCTTGAAGTGGTGGGACATACAAACCAGCCTTCTCCAACAGCAGCAGAAAAGCAGGATCTGCTACCAAGCGGTAACATCCGCTTAGTTCTGAGTAGAACACAGCACAGGACTTGTGCCAGCCTAACCAGAAGTTAGGACTGCGCTGTGAGTAACACAGTTCTTGTGGGGAAATATTAAATGCTATAAGAATATATATCATAATTAGGAATTTGCTACCTTCTGTAGTAAAAATTCATTTGACAGAATTTTCTCATCTACAATAAGGTTTCCAACCTTCATCTGTTACAATCATGAGACAAGATCTGGTTAATTTCCACGAAACGGATCTGGATTCAACAGGAATTAGAACAGTAATGTATTTTCTGTGATGTACTAAAACAAGCAGTCACACCAGCAACTCTTAAGCAGGTCTTCCCTGCAGCCTAAGCTAGAGAAAGCCAGGTAGATCATTTGATGAGCAACATTCTTGAGGACTGGTGATTAGGGCTTACTATTTCTGTGACATCTTAAAACAAAAAATCACCCAAAAGAGATGGGCAATGGTTTTGGAAAGATATTATTCAACTCTTCCAATGCCCTAGTTCTCAGAATATGCTGCCTGAATGAGTATTCATTGGCTTACCACAAAAAAATCTCAAATCCAATGACTTACATGTCTCTTTTTTCTCTATCCATCAGTTTACTTTCCAAATGTCTTCACTGGCTTTCCTGTGAATTTTCTATATTGATTTGAAGCTCTTGTCTTCACCTAAGACAGCAGCCTAGCCAGTTTCACTAGCATTCAACTGCCACTTTAAATTGTCCATCAAGGACTGTGCTTTTAAAAGCAGCTGAAGAGTGATGAAATTGGTGCTGTTAGTTGCACTGTTTGCCTAACTGGAAAACACTGGAGGTGCAATCCTCACCAATTTAGGCCAGCACACTCCATTCCTGTGGTGGAGTGGGGAGGCCAGCACATGTCTGGCCTAACCCTCCATAGGTAGCCCAGAAATGCCTTCAGCACTTTCGTGACACCACTAACACCAGCATGGGACTTGTGCTGGCCTAACCAGGGGTTAGGATAGTGCTGTGGGTCAATTTTCCATCTGGTAACTTGTGTGAAGTCTTCTTTTGGCTGAGATCTTAAGTTTTTGGTATTTATGGTCTTCCAGACTAGATTATAGTAATTAGAATAGCTTTTAATTAGCAGATAGTATTTTTTTTGCATGCTTTCCCAATTAGAATACTTTATTTGAATGACTAAACTAATGCCAAAATTAAGAATATTTTGTCAAATTGCAGAGATGTCAGCTGAACAGCCAGCAAGTTACAAATATGGACTGAACTGCCTTTAGTCACAGCATTTTGACTTAATTTGGATAAATGGGATGTGGACTGAGCCAAATGGGAATATTTTGGCATTTAAGAATCCATCCTCTGTGGGTTTCCATTCTGAAATGCATGTTAGAAAGCAAGTGGAGGCTACAATCCTTTTTCTAACCACAATAAGCATTGGCTGTTTCAGAAAAGAAGAAATGAGGATTTTATGAATATACTTCTTGCTCCAAGCTTCTGGACATCTTACCTAACAGATACACAAAGGAAGGATAAAATTTTTGAATGGATGGGGCAGTATAAACCTTCACTGTTTCCCATGACAGTGAGTTAACAGCAGAGTTATGTAAAAGTATCTCCTTTCCTATTTTTAAACCTACTGTGTATTAGTTTAATTGGTAGTTTCCTCATTCTTATACTCAGTAATGATTTCCCATTTACTTTTTATATATTTCTATTCTTTCTCTATTTTATTATCTTCCTTCTAAGAATTTTTATCCCTCCTGTCCACAACTCTATCCGTTTTATCTATGATCCAATCCATATTTCCTCTACAGTTTCAAAAATTTCACCAAGGGGTCGTCACAATGCTAAAAACAGAGAGTGGCACCCAACATTCAACATGCATTATAAAGATGCAGACATGTGGCATTTTACCCTTTAGTTGGCTGTAGTAAGTTGATGACTTCAGTGATCTATTTCCAGTAAATTCAACAACTGTTAGATTTCCAACAAATGTTGGAAATGGTAATGGGGGCTAAAACATATAAAGGTAAGATCTGAATACTATTCAGAGGGCAGGAACTAAAAAATCAGGACAATAGCAGGTACCTTGCACAGATGGAAACAGGTGAAGAGTTTTCGTACACAGGTAAAGATCAAACACCGTTACAATATCATATAGTGGTTCACAAGCATTTGAGCTCCTTCAAGGTCCAGGAGCCCCTTCTGAGAATGACAATCTGTCTGGGACAAACTCCCCGCCCCCCCCCCAAGTTATGCCATCAATGTGGAAACGATGCCATGGCTGGAAGTGACATCACTGTGGGGATGGAGACCTCTGACAGCACAGTGATGTCACCTCTAGCCATGGCATCATTTCCACATTGATGGCATTACTTGGGTTGGGGGAATTTGTCCCAGACAGATTGTCATTCTCAGAAGGGGATCCTGGGCTGAAATGCTTGAAAACCACTATATAATATTGCAATATTGTATAACATTGAGTACCACTATGTTCAATGAGACTTACTTATAGGAAAGTACAGATTGCAGTCTGAGTGCCCCATTTTAAGATAGCAGCATCCAGTGCCAAATTCCAAGATGGTGGCACCCAGCTTTCTATGACCCCCTGAAATGAAGATGCAACCCCCTACGGGGTCCCAATCCCCATTTTGAAAACTTTTTATAGTGTTGTCATGTTCAAATTCAGAGACAGTGTCTGCTCAGCCAGATAGTGTCTGCTTAGGGACAAATGAAAAACTGCTATTATATGAAGGCATACTCTTGACTGTCCATTCCTACGCACATTTTCTTTTGTTATCAAGCGCTAACCAGATCTTGGATAATAAGGCCAGAGAGAAAGGAACACTGTTATGCAGTTCTAGAAACAGAAGCTTTGATTACGACAAAATATCCTCGGGCAGACAAGAGGCATACACATTGTCTAGCCAAAGGGAAGCCACCACAGAAATGCCTAGATTCTCAAGAGAACACCTACATGATACATGAGCAACATGTATCACTGAACATAGGCAGACAAGTAATAACTTTATGCGAGCTGTGACATCTTATATTCTCATCTTTTCACGAGATAAGTGGTAGCCACCTCAGACAACAGAAAGGGAACTCGGACTTACAAAGGGGTCTTCTCACCTCCACACACCAAGAAAAAAAAAGAAGGCCAAGAAAACAAGTAGTGGAAAGGTGCAAGCTCCATTGTCATCCAATCCTGAATCACACATAGGCTAAGGCCAGGAAGGAATCTGAAACCAGCACCAAAGATCAATTGTTGCTGGGTGTCCTGACAAAGTTATATAATGACCTCAGTGTTTACAAAGGGCTTAGTGTTTTCTGTGCAAAGAAGCTTGTTTTTCCAGTTGCACAGTGAATGTGTATAGCTAATCCCTTGTCACACAGGCTTTCATAAATAAACATCACCCTTGACTTAGCTAATGACTATGTAGTGCTAGTGCCTGTGATTCCTTATCTTTGCTGCTTAGGCTGTGGTGGTGAAAAGGAAAGATGGCATCAGAGGGGACAGTGAAAGATGCCTGAGGTGATTCTGAAACAATGAAACTGCTGCCACAGAAGACAGTTTCACCTCAGAGCCCAACAAGCAACTGACATGATATAAAAGGAACTAAGAGCACAATCCTAACCATGCCTACTCAAAAATAAGCCCCATTGTGTTCAATGGGTCTTACTCCCAGGAAAGTGTCTTTGCAGCCTGAGTCACAAAACATGACTTCAGGCCTTCCAGGCTTCAGGGCTGCTTCCTAGTGTGCTAAAGAGGGCAATTCAGCTCATTAAACAGCTGGTATAGCATAGTTGTAAGAGCCAGAGCTGTGACTCAGCAGCCAGTTCTTGGCTGGAATCTTGCCTTTCGGATAAATTTATTAGGATCCTGGTCTTAGTTTTGCTTTTATTTCTTAGCCCCATCCCTGCATCTGTGAAAAGAGGAGAAAAATACAAGCCTGCCCTGCAAGGCTGTTGCAAAATTGCAACGTTATGTGCTGTTCAGCATGAATAGCCAGTTTTTCCCCATGTATCAGAAAAGTACACAAATTCAGTGTATATTAATAAGTAGTAATGATACCTGTGGGCTGTAGTGGCTCAGTGGTTAATGCCTGTCAACCAGCAGACCAGGGTTCAAGACCCAGGTGCTACCAGAGGGAGTAAGCGCTCGTCCCTTGAACTCCTGCCAACCTAGCAGTTCAAAAGCATGGAAATGTAAGTTGATAAATAGATACCATGTTGGTGGAAAGGTTAACAGTGTTCTGTTATAGTCGTGCCAGCCACATGACCATAGAAGTGTCTTTAAACAACACTGGCTCTTTGGCTTAAAAACGGGGATGAGCAACACACCCTACATTTGGTCAGTACAACCTGCAGGGGACACCTTTCTCTTTAATGATACATGTGGATTCTCTGATGGTTGTTAATTCTTGGAAAATAACTATTGGAAGGAACAGCATTTACTTGAGCAACGGAGAAGAACACCTCATGCACTCAAAGAGAACCATCTCCCAACCTCAAGATGTCATTTGCAAGGGCCAAGCTGCTTCCCTCTTTAGTTTGTGGTGAGTGATTCACTCCATCACTCAGGCGTCAAGATCCTGTGTTGAGGTTTATGTGTCATAGACTTGCCAGAGGCCTAGAGAAACCTGCACTGTTAACCTTTATTTTCAGATGGGTTTTTCACGGTTACAAATAGCAGGCCTCGAAACTTCAGGCCGTAACCACTGTCCTCAAGGTGAGACCAATATGTGGCATTTTCTGCTTCATCTTTTAGAGGCCCAAAGCCATTTCTGGTTGGTTAAGGATGGTGCTCAAAATGCTCCATTTCAGTGGCAGCTCCTACAGCTCTTAAAATTTAGCACTGGCAGCCACAGCAAGCCCCCTTCCCTAACTCTCCTCCACACATTCCCAATCTTTTCATGCTTTCAAAATGGATGAAATAACTTTGTGATTCGCCAAGTGCAAGATCTCACATGTATGAGATCTTTCCCCATTAAGCTGAACTTTGCTGTTTTTGTTGCATGTTTATCCCATGTATCTGATTATGGCAAAATTTGAAGGGTACTTGTGCACTATGTAGGGTCTCTTTTCCCAGGCTGTACTAGTGCAGCAGTCCCTTACACTCGGGTTATGGACATGTCCCCATAGATGAGCCATGCAGAACTGCTGGAAATATGAAAGCAATATGAAAGTTTTTCATGAAACTTCTTACCCAAAAGTTGATCTGCTACAGCAACACACCCGGTTAACAGCCTGCTTTGTGCCAAAGATGCAGGAGGGCTCAAAATGGTAGTGTGCCGAGAAGCCTCATTAGCCTGTCAAATTTGACTGTTGTCTTAAAATAGGTAAAGGAACTAGAAACCATAAAGGAAGTCTGTTGGAGTGTTTCCCACTATGTCAGGCTCATATGTGCATTAGACTGATCCAGGAGTACCGAAAGGACAATTCCATTCTATCATCCACAAATGCAGAGCCCAATACTTTAATGGGAACCTGAATGAAACCAAGTACAAGATCATCTTGAAGTCTGTCTGTAGACAGGTACATACCATCTTTATATAGAAGTCCACTTCTATTGGACTTTTGCTAACACACAACTTTCCCCAGTAGCTCCTTGCCTGGGTGCAGGACTCAAAAAGACTCAACAGGCATAATGAGGAATCAACATACAATGAATGCTTTATCATGCAGTTGACAATGAATGAATGCCTGTGGATATTTTTCCTCCAAAAAACCTTTATTTTAACTCTGGATGGCAGGTAGCCAAATATTACCTAAACCCCCAAATTAGTCCCAAGAGATTTCTTCAGTGGATTGGAATTGAACCAAATGTTTAAATCTCTTACCTACATTTAACCAAAACTAGAAACAAACCTTTGAACATAAAAAGCAATAACCAATTCAAAATAAGTGGTTCAGTCATCAGCCACTCAGGCTGCCATCCTAATCCCCAGATAGGCCAGCATAAGTCCAGCACGTCCTGTGCTAGGCAGGGAGGGGGGGGGGCGTTATAATACTTCTGCGCCACTTCTGGAAGGCAGAGGATTAGACACAGACATGTGCCAGCCTCCTCACATCACCACATGAATGGGAAACAGATGAGTTGTGCCATCCTAAATTGGTTAGGATTGCACCCTCAGTTTTCAATTACAGCACAGTCCTATGCTTGTCTATACAAAGAGATGTAACCCTAAGGTTATAACACATGTCAGCATCACTGAACAAGGAGGGGAGGCTGGCAGAAGGATATGCACTGGCCTCCGCATGGCAACGCAAGGCCATAGACAGGTAGGTTTAAGTCTGCAGAGCTCAGCCAATACAGTGGTCTGGAGGAGGGCATGGAGAAAACAGGGAAGAGGTGGGAAGGAGAAATTTCAGGATGGAGAAATTTTGAAAGATTGGCAGAAAGATTGGCAGGCAGGACTGTTGGCAGGCATGTCTATGGGCAGATGTCTGGGAAGCAGGAGACAGTATCAAAATCTTGCACTTGTGCGGATCATAGTCCCATTCCCAGGCAGCTCAGAGTAGTCCCAGGATGCTCAGATCTGTGCCACCGTTTGAAGTGGGACAGATTAGAGTAGCCCCATTGGGAGACAATAGTTGTCTCCAGGATAAGGGAGAAAGTTTCTGGGCTGCCTGTTTCAGCGCAAGTTAGGATTTTGCCCTAAGTCTCACATAATTCAGGGGGGCTTTACTCCAGTAAAATATGTGTATAATTTTGTAGCCTTACAATGCAATCCTAAACATGTCTACTCAAATGTAAGTCCCATTGTATTCAATAGTACTTAGTCCCAGGAAAGTGTGGTTAGGATTGCAACCTTAGTGTTTGCTATTAGTTTTTGCTATAGGGCAGAAAGTCTGGTCTAGGGTTGAGTTGCTGTAGTTTGCCTGAAGATAAGATCAGAAGGTCACAGGCTTGATAACACTGGAAGCCGTGCACGGATAGATGTTGATACTGGACTGTAGGAGTATGTGTAGAGAAAGAAAGAAATGCAGTTGCAGTGGAGTCTGTCCAGGGGCATAACAGAGAGCAAGTGAATGTGAGACTGGACATAAAAGGAAACATCTAAGAATGTAGGAGTTCTTGAAATAGAGAAGCTTTCTTTGAATTGTAAAACCCTTCTAGGGTTAGTAAGCCTGCCTGTGTAAACCGCCTTGAGAATAAAGTCAAAAGAGAAATCTGATGACCTGGAAAGGCGGTATATAAATACCTATGTATGTATGTATGCATGCTGTTAACACAGTTATCAAATCAGTTCTCAGTGTCACCAAACCATTTTTAATGCTCGTGTCTGAACCACAACTGTACGAAGAGTTAAAAATATGAATGAACCTGAAGTTGACCTATGGTTGACTCCTTACTGGGTAGGCTTTAAGCTGTTCACCTGAATCTGCAATGCACCAGAAGTCAACAGATAACAGATTCTGATGAAACAAGTACAGCATATTTAACATTTCCTGCAAAGTTGAAGTGGATCCTTAAGTCTGACCTTGAACTCTGAAAGTGCTGAACTGTTCCAGATGCGTCCTCTGCCATTTCATATGTGTCCTTTGGGACACATATCCCTGTCCCTAATGGGACAAGGACCCATTAGCTATTAATTTTTTCATTTTCTTGTAAACTGCTTTGTGAACTTTTCAGTTGAAAAGTGGTATATAAATTAGACAGACAGATTGATTGATTTCAGGCAACTGGAGGTCTATGATTATTGCTTAGTTTCTACAGAGAGAGACTTGGGTTCCTTACAATGTCACTGAAGCTTGGTAAAGTATATCATGCTGGGCAGATGACTCCTGATGTAGCCCCCATTACCCAGACTTAAATGCTAGTGGATTCAGAGACTCATACAGGATTCTGGGGCAACCCCTTCTGATCCTCATTCACAGAAGGCTTCAGCACATCTGAGTCACTGAGGCCACCATCGTGACATCCTGTCTCATCTGGAAACAGTGCTGTCCCTAGGTGTTGTTCTCAAAAATACATTATTTGTATTTTTAAATCTGGACAGCAATTCAAAATACCATAACAAAGTCCCAATAGAGACATAAATCCTGGCTAACCTCTGAAGGTTTCTTCTCCTTCTGTCTTGACCAGCCAGATTTTGTGTTGGGAATTTTGGAGCATCTTGAAGCAGATGTTGTCTGACCTTTAGGGGGAAAAAATAAGGATATGAGTTATATGAAGAAAAGATCAGTCAAGTGCAATCTAGTGGATAACAAAAACCAGCATTTCACAAGTCCTGAATTCCTGTGGTTTTCACTGCTCAATGCAAGCAACATTTTGGGGCTAAATTAAAATGCACAGGAAATATTCTTCAAAAAGAACACTGAGAATCAAATGGAATTGCAAAAGAAAGTGAATGCATTCCTGGCCTGAATTGTATAGAATACAATACAAGAAGTAATAATTTCACTTTATACTGAGAGACCTATTTATACTGTCAGACCACACTTAGAGTAATGCATCCAGTTCCAAATATCACATTTTAAGGAGGACAGTGGTAAAAGAATGGCAACTACAAAAGGTGATATGTCTGGTAGGAATTCAGAGGGCCCACTTGAACCTGCACAAGTCATAAGTACTTAAGAGCCTCCACTGGATCAGTCATGAAGTCCCTTATGCCAGCCCAGGAATGTCTGTGGAGCACTTTCTCAGCACTTTCAGGGGAGACAGGCTGGTGCATGGATGTGTGCCAGCCTCCCCATGCCACTGTGGGAATGGAGGGAGGAAGAGGAAATTGAAATTGTGGATAGGCTACTAGGAAATGGAAGATGGGACTTGGATACAGCACTTGTGCCAGATCCAAGTCCTGTTCCTGGGCAGTAATAAACAGTCCAGGCCTTGCTTGGATCTGTGCCACCAAAATTGGTGGATATCACACAGAAGGACAAGACGTTGAAGCTATAAGGATACAAATTTAAGGCAGACGGGAGGAAAAACTACTGTAATTTGCCAGTCTCTCTCCCTCATCATTGATTGATTTAGCAAATTTTTATCCTGTCTTTCTTTATATGGTGAATAGCCAAGGCAGCTAATGTAAATCTTAAAAAAATAAAATCATCAGAAGTTTTCAAGTAGAGGCTAAATTACCATCTGCTGGGGTAAATGTAGTTGCTTATGCTGACCACATAGTTGGACTGGATTACTTCAAAGATTTTTATCACTAGTGTTTTATCACTCTATAACTACATGCTATAACTATGTGCCATGTCTCTTATCTAGAAATATTAATTCAGGAATTAGGAACTTCCAATCAGAAGCACCTGCTGCTTCAATTATTTAATACATTTCCAGCTTTGGATCTCAGATTTTTAAAATGTTTGGAAAGAGCAGCAAGGTTCACATTAAATAAATTAAATTCTACTCCATTTTACCCAACAAGTCTCAGTTATTTGAAAAGTTAGTTTTTCTAATAACCTTGAAATATCCCTGCATGCAATCCTGTGTCAGTTTAACCCTAAATGGTATATCAGTTTATTTGTATTCTAATTATATAAATTCTTTGGGGACTGAGGCCACTGAGCTAAACATCTGACATTATTTTTAAATATTGGTTTTTAAGTCCCTTCTGCCATTCAGACAAGCACCATGAAAGACCAATGTTTGGGTCTGGCATGTACCAGATCCTAGCCCCTCCAGCAGCAACCTCGCCACACCCTTTCTCTTCTCAGACCAGCAAAATTTCTGGCACATGTCCAAGGAGACCCTCTAGGAAGCTTATGGAGGGAGTTCCCTCCTGAACTGCCTCCGCCGCCATGCAATATGCTGATTTTAGGAACAGCAGCACCTTCCTGGGGCAGGGGTGGCAGATAAGGGTATCTATCCCCCAAAACCTTTGTTATACCATAGTTTCACATAGTTAAAGATACAATGATGGTGACTGTAACAAAAATAAACATTCTGGATCACAACCTCCACACTTGTAGTTTCACAGGACTGTATATATAAGATGTAGGAAATCAATAATAGTGATTTTAAGATTACTTACAAAAAAAGCATAAGTACTTCATAGTTACAATGCTCTCACTATGCAATCTCTGTCTTGGCTAAGGTTGTGGAGAATACTTCTAACATTGTCAGTGGTGAAATAGTGATTTGTTGTGTTGATATAACAATAGTACCGGAAGAGGGGTTTGAGTAGTCTCACTAGAGATGCTTACTAAATGACAACCATGGAAATTTTAAGACCTGGTGGAAATGTGAGGTCAGCAGTAAAACAATCTGGCAAGAGCCCTTATAGGATCCTCAAGTGCCCTCAACAAGTCCTTAATTTCACTGGTCGTTGAGGATACTTCACAGGAAGTTCTGAGTACCTAACCACATAAGTGGTCACAGAATGAGCAGATTTTGCAGGTTTCAGACATTCAAGTGCTACTCTTATGTAAAACATTAGATAGGATGTTTGTTATATGGTTCTGCAATTTAGTAGAAAGCCATGGAAATGTACCATTTTCACCACTACTTAAAGTGGATAATGCCCTTTTTAGAGGGTTAGAACTGATCTCTTCAAGCAGTAGCGTACACATCTCTACAGTATTTTTAAAAGCTCTTGTGTATAGACAAAATGAGGCTCTCAAGAAAACAAGACAGAATTGCATGATCATTGTGGAAAAGGTCCTAAAGTCTGACAAAGCACTTGTTGCTCAAATAATTTACATCATAAAGTCAAGTTTTATACTGAATTTGAAAATTCTCAGCCAAAAATATAATCTATGTTTTATCCTTGACATTATCAAAGCACCTATGTCTAAAGGCTACAGAAAAGCAGTGAAATCTCTCTACCCTTGGTCTTTCATGATGCCGTCTTAGTTTTTTATTGGACATCCATGGATATCCATGTACTGTTTTGTACCAGTCAGTCTCAGAACAAGGCAGTGTTTAAACAGATAAAATCACTACACTTAAATAGGTTTAAAACAACTGTAGAACATAATTTTGTGGCCTGTATACAGCTCTTAGACTACTTTTCAACCTAATATATGTTTTTTAAAAAAGAGGTACAGCCACAAGTCCTGACATGCATATAGATATGATAACTATGATATAAGTAAAAGTAAATATGTCCCCCACAGGTTGCCCTGGTAGCTGTGACCAACCTTAGTGTTGGTCTAAGAGGTGGTGTTCATCCCCAGTACAAGTCCAAAGAGCCAGCATTGTCTGAAGACATATCTGTGATCATGTGGAAAGCATGATCAAACACCAAATTGAAATACTTCTCTTGCCCTAGCCCCATGAACTACAGAGGCTGCAATCCTTTGTGCTATTTCCTGGGTGTAAGCCCAACCGAACACTATGGATAAGACACATATAGGTTTGTACTGAAAATCTTTAAGAATGAGAGTTCAGACTGTTAATCACAATCTTAACTATATGGCCTTATCTCTACTGGACTTTGGAATTTATGCAGCAGGTGATGTCTTACCTGTTGACAAACGCTTTTCTGCCATGTAACTGTAAACACAACTATGACTTTCCTATTCCAGGAAGAGAAAGCTGCTGCCGATGGTCACAGGGTTTTAAAATGCCATATGTCTTGTCACTCCCTTTAAGGTAACTAAGAGCAAGAGTTGTGATTTTGTAGATGTTTCCACAGATGTGCTCATGTTATCATGTGCTCATAGATGTGCTCATGTAACATATTCCTTATTTTTCCCTAGTTAAATCTGTTTGAATTTTACCCATTAAATATTTCAGAGCTCAAGCCAGACATCTTACGGATGGGGAACTGAGGCAGAGAAAGTACCTGCAAATTGAGCGCAGAAATAGCTTCTCACCCAGTCACAGTTCAATTTTATTTGAAACAGGTTCCTTCCAAGCAGCTTCCTTCCTCCAGAAGCACACTCTCCTGTGAGAAAATGGTTTGAACTGGCCACCTCATAAGGGCTTGTCTGGGTGAAAGTTTTGTTCTCATTGTTATTTTATGGCTTCCTCTCACTCATATTGTTTTAAGGAGTATATCAGGATCCAGCAGAAGCACACATCACCAAATATGTCAATCAATATTAACTTCTTGTATACCAGCAGCCTGTTTTTGAGAAGCAATACCCAAGTACAATTTATTGTTCAGGAGCTAGCCAGTAAAATACAGCTTTCCTGGCTGCCTGCAAAGTAATTATTCAAATGCTTCCCTTGCTGGAGGTGAATCAGTTATCTTGTTCAAAGCCTTGAATTAAAGGTCTTACTGTCAGTGGTGTCTGAGTTATCGCTGCTGATCGAGTACTTTCGCCGTTTCTCTTCCATCTGTAACAAAAGAAATTGAACATTACACTTACTGTTCAGGAAACTCATTATGCCACCAAATCACTGTTATCGCAGAATATCCGCACATCACATTAACCCAACTATTTATTTATCAGTGAACACTTAGCCTAATGACAGAGAATTACAAGGGGTTTAAAGAGTGAAAAAAGAACATCACTGAATCGCCACAGCAACTTTTCTCTTCCAAATCTCTAAATGTATAATATGGGGTATTCGTCTTTGTTTAAATTATGCAGCATTCGTGGCAACCATAACACCCAAACCAACCATATACCAAAAATGCCCTGAAGGAATCCCCATCACTATGGCATACAGAATTTGAGGCTACCAGGAAACTAAATATAAAACCAAGTGTTGCTGCACTAGCTCACCCAAATTTGCAAACCAGCAAACAAAATATATGCTCCTTTCCACAGAACAGCAACGCCTGTTGCAGCTGTGGTAGCATGGATTTATTGCTCAAGTTCAAATACAAAAAAGTGTGGTAAGGATTTTATTATGTAGGTTTCGGTTTAAAGATAAAAATACTTTTTTGGAGAGTGAAATGCCCCATCTATGAAAGAGTGTGACAGAGAGAAGAGAATTTGGACAAGGAAGTAGCCACATGGAAACTGAAATCCAAACCACATGGCAATTCTACGATACTGACACATAACTGTTCGCCAGGCACATCTGCCAATTTTGCCACATCAAAAACGGTCAGAGAAGCTACATCAGGATTGTAGGACTAAAATTCAAGAGGGAGGTCTGAATTAACTATGGAAATAATAGATCCAATTCTTACTCTCTTCACATGGAGATATTACCGAGACACACAATCTAAAACTGGGCTCCTGATTTTCTATGAAAAATCAATGCCAATTACAGCAGTTCTCAACCACTGTAACATGGCACACTGATGTGCCATGGATGATCCACAGGAGTGCCATTGGAGTTTGAGGAGAGATATTAGTAGGAGGATTTCAGCTTCCACCAGCAGCCTGGTGTGACTTGACAATAGTTTAAAAAAACGGTGTGCCTTGGTAATTTTAGCCCTTCCCAGTATGTTGTGAGATGAGAAAGGCTGAAATATGCTGTTACTAGACAAGCCACCAGTTGGTTTCTGTATTGAATCATTCGAGCACAGTGATTTTCAATATTTTTTATCTCACGGCATACTGACAAAGTACTAACATTGTCAAGGCACACTATCAGTTTTTTTACCATTGATAAGGAACACCATGCTGTTCGTGGAGGGCTCACATCCCCTAACAGCCATACTAATACTGCTCTCTACCATTTAATTGTTTGTTGAGTAAAAGCAGGCCTCAGTCAGTCTTGAAAGACTATGGTATCGTGCTTGGCGCTGCATACGCTGCATGTGAAGCACAAAAGCCTGGGTTGGACTGTTATGGAGGATAGGCTGTTACCCAAGCAGCAAATCCCCCTCTCCATGCCATTGAATTAGTCCAATGGAAAGGCAGAGCCAATATGATTGGATCCAGCTGGCGTTGCAGAGCTGGGCTAAGGACAGGAGCTCACCCTGTCTTGTGGGGCCGACCCAGGTCTCGAACTCTGGCCTGCTGATTAACAGGCACAGTGTCTTCGCCACTTGCGCCACCCACAGCCCAACAGTTTGTTGAGTACAATTGAGTACAATTTCATTTAATGCATTTTTATAACTTTCCCTGGTAAATGCAATATACATGTTCTCTGTCAAAACAAACAAAAAAATCATGTATCTCATTGTACATCCATTTATTTACATACAGAGATTACCAGGAAACTCTCTTTTGTTCTGGGAAATCTCCAAAGTGAGCAGCTAACTCAAATGACTCACAAATGGAACATGGGGAACATGGATTTTGAGTGGCTATCAAATAGCAGCTAATAACATGAGAATGGTGTGTGACCTTAAGAACGTATTTTAAATGAAACAGTGGGTACTTTAGCAAATGGCATTCAGCGATATTTGAATGAAATATTCTACAGGAGTCACAAATACTGTGTCTATGCCACCTGTCAACAAAAACATTTTCAAAACAGTTATGGGGTGCCACCTTTTACTCCTCTGTTGGGAAGAGGCCATAACTGAGGTGTAGAACACATGCTCAACATTCAGAAAATCCCAGCTGAATTCTCTGCATTCAGAGTATTTCACTCCCTCAAACCATAACAGTCCCTCAGAGAGGTTTTGTCTATCAGACTATATAAAACATAAATGCTAAGTCAGACAAACTGCCCACCTAGTCAGTATCACTTTATGATAAAGCACCTTTCTATTTTTATACTACCTATGTTGCAAAATTCTTTACAGAAGTCAGGTTAATCACAGATCGCTCCCTGTATCCATGCATACTTTGCAAAAGCATGCAAAATAAACTCAATAGTCATATAACTAGCTAACTTTGGTGTCATCCAGGTTTTTACATGATACTTTAATTCTTATTGTTGTATACTACTTTAAGCCTTGGAATAATCATCATCATTATTCCCATGCTGCAGAGTGATATATGTTTAAAGGTAGAACTTATAGGACAGGTACTCATATGCATCAAAATTACATTGCCCTACCTAGATTGTTTCTGCAGTGCAGACATGGCCCAAGGAATGTTTCTTTACCCAGTGCGTAATTAGATTGTGGAACTCCTAGTCACAAGATGTGGTGATAGCATTTTGACTAGATGCTTTTAAAAGTGGACTGGATAAATTTCTGGAGGGTCCATCCAAAAATTTCTGGTCCATCATGGGTTACAAGCCATGATGGCTATGTAAAAGCCTTCTTATTTTAGGTGTGTAGGCTACCTCAGAATACCAAATACAGGGGAGGGAACCAAGGATGAAGATCTCTTGTGTGCTCCCTAAGTATTTGGACGGCCACTGTGACATATAGGAAGCTGGACTAGATGGGCCTTTGGCCAACAGGGCCCTTCTTATATTCTTATATACTGGCAGGGTTATATTTTTATAGAACAAGAACAATATCATATTCATGCACTTCAAAGCATTTGCTCAATTCCCACCTATTCAAATGATCAAAATATTATGAATGGAACTATATCCTCTAACCACATGTCCTAAAGCAACATAGAGCTGTGCTGGTACTCATAGCAACTTGTGTGCATGCAATGATAGTAACAATCCGAGATACAATAGGCTAAGTCCATCCTTGTTACACTTCAGTCGTAGTCTCCCACTATTATCCCACAACAGGGATAATTGGTGAATGTGCAGAATGCAGCAATCCGCCTTGCTACAAGCATTTACCTGCACAAACAGCAGCTCACAGATTCATAACCACCTCTTTATTGTCAACATAGAGTTACAAAACCAAACCAACATTTTATATTAGAACATTCAAAGCAAACATCCTTTAACCAATGCACCACATGAGTTTTTAATGCACGCTCTATATCAGCAAAACTACATGTATGGTTTTATGCTCATTATCACTGGGCATAGCTCTGGACTACAGCTATTATCTACAACTCACGGGCCTCTCCACACAGCCAAGGAAATGGGGAGCACGTGAGCTGTGCTGGCTTAAATCGGTTAGGATTCTGCCCCTTCTTCTCAGAAGATCTATTTGTAGTATTGATTTACCGCTTTTCAACTAAAAAGTTCACAAAGTGGTTTACAAAGAAAATGAAAAAATAAATAACTAATGGGTATTTCAAGATGAGTATTTCAAATTCCCCATCACAACCAGGTTCATATGTAACTCTGAATTTCCCATATTTTGAATATGAATCCCCAGACAACCCCATTGTTTACTTCTCCTCTGTGGGGTCAGCAGACACCAGATTGCAACAAACAGGACCAGAGAACAAATAAATTGCAACAAACAGGACCAGAGAACAAATAACAGGACCAGAGAACAAAGGTGAAGAAACCTGACTGCCAACCCAGTCCTATGCAAGTTTACTAGGAAGTCCCACTGAGTTCAATGTGGCTTCTTCCCAGGAAAGTGTACATAGGATTACCGACTGCAAACCTAAATGTACACAGTTATCTCCGAGTTGTGGCCAGCAACTTGAAGAATTTGAGCCTGATCTTTCCCTGCTCAATGCTTCAGTGAAGCTTAAAGTGAAAAATATACCTGATTTCATCATATGCGAAGAAGATGTATCATACTCAAAATATCATGAGATGCCACCAAGGAACTGTAGTCTATCTGGAATGGTGCTATGTTAAGACACCACTGCCTAGATAGCAATTACTTCTCCTTTTTCATAAGATGAGGGAGGAAAGAACAACAAAACTGTGGTTTAATCACAAGAACTATTAGGAGAAAATTGCACTTGATGACAAGACCACAGGATGCTATTATCCCTTGGAGAAGATGACAATTCGCAAAGGAATTCCCATAAATAATAAATCATAAAATCTTACGCACTGCCTTCAGTTCTAGCACATATGCAATGTTTTACCATACCGCAATGAAGGATAACGGCAAAGTAACGAACATTTTTACTGACAACGCTGTGGTAAAGAATTGCCTTGTCAAAACGTGATTAAAATTACTTCTTGACAATATGGCTATATCAATACTTTTCTCCAGTAATTCAGAGGGAACAGATGTTATTAAACCAGCCTTGCACTTCAGGGCCATTAGATTTCACAGTGAGAAAAAGATACTGCAGATGGATTGGAGACAGTTTATGGTGCTGAAATTCCTGTTAGTCTTTGCAGATCGGATCAGTTTGAAAACACTATTAACAGGGCAGTTCTCGCTACTTAAGATTGAGTGTAGAAAGATTCTGACATCTTTAAAAAGTTTGTATCGTCTAATATTTTTCTGAATCATCATTTCTGCATTTCATATCTAATGCTTGTTGAAATCAAGAAAATGATAAGCTCTATGAGCTTACTTGAAGATCTTTACTCCTTGGTTTTACACACATATTTTCAGGGTGCAATCCTAACCAACTTTTCAGCACTGGCATAACTGTGCCCAGGACATGTGCTGCATCCTGCAATTGGGTGGTGTCACAGAGGCCTCATGGCAAGGCTTGTTTCTTTACTTCTAAACTGCTTTGCCCTTACCTTGGTGTATGAAAGCTGATTAGGATTGTGCCCCCAGTCATAAGTATTATTTAAGTGGTAGATGAAGGTCTCACTCACATGTGTGTGTTGTATGCTTTAATAAACAATACTTTCAGATACTGTTTTTTTAAAGACTCGTGTACAATTCCTCACAGGAGCTTTATAGAAGACTAGTAATTGCAGAGGCACAATATAATAACAATGATCAACAGAAAACCATTCCCCTCTCCAGTGCCTAATCTTCCCATATTTTCAATGGTAGCTGAAATGTTGACAGTTCACTCTCCTCAGCCTTCTTGAATGACATGGAATGTTGGCCAGAAGATGTGGACACCCCAACACACAGGTTAAGGCAGTGTTTCTCCAATTTAGGAACAGATTTACAAAAGGGTGAGGCTGTGTAGGCTGAGGATGCAACTCTTCAAAAATAAATGTTCTACCAAAGAAACTAAGGATTAGATAAGAGTACTCTTAACAACAAATGGTATTATGCTTGCCTTATTTCACTTGGAAAAAGAATGGCTGAGTCAATTCTGCCAGGTTATATGTGGTTCCTGAGACTCTAAATAACCACAACCTGCTGATTAGATTACTATGTTACCTCATCCAGCAGGGGAAGTGCCATTCCTGGCATTCTTTACTCTGGTTTATATGTTAGCGGTGTCATTCTCCTAAGCAGAAAAGACAGGCAGATTATAAGCTGTTTTGTCAGAGATATTTATTCGAAAACTATTTAGTTGGGGGCCTGGATCCAAGCCTCCAAGTTAGGCTTAGCTGGCTCAAAAGTAATCACAAACATGCTTTACGTCACGTTTGTGACATTCCTGTGCAAGGGACTTGTGCCAATCCATCACCAGCTCTGGATTGAACTCTTCTGGCCGTAAGAATTTTCTTGCTGGATGATACCACAGTCACCTAGTTGGGTATTTGATTGTCAACAGACACACTGATACTTCTTGATGTTCAGAAGTAGAATATGAGGGTCAACGCTACCTCCTGTTGTTTATTCTCAGTGCCTCTGAACATGGAAGGTCCACAACTACAATAGTCATTGGTAGGTCTATCCTCCACTTATATTTTTAACTATATTTTCTAAACTATATTTTCTAACTATATTTTCTATATTTTCAACATATTTGGCAACTGTATAACTAAAGAAATGCTATGCAAAAGTGCTTACAAAGAACCTAGTGGAATAGAGCAACATCTCAAATTCAATAGTTTTTCATAAGGCATAATGCTAATTTGCCTGGCATACCATGCAGATCTGGTAGGAATGACACACCTCTATTTTAAATGCTCCCTGCAGCACAATTAGTTGGCTTACCCAGCATAGAAATGAGCTTTGTAGCAGAATTACGATTCAGAAAACCATCGTCTCAAAGTTCTTTTTATTTAAAAAATATATATATGCACACACACATGCACACTTTAAGTTGACAATGCTAACTGCAGGAGGCAACTTCTGAGACTTCCCCTTGTGGCCAGTCACTAAGAAGTTGAATAAAATGAGATGCTAATAAGATCTCATGTACTTTTGACTGGAAAGCCTCTCCCAGAGCGGCACTCTTTAACATGAAAGGGAGAATTATACAGCAACCCTAATGTGCAAATGCCTAAACCACTCCAGCATGTGATTGGAATCTCTATCTTTAATATCACTAATTTATTTAAATACCTTCTTAGGAGAGCAAATTGCAGGAAAGGGGAAATTATTTGGTCATCAAATATCTTGGCTTTGGGATGCTTTGGCCTAAGAGGATCTCTTCTTCTTGGACTCATGTTTTCCCATCTCCTCCTGTGATTTCTTACCCTATGGTTGGCAAGGAAAAAGCACACACTGAATTCTGTGTTCTCTTAAGTTGCAGTGAGCCTGAAAGAAACCACTTTTTTGTTTGTTCTTCCTACATACCTGGATTAAAAAAAGAAAATAGCACCCCCGGTGGCATGATAGGAATCTGCTTTCTGAACCAAGAAGTCTGTTCTGCAGTTCTTTAGACATTTCAATTCAGTTTTGTCATATGGATGGTTTGGTGTCTCATCACTTTTTTGTTGAGCTGTATTTTCTAGGGAATACTTTTATTTTTCTTGGATGGTAAAATGCTCTGCATACAAGAATAGACACTCCAGTTATCCTTTTCTTCTGTGATTTGAAATATCTTCACTGGCATTTGTCAAGAGTCCTCTCTACACTTTGGGAATCAAACAAGAGTGGGAACTAGTTATCATGAGACAGTAGACCAGCAATTTTCAACAGTATGCTGTGACACACAGTGTACCGTGAATGGTCCACAGGTGTGACAGGTGTGGGAATTTGAAGGAAGGTCACAAATTAGTAGGGCCATTGGTGGATGAGCTCTTGAGCAGAGGTATGCCTTGATAATTTTATTGTCTTCTCAATGTGCTGTGAGATGAAAAGAGGTTGAAAATCACTGCAGTAGACCTCTGCCTGACTATCTCCTGGAGATATCTCCTGGAGCTTGGACTCCAGGTTGAGCTCATATTACTCCATGCTCCCATAAAAATTCACTGCATACAAAAAAATGATTATATTCGGTAAAAGCTACGTGAGAAGTATTCTCCCATAACCAACCAAAAGTATTCTCCCAATGACCAACCCAATTTATTGACCAGCCATTATATTTAGGCAAATTAGGCTATTTTTAACGACAAGTTCTCTAATGGCACAGTCCTACAAATTTAGGCAGGCCTAACCTTTCTGGTGTATCTTTCTGTGGTCTTGTGGAGAGGTCATGTAGTGGCCTAACCCCACTAATCAAAAGGCAAGGATCAAGAGTATTGTGTCAAAGCATGTTTCTGAGCATGGCACACTAAGGAAACATGTTATTTATATTCCAGTTTTTACTTTAACTTTTTCATCTACGTTTTTCAAATTTCAGATGACCAAAAATAATTATGTATCTAATATTTTAGTTTTCCATGGGTTTATTTTAAACAATCCAAGGGAAACCTTGACATTTCCCCTTCAATGGGCTAATGGGAGAAGACTGACAACCTGGAGAAAGGATAAGAACAAAGTACCCTTTCAAAAAAAATTGTGGTGGTTCTTGTTAGTTTAAAGTCTGTATTTTGTCTAAAAAGACAAAGTAAGACAAGATCCAATGAAATACAAATAAAGTCTCTTTTATGATTCAATAAACATTTCCAGTGCAATCCTATTTTTGTCTACTCAGAAATACATTCCATTGAGTTCAATGGGTCTTACTCCCAGGAAAATGCTCTTAGGATTGCAGCCTTCATTTAATGGTCTAAAATTGTCTTATTACAACCCTTTTTATGATAAAACTCTACTTTTTCTGATCTGCATTCATTATGATATGGGCTCCAATCCCAACCACACTTCCCTGGGAGTAAGTACTACTGAACTCAATGGGACTTACTTTTGTATAGACATACTTAGACAGGACTTTCCTGTCTTTCCCTTCAAAACAACCAAATCAACCTCAATTGCTTTCCAATCCATTCTACTTTTTAGCTGGGGAATTTTCAATTTAATTAATTTATTTTCTTTGGTATTCAGTCGTTTCCAAGGTGAGGAGAAGGCCCTCTACTGGAGAACACAATGAATATGAGAAGTTAAGCGAGCAGATCCAAAAAATCACCAATGATTATTGCATGAACTATCTCTGAAGGATGTACAACATACAAAACTAGTCTTCAGGGTTGCATAAAAGCCTGTCAGAGTATTACTGAAGCACAGAGCTTCGCAGGGTAAATAGAAATGGTATTACTCTGTATTTAATTAGTTCTAACTTCCTGAGTGGCTTTCTATAACATGATAGAGAGGGAGGTAAAAGGAAAGAATCACACTTCCTATTCTTGGAGCATGTTCCCACCACCTTACATCAAAAGAATAATTTTCACATCTATCCTACAAAGCAAAATACACAAACTGGATCAGGCCTGGGAGAGGGGTGTAATGCACTATATCCTGCTCCCCATTCCCAGGCCCTTAAGCATTACACCGGATTTGAGCCAGGGATTTTACTGCCACTGATCCGAGAACCCAATGGGGTGGCTGGGACTTGACACAGAGTAAGGGGAGAAATGTTCCCTTATCTTGAGTTGACCTCAAGGCAGCGCCAAACCTGTGTTGAATACAGAGCAGGCTTCTTGGCACAGATGAGAACTACCCCAGATGTGCATGGCGACATGGCAAAACATTGCCCATTCCTCTTTCTATTCTTTGATGTTATTCCAACATAGCAAGAATTTCAGGATAAAGCGGTCTTTTTAAAACACACACATCTTTTAGCCATATTCAGAGATCACTGAGCAACTTACATTATCCCCACCATCTCACCGGCTCCAGCTAGCCCCATGACTCATGCAGCTTCCTTCTGAAGTCACTTGGGCTTAGCTACCTGACAAAGCCAGTCTGCATTTTTAGCTGAAATCCTAACCATATCCACTCAAAAGTAAGTTCCGTTATGTTCAAGGGGTCTTACCCCTAGGAAATTGTCTTTGGGATTGCAGCATTTGTCTGTCATTACTCCTCAAAAAGCTGATCAAAGTTTATCAAGTAGCTGGTGGCTTCAGACATCACAAGATCCATGAAGATGTGTTTGCTCTTTGTGAAGGATTAACTATCAGGGCAATTAGGCATACCATAAATGGCATGTGCTTCTTGTTTGTCATCTGCTTGAGCATGCTCACTATCTTGGTTCTTTGAGTTCCAAATCAAAACTCATTGAAATTTAAAACACTGCCCTGTTTATCTACTTGGATATTTTTTCCAGACCTACTGTAGGCGGGATTTTTTTTATTACTCACATTTATGACTCAACTTTTCCTTTCTGGCCCTTTTGTACCCTTTGGTTATGTACAGACTTGGTAAAAAGTGTTGGCCATCACCATAAATAAACACAGCAGACAAACATTAAAAGACTAAAGAAGCTCTACTTAATCCACTTTATACAGAACTCATCAGTTCTATCATGTAAGATGATGAAAGACTGCCGATACACAAAATCCTGATTTTTGGTTTCCTCAAAATTGACTGATTGACAAATACAGGTATAACCTAATTAATAGTGATTTTTTAGTCAGTGATTTTGACTCAACTTGAATCAAGTTTGCCCCTTAAATTAAATGACAAACATAATTTAAGCAGTAGTTAATGACTTAAAAACAATCTGCTTACCACAACAATGCAGTAGGCAAAACTTCAAAAAACTTTCAGATTGGGTTTCAGTAAAGAGGCAGAGACCCCTCCCTTCTCCCATGTGATTATCATATTAATACAAAGTTATATCACTACCCAATTGCTTCTCATACAAGTAGAAATATCTGCCTCCCAGCTGAAGCCGTTTTAAGCCTGGGAAAGGGAAATTGATGAATTGGTTACCATGGTAAACAATTGCTTTTGTATAACACAAAAATTGGTATACAGGGAGGTCCCTGGAATGACATCAAGAGGTTCATCCTGTATGATACTTGATGACTAAACTATCATAACAGCCAGGATGGTGTAGTGGTTAGGGTGTTAGATTGACACCTTAAAAATCTAAGTTCAAATTCCAACTTGGCCATGACACTTCCTGGGTGACCGTTGGCCAGTCACTCACTGGGTGACCTTGGACCAATCAGTCTCAACCACTCACAGGGTTGTTGTGAGGACAAAAGGATAAAAACTGTGTAAGCCACCATGAGTTTTTGCTTTGGCACAGGAAAAGTGAGGTATAAATCCCTAAAATAAATAAATAGCAATCAACTTTTAAGGCCTAACAACAATTGCACTTAGCTCAGAGAATCAAGTAAATTGGGGCTATAACTTTTAACTGAACTTACACAGTCAGCTATTTCTAAAGATTCAACCCAACATAGAGGTAGTCCTAGTAGCACTGATTCTCTCCAGCATAGCATTTGCACAATATTGTCCCAAGAGAAGTACACATTTGGCCCAAGTCAAAATCAGCTGTCTTGCATCAAATGGACTAACTTCAGACTTTTCTTCCGATCATAGCTCGCATTTTCAGAAGTGCTTCAATTTCTTTTCTGCTTTAATTATGCATTGTATTCAAATCCCAGAACATTAATAAAAAGTGTAGGTTATTGCCAAAAGAGTATGCTTTAGCTCCATTCCCAAAGATGGATCTACCAGCTTACTATTTTCTTTCCACTTTTTAACTTCACTTGCAAGTCAAAACTAAAGCCTTCAGCATGTCAGGCTTCAGTTTCTGCGGGACAACCCCAAAAGCTGAAGCATCTTTACGCTGCCCATGACATCCAGGTAAAAATAGATTTGACAGGGATCACTTTTCTCATCCCTGCAGGCGAAGAGGTGCCCCTGTCAAAACAATCTCTTCCAGGTATATTTTAAAGTTCAGAAGTGCCCCACCACCACTAATGCAGAAAACTGTATGTGCCCTGCAGCAACTGCCTTTGGGAAATTTCAAGCAATGTCAGGCTCTGTACACAAGGGATAAGTTTACCTTTCTCCTTTCAGCAGCCCTCATGGTCAAAAACCTGGCTGAATTTTCCAACAGAAGAGCAAACTTAACCTTTCTAAAAACTATTTTTCAGGCAGGCTCAAATCATGTTTTAATTTCAGAGGCCAGCAACTGCTGAAAGGTCAAGTGCAGCTCTTAAGGCCAAGATAGCTTAACCCCAGTGAGGAGCTGAGGGAACTGCTTCCCTACCAGGAGCTAAAGCCTCACTTGCCTGGTACCATTTGGATCATGTACATGTACAAAATTAGTGCCTCATGCTTAAATACATGGAAGTAATCAATTGCCTGCTTGCAAACGACATGTTGGTGAGCATGAGTCTCACAGCACCTATTGATCTATACAGGTCCAACCTTGTTATGCACAGATTTTTTTATACATATATCTGATTCAACACAAATGGCCACTGCAAATCACAGTTTTCAAAACTGCTTTTCTATTATTGGAGAGAGATAGTCATGTAAGCAATTATTCTATTCTTTCACTGTTTTGTTTATTCATTGATTTTTTTTAATCCACTAGAGTTTCCCGAATGGAATCTTGTGAATAATGAGGGACACCTATACAACGTCATCAGAAATTCAGTGGCTTTTTACAATGATGAAGTCTATTCTCATCTCTCCAGAGTCATACTTCACATGCACCTATCTATTATGCACCCTGCTAACTGGCACTCTTTCAAGTGGGTGTTCCTCCTTTATTTAGCAGGGGTTGAGTAACTGGCCTTATACACTTCAGCAATGTCTGTTCAAGTGGCTTCTGCTGGTATTCTTTTGCATTTTAGATTGTGAGCACTTTTGGGACAGGGACCCATTAGCTATTAATTAACTATTATTTTTTCATGTTCTTGAAAACAACTTTGTGAACTTTTTAGTTGAAAAGCGGTATATAAATACTGTCACATATCAGGGGTGCACAAAAATAAATCCACTGCCAATTGTAATGGCAGTTACCCTCAAATTCAATGTAAACCCTTCCTAAAATATATTACACACATAAAGAATCACTTTTGGGGAAGAGAGATATGCTCAATGTTACAAAAGAGGAGGGCAAAAGATGATGGATTAAATTATATCCCAGAGAGACAGCTGGGATGCCTCCAACAGTTTGCCAAGTTGCTTAAAGGAGGAAATCAACCTTCTGCAGGTCTGAAGATATCTTGCCTTCTGACAAAATGTATGCACAGCACCAAAGACAGAGGAGTGGATGCTTGCCGTTATGAATTAAACTTTGCAAAAGAAGAAAGAAAAAAGGGAGCAAACTGTGTTGAGGACCACAAGCAAGGACCACAGAGCATCATTCACAGAGAAAGGGAAGGAAAGGGGAGGACACTCAATAATGAGAGATGTAACAGCTGACTGAAAGAGAAACAGACAGGGATAAACTGATTGCCTTGGGATGCCAAAGAGAGATTAACCAATAGCTCACATGGATGCTGCCATGACATCAGTGAAGAAGGAAAGAGGCAAGTCAGGAGGCATCAGTTTGTCAACAAGTGGCAGACAGAAAGGAAAAGCGTCATATGGATACCAGAACACTGCTGTGATGAAAGAAAACAGGTATCTAGCCATCTAAAAAGGCTGATGAAACCGCAAAGATCGAGAAGAAGGACAAGAGTTCACTCCCAGCATGTTAGGGACAAAAAAGTCAGTCATCACAAAGGGGACTCCTAGCATGTCCAGGACAGAAAAATAAAATAGCAAAATTAAAAGGCAAGAATATCTCAATGCCCTATTAAAACCTAAAAGCGTGATCTTGAATTAGGGACAACTACAATAACAGAATAAGGTGGGAAGATCCCAATGAGGGATAGATGGCATCTGGGTAGCAGTGCAAGTACAGAACATACAGAACATAAGAGCCTCCACTGGATCATGCCAAAGGCCCATCTAGTCCAGCTTCCTGTATCACACAGTAGCCCATCAGATGCCTTGGGGAACACACATAGCATCAGTATCCAGGTGTCCTCCCCTGCATCTGGCACTTTGAGATCACAGAGGTTGTGAAAAAGCAGAAAAGAACAAGGACAAGAAGAGAGGAGCGTGACAACCAGGTGCAACCAAAAGGAAGTGGAAGTTGAGCAGAAGGGGCTGGAAAAGGAACCAAGAGTGAGTAGCAGTTTGAAGCACATAAGCAGGGTTACCAAGTGACTCTGGAAGGGTAGAAAAGGTAGGCGAGATCTTTAAAAGAACAGATGACAATATCCTTTTAAAAAACTACTTATCCAGCAACTATCAGATTCCATTGGGAAATAGCAAGGTGTGGGTGGAGAGGTTAGTACCAGGTGTAACTTCTGACTCCCAGATAAGCCTATTTCCACACATATACACTTGGAACTGAACCTCACGCTTAAGATGAAAGGTTGGAGGAACTGCCAGTGGAAAAGGTAACTGCACAGAGGGCAGAGGAAAACCTGGAGGAAAGGAAGACTTGGGGTGAGGTGGGGAGAAGAAGACTTAGGGCAGGGAGGAAAACCTGGGGTGAGAGGTAGAGAAGACTTGGGTTATGGGGTGAGAAGAGCTGGGGAGAAGAGAGACCTGGGGAGAGAAAGATGGGGGGAGACTTGGAGGAGAGGGAGAGAAGACTGCCTGGGGGAAGGAGGGAGATAGAAATGGGGGAGATAGAGGTGAGGGGGGAGAGGAAGACCTGGGGTGGGGGAGACACCTGTGTATGGGAGGGAGTGTGACTGAGCAGCAGGGGCTCTTCACAGACCCCTAAACAATCCCTCAGGCCCTGAGGCTGGAGCATGTGGGGCGCCCTTCAGCTTTGCCCCCTGGACCCCCAGGAGTAGGGATGGAGGAGGGCCTGCGGGGGGCAGGGCAGGAGGCTCCGTGTCCTTCTGGAGAAGGATGGCTGCAGGGGGCAGAGGCGGGATGCGGGGCTGCCTGAGGAGGAGGAGGAGGCGGCGGAGTGCCTGCCTGGCCGTGCGGAGCCTGCGAGGGAAGGCGGGGTGGGGGCGAAGGGGCCTTGCGGGAGGAGGGAAGGGAAGAGGAGCGATGGAGGCGGGGGCTGAGGAGAGGCTGAGGCGCCCCCGGAGGAGCCCGGAGAGTTGGAGAAGGTAAACAACAGCCACTCCCCCTACAGCCCGTCCTTCTCCCCGCAGCCGCTGTACATTTCCATTCCCAAATCTCTCCTCCTCCCGCCTCTCTCCCTCCCTCCCTCTTGCACAGCCAGGCTGGCGGTGCCACTCAAAGCCCACCCTGGCAAAGGGGAGGATGCTTCTCCTCCCCCCGCTTCATTGTTTGGGGCCGGCAGGGACCCCACAACCCACCACGTGAGAGGAGCCAACAGCTCCACCCAGGGCTGCAAAGAGGGCCCAGGAGACTCTGCCTCAGTCCCTGCCCCCCACCTTCTGCCCCACATACCCCTTTCTCCCCACCCCCACTGGGCTCCTACAGCCCATGCAGGTCTACTTCTGAGTAGACATGCATGGGAGTTACTCCTAACTCCCATTACAACCCATGGAGCTTACCTCCAGGAAAGTATGGAGAGGTTGCAGCCTGAGAGCACAATCCTAGGCAGGTCTACTCAGAAGCAAGTCTCATTATAATCAATGGGGCTTACTCCTTGGCTTCTCAGGCTGCAATCCTATGCAGGTCTACTCAGAGGCAAGTCTCATCATTGGGGCTTACTCACAGGAACATGTGGCTAGGATTGCAGCCTGAGCCCAATTCTATGCACCCCTACTCAGAGGAAAGTCCTATTATAGCCAGTGGGCCTTACTCTCAAGAAAATGTGAATGATTTCAGCCTTAAGAGTCCAATCCTATGCATGTCTACTCAGAGGCAAGTCTCATTATAATCAATGGGGCTTACTCCTAGGAAAGGCTGCAATCCTATGCATGTGTACTCAGAAGCATTATAGTCAATGGTGCTGCTTTCCCCCACCGCCACCCCAGTAAAGTGTGGCTAGGATTGCAGCCTTAGCTGCTCTCTCACCCAGCCTGTCCCTTCAGAGACCTTTTGGGGTTAGCTCTGCCGCAGTCATTAATTGGGGGGACACCTTTGCAAAGGCTCCCGATCCTTGGAAAAGTTGCTTGTTTACATTCCTGCCGCCTCCCTTTTAAAACATGACTGCCCAACATGCGCAATTAGGGCTCCAAAGGCTGCACGCCTCCCCGCCCCCCTTCTTCCTTTGCAGGCAGCACAGTCAAGGAGCAGTAAAACAAATGCAAGCAGGAGGGGGGAAAAGGAGAATCTGCAAAAAATAATAATAATAAAATAGAGATCATGATGGAGAGCCCTCCACCCTTTTACCTTGGCTGGGAAAGAGCGTCCTCCAAAGAGTTGAGAGGGTCCCTTGGGTTACCACCAGAGAGGTTTGGGGGGAGATGCTCCTCTTGCAAAGATTAATCCGGCACCATCGTGGAAAGGAAGAACCATCCCCCTGGTGGGATCCAAAGATGATGGTGGTGGAAGAAGAAACACTCCTTTTAAGAGTCGATACAAAGTAACTCCATGGATGGCAAGAAGGGGGGAAACAGGACAAACACACACACACGACCCAAAGAATTGCTTCCAGCTGAGATGGCTGCTCGGTGCAAAAATCTACCCAAGCCTTTCTCAAAAAAAAAAATTTAAAAAATCCAGACTACTTTTTGTTGGGGGTCTGTTTGCAAATTGCACCCCAAATCCTGCACCCCTTTTTTCTTTCCTCCTGCTCCTGAGGGCGACGCAGCGACTTCTTCAACTGGGTGCAGAAATGAGGATGAAAATGATGCCCACCCTTTCCAACCCCTTCAATTTCTTCTTCTCTTGCTGGTTGTTTCTTCCTGATGAGCAGCAGCAGGTCCAGGTGCAGCAGCAGCAGCAGCAAACGTGGGTCCCATCCCTGATTGCGTTGTGTTGTGCATGTGTTGCCTGCCACCTCCAAGAAGCAGCACCTTTTTTTCCCTCTAGCTGCCTTTTTTCAGCAGCAGCAGCAGCAGCACCCTGCGATCCCCATCCTTTTAGGAGTGCTCTGCACTGGAAAGAGGGCTGGAGTTGCACTGGCTCCCTCTTCCTCTCCAAGCCCTGATCAGGTCACTTTCGCAATGATCGCAGCACATCCAACAGTGGCGGCGGTGCACACGCAGATCACAGAGCTGCAACACTTTCTTTGCTTCCTCCCCCTTCTCTTAACATACACACTAACACACAAACACTCACACACCCCTTCCTCTCCTCCCTCCTGATCACCTCCTCGCAGCTATGCACAGGCGTACACCCTGCTGCTGCTGCTGCTGCTGCTGCAACCTTGCCTAAAAAAAATAAAAAAATAAGCTTATACTTAACAAAATCTTTTGGCGCCATATTAATGACGTACTTCAAATTTGCCATTTCTTCCTGCGTCAAAAAGACGTTTCTTGCAATGAACAGATGAAGGGGAAGAAGAAGAAGGAGATGGCAAAAGGGGGATCACAAAAAAAGCCCTGCAGAGGAGAGAAAAGACCCTGGAAGCACCAAAAGCAAGAGAAAGGGAAAAGGATTGCATTCACTGGGGAGGGCATCAGAGGTGAGGGAGGCAGTGAGGAAAGGGGACAGGATGGGGGAATTCCAGTCCAGACCATCACTGTGTCCCACTCCTTCCTTCCCCTCCACTACACACACACACACATCACAAAGTAGTTTGCATTGGTTCAATGGGGGGATGAAGAGGGGTGAAAGGAAAAACAAGGGAGCCACTGGAAATGCCATCCTCTCTTGGAGAGATCCAATTTAATTTAGAGCCCCATCCTAAAAAAAAGGTCTACTCAGGAGTAAGTCCCATTAATGGCGCTTAATGCATATAGGATGGCAGCAGCCGGACGTGGCAATCCTAAAGACACTTTCCTGGGAGTAAGATCCATTGAACACAATGGGGTTTACTTCTGATTAGACATACTAGTTAGGATTGTAGCCTTAAGCGTCCATCCTATGCACACATTTCCACAATCCCCCGGAGATTAAGTCCTAATTATAGTCAGTGGGGTTAAGTGTGGATAGGATGGCAGCTTGAGAGTAAGTTCCATTGACTATAAAGGGACTTATTTCTGAGTAGAGCTGCACAGACTAAGTAGACCTGCACAGATTTATAGTATACAGATCGTTACCCAAATCAATTCTAGCCAGGAGCAGCACTTGCTCTTTTTTGGGTAGTAGTGCCAAGCGGGAGGAGAGGGAGCCTGGAGGCAGAGAAGGTGGAATTGAACCAAAGGATATAGAGATTTAGAATATAAATTTTTATTATATTTACTCAAATATAATGCGCCATCAAATATAACGCACACCCTAAACTCATAATCAAAATACTGCATTAACTCAATCCTAATTAACATCAAATCTAATGCGCACCCTGATTTTGGAGACTGAATTTAGCTGAAAAGGGTGAGCTCACCCTTTTAATACTCAAATTTACAAACACTCAAATTTATATCTGAGTAAATACAGTATTTCCCCCCTCCTGTTCTGCCTTTTGAAGCCAGATCTCTGCAAGGGCCACTTTTGCAAAATGCCAAACGCTTGAGAGGGAGAGAGAGAGAACTTTGCAGGGATCCATCCTCCAAGATCCCCCCAGCCCTCTCTCCCTCCCCTCCTGCAGTTCTCCACTTGACCTTGTGATGCACAAACAATGCGCTCCCCCCAGCCCTGGCTGCAAGGGTGGCTCTGCCTGTGGCTCACTGGGCTCCTCTGTTCAGTGTGGAGGGGGCGGCACTGGCCACACCCACCACTGCCTGCTTCACCCAGACAGACACACTGACACTCTCATTGCCTGCAGGGCCAGTTCTAGGGAGGGCAAGGGAGAGGCTGGCCCTTGTGCTCACATGCTGCTTGCCTTCCCCCCTCCACAGCACAAGAACTTGTCCTTACTCTTATCACCCAGGGTGGCCATACATCATAACCACAGAAAGAGGACAAGGCTCCCAAAAATGTAGAGCATCCAAGAAAAATGTAGGACATGACAAAATAAAAGCTAAAGCTAAAAAACACTCATAAGCCTTATGAGTTTTAAAAGCCTTGCTTTTATGTGGTTAATTTAATACTATAAAAGCTATTACATTTAAAATTATTACATACACTGTAATTTTCTACATCTAATTTTTAATTATAAGAATTCTGCATGCTTTTTCACCAGGAAAAGGAAGAAAATGAAGATTCCCCCCCCCCCGGACACAAAGTTAAAAAGGAGGACATATCCTGGAAAAACAGGACATACAATCACCCTATGTATCACCTTTCTGCAATGCCCCCTATAGGGTCAGAAAATCATGAATGTGGTGCATGGAGGGTGACTATCCCTACAATCCAGAGTAACTATGGGAGCACGTAAGAGACTTTACGTGTACCCATAGTTACTGCACCACCTAGTGAAAACCTATAGGAAATTCATTTTGCAATCCAGAGCAAATTATTCTTACACTGGAGCAAGGACTCTCCATAGTTACTCAGGATTGTGCCCTATGACCTCTTTTTTTTCCAGGACACATCCTCTGTTTTAGCATCCTCTTTTTTTCCAGGACACATGTTAGAAAAAAATCTTAATTGTCCTTCTCCTTGTGAGCAGGCAGGAATTCATACATTATATGTAATAAATGATATGTAATAGTTTTAAATTCAGTAATAAGTAATATAGTGTTTAAGGACTGCAGTGTTTCAATGGTTAAAGGTGTGGTGCTGATGAATCTGAAGATCAGTAGGTCAGCAGTTCAAGACCTGAGTACTGCACAATAGGGCTTGTCCAGCTCCTGCCAACCTAGCAGTTCAAAAAACATGGAAATGCAAGTCAATAAATTGGTACCTGCTCTATGGAAAGATAACATTCCATGCGCATGTGGGCCACATGATCACAGAGGTGTCTTCGGACAACACTAGTTCTATGGCTTAAGAAAAGGGAATGAGTACCGCACCCTACAGTTGGTCACAACTAGCAGTAATACTTTCAGGGGACACGTAAACCATTAACACTTATTTAAATTACGGTAACTAAATTAAAGCTACATGAAAGTGTTTTTAACTTTTATGTTGTTGTGTCCTTTTTCTTGCGTGTCCTACATTTTGGGAGGGCTCTTTCATGGTTATGACATCTGGCATCTCTGGGCATAGTGGAGAAGTAGCTTTGTTTTTTAACCAGCACAGCAAACTGTTTTGGAAAGTTTTTGATCATGCACCACATTCATGATTTTCTGACCCTATCTGTGGTTTGGGGGGGGGGGGGGAGATGTATTGCAAAAAGGTATGGAAAATTTCCTGTGACGTGGACCAGAATCAGGGTAACCGGAAAATTACTGATTACTATCTACAGTACTGTACCTATAACTCCAGAAGTACAGTGGTACCTTGAGTAAAGAGCAACTTGAATAAAGAGCATTTTATATAAACAGCAAAATTTTCTCAGAAATTTTGACTTGCGTAAAGACCACTGTCTTGAGTAAAGAGCACTTCTGAGGAAGTTTGGAACAGGCTTCCATGGCAAGGGAACCCACAGGGGAGATGAGGGGACCAGCTTAAGCTACAGTGGGGCCGTGGGCAAAGTTTGGAATAGGCTTCCATGGCCAGGGAACTCATGGAGGGTCTGGGGGGAGCAGCCTGAGTCAGGTTTGTATGTGGGATCTGTGTGTGGCAGCGTGGAAGGTGTGCCTTATAAATGTTCTAGTGCTGCTCCCCATCAGCATCTTGGGAATGTTAGTTGCACATAAAGACAAAGATTCCATTGAGCCAATGGGTAGCAGTGACTCCACTAGTGATTGTGAAAGAGCACAATCCTAACCATATCTACTCAGATGTAAGACCAGTGGTGGGCTGCAGCAGGTTCGCACCCACTCTATAGAACCGGTTGTTAACAAGAGATAGGACATATAAAGTTTAAAAATAGCCATTTAAAAGTGGCTGCCAGATGGGCAGAGAACCGGTTGTTAATTTCTTTGAATCCCATCACTGTGTAAGCCCCATTGTGTCCAGCGGGTCTTACTCCCAGGAAAATGTCTTTAGGATTGCAGCCAACATCATCCCCTTCTCTGTAACCCTCACACCAGCCATGAAGGTTTTCAAAGGTACAGTACAGTTCAGTACTGTACAGTATTTTCTTTATTGCAGTGTTGTGTGTTACAGTATATTACAGTGTTTTGTACTGTGATATATTACAGAGTTTTGTAATAATTTTTATAAACAGTTACTATTTTTATACGAATATTTTTGGGTTGTAGAACCAATTGTCTGAGTTTTCATTATTTCCTATGGGAATATCTGCTTCATCTAAAGAGCGTTTCACATAACAAGCATGCCTCCGGAACGAATTAAACTTGTTACATGAGGCTCCACCTTGCAGTGGTACCTCGCTTAACATGTGCCTTGCTTAACAAGCGTTTCACATAATAAGCAAAAATTTCCAAGAAATCTTGCTTCACACAACAAGTTCCACTTCACTTAAAAAGCGAGTGCGCTATGGGCACGTGTGCTATGCAGCCCTGACTCTCCACATGGAGGCTCTTTAAAAAGGCTGCCAGCCAGTGCTGCTGCCTCTAACTGCCCCCAACTTAGGGGCAATTGCCTGGAGGTGCCAGAGGCAGCTGCCCCTAACTGCTCCCAAGTGCTCCCAACGACCTCCTTGAACCTCCAGCAGCAGCCCAGGTAAGCCTCCCAGGAAAGTCTTTGCAGTCTCCTAACTATGTCTACTCAGAAGTAAGCCCCATTGTGTTAAATGTGGCTTACTCTCAGGAAAATCTTTGCAGCATCTTAACCCTGTCTACCCAGAAGTAAGCCCCATTGTGTTCTATGGGGCTTACTCCCAGGAAAGTGTCTTTAGGATTGCAGCCTAACCCTACAATCCAGACTAAATACGGGAGCACGTAAGAGACTTTATGTGCATTCGTAGTTACTGCACCACCTAGTGAAAACCTGTGGGAAATTCATATTGCAATCCAGAGTAAAGTGTTCTTACACCGGAGCAAGGACTCCCCATAGTTACTCTGGATTGCGCCCGAAGTAAACTTCATAGGATCATGCACATTGAATGCATGTTTTGAATTCAATTCCAGTGTTTTGTCATAATTTTTACATCCAGTTAATTTTTTTATATGAATATTTTGGGGGTTGTGGAACCAGTCACCTGAGTTTCCATTATTTCCTATGGAAAAATCTACTTCACTTAAAGAGAGTTTCACTTAAAGAGCATGCCTCCAGAAGAAATTAAGCACTTTGTGTGAGCCACCACTGTATATATATTGGATGTGATAGATTCAGATTAAGCTCTATAGAAAACCCTATGGAAAGACTAAAATCTTCCACAGTCCTCCAAAGGACTGCTTTTGCTTGCCTGCTAAAAGTCACAGTTGTTTTTGCTCCCAAAATCAGATAAGGCCTTCAAAGGACCCTGATGCAAGAGTGTGGGGTGTGGTGACAGTCAAGGATGTGAAATGAATATAGCCTGTTTGTTTGTTTGTTTGTTTGTTTGTTTGTTTAATATCCTGCCTTTCCTCACCTGCAAGAGGGAGCTCAAGGCGGCTAACATCAATCAGAAAAATAAAACACCATTAAAATAGAATTATCAGTATAGATTAACGAGGTGTTTGAGGGACACATGATGAGTGTATCCTTTCAGAGCCTATGCATTGGTTCATCTTCGACAGTAGATTACCTAGAGTCATTCCTGGCATTGAAATTGGCATGTTCAGTTTTTACAAACACAGGTGTTCTATCATGTAGCCACCACTACAACTCAGCATCAATTTCTTTCAATTGATATGCAATATTTACACTTGTGTAAAACAACACTTTGTTTGGTTATAGACCATTGAGGATTTCTTGGGTAGCTTTCTGTGCTTTCACAGAATAATCCATTTCAGATCACTGTCTTGAATTAATTAGATCCCGCTGCCTCTAAAGTATTGATTACTAACTCCAGAAGTATATACCCTCTTTACTCGAATCTGACACTCACTTCTTTCAGCCAAATAGGTAGTCTCCAAAATTGGGGTACACATTAGATTAGATGGTGCATTAGATTAAAGAAAGTATTTTGATTACAGGTCAGTATTAAGTTTTACTATATAGTAATAAAATGTAATATTAACCTATTGTTGTATGGGTTTTATTACCTAGGACAATTATGTAAAATCATAACATAAACCCATTGTCATATTATTGTTGTCATATAACTCATTGTATATGCAGTAAAATTAAATTTTGCACCTGCACATTACAATCACCAGTAAACATTTTTTATCTCAAGATTTTAAAAACTGGGGTGCACCTTAGATTTGATGGCATATTAGATTAGAATAAATAGGGTATATTGGATGTGCTAGACTCAGGTGGATTTGGGGTGCGTTTTAGTGCCAAAAGGCTATTGGAGTGGTCATAGAGAGATTTACAAGTAGTTTGGCATACTGTGCTTAGATTGGTTGCTCAGCTTGTACCCAGATCTGCCTTTTGTGCTATTTTCTGCCAGCTCATGGTATCAAGCTAGCATGCAAGTATTACATATTCTGAAACTTTGACAAAGAGAGTAATGCCAGTGGTGGGCTCCAGAAGGTTTGCACCTACTCTATAGAACCAGTTGTTAACGAGAGACAGGCTATATAAAGTTTTAAAATAGCCATTTAAAAGTGGCTGCCAGATGGGCATAGAACCAGTTGTTAATTTCTTGGAATCCCATCACTGAGTAATGCCCAACTCTCCCCAGTTTTAAGGCAGTGGGACAATGATGGTGTATGGAGTGAACCACCTCCAGGCTAGTTCAAGTTACCACTGCAAAGCAGCAACAACATTGGAAACATGCTGCCGGTATCACCACACCAGGCTGGTGCTGGTATGTTAGTGGGGGCATTTTATGGAGGGCAGGCATTTTGTGGAGGGAGGGTAGGAGTAATTTGGGGGTGGATCAGGCAAGGGGGATGGGGGAGGCAATAGGGAATGGACCATGGTAGCAAACATGAATACCAAATCCTATTCTAGTCATTCTGCTTCAGCTCTTTACTCTCTTTGGACCTATACCAACTGACTTGACAGGCCAATCTTATCCACATTTTCCTGGGAGTAAGCCCCATTGACTCTGATGGGACTTGCTTCCTGCATAGGATAGACGTGCATAGGATTGGGCTGAGCTGGCACAGGCCATTAGGAGTCCTACCTAGAAGTAAAGAAATTAAAGTTCTCTTACCTTAAAGAGGCCCCCTGATCATTCCCTTCTATCTGGAAGCAGCACACACCTCAATGACATGGCCACTTCTGCACCAATGGTGGATCGAATGTCTTCAGCATTTGTCCCATGTGGTGAAATGTCTGCTTGTTGTGGCCTCATTGGAGTTATCCAATCCATGATGGACACGACATGGGGAAACCTGGCCAGCCTGTCACAGAGGCCTGTCGGTAGATATGACTGGGCATAAAGCACATTATATAATATTGGCTCATAAGAATCTTCTGACTCTAGCACAGTGATTTTCAGCCCTGTTACATGGCACACTGGTGCGCTGTGGATGGTCTGCAGGTCATTTGGGGTTTGTCATTTATCAGTAGGGCCATTGGGGGATGTGAGCCCCCTGCTGGCAACACAGTGTGCTTTGTCAATTGTCAAACCATTGATGGTGTCACTTGACAATTTTAGTACCCTTTCAGTGTGCTGTGATAAAAAAAGCTGAAAATCACTGCCCTAGCATAAAGGTGGGTTGTTATGTATAACAGAATATCAAAGTGTAGTGCAGCTATTTTCATCTACTGAGCTGTAGCCTATTGGTGTGACACAAACAGTCAGTCCATGGGGGTGCTGCAAGAGGAAGGTTTTCCACTAGTAGGGCATGTGGGATGTGAGCCCCCATCCAGCAATTCTGTGTGTGAATTGTAAAATAAATTAAAAAAGAAAAAACTAATGGTGCATAATTGTCAATATGCGATAAGACAAAAAAAAGATTCAAAGATCATGCGTTGATTGCCATGATCCTTAGTAGGCTATGACAGGGTTAAGAACTGGATGGTCAATATTGTGTTGGTGTTGCTCATATACGTACTTTGCAGGCTGTATAAATGGAATAACATGGTATAGAACCTCCATTTACTTCAGAATGCCAGAGGCCTCTGCCAGGATGGCACAAGGATGCAGGTCTCTGTGTGTGCCCTGAAGCATGTGGTAGGCCACTTGAGATACAGGAAGTTGGACTAGATGGGCCTATGGCCTGATCCAGTGGGGTTTTTGTCAACAGGTGGCCATAATCCATCTCCCATGGTTGAACCATTTGCAGTTATTAGTTTTTGGCTGCAATCCAACCACACTTACCTGGGATTAAGCTCCAGCACGGGACTTACTTCTGAGGAGACAAGCATACGATTGGGCATGCATATGATGCATATGATCTCAAACTGACAACTAACAATGTTTTCCAAAAATGAAATGGGATTTAAACGTAATTTCTCCATAAATGTATCTTGGACTCAATAGTGTAGGCTATTGATAAGGATAAAGGTAAGTATTGACAGTAAGCATTGATAGCACTGCAGTGCTCCATGTAACTGGACACTCCCTCTCACTGTTAGTGTGCCACAACAGGTGGTGAAAGCAACATGTGTAAGTGTAGTGGTACTATCGCTACTTATCATTCTGACCCCTCCTCAGGCTGTGCTACTGCTTGGTCTGAGATTTCTGAAGACACAAACATGTATGACTCACATTTTTGCCTCTTCACATTTTGCTAGGATATAAAGATATGCCTGGGTTTAAAAATTCTGAAAATCATAGTACATGAGAGCTTTGGAAGCAGAATGTTAGTACTGATTCTCAATTATCTCCCAACAATACTTGCAATCAGTCTAGTTAGCAGAATTTAAAGCCACCCAACACCTAAAGTGGAGCTGTTTCAAAAGGCAGAAAAACAAATTAAACTCCAGCAGTATTCACAATAAGTCTTCAAACACCCAACCAAATAACACCTGTGTGGCTTTTTTATCACAGATGTTCTGAATTTTGCATACTATCCAGTCTTCATATATTGTTGAGATTGAAGCCACCTCAAGGATCAGGAAGTGAGGTCACATCCAGTGGGGACAGAAAGAAGAAGATTGTCAGGAAAGTTTTCACGTTTTCTCAAGAACTATGGAGCTTCTTGGTAGCCTTTTACAGATGGGGGTAGGCAGGACCCATGGGGGTAGACTGGGGGCAGACCCATGGGCAGAACAAATGGGGGTAGGCAGGACCCATGACTGATTGACCTCTTTTTATTATGGATTTTTCTGATTCTTTTCTGCCTCCCTGTATATTCAATACTTGTAACCACCTGGATTACTTTCACTTTTGTTCTAGGTTCTCCTCCACTTCTTAAACCCCTCCAGAACTTTGCACCCCTTGATCCCTTGTCTCAGTTTCTCCACTTGGACTTCAGAACCACCTAGACACCTTGGGTAACCTTCCTTTAGGAAGAAACATGAGATATAAATTGAATGAATAAACTAAAGTACTAAGTCTTGTCTCCTGTGTGTTGATTTGACTTTTAGGCTGTAATTCAGAGTACTTATAACTGGTTCATTGAATGTTCTCCTATCAAGGTTATTTCAACCAAGGCAGCTCAGCATTGCCTCCTTTTATGAACAGAGACTCTGTGCACTTATTAACTGCATATTAACAGGCAAGAATCAATAAGTAAGGCTTTTCTTGACCAAGACATTCATTGATGTTGAAGCAGTGCAGTGAAAGGCTTCGCCTATTGATATCTGCCTGTTTTTGCAGTTTTATATCTTTACTAGCGAAATTTACCCACCATTGAGGGAATAAAATTTCAAGAATATTTGTGAGCCTGGACATGACTGAGCATTGCTGGGCACCAAGTGGCAGGCAATGGGCACAGGTGAGAAATTGACACTGCAAGGCATCGACAGGCAATGGGCAACACTCTCAGGTGCAAAACTCTCCCTAGTGCAACTCAGAACATCTCATGAATATAAAATCAAAATTAAAAAAAAATATTAGCAGCAACAATACAAACTAACAGGAAGTACAGAAGTTAAAACTAAACATGTAGCAAACAACTGTGGTTTAAAAGTTGAGAAGTATGGAAGAAATAAAAGGGTTGTTGCCTGGCACTAGAATATCATCAGACTAGTCATCAGATGAGCCTCCTTGGGAAGTATGTTGTATAAATGGGCTGAAATAGCCTCTCTTTAATCACCACCTGCCTCACCAGATGGAGAGCTTCCAATGATGAGAAGTATCTAGTTGAAGCCAAAGGGGTGAAGGCAGGCATGGGCCCAAGCTGGTTCAGGCCGGATCGCCTGAACCAGTTGTTCCCATGACCCTGCTGCTACCGAACCAGTAGCTGCAGGGTCGCCTGAAAACCCGGCATACCGGTTCGGACACCGGGCAGAGGAGACACACTCCTCCAGCGGGAGGACATCTCCAGCATCTCCTCCAGCAGAACGTCTCCTCCACCTGGAGGAGACACACTGTGCATGTGCCGAGGACGGTGCATGTGTAGAGCATCTCCTCCAGCCGGAAGAGACGCACTGTGCATGCGCCAACTGCGGCGCTTGTGCAGTGTGTCTCCTGGAGACAATAAAGGAGCATTCTATCTTTCAAGAACTGATTATTTTCCAGGTGGATCTTCTCCTGGACTGGATACATTCTGGCTGCTGTTTTCCTCCCACACAGGCAAGAGCTTCAAAGCTAGCTTCTTTGGCTGCTGCCCCCCAAAAGAGCTCTGCTCAGTTTTTCAAGGTCACGCCACTTTGGAGTCTTTCCATGATCTTGAACAGGTGAGGTTTTGAATTATATCTTCAGGCATGACAGCACTAGACCAAACCTCCTGACTGGGTAACCATTACAAAGGGATTGATCTCTGAGAGGAGCCATAGCTGAAATATTCATCTCAGCTGTTGCGCCAAAAAAGCTTCATTGCACCAAAAGCATGGGCATCTAATAACAGGAGTGCACACACCAGCACTCACACACCATAAATCTGATTTTTTTAAAATGGGGGATACCACCCAATCTGAAATATACTGAACACCACTCCCCATGATGAAGGTTGGCTATTTTAAATGGCTATTTTTAAACTTTATATGTCCTATCTCTCATTAACAACCAGTTCTATAGAGTAGGTGTTGGAACCTGCTGGAGCCCACCACTGATCTCCCTCTAAAAAAGTGAGAAGACAACACTTAGATGCCCATCTAAAAATAGCCCAATTTGCATAAATTTGGATTTCCGGACTCTGGATCCGGATGGGCATCTAAGGGTTACGCAATTTGAAGAAACTGGCCCTTAATTCTTCACACATTTTTTTAAATGCAAATCTTTCTTTCTTTCTTTCTTTCTTTCTTTCTTTCTTTCTTTCTTTCAGCTCATCACCCCTAGACTTCATTTACTTATTAAAAGTGTTTCCTGCTAGCATGTAACATTACCTTCACTGTCATAGCTCTTATTATCCACAGTCCCACTAATCCCCAAAACAGACTTTTGCTGAGACAAAAATCTTAGAAGAATAAGGCTGCAATCCTAAACACACTTTCCTGGGAGTAAGACCCATTGAATATAATGGGACTTATGAGTAGACAAACAAGGGATTGCACCATAAGAAAATGGCATCCATTTTCTACCACCTAACTAAAGATAACAGAAAAGAGCAGCCATGCCAAAGTATGACACATTTCAGCATTGTAGGCTGTTTCCATTATTACTCTGTCATTCAACTCTTTCATTTTGCCCTTATTTTTTTTCAAGCATGGCTCTTCATAACCAAAACACTGATCTTTATGATACTTATCCCAAAGCTCAAGATCCCCTCACTTACCACTTCAGGAAGATATATTGTTCCATTCTAAAAAGCAAAGTATTCACAAGTAGAAGTAATTTCTAAATTTTTGATCCATCTCTATAAACAATTAATGCTTTGGGATCAAAAAATTCTAAATCACAGTCAGAGTTCTAAGTCTGTATCAATTGAAAACATTACAAAATGAGAAAGAAGAAAACTAAGGGTTTCCAAACCATTTTTTAAAATTATTGAGTCTGGGGGTCAAAAAGGAGCAGCAGAAATATATGTAATAAATAATCAAAGTCAGGTAATAGTAACAGTTGATTTTGGGAAATCTTGAAGTACTGTAAGCTCAAAACATTTTGATGTTTTCTGCTATGGCTGGATTACCTCTATTGGTTCTATTAAAGCCCTCTCCAACCCACCTTTTCTACATGGTATTGACACTATCCCCCAAAGATAATACTTATACTGTACCACAGAGATGTATAAGAAAGATACATGACAAGCATCATCTTCCTCCATGCATTCAGAACACCGATTCCAATGCCAGATTAAGACTAGGTGAGAACCCTCTCCTCCAAAAATTTCTGAATTTTTTGAGGACCGTGAGGCTTTTTAGATCCTAAACTGTAGCTTGTTTAGCTTATGCCTACATCTAACACAGTCTCTATTTCATACTTTTCCTCTTGTGTCTGTTTCTATATTGTAGCCTTTCCAGGCAGAGGCCTTACTAGGTGTAAAGTGTCATTGACGGTGGTATATAAAATAAAGATTATGCTGTGCTTATAAATAATTTCTTTAGCATCACAACAGATTTTGATGCACTTGTTTTTCTTTAAGCATACTTGCCTTTGTTTCTCTGTCTCTTTTAGGAAACAATTTCTTATTTCATTTGTTTAAACACACTGCACACTTATATATGCTCTGATTAAAATATCACCAGTGACATCTCTCCCAAGCGCAAAAGTATGTATCATCACAGCCAGGAAGATCCTCTAGGTTGGTGGTAAGAAGCTTGAGCCACTGCAGCAATGGAAGCACCCTGATCCTTGCAAGTGGGACAACACCAGAGGGCACTGTGTCCTGTCACAGAAAGGTTCCTCCAAAATCCTTCCTTAACAGGGCCCTCCTGGTCCATCTGACTCCACTGGACTCCAAAGAAGTTCAGTGGAGATCAGCCATGCCTTTTCACTCCATGCTGCTGCTCCTCTGGCTCTCAGCCTGCCAGCTGCTCCTTGCAGTGCAAAAATAGCACCATGCATTTGCAGGAAGTGTTTCGTTGGCAAAGGGTTTGCAATGCGTCGGCACTGCTATGCTGCTGATACTGGCAGTGGATCAGGTCAAGCCATAGGATGCTTGACCATCTTTTGGAGCAGAGCAAATGTGAGTGGCATCCAGCTCAAGGCACTTGCATTCAAATAATTATCAAAACAGACACCATAAAATATCAAAACAAGACAGCCAAATGTCACAGCAGAAAGCAGAAGACATGCTGAATATGAGGATGACTTTTCTGTTATCTGTTCAGGGCATAGTTAGTTTCTGGAAGTTATTTTCAGCTGTGTCGGCACAGCCACAATGAAGACAAATAGCTAAAAGGGTCAGGGGGAGCAGAAATTTTGATATGATAACAGCAAAAGGAAAGTGTTTTCATCATGCACCACAATCCAGCACCAAATCTGAGCCCTCCTCCAAGTGACTGGGGATCTGAAGAGGATGGCTTCTGTTCCACTTCCAGTCTGTTAAAGATGGGTTTGTCTCTGAGGTGTCTTCTCACTTCATTTAGAAATCAATCCAGTTCATATATGTGCAAGGATATATTATTATATCTTCAAGGACAGAAGCCATGTTTACTTGCCCTGAAAGATGCAGGGGGTCAGCATATCTGTAGATCCCTTATCTGTGGATTCACTTGTTTCAGAATCAGGTCTGGGACTCCTTAGCATATGCTCCCACATGTACTTCCTCCAAAGGCAATGGGAGCACTTCTTCCCATACCTTTAGAGGAGCTTCTGAGCTAGTCAGACCAAGGAGTCCATTCCTCTGCCAAGCTCTGAGCCAAGATCTGAAGGTAAAAACAAATGAAACTTTTGGTTTCACAGATAAACCAGAAGTGATGTTCTTAATGCTGTAAAAGGCATTGGAAGACCCTGGGGGAAAGGAGTGGCCCACATCTGTGTTCACCCGTATCTGTGGTTTCAGCTATCCATGGGACCAGAACCTCCACAGATAAAGGAACCCATATGTACACTTGTCCAAGGAAATGTGAGTTTTCCAAAAGTATGTAACAATGGGGTTCATGGCTTATCCCACATCCAAATGCAATAATCTGACTCAGCAGTTCTTAACTTTCACCTCCGTGAGGAATTTGCTGAGCCTTTGTGAGATACAGGAAGATGGACTAGATAGGGCTTTGGCTAGATCCAGAAAGGTTCTTCTTATGTTCTTACATAACCTCCAGACGAGGCATCCCTTAGGAATCCATGAGTGGTCTTCAAGGGTCTATGAACAGGCACCAAAAATGTTTTTTTCCCTCTTCAGTTTCCTTCCTATTACTTTTGAAATTGTCTTTAATAAAATTAATTTTAAGTCAAATTATATTATTGATGGTGCAATCCTAACCAATTTAGGCTGACATAACTCACCTGTCTCCCTGTTCTTGTGGTGGTGTGAGGAGGCTGGTGCATGTCTATGCACTAGCCTAACCCCCTGAGAAATGGAGCATAAGGCTGCAATCCTAAGGACACTTTCCTGGGAGTAAGAACACAATGGGGCTTACTTTTGAGTAGACATGGTGGATTGTGCTCTAAATGCCTTATGGCTTTTGTTGGCACTCCCAGGCCAGCACAGGACTAATGCAGAGACTTATGCTGGCCTAGTTGGGGGTTGGGATTTCAGCCCATGCCTATTGGTGCAAACCTGAGAAGATTTAGAGCAGGTCCATGCTAGGAAAGGGATTTAGGATTTCATTTGACATTTATAGCTAATACCAAGAATCTCAGGCTCCCAGCCCTGGATAGGTCTCCTCCCTGCCCTAATCCACAAATGCCCTTGCTGCTGACTTACCGGTGATAGCAGGGAGCAGTGAAAGTTGTGCAGGCCACTGTTGCCCATGCACAGTAGCTGCAACCACCTGAATGGCAGAGTAAATTTCTTGTAATTGTGAGATGTACACTGTAAGCTCTGTAAGGTTCCAGTCTGCCACCGTAAGTCCCAGACTGATATTAGAAAAGCCACTCCATCATTTGGTTGGCTGTGGCTTCTAGCACAAAGACTCAGAGGCCACACACAGTCAGACTTCCTTCTGAGCAAACATGCACAGACTTGTGCTATTTGTCTGTTTCCACAGTATTTCTCCTAGGATGGGACATGGGAGGATCAGTTTTAAAGCTTCCAGTTCCCAAGGGGAAAGTTTGAAAAAATTCAAGTACATAATTGACTGCCATTCCAGAAAAGAGCTAGTATCTGTTAAATAAATATATATATATATAAACATACCATAAGCAAAAAATTGCTAGAACAGACATTTGTTTTCCATGAATACTGCATTTCAGAAGAATTTAATTTAGCTTAGAAATGCCACTAAATATATATTGCAAATAGTAGTCCTACAAAGTGATATATGCATCAGATAATGACACTTGAACAGCCTCCTGTTGTATTATCACTGCAGAGGCACAGATAAAAAATGGAAGAGAAATTCTGAAGTGAAAAACCATTACCGTCTCTTAAATGTGTCATTCCTCCATTCCTGTTTTCATTACAGAAAATATTGACTGCAAGTGTCACGCAATGGGGTGGTCCACCTGCTTGGAGATAATCGAACAGGATTCAATTACAGTTTCAAAAACGATATATTTCACAATAAACTCATGTGTACCATTGGTTGCTTGTCATCAATAAATTTCAGGGACTGACAGCCTAATCCTGTCAGAGACATGGCAGTTAAAGTCCATATATGCTGGCACAAGAAAGTTCACACTGGTAGAAGTCTGCCCACTGTCCCAAACTCCATCACAAAACTGTGCCAGGGTAGCTCATACACTGGCATGACTCTGCTGGTGAAGAGGCCAACACGGGGAAAAGACTGGAGTGTAATGCAGGAGGAATTTGATTGAGACAAGGCAGAGTTATCCTAAGCCTTCACAGTGTGCCCCCTTTCACATATTGTCAATGGTCATGTTATAAAACCCATTGAAACAATGTTGCTGCATCCTCAGTGATGCGGCCACCCTTTGCAATATTGTCAGTGTTGTGTGGCAATTAGTAAACTACATTTTGCATATTTCAATGTATTGCATACAGTCTTTCAATTTCAAGGATGTTAATAAGTCATCTTTGGTCTTCCTCTTGGATTTTTCCACTACTTTTGGCATCATATACTTGATCATCTAGGCAGGAGTTGTCCATACGCAGTATATGGCCAAACTAGCACAACCTAAACTTAGATTTTAAAAAATCCTGCACTAAAGGCAGTTTTATATCTGCTTATGTCTATATAACACAGAGAACACAACTGTAAGTGTCACAGAGAAAGTACAAGTGACATTTTAAATGCCTTCCAGGACTTCTCAAGGCCTCCCAATGCCTTATTAGGCGTTTAAAACATCACTTCCAATTTCTCAGTGAAACCAGAAATTGCATTATTTTCCCTCCCATGCTCAGTCTGAACTTGGTAGAAGCCATGGATGGATTTCCACAGCCTCTGCTCAGCTCAGAGGACCCTCTGGAGGGAAGAAGAGCAAAGTTCTCCTTTGGCCCAGAGGGCATGTGGCAGGCATCCCATGTATCTGTGGTTTCAGGGAAACGGGGATTTCAGAACAGAACCTGTATGGAAATGGGGGAGCACATGTAAGTCTTTCAGATGCTGCAGTATCACTGAGTACAGTAAAAATTTTGACTGGATCACACTTGTTACTTCATTAGCTGATATGGATCCCTAATTCTCACCCAAGCTTTTTCTTATCTCAGCAGCCTCAGGATGGGATTCTGCAAGGGAAGGGACCTCTCTGCTCTCACAACCTGCAGTTTCTTCACTGGGTTCCAATGGGGGAGATCCTCCAATATGGTTGGGAGCACCTTGTTTTCTGCTGCCATGACCAATGAGGCAGATAAGAAGAGCAGTACACTGACAGCCATAGCAGCAGATGTCAGCAGTGATGAAAACTGCAGAAGTGGGCATGGGTATGGCTAGATGAGTAGCTCATCGTAGCAATGGTCCTGTGTTACAGTAGGAGTTCCCATGCTCCTTCTAATAGGTCTCTATGCTGCAGCCTTGCAGCCCGATATGTCCATTTACAGTGATATATGATGTCAAAGGCCATGTGAGGTGCTCTTAACCTAATTCTTGCTCTGCTGAGTAGTGACAGAGCATCTTTTGGAGGGAAGGGTATGGGTTCTGGACCTGCTCCCTCTTTTCTTTTGTGTATGTCATGGGTGTTTCTGGCTAGTCATGGAAAAGGTGTACATCTTGCTGGGTGCTGCCTGCCCCTTGATTGGATCAAACCTGTCTTGTTTGGATGCAGCCTGAGTCTTTGAGCAGTGAATACCAGCAACTTCCTTAGCCAGAGTACAGTTGAATGCCTTAGTTATCCTCTTCTTGTGACTCTTCCCTGGAAAAGGGATTCTACAAGCTTCAGGCTTGCCATGGAGCAGAAAAAGGAAGAGATTCAGCAAGCTACTCTCTTTCAAGGGAGTTATTTTCCATCTTTGGTACTGCTGTCATCAAAAAGGTACAGGTACCCCCCACTTTCTGATGGTTCATTTTCTGACGATCCACTCTTTCAACACCTTTCAATTATACCTAGAACTCATTCATTCAATGAATGTTTTTCTCTTTCAGTCCCTCTCTGCTGTTCTAATGGCCAAAATTGCCCTCTCCCCTTTTGTAGCTCCTGGCCTAATCCTATACCTGAATGATAATTCATTTGAGAATTATTTGTGTTGTAGCAGGAATTTGCAAGATAAAAGGGACATTTGCAATTTGCTAGATAACAAAGCACGGGAAACAACATTTATAAACTGAAAAAAGATTGCGCTCCACTTTTCAATGTTTTTCACTTTTAGATGGTGCTCCAGTCCCTTACTCAACCACTAAGTGAGGGATGCCTGTATTTGTGGACATGTGAGCTTGTATGTAGGGACTCCAGCCCCAAGTGCTGGGATTCCATGCAGTTCTCTGCTTTTGCTTCCTTGCTCTTGGCCCTTAACCTTCTTATGGATCTTCTTGCTTACTCCCAAATAAGAATTCATAGGACTGCAGCCTCTATCTGAATTTTATTCTTAGAATGCAAAAGTTCAGTTTGGTTGCTTCAGTTTATGTTTTGCAGCTGTGTTCTGCCATGGTGACCCAATATAATTCCATTTTTACCTGGTTAACGTTTAGTATAGTTTTCTTATCAGTGTTACTGTCAAGATGGATATTTATCTTCTCCCTGCAGTATCCATTATTTAAAAAGATACACCATCTAGAGATGCAGAGTATGCTGCAGGGAATAAGAGAGGATGACACTTTCCCTTTTGGGTTTTAGCAGATATTTCAGATTCTCCTTTAGACGCTCTGTCATTCTAGTCCCAATTCTTAAACAAAATGCAAACTCTCTAGAGTGTTTTGAGAAGGGCTCATGAGTTCCCTTGCCATGAGAGGGATGCCATGGGATGCCATGGGAGGGATGCCAAAGTTCCCATCTTTCTAAGAGAGGTTGTCCAACATTGATTTCCTCTCTCTCTCTCTGCTGGGATATAAACACTGATATATCAAAGGACATGATCAAGTCTGTGCTACAGCTTACAATACAGGGGAACCCTGAATTATCTTTGTCTCTATGCTAAGACAAAGGGAGATGCCTGTGGCAGCAAGAGTTGGCCAAGCCGGGCACCAGTCAGATGCATGCAGAGTGGTGCCTGGTAGGAATGTCTGGTGCTCACTGTCAACCGGTGTCTGGTGATGCCTGCTGCCCATTGGTGCCTGCTGCCCTCTGATGCACAGTGCTGCCTGCTGGTGCCTGGTAGGGATGTCTGGTGCCTGCTGGCCAGTGGTGCCCAATGCCCACTGCACGGTGGTGCTTGCTGCCTGATGTAGGCTGTTGCCTGTTGTCCACTGGTGCTCGCTGCTACCCACTACTGCCCCCGATACTGTCCGATGTCAGTTGCCTGTCGGTGCTCAGCAGTGCCCATCAGTGCCCACAAATATTCCTGAAATTTTACTCCTGCAACAGTGGGTAAATTCCGCTAGTTTAGAATAAAACAGGTTAAGCATCAAAAACTGACAAAGATTTACATGCATACATGTACAGTATATGTATTAAACAAGAAAAACTATTCTTCTAACTAATGTATTACTTAATCTGTCCAAAGCACCAAGCAGCAGCTCTGGTCTTCTTGATGATGAGCAAGTAAACTGCCACCCCCACTGGGTATCTTTATACCCCTAGCTAGTTTGATGAGCCAGTCAGGAGACAGGTGATGTAATTCCACCAACATCTCCAGGAAGGTGGTCAAGTGGTGGGTCACTAGTTAAGAGGAGTTTTCTGGATTCCTCACATCCTTAGCTGGATAGAACCTTCTTGACTGAGACGAAATGGAGAGCACTCCAAAAAATGGAGTCTAACCATGGCCTATTCTTCTTCTGTTCTTTACAGATGCAGAGGAAAAGAAGACTTCCTCGGCCATGCATAAAGGCTGTAATCCAGAATCCACAAATCCTCCTGATTTTAATGGGGCTTATTTAAACATATTTAAATAGATACATAATAGCAGTCATAATCTCTAAGAAGTTGCTGTCTAGGGCTTTTATGGGGAATTAGAAAATAACCAGAAAAAGTGAGGCCATGAACAGAACATGATCTGTACATCAGATCACATGAATGGTCTGTGTGCCTAATAAAAGAGCTGAGGGGCTTCCTCCTCCTCCCCCCCCCCCCCCCACACACTTGGCAGTGGCCTGTAAAAAACGGCTCAGACTACTGGAAGGAGACAGAACGGAAACAGGGCATGTGGAAGTGACAGGTACTTAGGCAAATAGATTGTTAACACCCAGACAGACAGAGCTGATAAGCCTCTTCAGCCAACTGGAAGCTTCTTGATCCAGCTAAAGAAGAGGAAGAAAGATTTAGGATGACGGTCAGGATCCTAAAAATAAGAGCAGACCCAGCCTCGGTAGCACTAGCACACGGATCCCTGGCCAGTCCTATATGTATCAAGTTCAGCACAATACATCAATACTGTACAGCAACAAAGTATATCTGGCTGCAGCCTAGATACTTCTCTGGCATACAAGGGTGGTGGAAATTTGAAACAGGCTGAAATCCTTTCCACACTTACTTGAGAGCAATCCAAATTACTACAATGGGGCTTATTATGGACGACAGTATACTGACTCTCATAAGCTTGGGCTCTCAGGCTGCAGTCCTAACCCCTAGTTAGTTGCGTAAGTTCCAGGACAAGTCCCATGCTGGCCTGGGGATCTTACAAAAGTGCTGGAAAGCTCTTCTGTGCCTTTCTGCGTGCGGGGCTGGGGTGGAGTTTGGCCAATGCATAATCATGCACTGGCCTCCCACACCACTGTGGGAATGGGGAGACAGGTGAGTTGCACTGGCCTAAATTGGTTAGGATTGCAGCCACAGTCTCTCTGCTTGGCACTTTGGAAGGTGTGCTATAAGGAGGAAGAAGCCACAGTTGTCTTATAGTGAACTGGGCTGCTGTGTGGTTCAAGGTCATGCACATACACGACCAAACTCTTGTGTGAGCCATGCGTCTGAATGGGTACTATGCATGCATTCCCTGTATCCATTTCTGCCATGGGGGCACTTTTTTGAGCTACTGTCATTACAGAGATTGCTGCTGTTTTATGTACACCTACATGGAGACCCTGGTCACACAAAGTGAAACCTCCATCATGTCAGTGTAGGCTGGTTGTGAACTTCACAACAGCCCTATTAGAACGGCTGCCATATGGCAGCTACCAAGTAGCATGCACTGGCTCTGATGTGCATTTTCACACATGAAGCTAAACAGTTTCGTTTTTGTCAACGTATTTTTATCCAGCCTTCGAACTTCAAACACCCTTAAGGCAGCTTATAAAAGAAAATAAGCACACTGGAAAAATGCAGTAACATTTACAAACATTGATAAAAACAGCAAACAGATGCAACAGCAGCAGAAAACAACTAACAAGTAAAGCCCTGGAGAGCAAGACAATCTTGGCATATTACCCTCAAAAGAATAACAAAGGCAGTAGGCCAACACAGTGGTGGCCCAGATACAAGATTTGCCCACCTCACTACTTTTCACAACACACTTCAACTCATTCTCCCATTCACTGGTTTGTTCTCAAGCATTTCATCTTGGGACTACTTTCTGAGAAAGACAATCGGTCTGGGATGGCCCAGAAGTGACGTCATGGCCAGAAGTGACATCAAACAGCAAGTGACATCACTGTGATGCCAGAACTTCTCCATGTCTATTCAGAAGTAAATCCCATGGTGTTCAATATGACTTCTTCAGTGTTTGTTCTGTATGGAGGTAGGATCTGCTGTTCTGGATTGCTGTTGCCATTTCTCCCAGTTGTGACCTTGGTCTTGTAGTTTATAGCCTGCAGGTTAAGTATGGTTGTAGCACTGAAGCCCAGATGCTCCTTCTATCCAGTTTCTACTAGCTTTATAGCTATTGGCATCTTGATCTCATTGCAGAAAGTCCTATGGTGTACATTGCAGCCAGTGTAATAGCTTATGTAAATCAGCCTTGTGTGTAAAAAAACACCTTTAGGAAGCCCAGCTTGATAAATCATGAGCTATATGCCAAGGAGCAACCACAATACTGTATATTAGGTAAGGACATGCACATCTCCTCTAGATCAGTATCTTGTGAGAAACCTCAAGCTTCCTCCCTCAAAGAAGAACCTAAAGGGAGCTACCTGTTCTGACAGATCATTTCAACGTTCACACCCATTGATGTTCGTCTTCCAATTCATCTTGTCAGACTGTAGACATGAGAGAATCCAGACCTCTTTTATTAGTCCTACTTTTCTACACAAGATTAAAATAAAAGAAAAACAAAAAAGACCACAGAGTAATAAAAGCTGGGCACTCACCAAAGAAGGTTTTTTCTTTCTGGCAACTGCTGATGCTACAAGTGGGCAGGATATGACCTGGATACTTTATTAATAGGAAGAGGAGGAAGACAAACTTCCCTATTAGCAGTACTAACCCAAAAAAGCAGCTCCCAATCTGCATTCATCACAACAAAAGTGGCAAGCTCCTTTGCAGAACCATATGAAGCCTTTGCATGAGATAAAGCTGGAAACTGGATCTCCATGAACACACACTTCAGAAATGTAATTGGATGCTGCTGGTCAAGCATCATAAGACACAAAAAGCAACCAATTTTAAAAAATAATATAGTGATACAACAACTATACTATACTACTACTACTATTATACTACTATATAGTTCTAGTATTACTACTACTGCTACAGGAAGCATGTGGCAGTGTATTTTCAACCTCAGACCCCAAAAATCTCAGGTTGGCCATCACTGGGCCCACCTTTCTCTTCAATCAAAACAAGAAAGGTTTTTTTTAAAACATCGAGGTCACATATCAGGGCCAGCCAGGTCAAACACTGGCCAAGGATTCATGCCCCGAAGTGTCTGTGCCAATCCCCAAAGCCTTAGTATTGGTGACAGCTGAAAACTGTGCTTTCTGGATTTACCATGGGGACCCACTATGATCCTGTATGGCACTGTTTATGCTCAACCACCCGGCCCACTGCTGGTTGAGACTTTATCTTCTCTGATTCTCTCTGCATCTAGGTTGAATTGCTTCAACCAAGAAATCCAGAAGATCTATGCCAGGGAGTTCAGTTCATCGTGCCTTTCTCATCATCAAATGGCTGTTCCCACCCCTGTACAGAAAGGGATTACCTTCTTTCCTGTCAATTTCCCCATTGCAGATCAGTTTCTTAATATTCAAATGGTGATATACTTTTTATATAAAAAGTATATAACACTCTGCTTTTTATCCAGTGGTTGCATCCCATCTTCTTCCCCTGCTTTAGGTGTAGCTATTGTGTTTCTCTGTGAAGCCACACACAAACATCTGAAGACACATTTAAAACTGCTTCGCTGCCACAGAACAAGCTAAAAGTCCTTCAGACTGCAACTGATGTTCATCACTGAGTACCACATCTTCTCTACGGTCACATCTACCAAACAGCTCCTCTTTTGGTCTACTGCCAGAACTCCCTCTATTCATTTGCCCTGTCAGTTGGAGGTCAGGCTCCACTACTGGAGAACCCAAAAGAAAAATTCTTTATTCATTAGCTTCAAAAACAACCAAATAGTTCACTTTGATATGGCACCCACAACCAAATAGTGTTTGAAGGCCAAAAGCAGATGTTCAGTTTAGTTAAGAAAGTCCACAGTATTGGAGAAGAACAAAATTAAAAAGACCAAACCAGGTGGGGAGCAAATTTTTTTAAAATTCAGATCCCAATAGATGTTCCATTTCTATTTCATGCCCACTAAAGACTACCCAAAGCAATGACCCCACTAAAATTTGGGCTTCAAATTTGCACATCATATACATTGTCCAATCCTGTGGCCTAGGAATCAATGCAGACAAGACTAAAGTTATCACCGTGGATGGATCACACGCCACTATTCACCTGAATGGAGTCCAAATTGAGCAGCTCCAAGATTTCAAATATCTTGGGTCACTGGTGCAGGAGAAGAAAGTGGCATCTACTTCCAAAGTCAACAGCAGGATTGGCCAGGCAATAGCAGCATTCACCTCAATCAGATGGTGCCTTTGGAAGAAGGCAAATATCTCTACCGACACCAAAATTTGCCTCTTTCAAAAACTAATCCTGCCAATTCTCCTGTATGGGTCAGAAACATGGACTCACTCAAATCAGATATGAACAAGCTTGGGGCCTTCCAAATGCAATGCCTAAGACAGATCCTGAGTGTCTCCCTTTGTGAGCACCACCATAATGAGATGATATGGGAAAGGTGTGACCATCAACCCTCAGTCAAAGAACCATTCCAAACATGCAGACTGAGACGGTTTGGCCATGTTTGCAGAATGAACATAAAATGACTGTCACATAAGCTCCTCTCTGGTAAGAGCAACCTATACACTGGAGAGTTCAACGAGAAAGACATGGCTCAAACTGGTTGAGCAAGACCTAAAGAAACTGCAGCTGACAACTGAGGAGGCTAAAAACACCACCATCAATCACCAGGAGTGGAACTGCATTGTGAATGATGCACAAAATCCAGCAGAAACTATAGCAGCTTATTGGTTGACCCCCTCTTCTAGCTAGCTAAGGATTAAAGAAGAAGAAGAAAGGCTTCAAGTTGCCTTCAGAGCAAGGCAAATTTGGGATTTACCGTACTTTGCTCTGAGCTCTAAATTCATTTGTTCAGCTTGTTGGTGTGTGTGCTAAGTTTGAACACACTATTGAAGCTAAGCTGCTAGCTGTACTTGGTTTGACCAAAAATAGACAGCTGGATTGTTGATTTTTTAGCCCCTTGGGGGGAATAGCAATGGGTTGGGGCATGGAAGACAAATGGTTAAATGACATAACCCACTCTGAAGGCACAGTCTGAACTAGGGCCTCACAACAAAACATAAGCAGGCACCGGAAACAGCAGAAATGTGTTGTGTACCATTGGTGTCACTGGCACTAACCAGTAGGTGCTTGTGAAATTCACACTACTATATTCTATTTTTAAATAGCACACTGTTATCATATTACATTATGATTAAAATATATAGTGGGTCTCCCAAAAAAACTATTAGATATATTACCACTGATGGGAAAGAGGACTCACATTTTCCCAGCCACAAAATACTCCAAACACTGCCAACCCAGTATTAGTGTCCCCAAGCAGATGTATTAAATGATAAGAAGATATATTGATTCCCTACAGCACAATCCCATAGGATGGTGGTAACATTAAAAGCCCTTTCAGTTAGCTGACATCAATGGCTTACATCCCCTTGTGCAGGAGGCCAGTGCATCTCCCTGTTCCTGCTAGAGGATTTTTTTGATTTTTGTTTGTTTTGCTATAAAAATGGACAGAATAGATATTTCAAGAGGGTTTGTTTCATTAATTCAGATGAAAAATTACATATTGATATATCACATGGTGATATTATTCCTAAAAACTGTGATTTGACCATTTTGGCCAGTAGTTCTATCACACGCATCCATCTGGTGCATGTCACGCAGTGCAGTCTGCACTCCCTTAATCACATCAACAGATCAATGTACAGTGGTACCTTGCAAGATGAATGCCCTATAGGATGAATGCTTTGTAAAACGAATTCAAATTTCAATGGGATTATGCCTTATAAAATGAATGTGCTTTGTAAAATGAATCCCAATTGGCTGGGCTGGGTGGCTGAGGTGGGACTTCTCCTCCTGCCTGTAGTACCAGTGAACAGGCCAGCAGAGGGCACGTAGGCACAGAAGGTGCTCTCTGAGCCTGGAGCCTGGATTTCTGAGCTTCCCCACCAAGTCTCCTCAAGCCAGCCAGCATCAGGTAGGAGGAAAACCCCCTCAAAAGAGACCCCCTTCCCCCCAAGGAAACCCCCTCCCTTCCTGGACCCCACTACAACCACCTCTCATTCCATCAAACTTTCCTCTAAGTAAGTCCCAGTTTTTCATCCACATTTTCCTGTGAGTAAGCCCTACTGGAATCAATGGGACTTGATTCTGAGTAGATAATACGGACTCTTGCCTCTTCTGCATCAAAGCAGATGCTTTTGCTGCTGCAAACTGGTTTGCATAGATCTCTCTCTCTCTCTCTCTCTCTCTCTCTCTCTCACACACACACACACACACACACACACACAGACAGGTTCCTTGTTAAGATTGCTCAAAAAGACACCAGTGACTTGTTTAGTGAAAACTAGTCATCCTTGGCCATAAAGGTTTTTCTTTTCTGTTTTACTGTACAGTATATTACAATGTTCTATTACAGTAACTGTGTTCTGTATTACTTTACAGTGTTTTGAATTTGATTACAGTGTTTTGTCATCATTTCTACATACAGTTAATATTTTTATATGAATATTTTTCGGCTGTGGAACCAATTGTCTGAGTTTCCATTATTTCCTATGGGAAAATCCGCTTTGTAAGAAGAATGCTTTGTAAGACAAACATGCTTCTGGAACAAATTAAATTTGTCTTACAAGGCATCACTGTATATATCAGATATACAGATATATGTGTTGGTGCTGCTGCAATTCTCACAGAGAGAAGATAGGATTTACAGCCCAATCCAGAGCAACTAATCTGTCCACATAAGAGCCCTTAGGTTGCCCTATCTAACACTAGGTTGGAGCAACTTCAAGATGCTCCAGCCCAGTTACTCTGAAGGAGGCTTAGGGCAGAGCAAGGCAAGATAGGGTGCCCTAAGAGAGGTGGACCTGCTCTGCCCTAACTGGGGCAGCCTAAGCAGCTCAGGAGAGGCAAGTTGAGGGCATGTTTAGCATTGCCTGGGGCAGAGCAGTTACTCTGTATCCAAAGCCTGTTTCCAAGGCAGAAATGCCCTCTTCCAGCCCTCAGAGTTATACCACCTCAGGAGCAGGTATAGTAATGAGTAGACCCATAGGGGTCCATGATAAGGCCCGAGTAAGAATGGCAGTGTTAACCAAAAATCTGAGTTCTTGGCCAGCCTAGCTGCAACCCCTTCCTCTCAGCCTCAGGATATAGAACAAACTACGGCTGCCCACAAACCTCAGGATACAGCAGGCCACTCCAAGAAGCCCCTGTATTCACTGTAGAATGTACTGGCATCTCATCAGGGACTCCTTATAAGGCAGGCACCCAGTGGCGTCACCAGACTGGTGCGGCTGGTGTGGGCTGCATTGGGGATGCGCTCCGTATGGGGTGATGTGCTGGAGGAGTTTGACTGTCCTTTGGCAGGCCCCGGGCATCAGCACCCCCATTCAGGCCTGCTCCAAGGCGGAGAATCAGCCAGAAGCTGCCACTTGTCTGAGGAGCTGGCCTGAACGGCCATCTGAGATGCACTGCGCAGAAACACACTGAGCATGCCGAACAGCTTCAGAGGAGACTTCCTTAGAGCAGAGAAAGTCCGCGCCTCTGCACAGCCATTCGGCCTCACTCAGGAGGCGGAGCGGCAGCCGAATGGCTTCAGAAAGAGTACTGCACAGGCACCAACTCTGACGCCTGCACAGTCTCCCCCGAAGCCAAAAGGCTTCAGAAAAGTACTGCGCAGGTGTCAGAGATGGTGCCTGCGCAGTACTCTTTCTGAAGCCAGTTGGCTTCAGAAACAACTGCGCAGGCGCCAACTTTGGTGACTGCTGCGCAGTCCAGGTGGGGGGGGCGCGCATCCCAGGGATGACGCACAGACTTCCGCACCAGGTGATGTGCAGAGTCATGTCATCACTGTAGGCACCACAGCTGTTCCTTGTTCAGTGTGATCTGAGGGGTGTCTCCTCAGGAGCAAGTCTTCCCCTTGTGTCAGTTACTTAGCATACTCTGGAGCAGTTAGGGCAGCCCAGGCTTCCTGACTCTCTGGATTCAGCATAACTTTCTGCTCTGGATACAGAATAGTTAGGAGAGTGCAGTTAGGTCAGAGCAGGCTGAATTTGCTCTGGATTGCAGCCTATGTCTCATACAGTGGTGGGCTCCAGCAGGTTCGCACCTACTCTATAGAACCAGTTGTTAACAAGAGATAGGACATATAAAGTTTAAAAGTGGCTGCCAGATGGGCAGAGAACCGGTTGTTAATTTCTTTGAATCCCATCACTGGTCTCATACACATAGATTCAAATTACACATTGATATAAAAACATAATAACTGTATAGAAAACCAGAGGTTGCCTTCCAAGTTCAATTATGAGAAGAATTATATCATTTCAGCATGTTATCATATTGACATAACAAACACATACTTTTTAAAAGCAATGTTGCTTTTCAAGATGACATTTCATTCTGTCTTTCTCACCCATCTTTGTTCTGGCTGTGGCAGTGAAGTAATTCAATTTCTGGAACATTAAGCTACCAGTTTACCCAAACACCTAGGTTTTAACATTAAGTGTGTGAAGTTAAGTGCAATGTTCACATTCTCACCATAAATAAAGAAGCTGTACATACTCCAGGATCATGTGAAGGTATAACTGCTTGTGTTGCTCTGTGGATGTCAGAGGAGTGAAAGAAAATAAGGTTGCCTGAGGCCTTGTCCTTGGAGCTTTGGTTAGTGTTTCATCCTCCAATGAATGGGAGGAATTCAGTTTCATTAAAGGGATAATTATTTCTTAGCAAGAACCCTCTGCCCTACTATAAAATGCCTCAGGTTAATTAAATGAGCAATTCAAAACAGATGAACTTTTTGTTTTTGTTTTTTTTAATTTCCAGCTGCCTTCCAAAACTATTCTGGATGTCTGTTTTGGGGGACAGTTAGGGATAGTACCCATCAGATGATATGCAGAATCTCACCAGGTCAATCCCAGCAACTCCAATTGAGATAAATCTATCTATCTACAGTATGTATATACTGCTTTTCAACTGGAAAGTTCACAAAGTGGTTTACAAGAAAATGAAAAAATTAATAGCTAATTAATAGCTAATGGGTCCCGGGTCCCAAAAGGGCTCACAATCTAAAATGCAAAATAACACCAGCAGAAGCCACTAGAACAGACATTGCTGGGGTGTGTAGGGCCCGTTACTCTCCCCCTGTTAAATAAATGAGGAACACGCACTTGAAAGAGTGCCTCTTGTCCAGTTAGCAGGGGTAAATAAAAAGTCCTGTGTAAAATCCTGTGAAACTATTGACAATTAGCACAGACTATGTACTAGATCAGAGACATCAAAAAAAGCAGGCCTCCGTCAGTCTTGAAAGACTATGGTATCGTGCTCAGCGCTGCATATGCTGCATGCAAAGCACGAAAGCCTGGGTTGGATTGTTATGGAGGATAGGCTGTTACCCAAGCAGCAAACCCCCCTCTCCACACCACTGAATTAGTCCAATAGAAAGGCAGAGCCAATACGATTGGATCCAGCTGGCGTCGCAGAGCTGGGCTAAGGACAGGAGCTCACCCTGTCTTGTGGGGCCGACCCAGGAATCAAACCCTGGCCTGCTGGAAATTGTTTATTTGGCCTATATAATTGGTCTCTCTCATTGTCATCCTTTCCGAAGTGCCGCTTCTGCTGAGGTTTTGGGAGGCAGAGATGAATAGATAGGATTACAGCTCCAGTGATTGGCCAAGGAGACATTTAATCCAGGGCCATCCACATCTCAGTTTAACTCCCTAACCTTAGTCTTCAAAGTGGGGGATTCCAACTTCATTTCGGGGGAGGGGGTCGCAAAAAGCTGGATGCAGCCATCTTCAAAAACTGGCACTGGGCACCTTTATTGATACTTCCAGCCATGACATCACTTCTGGGGAATCCCAGATAGATTGTCATTCTCAGAAGAAGGTCCTGGGGTGAAATGCTTGAATACAGTTGCTAACCACTATAGCAGGGGTCTCCAAACTTTCAGCTTCGGGGTTCTTGGACCTTTAACAATTATATCAAAGAGCGAATTTTCAGCAAGTGTAGATTGAGATCTTTGAAATGATAAGCTTCACCTCCTGAAATTACGACAATAAACAATTGTTAAAGTTCCTGGAGTGAGAAAGATAAGAATTTGGAGATGCCGCACTACACCATCTTCATGGTGACCATACGTCCTCATAGGGGACCATATGTGAAGGTTGGGGGATGGGATATAGGGGCAGGTAGGGCTGGCTGGGCTGTGGGCTCACCTGCTTGGCTGGCTGGGCAGGCAGCTGGTTTGGCAGGCAGCAGCTCCTGGAGGAGCAGAGGCTGTGCTGCCATCCTGGTTGGACTGTGGGTGGATTGGGGATTGCGGCTCCCAGAGGTATGATGCTGGCGGAGCGGCCCAGCAGCAACGAAGCACAATGCTATGGGCTGCTGCTGTTCAGGCTTCTGGGATTGCTCTGGCCACAGGGTGGGGAGAGGAGTTTCCTCCTGGGCCCTCCTCACTCCTCTCCCACTCTAAGAAATCCCAGAGCAGCACACACAGTGTGCGCAACTTTTTAAATGGCCGCCACTCATGCCTGTTTCTCCGGGGGCAGCTTTAGTGATGGAGGGGGCGCCTGTGGCAGCTGTGGAAGCACCTACGGGGCGCCCATGCCCATGCTGTGGAGGCGCGCAAGACCCAGGCTGGCCGGAGGAGTGCCTGAGGAGCTACGTGGAAGGGGGCAGCAGGGGGGCCGCTGGAGGAGTGTCAAATTGGTGCCCCCTGGCACCCATGCACATTGCATCCCATGTTATACTCTTGTTATGCCAGTGCCTGCCTCCATTCTTTCACCATTATTGGGGCGCCAAGGCAGCCTACAAAATTCATACCAACACAATACATTAATTTAGTCTCCGAACTAGATTTTGTTTTACTTGTTGATATGATCAGTGGGTTTAAAATCACCTTTAAAGTCTGGTTGACTGGATCTCTTCCCCCACCTCAAAACCTTTGATTTGACCACACTGACAATAGGTGACAATGTTACTGCTTCTTAAGAAACCAGAGGTGCACCACCACCACCTAAGAAGTGAATATGCTATATAGGGAGGAAATGCTGTGGCTTCTTCAGAAACAAGAGTGTAAATTAAGTACAGTGGTCACAGTTTTAAAAGCATAATTCATTCCAGAAGCATGCTTGTAATGGAAAATGCTTGTACAGTTGTGCCTCACATAAAGAGCTTAATTCATTCTGGAGGCATGCTCTTTAAGTGAAACACTCTTTAAGTGAAGCAGATTTTCTCATAGGAAACAATGGACGCTCAGACGATTTTAAATATTCATATAAAATATTAACTGGATGTAAAAATGATGACAAAACACTGGAATTGAATTCAAAACATGCATTCAATGTGCATGATCCTATGAAGTCTACTTAGGCTGCAATCCTAAAGAAACTTTCCTGGGAGTATGCCCCATTGAACACAATGGGGCTTACTTCTGAGTAGACATAGTTAGGAGACTGCAATCAAAGACACTTTCCTGGGAGGCTTATCTGGCCTGCTGCTGGAGGTTCAAGGTGGTCAGTGGGGGCACTTGGGGGCAGCTGCCTCTGGCACCCCCAGGCAACTGCCCCCAAGTTGGGGGCAGTTAGAAGCAGCAGCTCTGGCCAGCAGCCCTTTTAAAGAGCCTCTGTGCAGAGTGTCAGGGCTGTATAACTGCTCTTTAAGTGAAGCGGAACTTGTTATGTGAAGCAAGATTTCTTGGAAATTTTTGCTCTTTTATGTGGAAAACTTGTTAAGCAAGGAGCTTGTTAAGCAAAGTACCACTGTATATCAAAGCAAATTTTGCCACAAGAAATAATGGAAACACAGATGATTTGTTCCACAACCCAAAAATATTCATATAAAAATGATTACAATACTGTAATACAATATAAAAAATTAAGAAAAACCACTATATATAAAAAACAAATTAACCTGCACTCAGGCTGCAATCCTAAAAGCACTTTCCTGGGAGTAAGCCCTATTGAACTCAATGGAACATACTTCTGAGTAACACAAATAGGATTGCCCTGATTGTCTTTCAGGCTGCAATCTGCCCCCTTACACAGAAATGAGCCCAACTGATTACAGTAGGGCTTACTTTAGAGTAGACATGTAAGGCTAAGTTTCTGAGGCTTCTTTTATTGCCCCCTTATTGTAATAGGCTTACTTCACAGCAGACATACATTAGCTAGTCTTTGAGCAGAGGCTGGGCAGGTGCTTGCGGAGCATCAAAACTGACCTTTTCCCCATTTTTTTGCTTGTTTTGCAACAGACAGTTGTATACCAAGTCAAAATTTATTAGAAATGTTTGCTTGTCTTGCTCTCAATTCAGGTTACTCTCAATCCAAGGTTTTGCTGTACAATATTCTCCAAAGTGTTAGCTTGAAGTTTGGTGATTTCTGAATTATGTGCTGAATTACAAATTTCCCCTTGCGGTTATGAGAAATACAGTTTGATTTTGTTTAAAAAACCACCAAGTTTAAAAGATGCCCCAGCTATTTATTTACAGAAGCAACAGCCAAATTCCACAGTGATTTGTACTTTTTACAGTGCTGTAGCTTTCAACTGGGGCAAAGGAAAGGGAAATGGGTTGAGATAGATGCTAGTCCTCTGCCAATGGTAGTTATGATACAGCATTACTGTGTACAGTATGTATCATGTATTATTGTCATGCCACAAGCATTCTTTTTTGGCATTTCAATTTAACTAAAGCTGCAATTCAGTGCATACTTACTTGAGAGTAAGGCCCTCTGGAATTAATGGGTTTGCCTTCTGAATAAACATGCATAGGATTGTGCTACAGATGGTATGTATGAGTCCCATACTGGATTTCAGAGTGATGTTGCCAGTTAATTTATCTGTAGTTCTGAATAAACATCAACATGTAATTTTCAATGCAATTTGACTGATCAGCAGTAACTTAATTGGTTGCAAATGTATGTTCTTCTTGTCTGTTGGTTTGTCAAATGATAGTTTCATTAACGTAACAGTGCCAAAAATCTGATTTTTAAAAAAAAAACAAACCCAGACTTACAACAAGAAAAGGTTGGAATACTGACCAGAACTCAGGAGGGATTCTCTGGCATTATCTGCATAGCATTTGCTTCTTAGATGATCCTGAGGCATTTGTTAACTGGTAGCATTGTTTCTCTTGTGAAATGCTAATTTTGAAAGCAACATTTGGGGCCAGCAGAAGGATACAGATTCTGTAGAATAATGGCAAAGATCCTACTAAATTGCATCATCATGATGCTCGGAACTACAGCAACAAGGATAAGAACTTTATCTTTCTTTAGGGTTGCCATATGTCCTGAAAAACAGGGACAATCCCAATTTTGGGGGATTGTGTTCACATACTTACAAATGGGAGAGAGGGTCCTGTCCCAATTTTGTGGAAAAGAATTATGGGAACCATACTTTACTTAAATCAAAGAGAAGTTTTGCATGTGTTGGGTTGTAAGATCACTTGTGTCTTCCCTGTAAATGCAAAAGTTGCTTTTGGTTTGTTAATGGTCAAGAAGCAGGTCAGTGTTCCTTAACTGATGGAAGTGTCTCATACAAGACACTATGAGGTCGCCAACTTTTAATTTTTTTACTAGCCCAGTTTCTGTGCCTTTAGCAGCAGCCTGACATGTAGAAATATAGCCAATTAAGCCTTACCTGGCATAGCAATGTTTAAAAAAAAGCTTCATATTCTTGATTCATTTGGGCTAAATTGTAGATAGAGGCAAAGAAGCAGTTCGGCAGTGGAACAGATTGCCAAGAGAGGTGGCGGACTCTCCCTCACTGGGGTTTCTTCAAGCAGAGGCTTGACGAGCACCTGTCTGGGATGATCCAGGAGGATTTCCTGCTGCAGGCAGGGGGTTGGACTAGATGACCTACTATGTCCCTTTCAACTCTAGGACTCTATGATTCTAAGCAGAAACCACACCCCTGCCTATCCAGTTTGGATTGTACAGTACTGCTTTTCAACAAAAGTTCACAAAGTGGCTTACCTTTGTTCCTGTAATTTTGGGGCTATGCGAATTACATTTGAGTTATGCAAAGCAGGCATTCATTTGGGGGTTTTCTATTATGTGTTTTGTTCTAAGACAATCCTAAGCATGTCTACTCAGAAGTAAGCCCCATTATGTTCAATTGATCTTGCTCCCAGGAAAGTGTCTTTAGGATTGCAGCCTTATAACCTTTCCATTGTTTCAGTGCCCACATACCCCAAGTGACTACATGAAACATATTGGGATTGCAATACTACTGTAGTGGAAAGGCTGTGATTTAGTTAAAGACCAGCTGCTTTGCATTTGGAAGGGCAAGTTCAATCCCTGGTATCTGCAGGTCTAGTTGCAAAAGTACCTAAAGCAGGAATGAGCAAGTCCAGTAGGGCTTCACTCGAGTCAAGTCACAGGTCTCTGCACTCCATGACTCAACTTGAAAATGAGTCATAACATACTTTCCAAGTTGTCCAGAGGGGTTTCACAACTTGATGACTTCAGTTATAAATCTTTTGATTACACGTCAGGTGCAGGAAAAAAACTGGAATGCCTGCCAGGGTGTGTGATCTCCTTTAACACTTCTCTATGGCCCCTTCCCTTCTGTAAATAGGTTGGGACAGACTGCATGAGAGAAGGAAAGGAAGCAGCAAGAATGAGGAGGACTTAGACCTGATTTGGATTCCCATCCCTGACCTTCAGTATGTCTGAAAACCTGCCGACCAGTCAGAGTTGACAACTGAATATGATTATCTAGTACAGTGGTATCCAAACTTTCAACTTTATTGCTCCTGGACCTTTAATAATAGTGAAAAGGGAAATTTCAGCAGGTGCAGCTTGTGATCAGTGAGATCAAAGTCTACACATGCTGAAATTCCCTCCTCAATACAATAGTTAAAAGTCCAAAAGTCATGAAGTTAAAAGTTTGGACATCCCTAATCTAGTGCAGCCCCCAGGATACTCTAGGAGAGATGCATGGCAGAAGCAAGTCACACAGCCATGAATAAGATCTTCCCACACACCCTTGGATCCCCTCTGAAATAAAACTGAGCAGTTACACTGCCATCAGAAAAAGAGGTTTCACCCAAACCAGAATGAAAATCCACCATCTCTTATTTTCCCATCTCCTTTCCAGAGTATACCCAACCTGGAGTTCCCTCAGCACTAAATCCAGTGCCTACGGAAGTGATTTGGAAAGCCAACTGACCAGGCTAATCCCCAACTCTGAAGCACCCACCCTTGCCCTGGATAATGCTAAGTGTCCAGGCTTAGGACATAAAAAATAGGTCTTTTCTTGAGACAGAAATGAATGGTAAAATCCTCTAAAAGCAACTAGAGTTTATTATTTTTTTAAAAACCACAAGGGAGAAAATGGGCAAAATGGGCACAAAATAAATGCTTGAAATTGACAAAAAAACCCGTTAGATGCAAATGAAAACAATAAATGCAAATTCAAATTTCTTTTACTGTTTCCCCATCGAGCGTTACTTACATAAGATCCTTCTCCAATATTCAATGGCCTCTAGAGAGCATTTTGACTAGAAATAGACTAAGGCAATATTTCTTTTGTTCTTGATGGTGCATGAAGAGATCAGAAATTAGCCCTTGAAATGTCCCTAGGATGCACCTTCATGTTTTTAACATTTGTAGAGTCCTGTCAAACTCTTCCTCTGTTCCAGTATCAGTAGGAATGCTCGTATTTAGAATCAACTCAGCCTTAGAGATCTTAACAGGTCAAAGCAAAAGACAACAAAAAGACAAGCTCAACACTCACGACTTACACAAATGGATATGTGTATCTTCTGAAGAAGGGTGGTGGCACATGCCTCTTTGCTACTTGAATCCATCCTGAATGCCATCTCTTCGACTCTGCAACTTCTCTTTGAAATGAACTGGAACAAGAGATGTTGGGAACCCAAATCCAAATCACCAAATGAAGTACAGTGGTACCTCTCATAACAAGCACCTCACATAACAAGCGTTTCACTTGAGAAAATTCAACCTGCCTCAAGAGCTTATGATCCTGTTTTACAGGGGAATTATTGAATCTGTTCTCTGCAATTCCATCACTGTCTGGTTTGGCTCAGCAACCAAACTGGACAAGAAAAAACTACAAAGAACTATAGGAATAGCAGAGAAAATAACTGGAGTCAGCCTGCCCTCTATGGAGGATATATATATCACTCGGGTCAGGAAGAGAGCCGTGTATATTGCTGCGGACCTTCTTCACCCTGGACACATCTTGTTTGAGCTTCTGCCCTCTGGACGCCGATATAGGACTCTGTTCACTAAGACATCTAGGCACAAGGATAGTTTTTTTCCTTGTTCCATTAAATTGCTGAACCAACAACTATGCTGAGGGATTATTGGAGAATACTGAAGCAGTGTTCTTATCTGATTGTATGTTTTGTATGTATTGTTTGTTATTTATGAGTTGGTGTTTGTATGTATGCAGCCGTTGCCGAAGCCAAATTCCGGGTATGGAGATCATACTTGGCCAATAAACAAATCAATCAATCAATCAATCAATCAATCTATCTATCTATCTATCTATCTATCTATCTATCTATCTATCTATCTATCTATCTATCTATCACATAACAAGTATAAATTTCCAAGAAATCTTGCTTCACATAACAAGTTCCACTTCACTTAACAAGCAAGCGTGGTATGGGAATGCATGGTATGCAGCCCTGACGCTCTGCATGGAGGCTCTTTAAAAGGGCTGCTGGCCAGCACTGCTGCCTCTAACTGCCCCCAACTAGGCGGCAGTTGCCTGGGGGTGCCAGAGGCAGCTGCCCTAACTGCCCCCAAGTGCCCCCACTGGCCACCTTAAACCTCTAGCAGCAGCCCAGGTAAGCCTCCCAGGAAACTGTCTTTGATTGCAGCCTCCTAACCATGTCTACTCAGAAGTAAGTCCCATTTTGTTAAATGTCTTTAGGACTGCATAAGTGTCTTTAGGTGTCTTTAGGACTGCACCTAAGTAGTGTCTTTAGGACTGCACCTAAGTAGACTTCATAGGATCATGCACATTGAATGCATGTTTTGAATTCAATTCCAGTGTTTTGTCATCATTTTTACATCCAGTTAATATTTTTATATGAATATTTTGGGGGTTGTGGAACCAATCGTCTGTGTTTCCATTATTTCCTATGGGGAAATCTGTTTCAGTTAAAGAACATGCCTCTGTAACAAATTAAGCTCTTTATATGATGCACTACTATACTGAGTAAGCAGAGGAGCAATTTGGAACTGTAGCCATTTTTTTCCCTGTTCTCCATCCAATGAGGGAGAAGGTCAAAGCCATTGAATGGCAGCTTGGAGAGAGTTGTGGACAGTGGGTTGGCAGTCCATTTGTTCGCTGTCTCTCCAAGGGTGTCAGTCCACACAACTGTTTCAAGCCACTGCCTGGCAAAGCTAATCCTGGTTTAGCAGCCTGAGAATTTAGCATGCTGAGGGGTGTCAATTTTTTCTCCTGTGCAAGGGTCATAGAATAAGTATGTTGGGGTCATCACAGAATGAGGAGCAAGGTTCCTGTTCTCAGAGATTCTGTCCTCACCACTTTCTCTCCTACTTAAATGAAAGTACAACCTGACAGAGCTTACTAGGGGTAAGAACACAAGTGAAGTTCATCCCACATTCAGACCCTCAGTAAGTAGAAAAATGTCATCAAGGATAAGTATGGAGAGCAGATTCTGACTGTTTCATTTAAAGATCAGGACAACCTGACCTTGATTGACTTGTATGTTTAGAAAGTATGATGCTGTGGCAAACAAAACCTCAACGCCAATAAGAAACACTTTCCTGGCTTTTTATTGCCTTCCATTTGTATGTAGCATGCTGGAGAGTTTTTTCTAGTGGAAGGACCCCTCCGCTCCAGTATTGAACTTTGACCCTGGAAGATCACCATAAGACCAACTCAAATAACCATTAACAGTAATGCACTATATAGGCTAAACCAACTGACATGAAAGAAGGAGCCTTCCCTCCCTGCTGGGATGATCTCCTGAACTACAGCAAAGGAGAGAAGAGGCAACAAGTTTTTCCTGAAAAAGATTTTTTATGACAAATTATTTTATCTCCAAGGATATAAAACTTATATGCTATGTTCGACCAGAATACTACCTTTTGGAGCAACTGCCACACTGAAGCATGCGAAGCGGTGGTGGGAATCCAGCAGAGCCATTCTTGCTTTCAGTTATGTGTGGTATGAAAGTACCTGATGGACATGGAGAGTGTGTGAAAACCTGTATTTGTACATACTGGTTGCGGATCTGCTATGAGGACCAACTAATGCCTCCCTCCCACTGAAAAAAAGACAAAGGCTGAAATTGTAATCTCCACTTAGAAATTGGGTCATGATCCTCCAAGTGGGTCCCAATCACAGTTTAAGAAATGCTGCAATCTGGGAGTGAGTCCCGTTCAATAGGATTTAGTTCTGAGTAGACATGCTAGTTCTGAGTAGACATGCACTGTCTGGAATTGAGCTGTGAATCAAATCAGGACTTCTCCAGTTCAAATCTTTCCACTGCCACAAACTTACCAGATGGTCTGAAGCAAGCTTTCATTTTTCCAGTTGCACTATTAGGATACCTGAAAGGGTTATTGTAGGAACACTATTAAGATAACAATATGCAAATGATAAGGATCATTAGTGGTCCCATTATTGTAGGGATGCTGCTTCATCTGGCAGGGCCTGTCTACATAACAGATACAAACTGTAGATGCGTCATCTTCAGAAATGAAAGGATCAGGTTAGATGCCAGATTTACGTATAAGCTAAACAAGCTATAGCTTAAGGCCTCACTCTCTCGGGGGCCTCAAAAAATTTAAAGGAAAAAAATGATGTACATTTCCAAAATATAAGATAAAAAACAAATAAAATAAAACCTACACAGAGCAACAGTGTTTTGTGTTGTGTAGGCTCCTATGCTGTTATGTAATGGGCCCCACCTGCTAGCCTGCTCCCTAAAATATCACTGCTTTTCTCATATAAAGGATACCATTACCTTCAATAGCTTAGGGCAGTGGTCTTCAACCCTGTGAGGAACACAGCCCAGTACTGTGGGAAAAAAATTTCCATAGCCCGGGCTGGATGTGCAGGCACAGTTTGCCCTGACCCAGGACAAACTGTGCCTGCGCAGTTTACCCTGTGACCAGGGCAATCTGCGCAGGCACAGACTGGTGTCAAGCTGCGCCTGTGCAATTCACCCTGCAGCCAGGGTGAACTGTGCAGGCGCAGCTCAGTATTTGGGCTGCACTTGTGCAGTTTCTCCCTGGCTACGAGGCAAGCTGGGCACAGCCTGGCTCACCTCGCAGCTGGGGAGAAACAAGGCCAGGCCAGGGCCGAGCATATCCAGTGTGCCAGTGCCAGTGTGGCATTGCCAGTGTGCCAGTGCCAGTGTGGCAATGCCGAGCAGTGCCAGTGTGGCATGGTGGCCAAGGCACTGCAGACCAGCATTGGGCTGCGGACCAGGGGTTGAGGACCCCAACTTAGGGCCTCAGCAAACCTAAATCAGGAAGAGCTCTGCCTCCTGGACATTTGCCCATCATGAAGTTGTTAAATGGTGCACAGGAGCACTGTTCCAGGAAAACATTTTACCCAGTTTAATTACTAACACAGAATAGCAATATAACCACATGGGAGTTCTGGAAAACATGCAATCCACTTTTATCACTGGGAAATGCCATGTGAGTCAGCGCTCATAAAGAGAAGCCAAAAGCTTCACTGATGTTTCCTGGTCTTTCTTTGCTGTATATTCATTTATACAACTCCTTCCACTTATTCGCTCACTTTGCATCTGAAGATAAAAGCAGTTGCCTGTAAGGACTTGTGCCAACAAGTCTGTAAGGAAAGCAACTCGGAAGTTTTGTGTTCTTGCTGGTACTGACTAACACTGATATGCTCCTGGAATTCATTTTAGGATGGTGAATCACAACACCAATGTGGACATCGGCCACAAATGTGGACATCGGCTTTAAATGATTATTTTCTGCAGCGGGCTTGGGATAAGTGAATTACAAGAACAATAACATGCCTTTTTACTTTCCTGTTTGGCATTGTGTGTATAGCACAGTATTTCTTAGCATATGTTTTAATTTGCAAGCCTGTTCAGCAAGAGTTGAGATCTCAATTGACTGCTGATCATTTCCAAAACATCTTCTGAACTATTCTTTCTAGACTTTGATACTGGAATTGGGAACAAACATCACAAGAGAAAGTGCAGCTTGTCTATCTGGTATAATCTGGTGCCTGTTTTGTTAACAATCCTTTCATCCACCAATGAGCCCCTTTTAAATATTGGCCCCAAGGTTTACAGTAATGTTTTCACACTCCTTTTCCCTAAAATAGTGGGTAGGTCAGGATATTCAACACTTAAATTCAGGGCTCCTGGACCTTTTTAAACATTATAAAGGAGGGAATTATGAGCAGGTGCAGCTTCTCATCTCACAGTTCATGAAGGAACATGCTGAAATTCCCTCTTATACTAGCTTGTTAAAGATCCAGGAGCCCTGTACTTGAACATCCAGGTCTTATGTCTAATTCCACACTTTCCAGCCCACTCCATCCTCTTGCATTGACCAAAGTTGCAAGGCCAAGAACACTAATTTCAGCCTAGAATCCTAGAGAAATTTTTGCTTGTTATGTGGATCACTTGTTAAGTGAGGTACCACTGTACTGGAATGACTGGACACTGCCACTACCACCCATAGTCAGTGGTTGACCTGACCAAGAGGGCCCTCTGATGGCCAGAAGCCTTCAGGCTGGACCTTACCTGGCTGATCTCTGACTCCATATCTGTATCTGTGGACATCATGACTCTCAGGGATACTGTTATGTTACCAATGCAAGCAATTTTGCCGGATTCCCAGTCCACGCTTCTGATCAAGCTAATGCCCATTTTAAACTAATTAGTTCCCCTCCTTTCCCCAACACCAGTGCTAATCCCCAACACCAGCATAACTGAACCTGCCAGAGTTCCTCCTTCCTCCTTTCTCCTATCAACAGCTTCTCCTGCCACTATAGCAACACCTTGGTTCTCAGCAGCTCCAGGGCATGATAGCCGCACGGCAATCTCCAGCAACCTCAATTCTAGCAATCCTCAGAAATCCATTTGCCCATCCAACCTTTAGTAAATCACTCACAACACAATCCTAACCATTTCTACTCAAAAGTAAGCCCCATTGCACTCAATGGTTCTTACTCATAGGAAAGTGTCTTCAGATTTGCAGGCTTAGTTCATCAGCAGGCCCCTCAGTCCATTACATAAATACATTTAAATTTAAATTAATAAAATTTATTTTGTTCCTCATCTGTAGGCATCTTCCCTTTGTCCTCTGTCTCTACAAGCTCCCTCCTTCCACACTACCATCCTTTTCCTTTCTCCTGGTGCTGCTTTCATCCTCTAAACCAAGAAAGATTTGGCTGACTAGAGCCCTGACATTAACCCTATGTCACCTGGCTGATCTTGTCATTGCAAGGGGCCACTGTTGACACCATACCATATCTCCGGGCAGGATCTTGCACATTTCCATTACAACAGTCACGAAATGACTGACTTTCTCCCTCTGTATATCCCTTCCATGTGCACCTGACTGATTCATAATCCATTGGTTTCCTTCTTCACTATGACTAACTGAGAGAAGGTCATTCTGCCAGACAGTTCAACTTTGCAAGGTAGACAAATTCAGTAATGGAAATGAACAAATAACCTCTCAGTCTAAGTGTGGCCCACTTATTTTGGAGAGGTTTTTTTTGCTTGTTTAGAGGTTAGTTGATTTTTTTAAGGGGTTCAGGAGGGAACCACTTAGCTGTGATTTCTGCAGCTGGTTGATGTTATGTGCATCAGGGCACAATCCTAACCAATTTAGGCTGGAATAACTCACCTGGCATATCTTCACATGGTGGTATGGCGAAGTCAGCCTATGCCTGTGCAATGGCCCAACCCCAGAAGGGCAGAAGTGCCTTGTGGCTCCTTTGTGACACACCAAGATCAGCACAGGACTTATGCCAGGGCTTATACTGACCTAACTGGAGGTTAGGAATGCAGCCTCAGTTTCCAAAGTTCTACAGAAACTAGGTGGGAGCCTCAACTGGAAAACAGCCAATAGGTCTGCAATGATCTTTTAAGGACAGCCTCAGCAATTTAGTACAAAGTGCTGTCTAAAAACACACAGCCACTCACCCTCCCACCCAGGAGTGTCTCTTTTCACACACACACACACACACGCATACATACATACATAGCAGAGCTAATGTCAATGACTAAGCATTTTCTATAAATCAAGTTGCAGCAGACTTTAGAAGCCTAGTAAAATCCTGCCAAAATATACCTGGAAAAGATGAGGAATATTGAGGCTTCAGCATTAAATAGATCATTGATAAATTATAATGGTTATTATGCGGCCGAGACTTGTACCTTCAATGAAGAGGACTTTAAAATTCAATTTGATGTGTCCACTTGTAGATTCAGAAATCAGAATGAATCAGCATAATATAAAGTGTCCAAGGTTGCAATTTAGGATTCTGTTCCCCCTGCTAATCTGGTGTCTGGATGATGTAGAGATCTATTATTTCACTCACTCTCTTCCTTGAATGATAGGTTTATAGGAAGTTTCCTTGTGAGTAGTGAGGATTTAAGGTGTTTTTGGAATAGGTTTTTATTTTTTAATAAACATACAAGTTGTGTGTCCTTGTTTGTTGTGTATACAAGTTGTATATACTGTGTATACAAGTTGTGTGTGCACATATGTGCCCAAAGCAGCAAAAGTTCAAAGTTCTTTGATCTTTGGCTGATTGGATTCATACTTGCCAGACTATTGACCCATATCCTAATGGGACTTGGAAACAAAGAACACCACAAAGTAGTAGCAAGTGCTCACTGGAAAAGCACCAGCCTGCGCACTGCTAGAGCATCAGCAGAGCCTTCAATGTGTTCTGGAACAACTGGAGCAAAAGCAGTGGTGGGCCCAGGCCATTTCTGTCCAGTTCTGTAGAACTGAATGTTCCAATCCCTCCATTGCTGGCGATCCAGTAGTGGCGGGGGGGCGCGATAACCGGCCGGACCAGTTCGGGGGGCAGCTGGAGCAGCAGCCAGCCAGGCACTTTTAAACTTGCCACTTCCAGCGGCAGCCTGGCGCGGCGCCCAACAAACCCTAGCGTCAGAGCATCCTTTTCCCAGCCGCTGGGGCTTGTGGGGCGCCTCACCGCTGGGAGCGGCAAATTTAAAAATGCCTGGCTGGCTGCCGCTCCAGCTGCCCCTGCTCCAGCGGCCAGGCTTACTCCCAGGAAAGCATGGCTGGGAGTGCAGCCTGAGAGCCCTCCTATGATGACCACTCAGAAATAAGTGTGGCTGGGAGTGCAGCCTGAGAGCCCTCCTATGCATGACCACTCAGAAGTAAGTGTGGCTGGGAGAGCAGCCTGAGAGCCCTCCTATGCATGACCACTCAGAAGTAAGTGTGGCTGGGAGTGCAGCCTGAGAGCCCTCCTATGCATGACCATTCAGAAGTAAGTGTGGCTGGGAGTGCAGCCTGAGAGCCCTCCTATGCATGACCACTCAGAAGTAAATGTGGCTGGGAGTGCAGCCTGAGAGCCCTCCTATGCATGACCACTCAGAAGTAAGTGTGGCTGGGAGAGCAGCCTGAGAGCCCTCCTATGCATGACCACTCAGAAGTAAGTGTGGCTGGGAGTGCAGCCTGAGAGCCCAATCCTAGCATGACTACTCAGAAGTAAGTGCCATGACGGTCAATGGGACTTACTTCCAGGAAAGTGTGGCTGGCACTGCAGCCTGAGAGATCAATCCTATGCTGACTACTCTGAACTAAGTCCCATGACAGTCAATGGGGCTTACTCCCAGGAAAGTGTGGTTAGGGTTGTTGGGGGGCACTAACAAAAACAGATTTTTTTTAAAAACTTAATTATTTTTACATTTTTAGATTTTTAAAAAATTTCCCCTTTAAATTCTCCCCGGCACTGCCCCCTGACCCTGGCCCTGGCCCTGCTCACTTCTGGGGAACTGGTTGTTGGGCCAGGCTGGGCCCATCACTGAGCAAAAGGAACTGATGTAAATGGAAGAGGTGAGACAGGGTGAAGGGGAGGGCAGAACAGGGTAACAGGGATAGGAGATAGGGAGATTAGGTCCAGGAAGCTAGTGGATTTGGTGGAACTGCTGAATCCTAATTCCCTTTCTGGATGTAGTCCTGTGGCATGAGACCATTCAACAACTACAATAACAACAGTATTTATATTCCAACAAATCTGTGCTGACCTGGGGAGTGTCACATAACACAAGGCACTTCTGCACTACTCCTGAGGAGTGTAGTCCAGTACACAATCATGCACCAGTCTCTCCATGCCACTGTGGGAACAGGAGAGATGGGTGAGTTGCGCTGGCCTAAATGGGTTAGTAGTAGCAGTAGCAGTAGCAGTAGCAGTAGTAGTAGTAGTAGTAGTAGTAGTAGTAGTAGTAGTAATAATAATAATAATAATAATAATAATAATAATAATAATAATAATAATAATAAATTATTGTCATTGTATAGACATACAACGAAATTCATAAGACATCCAGAGACCAGCCCCGACAACAACACCCCCTACCCAGACCCTCTTTAATAGTTCGTAATGGCTATAAATTACAAGTGCCTGAATGTGCAGAGCACTCATAAAAGATACAGATCTCTGGAACGCCGAGCCGCTGCATGTTCATGCGCCGCCATCTTGCCATCATGCAAGGATTCCACCCTCAGTGTTTGTTCACAATTTAAGGTAGTTAAAGCTGCACCCAGTGCCTCCTACTTTCAAAGCTAACTCCTACATGCTCTGCTATCCCTGTTGTTATAAGATTAGGTTGTTAAATGAGCATTCAGCCCAATCTTGTGCCTTTGTTGTGTAGACAAATACTCCTGGACAGGCACCAGCTGACTGTAGGCTGCTGAGTACTGACTACCTCTCCTTTGAATTCTTTGTTTACTTTGACCGCTGTAGTATATTCAGTACCATCATTACGCAGAATGTTGTTAAGCCACATGAGCCTGTTCAGTGGTACCTTGGTTTCATAATGACTTGGATTAAGAGTGTTTTGCATTAAGAGCAAATTTTTCTCAGAAATTTTGACTTGGTTTAAGAGCACTGGAAGATGAGAACTTCTGAGGAAGTTTGGAACAGGCTTCCATGACCAGGGAACTCACAGGGGGTCTGGGAGGGGTGTAGCTTGAGCTACAAAATGTCATCCATCTTCTCCATTGTCTTCCTCACACCAACCATGAAGGTTTTCAAAGGTATGGCACAGTTCAGTACTGTACAGCATTTCTTTATTAGAGTGTTTTGTAATAATTCTTATATAAATAATTTTGGCCTGTGGAACTACTTGTCTGAGTTTCCATTATTTCCTATGGGAAAATCTGCTTTTGATTACAAGCCTTTTGTATTACAAGCGTGTTTCCGGAAAGAATTATACTTGTAAACCAAGGCACCACTGTATTTAGGTCTAGATGATACCTAGACCTAAAATACCTATTTTAAGCTGATACAGCGGAGCATCCGGTCTGAGAAATGGCTGTTACATAGTCTCAGTGCATTGATGACTCTCCTAAAGGAATAGTTATGCCAAGGAAAAGGGACGATAGCTCTGTTGGCAGGGATCCTTGGTTCGCAGTTCAAGTGAAAGGGATATAAAGAAGGCATCTGGAAAGTCTTACAACTGAAGCAGTCTTCAAGGAATGAGTAGAAGAGGCACCATTTTCATGGCATTCACTGCATACCAAGTGGCAAAAAATTAAGTAGGGGAACCTGATTGACAGAACAGTCCTAAACAAGATGGGTGGTCCAACTTCTCTTCTGGCTGGCTTTTCTTTTGGGCACAATTCAAGGGCTGGTCATGGCTTGTAAAGCCTTCAATAGGTTGGGCTCTTTCTCTCAAACTGATTGTAAATATGCAGTTGGTGACACTATCTCCGCAATTAGGTTTACTACCAGAGTTAGGTCATGAGGCATTATTGGTTGCAGTCCCCCATTTAGGGGGCTCCTTTCTGGAGATTTTTGGATCTCTAGTCTGGGTATATCTCAGCTGGGGTGGTCAACCTTTCAACTTGAAGAAGGTTGAAGAGGGGATTCAACCTTTCAATGTGTAGAAGAGGGATTTCAGCAGATGTACCCCTAAAGTTGAACAGCTATCCCCAAAAGTGTGAGATATTTTATTTTTGGCAGGTATTTGGTGGCTGGAGTTAATATACACAAGGTTATTTAAACACACAACATTTTAATTTTTGCTCAGCTTTTAATTGGCATGTGTTTAATCACTTTGGCACTCCACGTTAGGGATCAATCAGAGGTGTAAAAAATTAGGACTGGATCCAGCTCATGGAAACTTTTTACTCAGTCCTCAGGCTTTCAGCTGCTAAACTGCGCTTGAGGTGTTACTGCTGAATGCAGCCCACATGAAAATTGGATTCTCTCATATTTAATCATTGAAATATGATTAAAATATACATATTTTCTCTTCCACCACTTGCAGCCTATAAGTTCCTAGGTGAGAAAAAATGCTTATTTTGTTTATGACCTGTTTTATGACATCACTTTCTGCTGAATGAGATCTCTGAACCCCAGAAAGCATCATAAATTGGTAACCACAAGTTCTTATTTTTCTGGACATGTCTTTTAGCCTTGTGTCCAGGGGGAAAAAAACTTCGTTGTTCTCCTTTTCCATGTGAGCAGGCAGCATGTATCCTCCTTGTAGTTAATAAATTACAGTACATGTAATAATTTTAAATTTAATAATGAGTAATATGGAGTAATTAACCACTTGGACGCAATATGAGTGTTTTTAGCTTTTATTTTGTCATGTCCTTCATTTTTCTTGTGTATCCTATAATTTGGGTGGGCCTTGGTTGGGCCTCTTTTGTGGTTATGACATATGATCACTCTGGGCCATGTTATGAAATGAATTTGACACCTTTGGAATCAATAGATAGCAAATCAGATAAACAAGAAAAAAGTCATCCTCCCCAATGTATGTGAACTCTTCCTCTACAATTTCAATGTCCATATTACAGTTTCACCTTGTTTGCATATTATTGCCACAAACAGTCTTGAGTACAAAAGTTTTCTTCAATTTGGGACAAGGCTCATTATTGCTTCTATTCCAAACATACCACAGAAAGCATACTGGCGTTTTCCATTAATGTTTGCTTCCTTTTGAGATTCACATTGTTTTCAGATATAAAGGGCTGCACACACTGGTGCTATGTATTTGTGTGTTGCATAACTTTTAATCTGGCAAATTGATTTCAAGAGCCCTTTGGCTGTAGCTTCTTTATGAAAGCATTTACCAAATGTTATGTCTGAGAACATTGAATGGGTTGCAAATCCATACAGTTAATTGTTTCATACACCTTGTTGATCAGTTAAGCAGACATTAGATAGAGAAGCATTGAGTGGGGGAAGCTCATATTAGCAATTTTTTCCCTCTTCATCCAAGATGCCATGCACTTTAGTTGGATAAAAGAGAAATTCTGGCTTTATAACTGAGCACAATACCCATCAAACAAGAGTAATTTGAATTCCGCAGCTCCATCATGAACAAAGCTCTTGCCACTGTTAAAGACCTGTAAGGACCTTAATATCTGCCTGGAACATCTAATAGTAACTGGAAGGATAACTGAAACTGTAGTTATATATTCTTGCCCATTTTAAAATGGAGGAGATAAAATAATTTTGTGTCAACAATGATTCTTGGGAACAATTTAAGGGTTTTTAGAGAACTCAGAGGTGACTCAGTCTCGAGCCGCGAAGAAGTGTATTTTGGGGTGACTTGGTGACTTGTGAGTCATCATGTGTGGAAGACTCTGAAAGGTAAAAAAGGTAAAAACTCTGAAAGGTTTCAAAAAAGTAAAGGCGTCCCTTCCCATTTCAAAGGCCAAGTGCCAGCTTCTTCTTTTCCTCTCAGTCCCTCTCTTCTTTTTTTCCATTTCAGGGTAGAGGAAGGTGGAAGGCACAAGAGATGGATGCCCACCTTCCATTCTGCTGCTTTGGGCAACAACTTCAGATGGCATCATGAATGGGGCGTCCATTAAAAGATTTCTTAGGTGAGGCCTGGTGATGTCACAAACCTGCCAACATTTGAAAAAAAGGAGGAGAAAAAAAAGCCTGAGTGTAGCACGGCAGGAAATGAGAGGAACTGGGCACATGGCAGCAGAACCCAGCAGAATCCTACTAATCACCCCAGATCATCTTTGCTGCCTGTCCACGAGAAAAAATTGGCCTCATTTCCGACAAACCAGCCACTTTACGTTTAATTAATGGCATTATTATTTTTAATTATTTTAAGTCCTGCAAGCCATATTTTAGTCTCAAAACTATCCATCCTTTTTGCCAGTCTTGTTTATGCAAACAACAACAATCAGCAAATCTTTGTCTAAATGCAAATGTACCTTAGGAAAGCCTGCAAGTAATAGGAAAAGGGGATTGAATGCACCTGCAGTAAATTGTTAATTAAGTCTACACCTGCTTACGTAGAAACAGCCATTTTAGATATTTTGAATTTCAAAGAATTTCACTATTCTGAATGCTGGATAGATTCCCCTCTTTTCCACACATCAGGGTGACACAAGTCCAGAAATTCCCAGACAGCACTGGAAATGAGGCCCTGAAACCGGAAGGTTTTGGGGAAATTGGGGCCTTTCCAGCCATTTAATGGGATTTTAGGCCTTTGAGGCCTGCTGCATGCCTACTGAGCTGCTGAAGCTGCTGGTTAAAGGAGGGAGAGAAGGGAATTGTAGTTGCTTCCCAGGGGCCTCCAGCCACTGAATGGCTGGCTGGGAAAATGGCTGTGGCCAGAAGAGCTCCCAGTCCCTGCACTTGCCAGAAAAAAAGAGAGAGAGAGACTCTGCTTGCTGCAAAGGAAGGAGAGAGCTGAGCTGAGGATGCTGGAGAGGAGAGCAGGGGAAGGAGGGAGCCTTGGAAGTGGAGCTGGTTCTGCTCTGAAACTTTGCAGTGAGTTTGGCTTGGAGGAAAAGGAGGGGAAAGAATGAATTTTTTAAAAGCAGGGTTGCCAACTGACCAGAGAAACCCCAGCCTCCCCTGCGCCTGTGCCTTTGTAGATGGATCCACCAATATATACTTTGCCCAAAAAAGCATGTATTTCACAACAAGGGCTTGAGTTGTTCAGGTTTGGGGCAGGGTGACCAGATGACCGGAAAAACCCGGATTTGTCCGGATTTTTAGCCTCCTGTCCGGGTGTCCTACATTTTGGCATCATTGTCCTACATTTTGGCTTCATTTTGAAACTTCATGATAGTGCACAGTACCCCATCATGCCATATGTCGTTGAATTCGTATTTAAGAGTAGAATCCAATGCAAAAATCAGTTTGGAGATATCTTCTTCCTATTAAAAGTTATGGTCAAAAAACCGAAAAACAAAAATAAGGAAAATACATTTTTTGGCCATTTTTTTTAGTGGGTAGGAATTTTGGCCTGGGATTAGGAATTTTGGCCTTGGGGTTCAGGAATTTTGGGTTTGGCATCTGGTCACCCTGGTTTGGGGCCTTTCATCCAGCTGTTGTCAAAGCAGAGGAGCAGGGCTGGGTGTAAAGCTGGCAGATATATTTTCCCTTACGCTGGTAAAGCACCAGCCATCCCTATGAAACTTCTCTGATTCATGTCAGCTATATCACTGACACAAATATGAGAAGCACTATGTTGGGCTGCCCATTCCAGAAGCAGGAGTTAGGGTGCAGTATGTATCACTACCACTGATTCCACTCTCTTTCTGGTCCCGATCCATCCCCGCATTCCCCCCTACTAAGAAGTGCCACCCACTCTCATCCCCATGCCACCTAGAGGAACCTTACCTGTGTAAGCCAGCACTGAACGCAGATGCAATGCTGTTGAGAGGGCACTGGCTTTTGTGCCAGACCAGTCTTGTCAAGTCATGTTTGCAATACTCTGAGCTGGTACAGGGATGACCATTTTGGACTGTGGATTCTTTCTTCTAAAGTTCTAAACAACTGACAAGGCTACCTATGATATTGTAAACCTGACATTTCTTTGCCTTTTGCCTAAAAGCTATTGTGAGGATCAGAGCTTGTACTGTTTTAAGTATGCCCCAGTCTTTTACGTTTTCTTTCATTTGCCTTTTTCCAGTATATCTGCACACATAATCAGGAGCGAAGATTGTGGTATAGATTCACAAACCTTTCTACTTAACATATGTTTAAAAATGTTAATTTTTTTCTAGTTTCCCTTTGATTCTGAAGAAATGCACTACTTTTAAGTGACATAATTTGTCAGGCTGCTCATCTTACAATACAAAGTATCGATCAAAGGACAACAGGCAAGTCTTTTATACACTGAAAGAGAAATCCGAGCAAGCCTCAGAACTCTGCATCAGGAACTGGAAGTTTTGAGCTTCCATCAGCATTTCTATTGCACTATGTTCCACTCAGCACAGATGGTTTTATGGAGAAAAAGCAGATTTTCCAAAGCAAACATCTTATATTCATTAGACTTCTCTTCCCACTCAGGTTATTACAGAGAGAACTGTGGCTCATAGCTAGGAAGGAGGCCAATACCCTTATCCTTACATAAGAACAATGGAGCACAGCAATTATTTAGAAGAGTGTTCCAAAAGCTTCGTAGCAGTAGATATTGAGTATTTCAGCCCAAGACCCCCTTCTGAGAATGATCTGTCTGGGATTCCCCTGGAAGTGATGTCATCAACCTGCAAGTGATGTCATGACTAAAGTGACATCAATCTAGAAGTGACAACACTTTGTCAGAGCTCCTGCACACCTACTTAGAAGTAAGTCTCATTGTATTCAATGAGACTTATTCCCAGGAAAGTATGAATTGTAGCCTGAATACCGCATTCCAAGAATTGCACACTTAATAAGATTTTAAGATGGTGGGGCCCAGCTTTTTGCCAACCCCCCCCCCCCCAACAAGGTATCCTACTTTGAGAAACACTGCTCTATACAGACTCTCATAGTAATTCTGACAACCCTTTATGTTACTTCATAGGCCAGTATGGTTATCTCTGTTCACAGACATGAGAGCTGAAGGCCAAAGTCAAGAAGTGATGCTAAAGTGAAAATGATATTGGAACCACCCTTCCAATCATATAAACTTTTAGCTGCTACTTCGACAGGTACAGGTTATGAGGTTTCTACTCCAGGAACCTCTGTGGATGCAGATTTTTGTATTAAATAAAAGTAATTAAAAGATTAGGCAGCTAAAAATAGCCTGCAAATAGATGCAAAAGGGTCAGCAGCAAACAGCCGATGGAAGGATGCTATGTTGGCATAATAAAGGTGCTTTCTGACCTCATATGGCAGGTCAGACCCCACCTTCCAACAAGTTACCTGGTTAACAACAAGAAGAGTATTTATATATTGCTTTTCAGCTAAAAGTTTACAAGGCAGTTTATAGAGAAAATGAAATAACTGAGGTTGCAATCCTATCCACACTTTCCTGGGAGTAAGTCCCATTGGCTATAATGAGACTTATTTTGGAATTGACCTGCATGGGATTAGGCTCTGATGGCTCCCTGTCCCAAAAGGACTCACAATCTAAAAAGATGTCAAAGAATACCAGCAGAAGCCACTAGAAAAGACGCTGCTGCGGTGAGGTCAGTTATTCTCCCCCTGCTAAATAAAAGAGGTTAAAGCCCTGGCCATAAATCTTGCTTATCTCATAGCATTGCTGCATGGATAAAATGTGAGATGCTCTTGCAGTCCTGAACTATTTATGGGAAGCAGGAAAACACACAAGTATGAAGAATCAATCAATAAATACTTTGCTGAGTCAGTGAATGACAATTTTTCTACAAGGCTAGTAATAGAGTTCTATATTTTCTGTTTTTTGGTAGATCACTATAGCGTATAGCATATGAGCATTATTACTATGAATGTTTTATTTGTACAGCCATTCAAATGTAAGTGAGAAAGATTGTTAGAAAAGACAGTGTTTTAATGCTGAGTAATAATGCAACTCTACAGCTAAGGCAGAATTTATTAACGTTAGTGTTCCTCTACTGACTCTCATTCCTATGATTCACAATTTTTGGCACCTTGGAGACAAGCAACAAATAGAAAAAAGCATCTCAAGTAATCAAAAATGTGATTCATGACAGATTTGTTTTGGATGTTTGGATATGATATTGTCTTATCCAAGGGAGTTTTAATCTGACCTAATAACGGTGTTGGCTGTAGCTCAGTGGGAGGGAACTAATTTGCCTGTGGAAACCCCAGGCTCAAGCCATAGCATCTCTAGAGAGAACTGAGAAAAATTCATGTCTCCAACCCTGGAGAATGGCTGCCAGGTATGGTTGACATTGACAATACAAAGCTAGATAGACCAATGGTCTGACTGAGAGTATTCCTATTTATTCCTACCCAGTTCTTTCCAGTTTCTTCTAAAATATTCCATTTTTTCAAATCCTTGGTTCTCCTGCACAAAGAGACACCAAGGCCAGAAAGAGTAATCCCTTTTTAGATTAAGCACCAGTTGTGAATGGAAGTATGTAGCATAAATTCTAATAAATCTGGCCTGATTGGGATCAGGAGCATATGGCAAATGTAAATAATGTTCTCTGGATGAGATACTTGCAAAAGAAATAAAGCTGTATTCCCACCAACAGACATGGACCACTTTTTTCCATCAGATCAAAGCCAGATCCAGGCTCTTCAAAGGCTCTCAGGAGTTGCTTTGTACATGGGAATACACACACTCCTCAACATATGGAGAAAGGAGGGTTGTTTCGAGTTGTTATTTAAATGGCTTAAAACAATTCAGATGTGAAACCATATGGGCCTGGGGGTTTCTGCTCAACTCTACGCTTTATTGCAGATAAAGCTAATGGCCTGTGTGATGACTCAGCCTTCTGCTCAGGAGATGCCCAATGTTAAAGTTTACATAGGGAAAAAATCAGTCTTAGAAAGAAGGAAAGTGTATCTAGAGACTGATAATGTGACTGAATAGACATGAATGAAACAAGCCTTCTCCTGTGCCACTCTGACTAATAACGTAAAAGTTAACATAAATGTTGTATCATAACCGAGAAGTTTTTTCAGAGTTTTTTTAGCCTCATTAAAAGAAAAAAAGAAAGCACTCAAAGATCCAGACTGTCTAAAATCTTGGAGGTCAAAGCTGATCAGCCTGTAATCCAATAGTCTAGTCTTGTTTTCAGTGCATGTGCAAATTCCTTGAGATTTAATAAAGCTCTGAATATACATCTGAGCTACCTGTTCCCATGTTTAGTCTGAAGAGCTTAAGACTTTCATTCAGTGAAAGATGATGTGAAGCCCCAAATATCCTAATAATTTGCTAGAAAAATTATTTCCTTTCTTGACACACAGGGGTATGTTGGAAAGGTTTCATCAAAGACCACTGCTCTTTTCTGATCCACACTAAAATTTACCCAATCCCTCTCCTTCCAGCTCAAGGTGCTGCAAACTTACTGGTGCCAACGGAGACTTTTGAAGCCACTATGCTGTGTGCACCATGATGCTGCCTGTTTGTTGCAGCAGCCCAAACATACATGACGATGGCTTAACTTTTGCATCACTATAAAGGAACTTGTGTGGCCAGAATATGTGCAAGGCTCCAGTTGGGCCCTATGATTATTTCCATATTGCTGTTAGGGAGCTGTAGCTGAGGAAGAGTAGCTTGCCTAAGGCTACCTAATGAGTTCATGGAAGAAGTGAAATTTGATCTAATTCACAGCTCAGTCAACTCCTATATTAAAATCCTTTATATATATACAGTACTTAGAAGGAAGACCCATTGGGTTCTGTGAGGCTTACATAGGAAAGTGCACATAGGATTGCAGCTTCAACCACTATTCCAGCTCTGTAAACAAGAACATTATGGCTGTAATCCTAACCTCTGGTGCATACACAAACCCCACATCACCACGGAAAGATACGCCATGTGAGTTAAAAGGTAAACATGTCCCCCACAGGTTGCCCTGCTAGTTGTGACTGACACTAAGGTGCGATGCTCATCACATCTCCTGCCATAGAGTCAGCATTGTCAAAGATACTTCCGTGGATATGTGGCTTGCATGCTCATGGAACGCTGTTACCTTCCCACTGAGATGTTACCAATTTACCTATTTCTATTTCCATGCTTTCGAACTTCTAGGTTGGCAGGAGCTGGGCTGAGGATGGGAGCTCACTCTGTCTTGCAGTTCTTGAATTCCGAATTTCTGACCTGCCAATCTTCAGATTGGCAAGCACAGCACCTTTAACCACTAAGCCAACTGCAGCTCCATGCTTCTGAGATAGCCACTGGTGATTGAAGTAGATGGCAGTGGGTTAAGTGGATCAATGATCTGATTTGAGATAAAGCAAATTCCTAAAAAGAGCAGCACCGAAAGGAAGCCCTGTGGCTTCTGCTCTTGATGTACTTTCGCTATCCAAACATTTTTCAAGGAACTGGAAAATTTTCACTTACGAAAGTTAGATCCGGATTATATCCTCTTCGCCATCTTCCATTGTTTTAATATGCTGGTAATTTACTATCATGGAAAAGTGATAAGTGATAGCATTCTGCCCATTCTACAACAGCCTCACAGCTTTCATAGGTATTATCAAATCCCCACAAATTTTTATCGCTGTTGAAGTTGCCTATTACAAACTTACCAGGTTTATTGCAGAAGTTCTGAAGCTTAGGGAAAGGAAATTTTATAGATGGTGGTTTGTCGACAGATGTCACTGTATGGTCACTAAGCTCAACTGTTATTATTTCTTATTATCATCTTTTGTCATTGCTGTAGACGCTATATAGAGATCCTGTCTAGCAAAAATTGTGCTTCCGTATTGCTGATGGGGTCATTCAGCAATCAATCTCATTCCAGGGACTTTGAGGTTTCGTTGGTTTCTGCAGCTATCCCTACAATCCAGAGTAACTAGGGAAGCATGTAAGAGACATTACGTGCTCCCGGAATTACAGCACAACCTAGTGAAAACCTATGGGAAATTCATATTGCAATCCAGGGTAAATTGTTCTTACACCGGAGCAAGGACTCCCCATAGTTACTCTGGATTGCACCTTATGTGTTTCTTGAAGGCATGGAAGGTTGCACTTGTAATTCTTGCAGAGTTCTTGGAGCAGTTTTTCTTTTGCCAAGGATATTCCTTCTGTTGACAGAGTTCACTGTCAATTTGGGCCCCCAAAAAGGGACCTTCTTTACAACTAGTCTTCCTGGTCATCTTCATATGAAGGGGAAAAGACTGGAAAAATGGTCTACTCTGAAAAGGATCTGTACCCAATGCAATGTCTGTCAGGACTCACTGTTTAAGTGGAGTCTTGTATCTATCCCTCAGTGTGACTGTGATGCTGCTTGACAAAATATTCATTGTATTGTGTCTGACTGTCCATTAGGATCTTACACCAATCCAGTGTGTGATTTTTTTCAACGTAGACCATTCTGTCCTTGAATGGCGGGGTAGACTGGACATTTACCATAAGTCCATGTACAGTGGTACCTCGCTTAACAAGCGTTTCACATAACAAACAAAAATTTCCAATAAATCATGCTTCACATAACAAGTTCTGCTTCACTTAACAAGCAAGTGTGCTATGGACATGCGTGCTATGCAGCCCTGACACTCCACATGGAGGCTCTTTAAAAGGGCTGCCAGCCAGTATTGCTGCCTCTAACTGCCCCCAACTTGGGGGCAGTTGTCTGGGGGTGCCAGAGGCAGCTGCCCCAACTGCTCCCAAGTGCCCCCACCGACCACCTTGACCTTCCAGCAGCAGCCCAGGTAAGCCTCCCAGGAAAGTGTCTTTGATTGCAACCTCCTATCCATGTCCACCCAGAAGTAAGCCCCATTGTGTTAAATGGGGCTTACTCCCAGGAAAGTGTCTTTCTTTCCTGAAAGAAAGAACTTTACTCCCAGGAAAGTGTCTTTCTTTCCTGAAAGCAGCCTCTTAACCATGTCTACCCAGAAGTAAGCCCCATTGTGTTAAATGGGGCTTACTCCCAGGAAAGTGTTTTTAGCATTGCAGCCTAAGTAGACTTCATAGGATCATGCACAATGAATGCATGTTTTGAATTCAATTACAGTGTTTTGTCATCATTTTTACATACAGTTAATATTTTTATATGAATATTTTGGGGGTTGTGGAACCAATCATCTGAGTTTTCATTATTTCCTAAGGAAAAATCTGCTTCACTTAAAGAGTGTTTCACTTAAAGAGCATGCCTCCGGAACGAATTAAGCTCTTCATGTGAGGCACCACTGTATTTGCAAAACAATAAATAAATATGTCAAGTGTCTATGCTGAAGTATATCTATACAATATAACAATAATTTGCAAAGAATAAATGCATCCCTATATATAGTATGCATTTGTTTACATAGAAGTTACATGTAACTTATCTTTGTTTACACAGAAATAATATGTAACTTATTTTGCAAACCAATACAATACATAGGTCTGCATCCTTACCAAAGTACAAAAGCCAAGAAAAGGCCCTAGATCCCATGTGGTCCCCTATATCACACACACACACACACACGAGTCCTGCATTCAATGAACTCTAAAAGCCAAGAAAAGGCCCTAGATCCCATGTAGTCCCTCAACAGGTAAGATTCCCCTGCCCCTCCCAGCAAGCCTTAAATTTAAAAATATATCTGAAAGCAGAAAGCTATCCAGGGTTTCTTCAAAAAGAAACATTTCTCCCCACCCCACTCCACCCCCAACATCAATAGTTTTGTAATAATTTGTTTGCATGATCCAGAAAAGAATATTCTCTAACTCATGCCAACTGATGCCAGAAGACCAGAGATAAGCACAGGCTCTAGAACTCTACAGTGAGCTGGGCATGGTCTTCCTTGCCCCTCCTTGGAAAGACAGAGCAGCCAGCTGGCTTAGTTCTTTTCCCTTGTAATGCAAAAGGGGATTGCTGATAGCAATTGGCCTTGATCTGACCTGATTGGACCAGACTTCCTGCAGGGAGGGGTGAACACTCAGGGAACAGAAACTAAAATTGAGCACATCCATTGGAAAGATAAGAGGGTGAAAAATCCAGTACAGGTCTGAAAAATGCTAGGAGGGGCAGGCTGCAGGCTCAAAGGGGGCCAATACCCATACTGGCCCCCTAGCTACAGCTCTATTGGGGAGGCTCCTTGTTCTCCATTGCACCATTGAGAGCAGAGTGGGGAAACCAATTCCCTGCATTGGTTTCCCCAATTCCTGTGGTGTCACAGATGTGCTTTACAGCACATTTGTGACACCCTGGGCTGGTATAAGTCATTTGCATTGGTCCATCTGAGCACTTAGGATTGTGCTCTCATTTTATTCACTTAAATCTTATTTGCTGTTAAAGTCATTCTGATTAATGTAACTGCTTCAGTAATTTTTTAAATAATGTGCTATTTATGTATTTTAATGTTATTGCTACACCTTAAGGCTGAAATCATTCATACACTAATTTACCATTAGAATGGAGGTAATATAGGATATGTGGATAATACAGTTTGTTAGTCATTTACAAGGAGAGCTCGTAAAAGGGGTTGGAAAGGAGGGGGAAAGGAGGGGAAGATGAAAGGAGAGAAATTATGAGATCAGCTGATTATAGGAGACAATTTCAAACACATGGAGTGAGACGCATTTGAGATCAGCTGTCCTTGGGGAAATAAAAGTGAAAAAGTGAAAAGGTGTCTCTTGCAAGGATGGAGGACCTCACTTTGACTTCGCCTCTATATATTCATCTGTATGGTATCTTTAGCAAATCCTTCCCTTGGGTTTTCAAGAGCTGTTACTTCTAATGGAAACAGTAATATGTATTCCAGATGTACATTTAAGCTGGCTAGAAATCTGTCGGCTTTGCTTCTTCATTCATAAAATTATAGTTCTCAAAAGAAAAATGCATTTTATATGTATTCTTAAGATGACAGAGTATCATCAAATGCTCATTTTTACAAGAAAGCCCCATTTGGTTTGGCACCAGTGATCAGCATTGTGCATTCCATTTCTCACAATGTTAAATTGTTTTAAACATTTGTGCCATATTTTGGAATCTAAGTGGTATATGTTAGCATACACGTGTCATTTGTGATGATGACCTGGCCTTCTCCACCGTGAAAGGCGTAAGAGGAGCAGAGATGCTTTTCAAAATCTGTGCTGATCCTTGTTGAACAGGTACTCCAGGTATGCCAAGATTCCTGCACTCCAAGCCTTTGAAGGAGAATTCCTTTGTGCTTGTTCTGGCACGCCACAATGCGCACTCCTCATTCAAGAGCTTGTGGGAACAGTGAGATCTTCTGCAGTGACCATTTAACAAGATGTGGGCATTTCCAGAACCGTAGCAAATGATTTTGTCTCACAATATACATGTGGTTGAAAATAAGTGAAGCTAAGCATCTTCAGTGTAATTTCCATGGAGTTTGGCTTTAGCCACATGACCACTATTTTATGAGAAGACTCCACCACAGAGGAGGTCATGTAAACCAAGTGAACTTAGGGACAATTTCATGGTATTTTCCAGACTTGGTGGTCAGCAACCACACATTCCCTAACACAGAGAATGTGAGACATACATCTTTTTGGAAGATAATGGGACAATAAAGTCAATCCCAGGCTGGTTGGAGCCACATGCACCCAATATGGACTGGAAAGGAACATATTTTCTAGCTAAGACTTCTCAAGATCAGAGGCTTAAGCTGGATGGCATCAAGAAGGAAAGAAATTCACTGACCAGGATAGGGACAGACATATAGTTTTGGGGTGTTTTTTTTACTAGACCTGGCAAATCAAAAGACATTTTGGTGCCTGCCAATCACCAAATCTGATGATGAACATCACTGAATTATGATTTACACAAAGCTGATGATTTACACAAAGCTAAGGCTACATCAGAGCCTAGGGGCTCACAAACCATGGAGGTATACTAGGCTAACCAGAGCCTGAGCATCTTGATCCAAGCCCCAAAGCTCTTAATATAACATTTATTTAGAAAAGAACACAGGGTCCCATGTACCCAACCCAAAGCCATGAACATCCCTGTTCCACAAACAAATGAGCCAAAATGAAAGAGGATAAAACTATATTCATAGCAATTTTTTCAAGTTCTCTACTAGATGAAGGGCTCAGTCCTATCTAGCTTGTCAGCACTGATGCAGCCATGCCACAGTGGGTGCAGTCCTAAGCAAGTCTACTCAGAAGTCAGTCCCATTTTGTTCTATGGGACTTACTCTCAGGAAAGTGTGTTTAGGATTGCAGCCAGTGTGTGCTGCATCTTGCAGAAGGTGGCAATCATGAAGGCCTCCAAATGTTTGTTCCCTCACCTTGGGACTGCATCAGTGCTGGATAGTTAGATAGGATTGGACCTAATGTCACCTACAAGTAACAAACACAGAAAGCCCTAAAGGCAAGGGATCATCTAGTCCAGCTTCTTGTTTGTCACATTGGCCAACCAGCTGCCTCTGGGAACTCCACGGGCAAGGGAGGAAGGCATCCCTCTTTCCCACAGTTCCAGCGTAACTATAGTCATTGACGAACCTACTGTCTATGAATTTGCCTTTTTCAGTTGAACTTTTAATAAATTCCTTCAAGGACTTCTGCCTCCCAAAGGGAGAAGCAAGGCGTGAGGCCTCACAACCATACTCGAGGAGAGTCTGCTCCGAGAAGACCTTGTCGCAGCAGGTGGCATGAGGTCTATCCCAGGCTGCAGTATAGGAGGTGTGCGTCCATGTAAGCCATTCACTAATGGGATCCCAAGAAAGACAAGGATGAGGACAGTGCTGGGGCAAAAGAGATATCTGCAAAGACAGGTGGGACAACAAAAAAAGGATACTGTAAAGAGTGTTTCCCCTTGTGTTGTCTGACATGCATAGGCCTCCCCACACCACCAAAGCCTCAGGCTTTGTAGTAGCAGTAGTAGCAGCTACTTGTTATAAGTTGGAAGTTGAATCTCAGAGAGAGAGTCAGGGGGTTGTCAACTTGTAACTCCAGCACATCCCTGGAACAAAACAGCAAAGCAAAGGAAAAAAAACAAATGCACAAACCAGCAGGTTCAATGAAACAGGCACAGGTCAAAACACAGCTGAGCAGCTCCACAGGAATCTTTTACAAGACGGCTAGCAATCTGGAACTGATGCAACTTCCTCAGACAAATAAGCTGTAGTGAACTTAATTGAAAACTTGTAAGGTAGAACCAAAAACTCGCTCCTGACAACTTTTAGAAAACTCTGATTCTTTACAGATGTGTCTGCTTTTTGCTTCCTGTTCTGCAAGGGAAGACACAAGGCAGACTAGGTGCCTTGCCTGGCAGGTAGTGATGGGCACCCACTTTGCTATGCCTTTTTCACCCTAAAGACTGAGACTAATTGTGAAATGTGGATCACGGCCATCACCCCAGATTGGGAAGCAAGATGGAAGGAGGCTGCTTGAGTATTCCCTGAAAACCACACTATAGTGGAAAAACATGACCGTCAGGGACATTTTGCTCTTTCTTGAGTGAATTGAAACCAGGCGGATAAAATTGTATAAAGGCACATAGTTTATTTAAAAGGCGGTACAATGTGGCAAGACAGTTGAAGGGAAATTGCAAGGGTGGATCAAGACATGGATTATCTGATGAAATGAGACACAGGCTGCAATCCTAACCCCCCAGTTGGGCTTCTAGAAGTTCTGCCATAAGTCATGTTCTGGGCTTTGTGCCCACAAACAGCAAGGGAATGGCATTTGCTAAAAGGCAAGTAGAAAATAAAACAAATTCTATCACATTTTAACCTATATCAATCAATCAACAAATATTAGATTTGTATGCTACCTTTCTCCACAAAGGGCACCCAATACAGCTAACAATTAAAACACATGGTAAAATACAATTAAAGAAATAAAATGCAATTAAAAATATAAAATGACAAGCAGTCAACAATAAAAATACTAAGTAAAAGATAGTTTAGAAAGCATCTGTCTTGGGATATGATCCTTTAGTCCAGGGTTTTCAAACCCCAGCTAGGGGGCCAGATGCAGCCTGTGGTGAGCTTCAATACAACCTATGGCAAGATCCCTCCATCTGGCCTGCAGGCATGCCCTACAGTCCTCCAGATCTGTCTCTAATACACTCTTATATATCAGTTTATGTAAACTGATTCAAATTTGAAATGTAAATCAGTTTTTTTTACACACACCACCCCCCGACACAGTGTCAGAGATATTATATGGCCCTCCTGCCAAAAAGTTTGGACATTCCTTCTTTAGTATATATTTATTTAGTCATATGTTCCAGGATCCTAATCCTGGTGCTTGCATCAGTGGCAAGGTGAGCCCCACTATGAAGCAGTGGATGCTTTCATCCGCAACCCTGAGATGTGTGTGTTCCTGCTCTTTATAAAATGTGGGTCTTACCCTGTTTAACTTCTGGGATCAGATATTAGGTGCAGGAACATCACTCTCCCAGTCCTGGAATTCAGGAGGACTTCTTGGGTCCAATAAGCTGGTTCAAAGCCAAATCCTTTATATACAGATCAGTTGGAGAAGAAGCAGATGATCAGACAATAAATATCCACAGAAGAAGAAAGGCTGCTGTTGTGCATGACTCAGCAGGCCTTTCAAGACGGGAAAATGTCACAGAAGCCTTTCATATGCTAGGAAGGTCCAAAACAGGTGAAACATAAGCAAGCAATAGGGGGAAATCAGGAATTTGAACCACACTGCCTAAGGGTTTTGGCATCCCAGTGCCTACATTCTTAAGGAGTGACACACAGCCAAGTTCTTTAGCAGTGAATGGTTGATTAAAAAAACTGTGTTGTGGTTTTGGTGGAATTCTTACAAACTAAAGAAGGTTCCAGTCAAAAGCATGCCCTCAAGTTCGCACTTGCATCCTGTTTGTCAGAAGCCATCGGCAATGATAACATACCATATAAGGTTTATTTCTGAAAGCAATCCTCATATAGATAAAGCCCAGAACCTCAAAGCCTATGCAAAAGCTGGGTCAGAATCTTTGAATTCCCTGCAAAAATTAATTATTCCTCATCTGGCCAAGAGAAAAAATAATTAGGAGGTGATCATGAACACTGGGCAGGAAAGCTTTGATGCTGCGTTTATCAAGGAACGGAACCATTCATTCGGTTCTCTAGAGGATCTCAGTGTCAAGAAGGGAGACTGACTGCTCATGGTAATTAACAGTTTTACAGCCTTAGCCCTTGCAATGCAGGAAACATATGCATGGCTGCCTCTTTGCTAATTAGCCTGCCGTTTTGATTACAGTACTAGTAATATGGCCTGGTTAGTGTTAATGACAGGTTCAGATATAATTAACATCATCATCAGCCCCTCTTTCATCATGGGACCACTTTGTGCAAGGCAGAGCTGCAGTGCTGCACCTGCACAGAGACTGATAATAGCCTCCCTTATGCAAGCCACACACTCGCCTCCCCAATTCCATGGTTGCCACTCAGTGGTGACAACCAGACATTGCAGAGAACTATAATGCAGGCATGCAGAAACCACATGAGAACTACGAACTGTTTGCCACACACCTGCTGCATTGTGAAAACATGCAGACCAAACCAGAAGCACATGGATACATGAACTGATGCACTTGGGAAAGTTATGGGTATTGCAACCAGCAGTGACAAGCGACTGCAACGTCCAACAGTCTCCAACAGACCAGAGACTCACTGGAGACAGAGGGCCAGGAACGGTCCCAGGGCAAGGTTTGCACAGCACTGTTATATATATCAGCAGGGCATAATATTGCCAACTTTTTATTTGCCTTGCTCATATGCCTTCAGCAGTCAACAGAGAATCTAACATGGCTAACATGTTCTTAAACATGGCTAACATGGCTCTTAAACATATGAATGAATCAACCTGGGCATTCAGAGTTGCCCATTTCTGCAATCAAGGGATCCCTTAATTCAAGGGATAGTAGCTAGAGATTAAGGCTGCAATCCTAACCACACTTTCTTGGGATTGAACACAATGGGGCTTACATCTGAGTAGACATGATTAGGATTGTTTTCTAAATCATATGATCAAGAGAGGGTTGCCCTGTACCTCTTCCAAGTGAAAATGCTTCCATTTTTGCAGACTTTCAATTCAAAGTCTTGCCCTGTATTAGAGGGAGGGTGTGTGTTTACTCCAAGAAGCATTTTCTCTTTCTAGTGCATGTTAACAATCCACGCCTCCCTGGGAAAAAATGCCTGTGGGATCCTACTCAACATACAGTTAGCCGTACCATCTTGCAGTCTAATTTTCACTTTGTTGACTTAGCATCTCTTCCCCACTATCACGCCCATCTCTCAGAAATGGGAAGGCAGTTTTTTTTACTGTTATACCCTAGGGAAACAAATGTTTCCAAATGATTTGTTGACATGGAAGCTGTGCACTCCACCTTTTCTATGAACTTGCGTAGAAATAGTTCCAGTTTGTTGAACACAGACACACCCTTACTTTGAACACCATAAGCTAAGCAGTAGCCAAAGGGAAGACAGTCGCAATAAGATGTTCTCTTTTTTGTATGTTTTTGTTCATGCTTCATGGGTGAAGCATGAACCGAGTAATGTGCCAAACCAAGTAAAACACTAGTTCGAGGTCAGGATAGTAAAATGTGATTGGGAATGCAATCCTAACCAACTTTCCAGCACTGGCATAAGAGCAATGCAACTCCAAGGTACAGGAACAAGCACTGAATGCCCCCCATGACTGATCCCCCCAACTGCAGAATGAAACACATGCCCCACTGTCTTTCCAACCCCTGTCCTCACTTTCTTAGCCTGGCACGTAATTGCCCCCAAGGGCAATTGTGGGGAATCTGATGTGGGGAAATCAACACACATCCTTGCACCAGCCTCCCCGATTCCAGAGTAAACACAAACATACTTTGCGACACTTTTGCAATGCTGCCAGGCTGGTGCAAGGAACATGTGCTGGACAAGCATATAGTTAGAAATGTGCCTTCAGTGACTCATGATTCACTCACTTCAGAAGGCTGTTGTGATAGCAAGAGTGGGGCCTTATGGGATCAAATCCTGAAACTCTTTGAAGGAAGAAGGGTGGAATACAAATGTGAAAAACAGCAGTCCTGATATTCATTGGAAACAATCAAACAGGATTTTAGAAGAATGGATTCCTTAGGTTAACTGGGGTGGTTAACTAGGGTGATTCCTTAGGTTAACTTTTGGGGCCCTATTTCTGCATTCTTAATAATAAGCTATACACATAAAAATCTAGCAAATAGTGATGATTCTGTGGGAACGGAAGAGTCTAGAAAAAGAGAATATGGGAGATCTATGCAGATTTCTCAGTTAGATGGCCAGATGGCACTACTAGACAGTGGAGGTCTATTTCCATCTCCTTTGTCAAAAAAAGAAGAAGGAGGCAACAACAACTTGAATTTTAGAAATAATTTTTAACAAAAACTCCACCCACCCTTGGTGTCCTTTATCTTGAGATTGTAAAGAAAAACAAGCATTCATATCAGGCCTGGTATGACACTTCAAGATTGCTGTACTGGAGAGATTAGCGAACGTACTTGTTTCAAAAATCTCCAGGCAAAAACTTAAATCTAAAATCCTCTAGCTTCTCTTTGAACACCTGCATAGTAGCCTGGGGGAGTTGGCAGCTACTGTGGAGAAAGGAATTGGAGAAGTTAAGAAACATTGGATCTCCTTTGCTTTTAAAACTTCTGATGAGATGGTTGGTACAGGTGACCTAAGGATTGCCAATCAGCTGGTATTTTACTGGTCAAAGCAGTAAATGTAGATATGGCAAATAAGCAGCTTTGGGATCTAAAACACCATTAGAAGTCATATTCTACTAGGCTGGGCACCATCTGTAATTTTGCACTCACTTCAGCCAGGTTATGTTTACTAGGACTGTTTTTGAGAAGTTAAGAGCAAGATCAGGTTACTGTGCAATGAGATCCACAGTGAGAGCTTCAGCAGTTGGAAATCCACAAAGGTAGATCATCAGTTTTCTCCAGACTGAGCAGCCAAGTTCTTCCTTGACCCTATCTCTTTTTCTAGACCTAAATATTCTTCCCCAGTCTCCTTTCCATATTCTATATATAGAATATATACAGAATATAGTCATCATTTGACTTCACCTTTCTACGATCCATCAGGCCAGCCACAACTGGCTGCTTCATGAGATGTAGGATTCTTGTTCCTGGGTCAACACCTGCTAAATTATAAATAAAACTTTCACCTGTTTAGCCCTGGTGACCTAGTAACAGATCCTAATCCACCACTTTGGAATAACCCTTGCTATGAAGAAGATATTAATCATTTGTGAACTCACACAGAGACTAGAATAAAGACATTTTTTCATTCATGGCTGGGCTTTATGATGCACTGAGCAAGCATCATTGCAGACCATGGATTGAAAGGAGTGCAAGTGCAATCATTACTCCCTTTATATTTCAAACCAGCTGTAATGTTGGCTAGAGTAATCTGAAGCACTTTACATATTTGTGTATGTAAATGTATATGCACCCTGGAATCTGCTTTAGTAGTTCTTTGCTTTTGCTACATGGTGACCTGATCTTGCTCTTCTCAAAAACAGCTCTACTAAACAGAACCTCAATTCCCCCTTGCCTTCCCACTCAGTGGTGTTATGAGATTTTATTCATTAATGCTTGCATGCTCAGCAATTCATCCAAGACAGTCAGTAGCATCATTATAGGGTACAAGTCGGTGTTACCTGCCAAAGCAGGCTTCATTAGAGAGCAAGTTCATCGATGTGAGCCAGTGCACTGTAGTGGTTAGAATGCTGAACATAGGCCAAGGAAGTTTCAGGAGCAAATCCCTACACCATACGGAAGCTGAGTAACCAGTTACTGTTTCTCACTCAAACCTACCTCACAGACTGTGGAATCCTAACCCATGTTTAGGCAGTCACAAGTCACATGCTGGCCTGGGGGTGTCACTAAAGTGCTGTAAAGTCTGCACCACTCCTGGGGGGGCAGGATTAGGGTTAGTACACAGACATGCACTGGCCTCTGAAAGCCATCCTGGGAATGAGAAATGTGTGAGCTATACTCACTCAAATTGGTTAGGATTGCACCCAGAGAAGCTGTGTGGATAAAAGCAGTGAGAGGAAACAGAACAGCCCTGAGTAATTTGGAGGATGCGTGATAGATATAGTCAGCCTCCAAGCCAAAAAGGGAGGGGTGCTGCTCAAGCTTGAAAACATGTCACAGAGAGGTGCCATCACTTGAAGGAAAGTTGCGCAAGAATGCTCTGGGCTGCTCTATCAAAGAAGCAGAGAGCCCATCCCTTGGGAAAAGCAGCACATGTTGGTAGTACTCCGAAATAATTCTATTGGAAAAGACATAACTACATTACTGGAGCTGCTTTAGTCATTAGCTCAAACAGAGATGAAAAACTGACGTACCAAGGAAAGTGCTGGTAACAGCAATCTTGCAGGCAACACAAAGGTTAGCAGCCAGGTTGGAGCAAAACGCTTCCAAATTGTCATTGCCTCAGCAGAAATTTGGAGTGAAATCCAACCAATTCTCTTTTTCAGCAATTGTTTCCAGTTCTCCTCTCTACTCTCAGGCTACAGAGCCAGTGCGTTCTTCCAGCATGAATAAGGAAAGCTTTTTGTGGATTCCGAACACGTCGCCATCCATTCATTCTCAGCACAATGCCGGGAGAATAAGGTGCATAATGCCTGTTAACAAGAATGGGAGATGGTTCCCATCTCTCGCTTTCTACACACTGTAGGAGAAATAAGGGCAAAGTGTGCTGCAGAGAATGCAGGACACATGGTTTGGCTTGCTTAATGGGAGTGGACGACCATGCCTGAAAATCTGACAGCGGGAGCAGTTGTGGCAGTGACTCCTACCTGCCCTTTACAGGGCCAACAACATGGCCTCAATAAGTGAGAAATGAAAACAACTTGGTTTGCTAGCAGCTTGCTGGGGAAAAGCCAAGGCAAAAGATGTCTTGAATTCCACACTGCATGTGCATGCATGCATTAACATCCCATTACAATCCTCACTTAATCCCCACCACTGCAGAAGACAATAGACCTGCTTACTTGACCGCATATCCTAGCTTTTCAATTCCAGCTTCTCCTGTTCTGTTTTTGCTAAGCATTCCATTCTGCAATTTTTTTCCAGAGGATGTTTCAGTTGATCCTGATCCTGAATCAACTGCTAATCCTGTGATTTTCAACCTTTTCCAAGTCACGGCACACTTGACAAGGCACTAAAATTGTCAAGGCACACCATGCTGCTGGAAGAGGGTTCACATCCCATAATAGCCCTATTAATACATGATATTATCTAATAAATAAATTTTCCAAACTCCCACGGCACAACTGTGGATCACTCACCTGTCGTGAGTGATCCACACTGGAGGAAGATCATTGTGCCAATCTATGCCACAGAGTTGTCTCAAATTCTGGTGTAGTAAATAACACTGGTGAATGGGGGGATCAAGGGTGCAAATATCCTAGGGTGACACACTTGTGAAAGCACCGCATCCTTCTTCATCTCCTTGCCACCTTCCTTGTCCTACTCGGAAGACTTTGCAGAGCCTTTAAACTCACTTTACTGGAATAGATGGTAGATGGGTGATATTCTCCTTGTCAGGGCCATATTCTGGAGCCTTGACCCGGGTAGCCCAGAAGCCAGGAACACCAATGATAATTTACTCTCTACCCAAGTGAGTGGTTAGCCACAAATAGACATCCTCCATGAATTTGTCTAATTTTCTTTAAAGGCAATCTGTAAAACTTACATTAACTAACCATCGAGCCCAAAGGAACACAGGAGGGATATATCTAGTGGCTTCTGTTGGTGTTCTTTTGCATTTTAGATTGTGAACCCTTTTGAGACAGGGACCCATTAGCTATTAATTACCGTAGCTATTAATTTTTTCATTTCCTTTGTAAACTGCTTTGTGAACTTTTTAGTTGAAAAGCAGTAAATAAATACTATAGATAGATGAGGATTATGCAGATATGCCAAACTAGGCATGCATATTTAATTATTTAATTATTTATCTATCTATTTATTTATTTATTTATTTAATACTCCACCTTTCCGATAAAAAACTGCAGTTTGCTCAATATCGATTGAACAGGATTTCAGTACCCTGCTCCATCCAGGTTTTCAATATAAATCTCTAAGAAGTAATATTAATCTTGGGAGTAATCTTAGGAGTGGCAATAATGATCTGAACAGGAAGGGGTGATTTAGGAAGAGGTAATGGAAGCAATAGATATGTTTGTGATGATGGGTGATCTCAGGTGGTTAAGGATAATGGTAATTGTGATCCAGGGGTGCAATTGGGGACAATGGTGGGAGTTGTCTCAAAGTTACTAGAGGTAAAGAGGACATTTTTGTGGTGAATTCAATGTGCAGCAAAGCCCAGTTTTTGGTCTCAGTTGCTGGGTAGGAGAGCTACTGTAGGTCCAGACCTGACTATACATCTAACTCTGTATTGTCTGCACTGAGTTCCTGGCACCACTTCTCCAGAATTACAAGCATGGGCATTTTCCAGTCCTACCTGCAAATGCCATGGACATCTGGGTCATCATGGACATCATGGCCACTGGGTCTTTCTGAATATCAAATCTGTGCACCTCTACTGAGCTTTAATACCATCCCCACTTTTGCCAGGCCTTAAATGAATACCTGTTTAGAACACATGAAATGGTCACAAAGATGAAAATGCTTTTGAGCATTAGAACATGAGCTACTTCATCTCCCACTACATACAGTTCTATCTACCTGAAATTAAGAGACCATGTTTCCCAGGCAGAAAATATGACTGACTTAACCCTTCGTGTCTCTAATTTTAGCAATAAAGTGCCATCTCCAAAATCTGGAGATTTCTTCCAGCTCATTGGTTAAACTTTTTGTTTCCTACCAATGTTTTTGAAATAAATGATGTGGACTGTGGCCCTTTATTCCCCCCTCCCCCCCGTCCAAAAGTATGCACAATCACCATATTTAACCACTTAGAGCAAGAGATTTCTTCTGCTCACTTTTCCCAGAAGTGTAGAAGTTTATTTTGTTATTACCAGAAATCTGCGGTAAAGAAGCCTTTGTTATTTTTCCACTAACTATAACAATGTTTGCTTCCTCTGGAGAGGAATCCAACACCTCTCAACAAAACACAGAAACATTGCATAACAGCCAAATACAGGAAATGAATTATCACAACCAATTCTTGTGAACAGAAAAGGAATCATAGAAGGCCATATTGCCAAACCACTTGGAAGACTTTCAAGCCAGTTGCTTGGATAATGTTTGGATAGTGAAAGTACTTCAAGAGCAGAAGTTTCTAAGTTGCTGCCCTATCATAGGAAGATGCTTTATCTCAAATCAGATCTTTGATCCACTTACCCCTCTACTTCAAGCATCAGTAGCTATGTCAGAAGTAGACACCTTCCTCATTCCCTGCTGTCCCAGTTTGTCCCAATTTAGACAATTTAGATATGTAAATTTGTTTATTTGATTGCATAAACTCAGTGACTTTTTATATGAAAAGTTTATGCCCAGTCTTGAGTTCTCCTTCCTGAATAATGTGTGACTGACCCATTCAAACTGAATCTGTATGATTGACCAAGTATCATCTTAGAAACCAATTTAAACTGCAATCCTATGCATGGCTACTATGGAGTAAGCCCCACTGAATTAAATGGGGCTTACTCCCAGGAAAGTGTACTTAGGATTGCAGCATTAGTATCTGAATTTATTTTATTCCAAGTGGAAAGCATCATTTCTTGAGCAATGTTTTTCCAATGAGCTGGGTGGCAGTTCAAGCTTGCATTCATGCAGCTTTAAATTCCTGTCGTAAATACATAAAATTATCCAGAAAGCCCATCTAAACTCATTGAACCATTTCTAACTAGGCTAATACTACATGAGATATTTTGAAAGAAAGACATTTGGAGCAGAGAAGCAATGGGGGGAGAGGGTGCTGAACCCTTTTCTCAACCACAATTTCTCAGTTTCAAATTGTCGCCCAATCCCCTAAACTTTTTCTGCAAAGAGGAGTGTGAGTTGTGCAAACAACACAATTTAGCTGGAATCAGCATAGGAACTGGAGGATTAATGCCACCACACCTCTATCTCTCCTCACTTGTACTTGTTATTATAGCAAGTTATTGCTTGATATGGTGAGATTCATTCTGTTTAGACAATTTGCCACCAAAAGATTTGTCTGCAACTAGCAAGAGTGCACAGAATTATAGCCTTAGTAGCGGAATTTACCCAAGTAAAATTTCAAATAATTTATTTGAAATAAATAGAATTTATTACGAACTAGCAAAATGTACCATGTTGTGGGAGTAAAATACCCCCCTAATGTTATCCCCCCCATTGTGCAACACCCCCCATGAGAAACACACCCAATGAGAAATCTAATTCTAAATGCTGCCTGTACTTAAGGAAAAGTCATCCCACAGGACACAAGTCTAAAATTTAGGACACGTGGAAAGGAGAATATAAAGAAGACTTATACTTGAAAAGAGGACATAAAGAGGGTATGTCCTGGAAAAGAAGACAGAAAGAGGACATGTCTGAAAAAAAGGGCATAAAGAGAGCATGTCCTGGAAAAAGAAGACAGAAAGAGAACATGTCCTGGAGAAGACGACATGAAGAGAGCATGTCCTGGAAAAGAGGACATGCAGAGGACATGTCCTGGAAAAGAGCAGGGTCTCGCTAGAGACCAAGGGTCAGGAAAAGAGGGATCAGCGCCACCCAAGGTAACTGGGCAAGAAGCACTCTTTCAAGTGTGCTTTTCTTTAGCAGGGGGAGAGTAACTGGCCCATCTCACCCCAGCAATGTCTGTTCTAGTGACTTCTGCTGTTCTTTTGCATTTTAGATTGTGAGCCCTTTTGGGACAGGGACCCAATGGCTATTGATTAGCTATTAATATTTTCATTTCATTTGTAAACCACTTTGAGAACTTTTAGTTGAAAGCAGGCCTCTGAGAGTCTTGAAAGACTATGGTATTGTGCTTGGCGCTGCATATGCTGCATGCGAAGCATGAAAGCCTGGGTTGGATTGTTATGGAGGATAGGCTGTTACCCAAGCAGCAAATCCCCTCTCTCCACGCCACTGAATTACTCCAATGGAAAGGCAGAGCCAATACGATTGGATCCAGCTGTGTCGCAGAGCTGGGCTAAGGACAGGAGCTCACCCTGTCTTGTGGGGCTGATGTGGGTCTCAAACCCTGGCCTGCTGGTTAAAACAGGCACAGTGACTTAACCGCTTGCACCACCCACAGCCAAAAGCGGTATATAAATACTGTAGAAGATAGGAGGCTGCGGGTTAGGCCAGTGGCCTCCTGGGAAAGGACCTTGAGTTCGGGATCCTGCAGGGCCTCGGTCTGCGTTGCCCCTTTTGCCCCCTCACAGGCCATGCCTCAGCTCAGCCTCCCAGGGAAGAGAGAGGAAGGGAAGAGACACCCCAGAGTCAACATCTGTGACGCAATGTGAACCACAAAAGAGTACAAGGCCCCGCAAATGGAGGACAAGATGGAAGACACATGTGTGCAAACCATAAGAATGCACACACACAAAATTTACCCATGTTGCAGGAGTAAAATCTCCCCATGTGCCATCTGCCCTATGTGCCGTTCCCCCAGAGCAACATTTCCCCAGTATAACTCCCCCCATGCGCACCATCCTCCTGCACCATCTCCCCCACCCCTCAGTACACCCTCCTTCCCAGTGCATCAGGCAGTGGGCACCAAACTGGCTGGGTGTTTATCAGTCAGTCTTCAATGTTAGGTATAGGACAAAAACATGTTGCACCCCTTTTCAACCACTTAAGGCTTAAATTTCTCAACATTAGTTCTTGGTGGGTGTTCATGTCACAGAAGAAACACCCTCCCCAAATTTCATGCTACTAAGTCTGGGGATTGGGGCAGAGCATACCTCAGTCAAGGATTCTTCAATGTAAAGTATAGGGAGAAAAACGCATTGCGCCCCATTTCACCCCCTTCTAGTTGGAATTTCTGAAAACCAGTTCTTAGTGGGTGCTTCTGTCATGGAAGGATCACCCTCCCCAAATTTCATGCTTCTAGGCCTGGTGGTTTTGGCTGGGTGTTGATGAGTGAGTGAGTGAATCAGTGACTTTTCAGTTTTCTATATAGTATAGGTGATTCAATCTCATGCATATAGTGTATACCCAAACATTTCCCTAGAAAGTTACAATTTAAGCCCTAGTGTGATCTGTACAATGATACTTTGGTTAACAAGCAAAATTCATTCCGGCAGCATGCTTGTAATCCAAAACACTTGTATATCAAAGCAAATTTTCCCATAATAAATAATGGAAACTGGGATGATTTGTTCCACAACCCAAAAATATGCATTAAAAATGATTACAATACTATAATACCAAAATTATAAAGAAAATCAAAATTTAAATAAAAATAAAACTAACCTGCACTTCTAGTCTCTCAGGCTACAACTGTCCCCTTATACAGGGAAGAGCCCCACTGATTATGGTAGGGCTTACTTTAGAGTAGACATGCAAGGTTAGGGCTACAATCCTAAAGACAATTTCCTGGGAGTAAGACCCATTGAACACAATGGGGATTGTGCCCTAGGACTCGCAGGCTCCTTTCCATTCCCCCCCCCCCTTACAAAGGAGTGAGCCCTGTTGACTGTAACAGGTTTACTTCAAAATAAACATGTATAGGCAGGTCGGAGGAAAGGTTGAGCAGGTACTGGCAGAGCATCAAAACTAGCCATACCCTGGCTGGGACTATTTTTACTTGTATTGCAAGACATCATTTGTATATCAAGTCAAACTTTATTACAATTGTTTGCTTGTCTTGCAAAGCGCTCTCAGTCCAAAAAGCTCTCAATCCAAGGTTTTACTGTATATAGTAAAACACATTTCCTTGCATAATGTTGCAGTCCTGTACACACTTTTGAACATTACTATATGACCTTCTTTTGAGTAGACGCATAGGATTGTGCTTTGAGTTTCTGCATGAAAAAGTCTTGCTCTTTATTGATTTTTCTGGTAAACAAAAAAATCTGAAACTACTTCCCGTTGGATAAAATGAATAACAACTCCCAAGAGAACAGAAATATATGCAGATACATCGGCAATCATCAGTTTCGATGTCTTATGCTGTTTATTTGACAACGTAGATATTCCAGTCTAACAGACATACTAAAAAAAGATGAATGCCTAGAATATTAATTTCTCTCAACAGCATAGAAAACGTACTGCAAAAAAATCTTTATTATTAATGCAATAGGAAGAAAAAAGAATGACAGGAAATCTCTGGGGGGTATGATTATTTCTAGTCTTATGATGTTAATTACAGTCCTTATCTAAAAAGTTTTCCCCCCCTTGTGTGTGTTCTGTGCTCATGGTAAATGTGATATGAGAGGCTCAAGTCAGCCAACGCAACTGCCGACAATCTTCACAGTCCAGAACGTACCTGTTATCATGGATGCATGTCAAAACTGACGGCACTTTTCAGTGGTAGACAACATCCAGTTTGAAGAGGCAAGGATGTCCCCTCAGGAAAAGGAGGGGGAATCTGGAGATAGATGATGCAGCTATTCCAGCCAGCCAAGGTGGAAAAGTCAACATATTATCTCTATGTACATAGCTTGAAACAGACATACTTCTATGTTTTATTTCTATAGTCTTAAGCAGAATTGAAGGGGGGAGCCTGTTGCATCAGCAAATGCAGAGATGCACTGCAGAGCAGGCATATAGACCATATAGAATGGTGACCATATAGAATGGAGGACAGCGAGCCTGTACCTTCAACCACTGCATGGAAGATAAACTGAGGCAGGTGCTGCTTTTTAAACCCTTCTATGATGAGCTAAACCTGCCTCAATTCCCTCTTCTATGCAGTGGTTAAAGGTACAGGCTCACTGTCCTCCAGTCTATATGGTCATGCTGGGAGCAGGAGGCTTACAGGGGGGGAAAGAGAGTTAAATCCCATTGAATGTTCCCATTCCTCTACCCCACCAGATTAAGCATGCACCTTTTCAAAATAGCTGCATGGGCTTGGGGGGATAGGATTGGGCAGTTAGCGCACTCTTGTCAAAGCAGCAGCATCTACAACTAAACTTTCTGGATCCTTTGTATCCTATCAATCTTCCAAAAATAAAACAAAAAATGGTGCCACTAATTTCTATATATGTTTTCTCCAAAATAAATTGTACTGATTTCAGTGGGTTTCACTCTCGATTACAGAAACAAAAGAATCCACACCTTACTCAGACTGGAAGGAAATGAGGATTTAGATACAACAGAAAATGTGCTATTTCTAAAGAAAATTGTATATATCTCATGTAGGCTTCCAAATGGGTTGGAGGCTGGCTTAAAGCGTCATCCTTGGGGAGGGAAGGTAGTACCCTTGCTTTGCTTGCTCATCTGGAGCATCTTTGACAGACAGCAAGAAATCAAAGTGCCCCAAAAGGAAGAATGGGGGAAATGTTAAATTCAAGAGAAGGAAAATAATAAAAAGGCCACATGAAGCTGCTGTTTTTAAGTGGAGGCAGATCATACAAACAGCACCACAACTTAGATGTTATGATAGTGAAAGATGAAACAGCCAGCTACGTATTTCACTGTGGTTCCCCGCCCCCCCCCCCCAAAAAGTCCTCTGGAGAATATTTAGGCCTAAGTTGCAAAGTGGCAGCCAAACTGTTGAGTGTTTTACAGCATTCAAATACTAGTCTTTGTCAATTCTAGGCTTTGTAAACTTCTATTGACATGTTGGGGGAATTTCTTTTTTGTCACTAGCAATGGAAAATCAACTTTGCGGACTCAGGGGTTTGAGTCAGTAGTCCAAGCTGAGCTTCTCTGAAAAACTGATGGTCTAATAAGCCACTGAAATATGCTCAGGCCTGGTCTGAAACTTGTTTATTTGAAAGTGAGGCCCACTGAGTTTGGTGACACTCACACTCCAGCAGATGAGCTAAAGCTTATGGTCTCAACGAAGGAGAGGTAGAAAGAGCAAACTATCTTCCATAGGAAATGGAAAACAGGGTTCAGAACTTGAGTCAGGCTTGAGCCACAAAAATGCATTTTTTTTTTTGCAAACTCATTGAGTCACATGTATGGAAGACTCTGCAAAACACTTGAGTCAAGGGTGGTACTAGAGTCAAGGAGTGTCTAGTCTGCCTAGGGGTGCATGATTGTTTTCATGGCAGTCATTCAGACCAGGCCAGCAGTAGGGAGACAGGGAAGGGTTTGTTTGCTTTGTCAGAGGGGCAGAGGCAACAGTGGGCTGAGAAACCAATTACTTTGTCATTTGACAAACGATGGTCTTTCTCACATTTTCATTGACTGAAAGATGGCAGGAGCCAAAGGGGCTTGAGAAGCTGAGGGGCGTAAAGGAGGAAGAAAAGGGAGAAGGCAGTTCAGAGCAATAATGCTTTCTGCTGCTTGGAAAAGGAGAAGGAACCCTTATTGAATGACTAGCTTATGTGGGACTACTTCTGAGTAGTGCTACCAAGGACTGGATCATCCTGGTAAGCCTCACAGATGCTGCTTGTGATCCTCCACCCTTCTCCAATTATTCATTCAACTTTCTGGCATTCTGAAAATTTGCAGTCCCTTTCATCCCCTCTCACCCTGTTTACAGATGGGACAGAATAGCAAAGTGGTTACAGGCAGTGGTGGGAATCAAATAAATTAGCAACAGGTTCTATGTCCTAATAACCATATTTTATTTGGTGTTTTATTGTTTTTTAATTGTTTGGCCGCCTTGAGTTCCCCCCTGTGGGGGAAGAAAGGCGGGATAAAAATTACTCAAATAAATAAATAAATAAATAACCTAAATTAACAACAGGTTCTATGTCCCATTAGTAACCTCAGAACCAGGTGCTCATTAGCAAAGGGTTCTATAGAACCTGTGAGAACTCCCTGAAGCCCACCACTGGTTACAGGGTGACACTATGTCATAAACACAAAAGAGGTCAAGGCCCTCCAAAATGTAGACTAACCAAGAAAAATATAGGATATGACAAAACAAAAGCTAAAACCTCTCTTACGTATTGCTTAAATTGGTAAATTTAAACACTCTATTGCTTATTTATTAAATTTTAAACTATTACATATAATTTACTAATTACAAAAAAGCTACATGCTACCTGCTTACAAGGAAAAGGACAATATTTTTTTTCCCAAGACACAAGGGTAAAAAGATGATGTCCTGGAAAAAGAGGCTATATGGTCACCCTGAGTGGTTACTCCCCCCTCCCCAACACACACATGCACACACACACACATTGCCCAGCAGAGACCTGATTTTTCTATGACTGCCTTGGTGAAGCAATTCAACTTGTTCTACTGAGTTGCAGAGGGAATACTAATTATTGTGCCCGTTACAACACATTTTCAAGTTGTGTCCTGGGGCAGTGACTCAACTTGAGTAAAGCCACTCTAAATTTTCCCATCATTGGAAGCACATAATGTCAGATAGTACAGCTGGTGTTCCAACGTTCTTTAGTTAAAAAATATTTTACTAGGAATGGGACAAAGGGCAGTGTGGATGTAAAGAGATGGGTACACAATAGCTTTACAGCCTACAAAGAGTAGTGCGTGTGATACTCAGTCCTAATGGCAGTTGCCACTGTACACTGGAGGAGCTCAGCTGAGAAGCAGACAGTGCTCATACTCCCCCTTGATTTGTCCCCAGATATATGAGCTGGTATATGCTATAAGAACATCTATTGGCTTTGCTGAGCTAATTACACTGTAGAACATGGCACAGGCTTGTAGTGGCCCCAAGTGTCTTCTTTACTTTCTTAGATATTTCTGTTAAATTAGGCCTTGGGGATTTAGGGATGGAGGAATGTTGGTGGAAATCAACGAAGAGTTATTTTTACCTGAACAAAATAGGGCTTCAATAAAGGAGAAACCTGGTCAGACTTTGAAATTAGTTGTAGTTTCAAGGGTTCAGGATACATTTTGCAATAATAAGTGAAGTAGTGCACATAGGAGGTTTTAGGAGTGTAACTAAGACAAAATGAAAAACCCAAGATCCTACTGCGATTATGCTATTAATCTAAATTAAATCTGTCCTAAAAAGAGATGCCAATAGGCTGATAAACCGAAGATTATATTTTCCCCTTAGGATAAAGGGTGTCTACTCAGAAGAAAGGCCCTCTCTGTTCAGTGATGCTTACTCTGAGGAAAGTATGTGTAGGACTGCAATCTTAATGCTTCAATCCAAAGCACAGGATAAGCACAATCCCATGCCAAGTTCTGCATGTCTACTCAGAAGTCCCACTGTAGTCAATGGGACTTACTCCCAGGAAAGTGTAGGCTTGGTTACAGCCTGAGAGCCCAATCCTAGGCATGTCTACTCAGAAGTAAGTCCCACTGTAGTCAATGGGACTTACTCTCAGGAAAGTGTGGGCTTGGTTACAGCCTGAGAGCCCAATCCTAGGCATGTCTACTCAGAAGTAAGTCCCACTGTAGTCAATGGGGCTTACTCTCAGGAAAGTGTGGGCTTGGTTACAGCCTGAGAGCCCAATCCTAGGCATGTCTACTCAGAAGTAAGTCCCACTGTAGTCAATGGGGCTTACTCTCAGGAAGGTGTGGGCTTGGTTACAGCCTGAGAGCCCAATCCTAGGCATGTCTACTCAGAAGTAAGTCCCACTGTAGTCAATGGGACTTACTCTCAGGAAAGTGTGGACTTAGTTACAGCCTGAGAGCCCAATCCTAGGCATGTCTACTCAGAAGTAAGTCCCACTGTAGTCAATGGGGCTTACTCTCAGGAAAGTGTGGGCTTGGTTACAGCCTGAGAGCCCAATCCTAGGCATGTCTACTCAGAAGTAAGTCCCACTGTAGTCAGTGGGGCTTACTCCCAGGAAAGTGGTCCCAGTCTGGGGGACCTGCCACCAGGAGAGTGCTGTCCTGCAGTTGGTCGCCACAGCTGCTCTTCTTCTTCCGCGCATGCGCGTCAGCGGGAGCCCTGGTATTGACGGAGTTCAGCCTCCACGCCGCGTTGTGACCTCCAGAGCAGTGGAGTGCGCAGGGCAGAGCGGCATACTCGTTGCTCCCGCGGAACGGTAACAAACGTCATTTCCGGTTGCCGTCGTTTGGCGGGTTGTACGTAGGGATGGTGAGAGAAGACAGCGAATGTGGCGAGGACGCGTTCCCGGAGCAGTTCCGGTCCGTGTCTGAGAATGACAAGCACTGGGAGGCGCGGAGGGCCTTCATCCTGCGCAACAGCCCCGCGTGGGGGAGGGAGGAGACGCTCTCTCCCCTGCGCATGGACCAGCTTCTCTCGCTCTCTATGGTCTGGGCCAACCACCTCTTCCTGGGATGCAGGTAGCCACTTCCGGTTCCCAAGGGAGGGCCAGGTGACCCCCTTCCCTCTTACCCTCACCAGGGCAGGGAGAAGCCCAGTGGGCGGAGCTCCCTTTGGCTCCTCCCACCACTCCCTCCAGCACTGCTTCCCTGCCTCTGCTCCCCAGACTCCGAGGCCTCCATACTCTCAGGACCACAGGCTGGGAACCCTCACCACCACTCCCCTCCCCTGCACTCCACACCTCCTCTGATTTAGCCCTCTTCCTCATTTTGTCCTTTCTTCCTCTCTCTTTTTCCCTTTTTCTTTCTCATTTTCTTTCTTTTTCTCTTTTTTCTTTTTTCCTTTTTCTTGTTTCTTTTTTTCTCTTTTTCTTTCTCTTTTCCTCTTTTTTCTCTTTCTTTTTTCCTTGTTTTTCTTTTTCTTTTCTCTCTCTTTTTTCTCTTTTTCCTCTTTCTTTTTTCTTTCTTTTTCTTTTTTCTCTCTTCTCTTTTTTCCTTTTTCCTGTTTCTTTTTTCTTTTTCTTTCTCTTTTCCTCTTTTTTCTTTCTCTCTTTTCTCTTTTTTCTCTTTCTTTTTTTCTCTTTTTCTTTCTTTTTCTCTTTTTTCTCTTTTTTTCTTTTTTCTCTTTTTTCCTTTTTCTTCTTTCTTTTTTCTCTTTTTCTTTCTCTTCCTCTTTTCCTCTTTTCTTTCTTTTTCTTTTTCTCTCTTTTTTCTTTCTCTTTTTTCCTCTTTTTTCTTTCTTTTGAGCAGGAAGCATGCAGCCTTCTTGCAATTCATAAATTAGGTCTAATAAATTACATGTCATACTTTTTAATTATATTAAATTAGTTTTATTAATATATTAATTATATTACCTTAGTTTTAATTTAATTAATTTAGTTGTTAGTTTTTTTAACTATAAGTGATATAGTGCTTAAAGCAACACATACATAAGTGATTTTAGCTTTTATTTTTATCATGTTCTTGGCCAGGATTTTCCTGTTACTCTCTGCTTCTTTAATCTAGTTTTAAACTTGTATACTGCATGTGCTCTTACGTTTTTTGTGATTAAAGTAATGAAGCTCTTTTGAGAAGAGCTTCTCACTCACTTCTTAGCTTTCAAAATAACTTCCAATCCAACACTGTAAAACTATAAGATCTGACCATTTTAAAAAGTATGTCTTAATAATGAGAATGGAGGAATCTGTTTATAACTTACCCTGCAATCCTAAAGACACGTTCCTGGGAGTAAGACCCATTGAACACAATGTGGCTTACTTTGGGGTAAGTAAAAGTAGGCAACATAGTATGCACATAGTGCATACTTAACTCCTTATTTTTCTTAATGTTTAGCTACAACAAAGATCTCTTGGACAAGGTAATAGAAATGGCTGAAGGGATTGAAGTTGAAGACGCACCACATTTCATAACCCGTGATGAAATAATGAGAAAGGTAAATGTGTGGGATTTTGAAATTCTTGAAGAAAATAAAACTGGAAACACAGAGAGAACCCCCAGTCCTAACTAATTTAGGCCAGCACAACACCCCCATCTTCCCATTCTAAATCTGCTTTTGAAACTAGATGTGTATGTACAGTATAATCTAAAGTGAGCACTTTTAATAGCATTGAAATAACTCTGCATACATACTGAGAGTCAAATGCTGAGCATCTGTTTGGAATATTTGATGCTAATGCTTTTTTAAAAAAATGGCACAGCACTCTCTGTTGATGCTATAGCAGTCATACTCAAACTTAGGGAGAGATTTACTATTTCTCCATGTCTTTTCTGGGGAGCAACTGGGGCAGTGCCATGATCCTTTGGATCACGCCTCTGTAGAGGAATGAGGATGATTTTCTGCCCCCATCCAGGAACCCTACCAGGTTGTGAAAATTGCCCCCATTCCTTTGCAGCAGAGTAATCTTGATGAAATAGCTGTGCTGCTTTTAATCATTTCTTTGTACCTTAAAGGGAAAGGCACACCTTTACATGAACATGGAGTCTGAATAGTACTGCTGTAGTGTCATTCCATATGAATTCAACCAAAGTCTCAGAAACCTTGCACAGTCACCAACTCAGATTTGACTGAAAATAATTGGGTTGGTACTTCTCCGTATATAATGACCACTGACCACATGCCAAATATTAGGTGAAAAATCCAAAGGGTTTTTGGATTTTGGATGCCAATATCTCCAAAACTAAGAGGCCTTTTCTGATGTCAGATTCAGAAAGCCTTAGCCAAGATTACTCTATATATCAGAATTCATCCAGAAAACTTCATTTACTTCTGAGATATTAGCATCCAAAGATGGGTGCACAGGAAAATATGCAATCCACGAGTGTCAAAAATGGGTATGACGCCCTAGTTTGGAAGGGCCATAGCAGGGCCCTTTGAATTTTTTACCTAATATTTAGCATGTGGCCATTATATATGTAGAAGTACCAACCCAATTATTTTCAGTCAAATCTGAGTCAGCCACCATGGGACCTCTAGTCAAGTTCATACAGTGTTTTGGAAAACCTTTCTTTTAAAAATGTTGCATTGAATAGTAAGCCCCAATTATAAGTATAAAAATATTTGTTTTTATTGTCTTAAACTTCTTATACAAGTTTGCTTGCCCTGAATAATTTTCTGTCATTGTAAGCTAACCTTTCTATGTTTCATGGCTGCAGTGAAAACCTGACAACATCCATACAACATAGCTTACTACAAAGCTTTAAAAAAAAGACTGGGAGCATGTGTAGTTCAAAGGTACACAGGGGATCTTTCTATCCAGTGATATGTTATCCAATTATTTTACTTACAACTGATACTGCAGTATACCAAGGACTTGCAACAAGAAAAAAGGTTTCTGCTTTCAGGCTGTTAAATAATAATGTCATTACATTATTCACACCACCTAGTGGTTGAATGGGGTATACATCTATACCAGTTTATTCTGTGGTGTCCATAGTGCCGCAAGATACATGGAAGTGGTTATTTTAAAAGCTGTTTTTCCACTAACTTGGTATCCACTGATTTTTTTTAATCGACTGGAGGTTCTTCTCTGGAACCCCTGTGGATAACAAGGCACAAACTATATTTACGATTTAAAGTACAGGAGGACTGTGGAAAAATAAAACACCATGGAATGTCAACCTTGTAGACTTGGGGGTAGTGATCAGATATACTGGTAAACCATTGTTTGCTATTATTCATTGTAGATTTTAGGCAAGTGTATGAGTTAAGGCCTCTTTTATCTGCCAGGAGCAAGATAAAAAGATAAAGAGCTTCTGGGACAGCAGGAATTAAACCTTGCTGATGGTTCTATGCCAGGATTTCTATTAGTTGAGGCACCTTATGTAAAGGACAGATACAGTTTGCAGTGGGAATACTTCAATATTTCAGATGGATGTAACGATAAGAGACTTAACTAAATTCTACTGTATTTTGTATTTTTAGAATCAACATTAGTGCAGAAGCGGAGACCCTCATTATGCCACAGACAGCTTATATGGAGGAATATAATCTGGATAATGGAAGAAGTGACACTTTTTTACATTGGACATTGAAGTGACACTTTTTTTTACATTGGATACTTATTGCCAAGGATTTTTAAAGACTTTAAAAATAGTGGGTATCTTGATTTATTTTAAAGAAGGTACCAGGGATTGTCATTGTTTCCCCGTTGATCATCACACACAAAAAAAATTCTAGAAACCGTGGTCAGGGGTCTGAAGGAGCCAAAATATCTCTTATTCATTGAATAATTAAGCCACTGATTTACAGCCTGATTCTATGCATGTCAACTTAGAAGTAAAGCTGCAATCCTAACCACCCTTTCCTGGGAATAAGTGCTGTTGAACACAGTGAGACTTCTGAGTAGACATGCTTAGGAATGCACTGCGAGTCTTGTTCAATGGGCCAATTCAATTTGAAAATCTCTGGGAGATTTTACAGCACAAGCCTATGCTTGTCTGTGTAAAAGGTAAGTCCCATTGTCTTAGGGTGGCTTACTCTCAGGAAACTATAGGATCGCAGCCTCAGATAGGTTATAGAGAAAACTTACTTAGTCTATATGTCATAGTGAACACATACAAGAGTTCTGTTCTTAATGAGAAAAGAAGGCTGGAATGTAGATAGATTATTGAGTATCTACTGTTGGAGCAATGAAACCATGAAGGTATCATATTTCAGTGCATTTGTCTGTTGAAAAATGATGAATAAAGAGATTGGACTTTGCTGAAATCGACAAACTTACAATTTTTCTTAAAGAGTAGTCAGTAAAATCTTTTATAGATAATTAGAAAACATAGCCTGAGAAAGGGAATATAAATGAATAAGGCTGCAGTCAGTCATAGAATCCTAGAGTTGGGAGCCAGTGGGTCATCTAGTCCAACCCTCTGCCTGTAGCAGGAAATCCTCCTAGAGCATCTCCAACAGATGTTTGTCAAGCCTTTGCTTGAAGACACCCAGTGAGGGAGAGTCTACCACTTCCCTTGGGAATCTGTTCCACTGCTGAACCGCCCTTACCGTCAGGAATTTTTTCCTGCTATCCAACTGGAATCTCCTTTCTTGCAGTTTGTACCCATTGGTTTTAGTTCCTGAGTGTCCTAAAGATACTTTCCTGGAAGTAAGACCCATTGAACACAATAGGGCTTACTTTTGAGTAGACATGGTTAGGATTGCAGCCTAAATAAATCAATAAAAATTTCCTATGTGAGAGCTGAATTAGAGATTCGAATTTTCAGGTCTTTATTTCTATGTTGAAAATGTATTTTATTATAACTAACAGATAATATGACATATGTTACCTAATAGTTATGATTTTATAGAAGAAATGTAATTTGAGTACTCTGTGTTCGCCACAAAACTTTAAAGATTTGTTTTTTCTTTGTCCTTCCTTGTTTTCTTTTTTAATTCTTGTTTAATAAAAATTGTAAAGATAAAAAAGGAAAACTAAAAATTAAAAATATCCCTAAAATTGCCTAGGTTAAACTTTGCTATTCTAAAATTGCCTAGGTTAAACTTTGCTATTCTTTATTCTTGTGGAAATTTTGTATATTGAGATGGGGGGACCATACTTTCTTCTATTTTTAATAATAAGGGGATTTTTGGTAGACATGGTTATTTTAATTGGGTTTCAGTGTATTAGCATAATAAGTTGTCAGTAAAGCTAGTAAGAAAAAGCATGTAACATCTACATAAAACTTCTGTGAGAGGTTATATGGGACTTCAGCAGTACACATCGCCAATAAAAGGATGACACCCTTTTATATATGTCCTTGCCTTCCCGAACTGGAGAAGTTTGTGAATGTTCTGACTTGGTATCTGGAGATGTGGAAGACCTGACAGGAGCAAACAAGCTGAAATTAATTCTGACTGAAAGTGAGGTTTTCTTGGTTAGGTGACTTTCAGTTAGTGGATTGATGGATTGTCTCGTTCTCTAGCAATGCACTGCCCATGAACAACCAGAAGCTCCATTTGAGACTGCAGTTTGATTCAGCTTTATCCCTGATGTCTCATTGACTGTTGTAGCCTGCAGCATATGCGCTCCACTTCCATTAGTGTGCCAGCTGTGCCCATTCCTGTCACAAGAAGACCTAGCATATGTCCTAGCTATATCACGGACTATTTGTAACATATATAGTTAAGGCTGCCTCTAAAGCCTATTCAGAAACTTCCAACTGGTGCAGAATGGAGCTACAAGGGTTTTGAGCAGGGTGGACCTTTTGAGCAGGGTGGACTTTTACAATGATGCTATTCATCTGTTATTTAATATTCATTGACTGCTTCCAGGCACAATTTAAAATGCTTGTAATTGCCTTTAAAACCCTAGTTTTAGTCAAAATATCCAAAGGATCACCTTCTAGGTGAGACTGCTCATTTTAAAAAATCTATGAAGACTTTATTATGCATTACACTGCCATTGGTTCAGTAACCGCTGATACGTGAGACCTTCTTAGTGATTGTCCTAGCCTGTGAAATGCCCACGGATATGCAATGTGCCCCTTCCACCATATGTCTTTTGGTAACAGTTGAAGGCCTGCTTTTTTACCAGACCTTCATAGATTTTAAAAAATGATTGTTTCTTTCTATAAAGGTTTTGGTGGTTCTCACTTGGTTGGATTCTTTTTGTATTGCTTTAATTCCTATAAATTTTTTGGTCTTGTTTTAAAAAAATTTCAAGAAAAGGATATAATCAGTGGTGGGATTCAGTTAAATTAACAACAGGTTCTATCTCCTAATAACCTAAATTAACAACAAGTTCTATGTCCCATTAGTAACCAGTTCTCAGAACCAGATGCTCATTAGCAAAGGATTCTGTAGAACCTGTGAGAACCCCCTGAAGCCCACCACTGGAAAAAAATAAAAGTATATAGTCTATGTCTGGAAGGAATACTTGTTGACTTTGATCAAAGGAAAACTGGATATGAGTGATTTGTTTCTTAAAGGATATTGTCAGAGACTGGAGATTAATTTCCATAGATTTATAAATTGGGGAAATTTTTGATGATGGAGATTGTGTACAATATTGTGTTCTTTGCATAAAGCAAAAAAAAGTCAAAATAGCTTAAGAATGAGTGAATTGTCATAAACAATGAATTCAAGCCTTTTCTATATTCCATTCTGATGATATGGACAAATTTTGCCAAGTGAGGAACACTTGCTCCAAATGTGCAGGACTTTTAAGCAATTATATAAAGTGTTGCATTGCTCAACAGGCTTGTAAAAATAGACTTTAGTTTTTGGCAGCAATCCTAAAGACACTTTCCTGGGAGTAAGACCCATTGAACACAATGGGGCTTACTTTTGAGTAGACATGGTTAAGGATTGTTCTCTTAAGTGAATTGAGTTTTAATTGTGTTTTAAGTTACTTTTAAATACTTAAATATTCTTTTAACCAAATATTTCATTTTAATTACCTTAGCCTAGACAAGGAAAACAGTATGAATTCAGAAATAATGTTGAAATTTGGTTCATCCTGATCTGGATGCTCTGAAGATGATTTATGGATGTCTATAAAGCAACAGCTGTGCTGCATCTCCTTTTTCTTTTTAAAACTGTTGAAAGTTGATAGTAAATATCCTATCCAAATGAATTTTTTTGTTCATGTTACATATCTCATAAGCCGTAAGAGTGCATAAAAAAGAGTATAAATAAGCAATGTTGCTCTTTTTTGTTCTCAGCTGTAAAATAACATGTAAATTTGCCTTGATGCTTACCTAACGCTACTGAGCTGCAGTGCTGGTTTCTGTTCTGGTCCACTTTTTCACTCCAAGAGTTTAATTTATCTATATATATAAAAGGCATCATCATCATCACTGACTCATCAACACCCAGCCAAAACCGCTGGGCCTATAAGCGTGAAATTTGATGAGGGTGTTCCTTCCATGATGGAGGGATCCACTAAGAACCAGTTTTCAGAAATTCCAACCAGAAGGGAGTGAAAAGGGGCGCAATGCGTTTTATAAAACTAATCTTCATCGTCATTACTGACTCATCAACGCCCTGCCAAAACCGTCAGGCCTAGAAGCGTGAAATTTGAGGAGGGTGTTCCTTCTGTGATGGAGGGAGTCACTAAGAACCAATTTTCGGAAATTCCAACCGGAAGGGGGTGAAATGGGGTGCAACGTTTTTTTCTTCCCTATACTTTGCATTGAAGACTCAGTGACTGATGGATGCTCTGTCCCAACCCCTGGATCTAGAAGTGTGAAATTTGGAGAGGGTGTTCCTTCTGTCACATCAAGAACGGATATGGAGAAATTTAACCCTTAAGGAGCTGAAAAGGGGTGCAACGTATTTTTGTCATACACTTAACATGAAAAACTATCCAACATCCATCTGATTTGGTGCTCAGTGCCTAGTGCACTGTGGGGGATGTTCAGAGGAAGGGGTTGCTGACCTGGAGGATGAACATGCTGTTGCGCATGTGGAGGTGATGCGCATGGAGAGGTGATGTGCATGCGCAGATGCTGCACATGGGGGACTGATGTGCATGGTGGGGTGATGCGCGTGGGGGGATGATGCGCATGGGGGACTGATGCGCATGGTGGGGTGATGCACATGGTAGGTTGATGCGCATCAGTCCCCTATGCGCCTCAACCTCCCATGTGCATCAACCATATGCATCAATGGGGGGAAGTTGCGCATGGGGGGAAGTTGCGCATAGGGCGATGATGAGCATGGGGGGATTTTGCGCATGGGGGATGTTGCACATGGGGGGTTGATGCGCATGGGAGGGTTGATGCGCATGAGGGGTATGGCGTACGGGGGGGGGGGGGATTTTATTCCCGCAACGCGGGTATGCTTTTTGCTAGTTGTATATAAAAGAGAAAAGTCACTGACTGACTCACTCACTCATCACTGCCCTGCCAAAACCGCTGGGCCTAGAAGCGTGAAAGTTGGGGTGGATGTTCCTTCCGTGAGGGAGGGGTGCACTAAGAACCGGTTTTAGGAAATTCCAACCAGAAGGGGGTGAAAAGGGGCGCAACGCGTTTTCCTCCCTATACTTTGCAATGAGAATTGCTGACTCCTCAACATTCCTCCCCAACTGCTGGGCCTGAAGCATGGAATTCTGGGAGTTCCTTCTGTCACCTGAACACCCACCAAGAACCATCTGGAGACATTTAACCCTTCAGGGGCTGAAAAGGGGGAAAAGTGTTTCTGTCCTATACTTAACATGGGAGACTGAACAACATCCAGCCAATTTGGTGCTCAGTGCCTTGTGCACTGGGGGATGTTGTTCGGAGGAAGAAGTTGTACTGGCGAGGATGCTGTGCATGGGGGAAAGTTGCACACGGGGGGATGTTGCGCACGGGGGGACTGATGCGCATGGTGGAAAGTTGCGCATGGGGCAAGTTGCGCATGGGGTGTTGATGCACATGAGGTATTGATGTGCATGGAGTGTTGATACGCTGTGGGGGATTGTGTATGGGGAAATGTTACTCCTGCAATGCGGGTACACTTTTCGCTAGTTTTTTATATATTGCATAACAGCCTGCACATATATGATTAGATTTTATAGAAATTATTAAATTAGAAATTCTTATACTTCCCTATTAATTTTAAAGATTTATTCCTACTATCATACACTTCCAGTATTGTAAAATTATAATTTTATAATCATATAATAATCTATTTAAAAATGAAGTCACTCACTCACCAACACCTAGCCAAAACCGGTGGGCCTAGAAGCATGAAATTTGGGGTGGGTGTTTCTTCCATGTCTAAGGGGTGCACTAAGAACAGGTTTTCGGAAATTCTAAGTGTATGGGGGTGAAAAGGGGTGCAATGCATTTTCCTCCCTATACTTTCCACTGAAGAATCCTTGATTGAGGATAGTTATAATTTTAAAATTATATAATACTGTAATTATATAAATTATTATATTATTTTATAATAATGTGCTTACTGTGAGTGAATATTGTTTGGGAAATATTATACAGGAGATGGACTAACCTCCACCCACTTAAAGGTTTATGTGAAAATGCTAGACTTTGAAAATTTGATGCATATTTCACAATTCTTTATCACTACAATTCATTTGAACAAGCCAAGGAAATCTTTCTTCTGCATTTAGCAAAAGCAAGCCTTAAATGACCTGCTCTGTCTGTTAATGAGAAAGTTGTTATAGCAACATGTATTCTGATATCCATACAGGCGTGCTATTTATATCGATGTAATAGGACCTTAACCATAACAAAGATCACATGCAGAGCAAGCAGTCTGCTATGAAGGAAACTGAATTAGCAATTTGTAGGAAAAGTTGCACTGATCTAGCTCAAAAGGTGACTTTTAAGTTTAATGCATTTGTGTTTCAGGCTGGTGAACTTGCCTAATGCAAAGGATAAACACAGTTTACTCATGTGTTAAATTGTAATAGCTGGTTTTAGTATGAGTTTTATGTTGTTGCCATTCATAAAATACTAACTTTTTAATAGGAAAGTTTAAATTGTTTTGGAAAAGTAAACAGAATCTTGTGACTGAAGTCATTTAGGACAATGTGAGCTTCCACTAGAAAACACAAAATTCTATGTTTCAGTGCATTCTTCTATTAAGTAAAATAGTAATACAATGACAGCATTTTATACTGTTTTGAATCAGGAGCATTTCAAATATTTCTTATAAAAATAATTTCCTACTAAACTTGGAAAATATATTGTGCAATTTTTGATTATTCTTATACTACTTATGAATGTGGTTGACCATAGTGATCCTTCAGTATGGGTGTGGTATTTGTAATCTGGGTAGTCTAACCCAAATTTGTGCTGGAACAGTCAGAATGAGTGGCCTTTGCTATATCCAGTGCAAGTATAGTGCTGGCTGAAGCACAATTCAAGGTAAGGGGATATCTTTCCTCTTCATGTTGTACTCCAGCCACCCTTTGGGGCTATTTGGATTTACACCAATGAGTTTGCCAGTGCCAATCTGAGTAGTCCTTGTAAACCCAAATAGGTTGGGAATGGGAGTTAGAATTTGACCTTTGCTACAGTGGCTGATGGTACTCCACCAGTCCCACTGTGCCGCCCAGTCAGCCTACTCCCAGCCTGAAAAGTCACTTCCCACAGAATGCTCTCCTATTTGCTTGCCTACTGAGCAGGCAGTTAACTGCAGATCTGCCTGTCTAGTGAAGCTCCTGTTGCTGTCTAGAGGCTCGTACTATGGTCTCATTGCTGGAGAGTGGGTGGCCCCCAGCAGCCTAGGAAAAGCTTTCCATTGCTCCAGCATGTCACAGTGTACTGACTGGGGTTGGATGTGGAAACTTAGGTTTAAAATGCCACTCAAACTGTGATGCTCAGCTTCTCACACCGCATCCTCTCCCAAGAGATTTTTGGGATACAGCTGCTAGTCTTTCTGCTTGGCGTTCAAAGCAGAATACAACAATATGTAAAGACTTCAATTATGTCCAAACTGGATTGTGAAGTACTTCTATCACATGAAAGTGTCAACCAAAAAGGTGTTGAATTCAGAATTGTTGTATGTAAGCAAATTTTGGTTTGCATGCTAAAAGGCAACTTACTGCCTAAAGATGGAACGTGGTAACAAGAAGCATGCAAGAGATCTGTGAGTCCGTGGAAAGAAAACTGAAAGTGACAAAAATGTCTAGCACTGAGGTTGTGTATTTCAGCTTTACATGAAATTTTATATATAAAACTCTGTTAAGTGATTTTTCCAATTTAAAAATCTAAAGAATTCAAAAATAAGGCATTCAATATTTTGAAAAAGTACAGATTTACAAAATATGTATATTCTGTCATGAAAACTTCACACCAACATTATACACTTTGAAAAAAATACAAACAGGATATATTACAAATTTATGTAGCAATAACTTAGGTCATAACATGCAATAAAAAGTACATTAATCAAGGTACATAAGCTTTTAGAGTTTTGAAACTGAAGGGCTTATTTCTGCAAACACATTTGTATGCAAGTCAAAACGTGGCACTTGAGAAATTCTGGTAGCATTTCCTATCGCGAGTTAAATTGTACATGATGATTATGAAGACGTAGGTTAATGAAGTTGCCATTTCTTATGAATCATTCCAACTCTGTTCAACAATAGCTGAAACTCTTTTTTCATATTCACGTTTGTTTTCCTGATAAAGTTGTGCAGCCTGACTGTTGGCAGGACTATTTGGGTTGGGTTCATCAAGCAGCGACTAAAGGCAGACAAAGAAGCCAAAAGAAAGAAAGAAAAATGTGAACTGATATTCATTACCACAATAAAAAAACATCTCAGGATATAGCTGACCAAGCCATGAATTTGCTCAGAATATATCAATACAACCAAAGCCATGAATTTGCAACCTACAGTAAGTCTTTAAAGAGGAAATAAATCCCCCAAACCACTTCATTCCTCATACCTATAATTAAACTGTTTAACCCCACAGATATGAAAAATGAAAATATATACACCCATGATGTTGTATTTCGTTACAGATGATTTATGGAGCACAATTTATCAGACACAGTTCTTAACTACCCACTCTATACACAGTATTGTGGCTACACTGATGCAATGAAGAAAAATCATAAACTGAATCTTTTCTCAAAAGTATTTTTGGAAAAATATAATACTGATTGGCCAGCCAATAGCTAAAAATAGTTCACAATGTTCACATAATGTGTGACTGAGAATTAAAATGCACAGCTCTGGAAAACGGGACTCATTCAGCATTTATTGTTGGCATACTTACCTGAATAGAGGTTAAAATAGATGAGACGTCATATGTTGGACTCCAGCGATTCTGAAGGATATCTAAACATATGCTACCATCTGCATATACTAAAAGAAGAAAAGTTTTAAAATTATGCCACCGTTCCTACAATTTATTATTAGCCAAATGTAAAGGATGCAATTCTACACACTTTTCTTAACATAAGCCCCATTTGGCAATTCGTATATCGTGGCTGCAGTAAAAATTTTCAAAGCCAAAGTTATACCCCAACTGCTAACTTCCATGCCTCACCTATTTGGTTATCTGCTATCAATAGTTTAGTAGAAAAGATTCAGTCATCCTTCTTTTACAGTACCACATTGTGTTTTTACGTGGCCCTCTGCTTAGAAGGGGGAGTTATGAGGCCCGAGATGGTGGTATGGATCAGTTCCTTTCAATTCAGTAATTGTATCTGCTATGTACATGACAACAACCCTTATATTGCCAGGCTTTCCAATTCAATAACTCCACTTAAATTCAAAACAATTCATGAAAAAAGTTAAAAAAACTATTGCCATTGATGCAGATTCCACAGGAGCCATCTCATGTGTACCATGTCATGTGTACCATCTTGTGTACAAACGTCTCAAAGAAAGGTTGCTAGATATAGAATATATGATGCAGCATGGAAAACTTGTTCCCCTTTATACATCAACTTTTTACCAAGTGTGCATAAAATGGCTACCTATCTTTCATGATGAACCTAGAGACATTTATTTGGAGTAAGACCCATTTAACATAATAGAGCTTGCTTTTGAGTAGACATGCTTTTAATTTAACAAATGAAGGGTGAAACAGAACAGACATCTTTCAAGAGCAGCTTTGCAAGATAAATCTCTTCACTCAACTTTTTAGCTAGTGTTGAGACCAAAGTAACAACTGACCAATACTAGTTTTTAATGTTTTATCTATTTTATGATCCATTATTGTAAGTATCCCCTGCTTTCTGATGGTTTGTTGTCTTCTGATCCATTCTTTCAACATCTTTCAATTATACCCAGAACTCATTTATTAATCACATGTTCTGCTCTTTCAACCTCTCCGCTGTTCCAAAGGCCAAAATTTCCCTTCCCCATGTTGTAGCTTCCATTTCTGTTGTAGTCCCATTCCTGAAGGAGTTATTGAGAAATCTTTGTGCAGCAACAGGAATTTGCAGGATAAAAGGGGCACATGCAATTTGCTAGCTAAAAAAGCACTGGAAGCAACATTTATAAACTCTAAAGGATTGGGTTCCACTTTTCAACAGTTTTCACTGTTGAACAGCGCTCTGGTCCCTAACAGTGCTCTGGTCCAATAAGTGGGAGATGCCTGTATATTGCTTTGTCTGTTTTTATGCTAATAAAGATAAACTGATTGATTTTATAAGCTCTTTCAACACAATGGGATATCCATCCGAGAAGACACACATAGGACTATGTTACAAATGAACCTGTGAAATAGTGTTTTTCTCACTATTTCTAGGAAGTTCCACATTTCAATTCATACTGACCACATCAGTTCAGCAATTTCTGCAATCATGAGCATATACTGTAGGGTTGGATTCAGAAGACTAAAATACCACTTATAGATCAATAATTACCCACCCTGCTCCTCCACACTACTGGCCCCATTGAAAGGACAATCTCAAGTTCTATAAGGCTCTTGGTAATTGTGTGAAATTTGGGGATATGGCTGCCAGTGGAAGGAAAAGTCAATTGAAATATCCCCTACCATGTAAGTGAAAACGCTGGTCTGCTCATGCAAACCCACTTTCATATCCAACCTACTCATTCAGAAACACATCTTCCTTCATTTGGAGCTTACTTTTAAGTAAACATACATAGGTTCAAATTGCACAACATATTTTTAAGAACAGTCACTTTCTCAATTAAGTGCAATCATGCAAAATCTAGTTAGCCATGTGTGACAGCAAATTCAGAGACTTTCTCATGCAGACAGCATTTTATCAAGAATTCATTTTGTGTAGGAGGAAAACCAGAGTTTAAAGTTGGTCCCTTAAATGTATAATTAGTAAACATTTCTCTATATTCTTCTATAGTTAAATTTGTAGTTTGAGACTTATGAACTATAGTGAGAAGAGAATAGTATGATCTGAAAGAACATGGTGTTCTTTTAATTTTAGAAAAAAATAAGGGGAGGAGAAAAAGAACTATACCTAACTCAACTTAATGGCAAAAATAACAAGCTTTTCTCAAACTATGAGACAGGACCTGATTTCCCACACAGCCTCCAATGAAAAAAATGAGTGATGGACAAATTAGTAACTAATCAACTCAAGCTCTGAGGCTATCAAATGTTAGCTTCTTATTATGCTGCAAAATAATGTGATCCTGGAGTTTGCAAGCTGGTGTAAATATAGGGAGATAAAGTTTGAGTATCATTTTTCTGGTGTTTTTCCCAAATCTGTCAACGATGGTAGTGGGGACAGGTGAAAGCTGGGTCATATAAGACTCTCAAGCCTTGAACCTATTAATTGCAGCTTCCTCATCACAAAAAAATGGATCAAGCTTGTAAATAAATTCCTTGTTTACTTGAAACAAATTTCTTGTTTATTTCTCAATCACCTTTTAAAAAATAAAGTCTCATAAAGCTAGGTAGGTCTCAATACAGTATAGTATTAAAAAGTGGGTCCCAGTGCTAAAATGTTTCACTGCATTAAAGGCTTTGATTTCTGTTAGCAGAACAGTTTGAGGCTTGTAAATTAAGTCATACAAACTTCCCATAGACACAAAACATTTTTACAGGAAAAGAATGGATGCTGCTGATCCTGGGAACTCTATGGGTGTGGTATTTGTAAAGCTGGTTTAACTTTAGACAAGGCTGTTTAAAAGTATGTGTAAAGTAATTCCGTTAACCAGACTGCAATAACTTATCTGAGAATAAGCACCAATGATTTCAATGGGACCTCTGAATAATTATGGATAGGATTGCACTGTAAAGTAACTTAATTCTGAGTAAACCAAGAGTACCTACCATTAGGATGAAACATTTTTGACAAAAACCTAACAGTTGGAGGTTTATTTGGATATTCCTCTGAAAACTCTATTATAAGCTTAAAGGTACCTGCACAGAAAGGAAAACAGAAGAAAAAAATTATACATGTAATTGCTTTCAAAAGTCAAACATGACATTTTAGATTTGCAAGAGTGACTAACATCAGGCTTACTATTCTAAAAATAGTATTAGACTAACTGCTTATTTTTATTTCAAGTGTAAAACTCTTCAATACATACAGTAGCTATGAATAGAAATAACATCAGCATCATAATATCTTAACAGCCAACTTGAACTATGCATCAGAATACAGAACACAAGATATTCAGTTAGCAATCTGCATTTTAATTCAGTGTTGTATTTCTGTGGAATCCCAACAGGCGAAAATACAAAACTGGTGTGCCCTTTCAGTCCAAAATGGATTTTTAAATAACTGTGTATGCCAACTTGTTCAATGGTGTAATTTACAGGCTGTAAAATTTTAAGTTTACATAGACGTGCCTATTATGGTGGAGGGATTTTAAGGCTTTTTCAGAAATAATGTATTTTCTAAATGGGAAGTCTTTACAGTCGCAGCACAGCCTGAAATCCATAACATGATGTGACAATCATATGGGTGGCATATGACGTGGTAATGGTAATATGGGCATATGGTCATGGTAATATTAGCAAAAACAACAAATGGTCACAGTGATCATATCAGTAATGGATTCAGCAGTCGAAACACCAATGGCAAAAGAGAGCTTGACTTTTCTGATGCTCCGAACCTCGTTGTTAACAGCTGGTTCTGGAAGAAGCCTTCATTCCTTGTGACCTGCTGTACCACAGGACATAATCACAGATTGACTCCATCCTCATACGACATGGCAATCTGTAGATAGTCCTTGATGCCAAAACGATCCTGTTCAAAATGGTCACAATTCAACATCACCTGCTCATTGCTAAATTGCACACTGAGCAACTGAAACAGCAGAGTGAAGAGCGTACCAGAACCACACACACATCAAGTAATGTCGTAGGCGTGTATAGAAGCAAGTAGAAGCAAGAAGCAAATAGACGTGGGTACGGGAGGAGATGGATGCATTTGATGAGTTCTAAATGCCTACCATAAAGACCATTGAAGAAACATAGCAGAAGGTGATATTAGCAAGGTAACACATGCCATTAGCAAGGCCTGATGGGTCCTGGCCTGATTGGATCTCTGAAAAGTGGGTCCCAAGCTAAAGTTTGGGAATCCCTGCAAGAAGATGATAGAAAGGTTGCACCCCTGAAGGTGACACCAATAGTGACCAAAACATTATTATGATATATACTGTTGAATGTGTAATTTACAGCAGATTGCAATGTAAAAAACCACTGTAAAATATCTTTATCAAAACGTATAAAATATCTTTATCAAAAAAAGAGGAGGTAGAATAATGGCACATAATTATTCTGCCCACCATCCAGGTTGTTGTCCTCCATTTCATGGGGGTGGTGCACTGGCTTCCCATACTGGGTGACACGAACCCTAGTGGTGCCAGTGAACATACTAATTGGTGTCCTGGAGCCAGCAGGCTTGTAAGAATTGTATGAGTTACTAATTTCTGTAGAAATATTTGCAGAGTTCCTACTCACTCCATTTCTAGCATGGACCGAGATGATAATAATCAAATGTTAATACAGAACAGCTTCAAACTTACAGAAAACACTTGTATGTCTGTCTTAAAACTCACTTAAACCAATTATGTATACCAAACTTTTTTTAAAAAAAATGCAACTCATACAGAGTTGAAATAATATTCTCACCCAGTCCCCCAGTCTTCAAGATACAACACTCAAGTTGGAGAACTCTTATCTAAACCACTGGTTTAGATGACTCAAACTCTTATCTAAACCACTGGTATAACATACAGCTTGATTATTTTCCCTGAGACAGTTTTATATACAGATCAGTTCAAGAGAGTTTCCGGTTGTTTATATTTGCAGTATCAAAAGATAAATCAGAACAACGTGCCAAGGACAAAAACAGATACAACCAAACAGGCATGACAAATTTTGGAATATTTTAGGACAGTGTGTCTCAAACTGTGGGTCAGGACCCATTAGATGAGTCGTGAACTAATTTCAGGTGGGTCCCTAATTTCGGGTGGGTCATTTCAATATATTTTTAATGTATTACAGCCCAATACAGAGTAGCACTTGGATTGCCCTATCTTTTACTAGGGTGGAGCAACTGCAAGGTGCTCTACCCTAGTTACTCTGGAAAAGACTTACGGGAAGCCGCAGGCAACAAAGAGTGCCCCAAGAGAGGTGGACCTGGACTGCTCTAACTGGAGCAGCCAAGGCAGTTCAGGAGAGGCATGTTGAGGGCATGTTTAGCATTGCTTAGGGCAGAGCAGTTACTCTGTACCCAGAGCCTGTTTCCAGGGCAGAAATGCCCTCTTCTAGCTCCTCAAAGTTATACCACCTCAGGAGCAGGTATAGTAATGAGTAGACCCATAGGGGTCAATGATAAGGCCCGAGTAAGAATGGCAGTGTTGACCAAAAATCTGAGTTGTTGGCCAGCCTAGCTGCAACCCCTGCCTCTCAACCTCAGGATATGGCACAACTATGCAGCCCACTAACCTGGGGATACAGCAGGCCATTCCAAGGATCCATTCCAAGGATCCACCCAGGTACTGCAGCTGTAACTGGCTGTCAGGAACTTGTGGGCTTCTTTATAAGGCAAACACCACAACTGTTCCTTGTTCAGTGTGATTTGAGGGAGGTTCTCCTCAGGAGCAAGCCCTCCCCAACTGTCACTTAATTGATGCCAACTTAGCATTCTCTGGAGCAGTCGGCAGCCCAGGCTTCCTGTCTGGATGCAGCATAACTTTCTGCTCTGGATACAGAATAATTGGGGCAGCCCAGTTAGGGCTCGTCTCACTGCCCATACTTCTCACTGCCCATTGTCTTTACGCTACCATGGTATGTAACTGCAAATGGTCCTACTTGATGATGTCACTTCCGGTCATCACATAACTTCCAATGGGAATTGACAGATACTCTAAAAAGTAGGTCCCAGTGCTAAAAATTTGAGAACCACTGTTTTAGGAGATGTGAAATGGTCCTCTGAACATGCCTCAAAGTAAAGAGACTGCTGAATGTGGAATTTCCAGATCTAATTTTAGGTCCAATTTATGTATGTAATGTTGGTTTGAGACAGCTTCTTTTCAAAATTTGGGTACATTTGTAAATTACTAAGCTGTCAACCAGCAGTACTGGGTGACTATTCTATTCAGTGCCTTGCTGATGAACACTGTAGCTGGGATCCAAAAGCTACTGTAAAGTACCAGACTATTGGAATTTTGGGGGGAAGGAACCCCTCCTCTTCAAATACAAATTTGCAACATAACTTGGGGAATGTCATTAAAGAAATACAAATCCTTTGACATGCACACTTGACTGTGCAGGTCTTTGGATATTAGCCTATTGCTTTGGAGTATTTTAGACAAGATGCTGATGTTACTGCAGATAAGAGGAAGAAGTTGAAAGGACCAAAAAATGCTTAATAGAACTGGGATGTAGAACTGGGATATAGAACTTCTTTCTATATTTGGAGAGGCAAGCCGCACTTTAGAACTCCAGAGGAAAATACAGCCAAACTTGCCAAGTTGTTAGTAAAGACTAACTGTTGATTAGTTCACAATTCCATATTACTTTTTGGCTTAATTACAGTTAACCAACATTAACTGGGGTACACTAGGAAGAACTAAGATATCTCAAGAGGTATATGAAGACATTAGAAATGTATGTGTTTTGCTTGCTTTGGCTGCAATTTGGAATGCAATCAGGAGTGCATCTATCACAATACCCAAATCAGCAATGCCAATACCATCAATTCTGCATTTTAAAACAGTCTATTGATATTTCCATATTGTTATAATTTGTGGTCAAATAAATAAGTAGTAGTACTTGCCAATAGTTCCCATCAGAATACTGGGCTTTAAAATGTTTATAATAATTGATAAGCACAACATTCTAGCCAACATCAATAGATCATTTCTAGTTTTCTGTAAATAACTGCTGTAGGTGGAATTTTATCATAATTATACAATCTTAGATAACGGTTGCTTATAAGAACATTATTAAAAGCAAAACAATGATGACTAAGAACTTACCATCTTCAAAAGGAGTACCTTCTGGCCTAGAAAGAGAGAGAAATACATTTTTTAAAAGTGATTTTTAAGAGACATTTTCACTTTGAATGAGAAAGAGAAACTAAAGTAAAAGAATGTAAAAAATAGTATATATTTCTTATAACATTTACTACAATCTAAGTTTTATGAAACCTATAATAAGGATACTGCTTAAGCTAGAATCAGTGTAATACTAAGCATGTCTACTCAGAAGTAAGTCCCATGGTGTTAAATAGTGCTTATAGTGTGGTTAAACTTGCATCCTATGTTACTGAAGACAAAGAAATATAAGAGGAGCTTCTGTTGGATCAGGCCAAAGGCCCATCTACTCCAGTTTCCTGTATGACACAGCGGCCCACCAGGTGCCTTATGGAGCATGTATGACACTTGCATCCATGTTCCCCCCTTCATCTGGCTTTTAAAGGCTGCCTACATCTACTATCCATGCATACACACACCTCCCTCATATCTTGTAACCTGTAATGATCATTTCCATTAGGAATTTGTCCAATCCCTTCTTAAAGGCTAGATGCCATCACCACATCCTGTAGCAGGGAGTTCCACAGACCAAATATTCCTGGGTAAAGAAATATTTCCAACATTCAATTTTAGTGGATGTCCCCTAGTTCTGGTGTTATGTGAAAGGGAAAGAGTATTTCCCTATCCACTATATATCCTCTATTTCCTCTATATATCCTCTATATCCTTATTCAGATGTGGCATCCAGAACTGGACACAGTAAGGCCACATTAAGGCCCATCCCATCTGCTGTAAGCAGAGTTGTAGTTTGAGACAATGTTTGGATTTCCAGTCAAAGTGCTGTTTTAAGAAGAAACTGACATATCTTAAATGGAAACTTTAAGAATGGTTCCATTCTTTAAAAAGAACTTCAATGCTTCCAAATTCATTATTTAAAAATAACAAGAAAAAAATGCAAGACAAAAATAGAGCTACTTGTCTCCATGTCCCTTGCTGTACTGTGAACATGTTGGAGTACGATCTGGCTGTTTCTCAACAATCTGTTTCAGTTGGTTCAGGCTACTTTAGTCAGCATTTGTTCAAGCGTTGTTCAAGCCTTTGCACAGAGCAAATTACTTAGAAGTTATTTCTCCTATTTTGATTAAAGGAACTCTTCACTTACCCAAAAATTACTGCATTCCACTGCATTATATTGTTCTCAGACGGTGCACCACTGACACCCACAGGCGGGTCTTCTTGTAATCTAAGAAAATAAGATTTTCACATACATAAAAATCCAGAATATATACAGATTTTATTGATATAGCTTAACTGGTCTAATTCTGAATGCTTCCTGTATGGAAGCATTAAGGATACAGGAGATGGCTAGAGAAGTTTTAATCATCAAACTATCATTGCTATCAGTAGACAAAGCAGCAACATGCACTCCAGTGTTCAGAAGTTGTTCAGAAGTTGAGCCTGACCACCCAGGATATATTGAAGATTTAAAATTTAAATCTTCACTCTGACTTGCAGAGTAACAAAATGACTGCTCAGGTAACCAGCAAGTGATAGCTACATGGAAAAGGTAATTGATCTTTAAAACACAAATTAATAGCTAGCTATATGAACACATAGGAAAAAGTACTGAAAGAAGTACAGATTGGACAAATTGATTATACCAGGATACTGTAAAGTATTTTGACGGCATGGTTCTATTTGGGTTGGTGGGATGATCCCACTTAGTAAGAGTCCTATCACCTCATTTTAACTCAACATCATGTGCTATCACATTTCAAAAACTAGTATTGAAGCTTCTTTATTTTTTACGTCACTCAGTCCCTCAAGCTGGATTATTAACAGCACATCACCTAGCTTTAGTTACAGAAAAGCTGGACGTACAGCATTAACTCCTTCCACGTGGCAACCATGACCTCTATAATCTTGATTCACCTGCCTTCCATTATCTTTGCCATACAGTTAAATCATTACTATACACAGTAATATTCTCACTAGTATGCTTATAACATTTTGTGGGCAGGGGATTCAGAGAAGATTTGAATCCCCCACAGGCATTTTATTTAGAATATTTACAACCCACTTTTCATCAAGAAGTTCTCAAAGTGGTTTTTAGCAAAAGGAATGAGGAAGTGCTTCCCACAGGGGCTCAAATCTAAAAGAGAAACAATAGAGATGCTCACAAACATCCATTGGGAGGGATGCCATTCTGGGATAAGTATCTATGTATCTACAGTATTTATATACTTTCAACTAAAAAGTTCACAAAGCGGTTTACAAGAAAATGACAAAATTAATAGCTAATTAATAGCTAAATAGGTCCCTGTCCCAAAGGGCTCACAATCTAAAATGCAAAAGAACACCAACCAGCAGACACCACTAGAACAGACATAGCTGGGGTGTTTAGGGCCAATTACTTTCTCCCTGCTAAATAAAAGAGGAACACCCACTTGAAAGAGTGCCTCTTGCCCAGTTAGCAGGGATAATATATATATCTCAGACAGGTATATGGAATGGTCTATTAATTCTTGAGATGGAAACATTTGCAGCAAAGAGCACAATCCTAAGTATGTCTACTCAAAAGTAATTCCCATTATGTTCAATGGTACTTTCTCCCAGGAAAGTGTGGTTTGGATTGCACCCAAAGTGATACTGGGCATTACAGCAGATTAACAACATGTTGATGACAACCAGGAGTTCCTTTCCTCAAAACTATCCAGCTTTTAGACAGCTCTGTTATTCAAGCATGGTCAGTTCAATCATTTGACTGTCAACAGCAAAAGCTACCTACAACCTTGGCTGGAGAGCCAAAGGAACGTGACTTCTTGCTACATGATAGCCAGCGAGCACAACAGTGCGTATGTATTAAGCCCCATGTGCACTGTAGAGATAGTCTGAGTAATTAAAGGTTCATGGGCAACATATTGAGAAAAGCCTTTAGCTGGGGAGATTTTGCAGCTCAAATTGGGATTCCACATGCAAACAAAAGTTAACTGTAGGTCAGAGCACACACATACATCATTTACTATGACAGCCTGTAAATGAAATAAGAAACAGAGAGCCCAATCCTTTGCATGTCTACTCAGAAGTAAGTCCCAGCAGGGTCAATGAGGCTGATTCCCATGTAAGAGTGGATAGGATTGGGCTTTCACCCACTATGTATCTAGGATGTACTTTCACCCATTAACTTGGCTATAATTTAAAAGAGTGAATAACACTGATAGAGTTCATTTCAACTGCAAAGAGCTTCACATACATTATTTAAGTAACATTTACAGCAAGTGAGGTGAACTTTGAAATGGGAACTTTCTGGCACAATCACCCTCTTAATGACTAAGCTAGAGATGCAATCTCGAACATACTTTGTGGTAAATGTATTTCTGTTCTAATATTTCTACTGCCATGTATTTTTCCCATTCTGGATTTAGAATGTCTTTTTACTGGTAACCCAACGAAGTTATTCTTTGTCATAAAACAAAAGGGCTTGTCTAGGCTGGTTATTCTTTATAGAAATATACATTTAATACCTTCATTTTGGATGAACTGTCTTAAGTCACATGATGTAACATCCAAATAAAACCTAATGAATTTAATGCTCTGTAAATAGTAATAAAAACTTTCTAGCTTATATACTTTTTCCAAAATATTTCCCCATGGCAATTTGGGAGTTTTGAAGATGATAAATGCCGGTAAATACTGCTCCAGGAAAGAAAACTGATCTATAATGCTACTGCATGTCTGAAAGGACTTCTGTGGACATATCAGTATGTGGCAAAGAAACATCGGTTGCTGTAGTTTTGAGAAGACATAACTGTAATGTATTTGGCTCACTGACACAATATTCTAAATTATACATATACAACTGGTGAATCAAATCTCTTTAGTATGTTAGAATAATGAATGCATCATTTAAATAGCAAAACAGAATCCAATTTTCTCTAGAGATAAAGAAGCTAACTGAAAACTATACATTAGTACAGAAATATATATTTTGTATAGCCCTAATTTCTATTTGTAAATGTTATTTTGGATCGCCATGGCCTCTAAGGAGCACCTATCCAACTTAAGATACATGGAGAGACATTCAAAAATAAAGTTAGAGAAAACCTGAAAGTTATAGTTTTCTCTCCTGAGTTTTTCCCCCCAGCTATATCAGTTTATTAAACTATCAGATTTAGGAACTGGGTCTCAGAGCAAACCAAATGTGAGCAAACTACAAATGTATGGAGATGATCTAATTCTTTAACTTTATTCACAAAGTATTTGCTGCCAAGCCCCTTTTTAATGGGGTAATTTTAAAAGAAATTTATCAGTGGCGCAGCTTTGTATAGTGCTGCACTGTTGCACATGGCATTTGTGTCATACTGACAATGTAAGCACTAATGTATTTTGCTGAGCTGGCATAACCATGTTTGCCATATTGATGCAAGTCAACTATCTGCAATCATGCATTGATTAGCAGCCAGTACATCCCATCCTAAAATATCATTCATTTTGCCTTTTTTTCCTCTATGTACTCTAATCTCAAAGTTTGACACCCTTACAGCTAACCCACAGACTAACAGTTAACATTACAAGGGAACCATCACAAGATTAAATGTGGTGACCCAAACTTTACACAGTTGTTGAGTTTACACATAGCTTTTTCAAAGGAACTGTACATTTTCCCTGCAAATCCATTTGCAGTGCCAGTAAAGGAATTTGGGATAGGATGTCTTTCTTGGCAGCTTGCTTGAGAAAATGGCCATTATTTTGCCAGCCTCAGCATAACCCCCACAAATACCTCCAGATGTCAGTAAAAGCCAAGAGGCAAAGTAAAAAAAAAACCTGTGATTATAGCAAGTAGCCCTAAACAAACACAGAAACTCCACAAGCTTCCGTTTCAAGAGAAGCAACCTAATTTTTGTTCATTTTGTAGTTGAAAGTATGCTTTCTATAGTCACATAACCAGAAGTAGCTTTTTCTGGAGCACATTAAGAAGGAAACAGCTGGCCAAAAAGCTAAACAGCCACCTTAATCTTCTCTCCACAGTTTCCAACTCCCTACCAGTTATGGAATTCAGAAACCAGTCTTTTAAATGGTTTACATTCCAGAAAGGAGAGCTGAATGTTAATTCCTTTTTCCATCAGCAAAAGGGGACTGAGCAAGCGGATTCCAAATACACTGAAACTCTGCTCAGGAGCAGATACTTAGGGATTAAAAGATTTGACATGGTCAAGAGGAATGATGGACACTGGGCTAGGAGGAGTTTTATTTACAGCATTACTGTTGACTCATGAGGTAACCTGAGGTTCTGACAATAGTGTCTTTATTATGGATATACAGGACTGACAGTCTAAGATCAGCGGATGCACGTGTGTCATGGAACCTTATTAAACTTAAAGTAAGGAAGTTTGAATTTTATTCAGGTTTTGTGATCCATCATCTCTTGTCCTTTGCTAATCCATTTTGCTAGCAATTTCCCAGGCACAAAGTTTACAGAGGTTTTATGTAAAAATTTCAATACTCAAATCTAGGGTTAAGATGTCAACAAAATGTACTTTTAACCTTTGATCTTCCCAGACAGCAAGGCCCAAAGGCTATTTGGGTTCCAAACAGTGAGCAGCAGCAAGGGAGAAGGAAAATCTAATTATTTTCTTTAAAATGAAGATTTGGCCACTGTTTCCAAGTTAATACCCTGTTCTAAACCAACTGGGAACCTAATTTCTCTCATCCAGAGGTGTCCTACTCACTTGTGATTCTGTTTTTCTATTCAAATCACTTTCATCAACAAGAAACAAGTCACTATCATCAGAGTGCACATAAAAGGCGAACTCCCTTGAGTGTGTCCCCCCCCCCAAAGGGGTTTTTTTGAGCTGGAGGTAGAAAGGTTCTTGGAAGATAACACATGAGGGGGAAAAAACAACCATCCCTTTAGAGACAGAGAGGCACTCAGTTATTCGACTTTGGCTTTAATCCTAATCACACATTCCTGGGAGCAAGTACTATTGAACACAATGGGACATGTAGACATGTTATGATTCCACTATAAGTCTATAAACTGCTTTGTAAACTTCTGTTGAAAAGTTGTATATACTGTTTATTATTGTTATTTTTATTAAAATATAACAACATAATAGAACAAAATAATTGAATAAACCCCAGATCTTAGGTCCTTGGTTAGGATTTGAACTGTTACGTTTTTAACAGTTATTAAGCTATGAATCAAATTAAAGATTTACCAATAAATCATAGAATAAAAGTGATTAACATCAAAGCCAAGCTAAAGAACCAATAGCTGTGATATGCAAGATGATGATAATAATTATGATTCTTGGCAGGGGGAATGTGAAAGGAAAAACAACCACCCCCTTTTGTGTGCATTTCTCTGTGTGTGTGTGTGTGTGTGTATACATGAGTGTGTGTGTATACATATGGATACACACATGGATGTGTGTGAGAGTATACTTATATGTGTACATATATGTGTGTGTATAAACACACACACGCATATAGCCTTTTGTTTGGACTGTCCTCTGAGTCTTCTTAAAAGGGTGAGGGGATCCTGGTTCCCTCTCCCCTGGCAGAGAGGAAGAGGAGGATGAGGAAGGAAGGGCTGCACCAGGTGTGAATAGAGAGTGGGGAAAGGGGACCCCCTGAACTCTTTGTCCTCTTCCTAGTTAGCCTGATGGTTGAGGAAACCCCACCTCTTCCTTCCCCACACAAGGGGTAACCCCTTCCCCTCTTTTCTCCCCCCACCTTGGAAAGGGTGCCAGTGAGGCTCCCCCAAGGAGAAGGAGGGAGAGGAGGAGGAGGAGGAGGAGAGCCCCCCACCCTCTCCCTGAGGGGAAGGGGGCAGAGCCCAGGCTGGACCTGGAGCAGGGGGGCTGGGAGAGAAGGAGGAAGGGGAGAAGGGGGCACTCACCTCTTGAAGTCCCTCATGAGCCTCCTCCTGGCTGGAGTGGACATGGTTCTGCCCCCCAAGTGGCAAAGCACCCCCTGCTGCTCCCCCAAGTAGTCCTGGCTGTCTGGGCTGGGCTGAGCCTGGATGCCTCCCTCCTCCTGCTCTGCTGCTTCACAAACAACTCCGCAATGGCGTCTCTCTCCGCCTCTGGGGGAGGGAACCTGCCTCTCTTCGCGACTGTACCACTGCGCTTGCCCGGGCGGGGGTGGGGGAGGCGAGAAGAACGCCCTAGGAATGTACCACGGCGCCTGCGTGGGAGGGTTGGGTTGGGGACAGACGAAGGCAGGCTGGGGACGGGGAAGGAGCCTCCTGCTCTGCTGCTGAGGGGCCATTTTGAACACAGGCTCCAGGCTCCAAGGCGGGGAAATGACAGTTTTCAAAGTGGGGGTCGGGACCCCCTTAAGCAGGGTCATGAAAAGCTGGGAGCCGCCATTTTGGAATCTGGCACTGGGCACCATCTTGGAATGGGACACTCAGGAGGCTTTCCTGGGAGTCAGGCTCATTGAGTGTCCATCAGTCAGTCTTCAGTGTTAACACAGGGACCAAAACCTGTTGCACCTGTTTTCTCCCCTCTTACACGTTGAAATTTCTAAAAATGGTTCTTAGTGGGTGCCTCCATCACAGAAGGAATACCCTACCCAGATTTCATGCTTTTACATCCGGTGGTTTTGGCTGGGCTCTGAGAACTCAGCCTGGGTGCAATTCTAACCAGTTTAGGCCAGCCTAATTCACCTGGCATATCTTCCTGTGTGTGGTGGGGATATGCCTGTGGCCTAAACCTCCAGGAGTGGGGCAGAAGTGCCTTACTTACAGCACATTTGTGGCTCCCCCAGGTGAGCACAGAACTCACGCCAGGGCTTACGCTGGCCTAACTGGAGATTAGGATTGCAGCCTGTCAGTCAGTCAGTGAGATAAAATGAATAAATAGTTCCTTCTGTAAAGGTATTTCCTCAAGACTAAGTGCAGTCAGGTGCTGTTCAATGGTTCTCAAAGTCTTTAGCATCACCAGGACCCACTTTTCAGAATGACAATCTGTTGGGGAAAGTGATGGGATTCAAAGAAATTAACAACCGGTTCTATGCCCATCTGGCAGCCACTTTTAAATGGCTATTTTTAAACTTTATATGTCCTATCTCTCATTAACAACCAGTTCTATAGAGTAGGTGCGAACCCACCACTGGATGGGACCCGCCTGAAGTGATGTTATTTGACCTAGAAATGATGTGATGGCCACAAGTGACACCATCAATTCAGGCTTCAGAGCTAAGTCATGATCTCCCAAAGGGCCCATTACACAGTGCTCTTGTGTTGTTATTTTGCACCAAAGCCCAGCATTCAAGTATCCCAGCTTACAATGCCACAAGCGACAGGACACCAGGGGGTGCCTCTGACACCCTTCTGGTGGCCCCCCAGTCACACCTCCCGTGCTCCCCCTTGTCTTGGGCATACTCCAGGACAGTCATTTTTGAAAGCTCTGGGTGTTCCCAGAGCTGGTAACAGTGACATGGGCCTGGGGTAAGCTCCTCCCCCACCTAGCGGCCAGTCAGAGCGCTCCTCGCAGCCTCAGCAGCTGCTAGGAGCTCTCTGACTGGCCAGGAGATGGGAAGGAGCTTCCTCCAGGCCTACATCACTTTCACCAGCCCTTGGAACACCAAGAGCCACACACAATTCAAAAATGGCTGCTGGCTGGGCCGGAAGATCCCTACCTATCCCCTCCCCCACCCAGATCCCCACCTATGCCCTTTACCACTGGCATGTGGCTTGTGTTGCTTTGAGGGCATATTTGAGGACAAAAGTCTAATCCTTTGCAGAGATCTCTCCTGCTACAAGCAGGGAGTTGGACTAAATGGCCTCCTGGGATATATTCTGTTTAGATAGGGGCGAAATTTCAGTCCTTGCCATGGATGAAATTTTGCCTAGGTATGCTTCTGATTGGCATACATAGCAAACAAATCCACAGACTATATCCTGGTCAGCCAGGAATCAAATCAACTTCTTAGTTAAGCAGCTCAGTAAGCTGGTACAGGAATGTTGCCACCATGCCTGTTATTTCAACAGATGTGTCATTATAACATATTTTTGCCACATTAGGAAACCCTCCTCTTGTTCTCAATATGGTGTCCAGATGTCTGATGGCTTTCGGTATAAAGGGGCAGTAAATAACAGAATGGACAACCTTCAGAGCATTGCCTGTCAGCATGGACTATCTTATGAAATTTTCCAGAAAAAATAGCAGACAGGAAGACCTTAAATCTAGCAAGAAAGCTCTCCTTTTTTTGGTAACAATACAACAAATAAAGATATGAAGCTACTTTACCACAGGCTATAGGGATCTCCAAGCTTGATAGGGAAACTACTTCCTTTACTATCCTATAAAGATCCCTCCTTAGTCCTTTCAATGTTCAGAAGTGTATGTTTGATACACTGAAATGCCTCAAGGAATGAAAGTGAGCCTAATAATTCAAAGGACATTCTGATGGAATAAATTTTCTTTTCCGGGACAACTGTAAACGGGTTGAATAGATTCAAGAAACACCATATATTATAGAGTAAGCTTCAATGGTCTGATTTGTAATGTAAGAGCAACCAATATTTTGGTTTCCAGCACTTTGATAGACCCAAGATTTTTAGCAAAAAAAAATTGCCTTGGATGGAGTCCAGGGCATTGTTTAGACTTTAGAGCCTCAATCCAAAGAGGAATTCCATAAAACGGGAAGGTTACAATGCCACAGAATCTGAGCACAGTAAGGGAATCACTTTGGATGGAGGAGACATATATGGATTATTTCAACTGGATTAGTTCAGTTTCTTTCAGGAAGAAGGAGAAACTTTGAGGGAAAGTTAGAAAGGAAAGATGGGAGGGGAGAGGAAAAGGCTGAATAGATTTTTTAAATGTACATTGTTGTTGATGTTGTTAGCTGTCTTGAGTAAGCTTTGCCGAGAAAGGTGGGATACAAATCCAGGAAATAAATAAATAAATAAATTATAGTCAATGAGGCTTACTCCCAGGAAAGTGTGGATCAGATTGCAGCCTCACCGTCCCATCCCATCAGGGTGACCAGATGTCCAAACCCCAAAAAGAGGACAAGGTCCCCCCCAATTCCTCAGATCAAAGCAAAATTCCTGATATGTTTAAAAAATGTAGGACATATTAAAATAAAGGCTAAAAACACTCACATTGCCATAATTTGCATTTATTTTCAATAAAATGCCGCATGGCAAGAGAAGAAATTCATTTCCTGATGTTTTTCATTATATTTAATATTCTGCTCTTTATTCATCTCTCTGCAGCTATCGCCCTTAACATAGCTCTGTGGTTTGCTGAGGAATTAGTGACTTCTTTAATTAGCTGGAAAAAGGGTCATCGCATTATCCAGATTCAGCATCAACTTCTATGTTTTTGTCATTCAAGGTCAGGTATTCTAACGCAAATATTTTCTGAAGTATAAGGTCAAGATTTTGGTTGGATCCTTGGCTCTCAGATGCTTCATCAGTGGAATTTTGTTCACATAGATTTTGGTTGGACCCCTGGCTGTGAGCAGCTGATTCATTCATAATGGTCTGGAGGCATCTTCTAAGAACTCACCAATTTGTATGTCATTTGCTTGTTCCCCAAATGTTATAATGCCAGTTGCTGGGAATGTTGTTAACAAGAATTGGATCCCATTGCCTTAAATTTCTTGAGGGGCCACTGGAACCAGAATAAATCCATTGCTTCTGGGAGGACCATGTTCTTGTCCACTGCCTTGGGACATGTTAAAGCACACTGAGATAGTCTCATGGTGTGTAAAGCTTGCTGTGTGAAAAATTCCCACATGACTTCTTAATGGATAATTATGGGGAAGGGGGGCACTGTGGGAGGGGCTGCGCCAGGGCATGGGGCGCGCATCTCAAGGGGAGCGAGCTTGTGGGGGAGTAGCCCCCCACCTTTGTACACTTCAATTCCCTCAGAAGGGTTTCCCACCGTTTTCCCCATCCGTTGTCCCCCCACTCTCTCCTGCTTCTGACAACTGTTAAAACACACACACAAACAAGGCAGGGAATTGAGGGAGGAAATACCTCAGGAGAAGCCTATGCTACCTTCCCGAGCACCATGCTCAAGGGACTCCCTCAGTTTTCCTTATAACACACATAAAACATACAATTGCCAAGATCAATAAATTATTACCTATTATGGAACTATAAATCAGAGAGTACAATCCTATCCATGTGAACTCAAAAATAAGCCCCATTGTGTTCTATGGGTCTTACTCCCAGGAAAATGTGCTTAGGATTGCAACCTTAATACCAGAATTAATTTAACAATAATATATGGCATTTAGATTTTGCTAAAGCACCTGGACCCCCTTGTTAGCACCTGGACCCCCTTTTTTAAAATGGTTCCTCTGTGTTGACTCACCTAGGGTTAGCAGACTTTAAAAAAAATGGCATTTAGAAAGAAATAATTTTATTTATAAGTAATAATAACAAGAGATATCCACAAATATTTATCACAAACTTTCAAATTTCAGGTGCTCTGCTCCTTACAGGGAAGTTAGCAGCTATCTTGCAAAGTTTAGGAGCTGAATAGCCTCAGGGCTTGAGGCTATTACAGACCCACCAAAAATCAGGTCCTGATTCTGGGAACATTACACTGAAGTAATGGTCTGCTCTTATCCTTCAAGAATGTAGGCAAGAAGGAAAGTATTTTAATTTAGATCATGTTTGTGTACTGTTTGTATAAATCATGATAAAATTATACAGTTGAATGGGTATTGGGTAGATGCATTAATATAATTAGTCCTGTTGAATAATTTTTTGATGTACAGGCGTGTATAGTATTGGCATTATATTACTAGACATATTACTAGAAATAACCTCTTTTACCCTCACTAAGTGTAACAGGGTACAAAGGTCTGCTGTCCCAATGAACAGGGTGGACTACTATGATGATACTGATATTATATAAATGCATTGTATTAACTAGAATTGCATTGTACATGTTATTAAACTTAATTTTATATTAATAAAGCTATTTATAATTATTAGTAGTTTTTATCATATATTTACACCTATTATTATTTCATGGGCTGTGGGTGGCGCAAGTGGCTAAGACACTGTGCCTGTTAACAAGCAGGCCAGGGTTCGAGACCCGGGTCGGCCCCACAAGACAGGGTGAGCTCCTGTCCTTAGCCCAGCTCTGCGATGCCAGCTGGATCCAATCGTATTGGCTCTGCCTTTCCATTGGACTAATTCAGTGGCATGGAGAGGGGGGATTTGCTGCTTGAGTAACAGCCTATCCTCCAAAAACAATCTAACCCAGGCTTTTGTGCTTTGCATGCAGCATATGCAACGCCGAGCACGATACCATAGTCTTCCAAGACTGACAGAGGCCTGCTTTTTTATTATTTCATGTTATAGCAGGTCTCTAGAGACAATAAATCATTGTAAATGGTGTTTCTAAAGGAATTTTTGTTTTTGCTAAATGCCAATGTGTTTGTATTACTAAGTTCATTATGAATAAAAACTCATTTTAAGTTAGAGCTTAATAATTATTTCACTATTAATATACTTTTTAATTGTATTTTAGTTAAACAATTACTTTCATTAAATACATATTTTGTTATGTGCAAATGGCTTTAGATACTTATTAGGTCCATAAATTACCATATAGCATATATGTTATTTAACACACAAAAACTAGCGATAATTTGTTGTTGACAAAGGACAGCTGCACATAATTACACATAATTACAGTGGTACCTCACTTAACAAGCGTTTCACATAATAAGCAAAAATTTCCAAGAAATCTTGCTTCACGTAACAAGTTCCACTTCACTTAACAAGCAAGTGCACTATGGGCACGTGTGCTATGCAGCCCTGATGCTCTGCGTGGAGGCTCTTTAAAAGGGCTGCCAGCCAGCGCTGCTGTCTCTAACTGCCCTCAACTTTGGGGCAGTTGCCTAGAGGTGCCAGAGGCAGCTGCCCCTAACTGCCCCCAAGTGTCCCCCACCTTGAACCTCCAGCAGCAACCCAGGGAAACCTCCCAGGAAAGTGTCTTTGATTGCAGTCTCTTAACTATGTCTACCCAGAAGTAAGCCCCATTGTGTTCAATGGGGCTTACTCCCAGGAAAGTGTCTTTAGGATTGCAGACTAAGGCTGCAATCCTAAAGACACTTTCCTGGGAGTAAGACCCATTGAACACAATGGGGCTTACTTTTGAGTAGACATGGATAGGATTGTGCTCTAAGGCTAAAATTCTAAAGACACTTTCCTGGGAGTTAGACCCATTGAACACAATAGGACTTACTTTTGAGTAGACCTGGTTAGGATTGTGCTCTTTGTAGACTTCATAGGATCATGCACACTGAATGCATGTTTTGAATTCAATTCCAGTGTTCTGTCATCATTTTTACATCCAGTTAATATTTTTATATGAATGTTTTGGGGGTTATGGAACAAGTCGTCTGAGTTTCCATTATTTCCTATGGAAAAATCTGCTTCATTTAAAGAGCGTTTCACTTAAAGAGCATACCTCTGGAATGAATTAAACTTTTTATGTGAGGCACCACTGTATAAGGGGCGCCATCACCTTCAATAGCTTAGGGCCCCATCAAACCTAAATCCAATCTGGCCTGTGAGAACCCCTTGAAGCCCTCCACAGACCCATTGTAGTCAATGGGCCTACTCCAGGGAAAGTGTGGAGAGGGTTAGAGCCCAAGCCTATGCATGTCTACTCAGAAGTAAGCTCCACTCTAGTCAATGTGCTTACTCCTGGGTAAGTGTGGAGAGGGTTAGAGCCCAAGCCTATGCATGTCTACTCAGAAGCAAGCTCCACACTAGTCAATGTGCTTACTCCTGGGTAAGTGTGGAGAGGGTTAGAGCCCAAGCCTATGCATGTCTACTCAGAAGCAAGCTCCACACTAGTCAATGTGCTTACTCCTGGGTAAGTGTGGAGAGGGTTAGAGCCCAAGCCTATGCATGTCTACTCAGAAGTAAGCTCCACACCAGTCAATGTGCTTACTCCTGGGTAAGTGTGGAGAGGGTTAGAGCCCAAGCCTATGCTTGGCTCCTGAGAAGCCAGTGCCGGAGTAGCGACTGGGCCTCCTGCGGGGAGGGCGTGGAGGGCTGCGGCCCTGTGGCTGGCGGGCGGGCGGGCTGCCTGCGGGTGCCTGTGGTGCGTGAGGCGCTGAGGCGAGGCAGCCCCGCCTGCCCGGGGGAGGGCGGCTGTTGACAGAGCGGGGTTTCCATGGGGACAGGGCCGAGCGGCGTGCTCGGCTGGGCCTGGCTAGAGTCAGCATGGGCAGCTCCCGGGAGCAGGTCAGGGCCCTGTGGCTGCCTCGGTCCCTGTGGCTCTCTCAAGGGAGCGCTGGCCGGGATGGCCCCGAGGCGGGCTGTCGCCTCTGATGTCGGAGAGGGAGCCCTCCCGTGACCGGGAACGGAGGGAAGCCGCCGGGGGAGGGGGCTGCGCAGGAGAACCCCAAAGACCTGCACAGGAGGCGCTCGGGAGGCGCTCCCAGCCACACTCACCCGGGAGTAAGCCCATTGAACACAATGGCACTTGCTTCTGAGTAGACACCCAGAGCATGGCGCTCTCACGACGCAACCCTGGCCATACTTCCCTGAGAGTAAGCCCCATTGACTAGAATGGGGCTTACCTCTGAGTAGACATGCATAGGCTTGGGCTGTAATCCTATCCACACTTACCCAGGAGTAAGCACATTGACTAAAGTGGAGCTTACTTCTGAGTAGACATGCATAGGCTTGAGCTCTAATCCTATCCCCACTTACCCAGGAGTAAGCACATTGATTAGAGTGGAGCTTTTGAGCAGACTTACAAAGGCTTGGGCTTTAACCCTATCCACACTTACCCAGGAGTAAGCACATTGACTAGAGTGGAGCTTACTTCTGAGTAGACATGCATAGGCTTGAGCTCTAACCCTATCCACACTTACCCAGGAGTATGTACATTGACTAGAGTGGAGCTTACTTCTGAGAAGACTTACAAAGGCTTGAGCTCTAACCCTATCCACACTTACCCAGGAGTAAGCACATTGACTAAAGTGGAGCTTACTTCTGAGTAGACATGCATAGGCTTGGGCTTTAATCCTATCTACACTTACCCATGAGTAAGCCCATTGACTGGAATGGCACTTATGTGTAGACGTGCCAAGAATTGGACTGTAAGGCAGGGTGACCAGGTGTCATAGACAAAAAAGGGGATAAGACCCTCCACATGACAAAAAGTTAAAAACACTCATATACAGTTTATATATTGCTTTCAAGCAATTAATTTAAACACAATGTTACTACTTATTAAATTTGAAACTATTTCATACAATTTATTACATATAATTTATTAATTATAAAAGGCTACATGCTGTCTGCTGACAAGGAAAAGGAGGACAGTGAAGGATCCCCCCAAGGCACAAGTCTAAAAAAGAGGACATGTCCTAGAAAAAGACAACTTATGGTCTCCCTGGCTCTAAGGCTGCAATCCCAAAATGGATACAGAGGACTAGTAGTAACAATGCATCAAAAATCCAGGGCTGTGAATGGCTCTACTTCATGCTTCTAACTCAAGCAGTGGCACTCACACCACGTTGGTAGTCCCAAAACCTCCAGACCAGTGTGGCCATATAGCCTCTTTCTCCAGGACATGTTCTGGATTTTAGCCTTGTGTCCTGGGAAAACAACTTTTATGTCCTCCTTTTTCTTGTCAGCAGGCAGCATGGAGTTTGCAATTAAATAAGTTAGAAGTAATAAATTATATATATTAGTTTTAAGTTTAATAATAAATACTGGAACATGCATGGCAGACATTTCTTGTCAATTGTTTTAACAATTTTTAAAAGTGACATGGCTAGTTAGCTCGAAAAACTTCCCATTCTTATTTGTAGGAATAGTATTTCTGCTTGAATACATTAATAACTATGGCTGCAATCCTAAACACACTTTCCTGGGAGTAGGCTCCATTGAATACAATAGGATTTATGTCTGAGTAGACATGCTTAGGATTGCACTGTATTATTTTAGAGACAGATGTGACTGCTTTGAAATAATTGCTGTCTGTGATTGCTTTTTTCTCTTTCCATGAAGAGATTTCAGACTTGAATATGGAGATGTATGAGATACTTGGAAAAGTGGGAGAGGGAAGTTATGGAACAGTAATGAAATGTAAACACAAGGAAACGGGCCATATTGTTGCCATTAAGATATTTTATGAGAAGCCAGAAAAATCTGTCAACAAAATTGCAATGAGAGAGATAAAGTTCCTAAAGGTTTGCTTCTTTTGTTACTTTGAAAACTGATATCTGGATAGTACCTAGAAATAAAATGTGTCATTACTGGATAGCTAATTGCAACCTATTGAACACACAAAGCTATATGAAAAGGTTAAGTTTATTTTTGTTACTTTTGTTACAGTGCTTTTAAAATTATGATTTTTTTAGACACCTTGAACCTGAGTTGGCATACCTGACATTTGTGTTGATGAAATCAATGGAATTTACTATTAAGTATCTATTAAGTACTATTAATTTGAATCCCTGTCAAATTCTTTCAGCCTTGTGGGTGGAGGTTAAGATTGCCATAAGACACACAAAACAGGGACAGTCCTGTTTTTGGGGGATTGTGTTCACATACTGGCAAATGGGACAGAGGGTCCTACCCCAATTTTGTGGAAGAGAATTATGGCAACCCTAGTGTTGGTGTAACAAGACATTTTAATGATAACCAGTGCTGTTCATTTTCTTATTAAGAAACTGAAGTAATAACCACTCGAATTATTTTTTGAGTTTCCATGGGTGAAGAAAATAATGCTTCATTTAAACTACAGTCCTGTGTTTGGTTGCTTGGTATAATTTCCAGTTGAACATAATGGGTTTTGCTTCCAAGGAGCCCTATTTCAAATCAGGCTGTTAAATCCACAGTGATGAGTTTTTTAATGTAAATTAAATATCTCTTTGTGTGTGTGTTGCGTGCGTGCGTGTGTAAAAAGTGGTAAACCCTATATTTCAAACAGTTCTTTTTTGCACTCAGGCTCCCATTTTATATTTGTTGCTTTAGAGTTAATCTTTACAAATATACCTCTTGGTGCAGCTGCTTGTGCAGCAAAAAACTACGTAGTTTTCATTTCCCTCTCTCCCAAAATGTGACCGCTTAGCTGATGAGTAAAATCTAAATCAGCTTAAATTAGTTAATATTTGTCTCTGAAATCTAGAAAAAAAGCCATGCTAATGTCCATTTGAAATCAGTGAGGCAAATTAGCCACAAGTCACCAATAAACAGAAACAAGAAGACAATAGGATCCTTACTATATGGCATATTGATCCAAAATACTGTAATTAAACATGAATATGAATTCTGCTGATTGCAATAGAACTAGCTTCCAAGCAAGTATGCACAAAATTTCAGCAAATGTCAGGTACTGTAGAGAGGTATACAACTTGCATGGGGAAGATTAAGGCAATATCCCACACACTTTTAGCAAATTAGAGAAAGGGGATGCAATTACTTTTTTTTACTGTATCTTAATGAGTCAGTCATGATTGCTCTTCAGGAAACAAACAAACAAAAAGGAACCTTGGTGAGTGGTGAATTGCATAGAAAGCTTTCAAGGAACTGCCCCTATTCCTAGTTTGGGAGCATTTAATCACATAGGCACAACACATCTCTGAATAGATACACAAGTGTGATTGAAGCTCTTTTCACACGAAATTTCTCACTGGTTTCAAAAAATGTAAGGAGTGGGACTGTGCTTCCTCTTGTTGGTGTGGTATTCACAAACACACAGGATATACACAGGACCCCACTGGGCATGGAACTCTGGTAGATCAGTATTCCTACTTCTGTAGTGTATGGGAATACTGTCTATTTATGTAGAAAGTTACAAGCATGGCCACTGAAGAAAGTGTCCTTTTTTCACTTTTACTGAGCATAAGAAGGCTTTTGTGGTAGGACTATTAGTTCCAGTTTTCTGGCAGTAAAATAATATAAGATTGTAAGTTGCCTTGTTTAATAGAAAGTAATATATTAATGGATAAAAAAATTAAATGAAAATAAAAATCTAAAGAAATATAATCTATAAAGTTCTTTTTCTCATTAGTTACAGTAGTATTGGTGATATTTGAGAGATTACTGAAGCATATAATGACTCAGATTCAGTGACAAAATTTGAACATAAGCTATGTTCAAAAATCTATGTACAGTAAAGCAAGGGAAATAAGAATTTATCCAATTGCAAAGACTGGTGTAATTTTGCTTCCATTTTATCCTGGAATTCTTTGTTCTTCAATTATTAACAGCAATTTCGGCATGAAAACTTGGTCAATCTGATTGAAGTCTTCCGACAAAAACGGAAAATCCATTTAGTGTTTGAATTTATTGACCATACAATTTTAGATGAACTACAACATTACACTCACGGGCTGGACAGCAAAAGCCTTAAAAGGTACCTCTACCAGATCCTTAGAGCAATTGACTATCTCCACAGCAATAATGTAAGTACACTATAGAAACTGTAAAGAAAAAAATCAGTTTGAATCAGAGTATTGTTTCCACCTGAATATCTAATCTGCAAGTCAGGGCATAGATCCTGCAATGGAACTACATTGGTCTGCAGCAGCTATTTTGCCGGCACATACTGGAGAACCACCATGTTGGGATAGGATCAGGTGGAGCAGGGCTTTGCTTGTTCCACCTCTTCCTGGTCCAGTCACTCCTCCAGCTATGGAATGCCTCCCAGCATCCCCAAACCGATGGTGTCTGGCAGAGTGAAATATTTTCAGGTGCTCCTCTGACATCTCTACTCACTGCTGAGGCCCCTGTCCTAAGTGGTGCATGTCCTGCACCACTGGCCCTTCACTGGTTGTTATGAATGTGCCTTAATTTTTAGGATCCCTGTCAAACTGCACCTTAAAGATTTCTTGAAGAAAGCAAACAAGATAATAGTTAAGTTGATCTGATTGAGAGTATAGATAAATTTTAATTCTGTCAGACATGCTTGTCAATTCTGATCCAGAGTTCTTTCTTTGGCAGCACAAGAATGAGTTTCTTGAAAGTTCTAAACTGTTTCTTATTTCAGGTTTTCTTCACCTGTCTGGCTTTTTGCATTGTTTATGAGTAACAGAACATGTTTGCTCGTTTTAACTAATGAGTTGGGTATTTTTTTCTAAGTAAAAAAAGAATGTTTAAGTAAAACCTTTTGCTCTTATACCAGATTCTGCTTTGTTCTTTTTTGCAAGGTCATACACCGTGATATAAAACCTGAGAATATTTTAGTTTCACAAACTGGAATTACTAAACTTTGTGATTTTGGATTTGCTCGGACTTTAGCAGCCCCTGGCGATATTTATACTGATTATGTGGCTACACGATGGTACAGAGCTCCAGAATTGGTATTAAAAGATACTACATATGGAAAGTATGTATTTTGTTATTAACTTGCATTGGACAGCAGCATGTATTAGAGTTATGTATCTTACTATAATCTAAGGGTCTCGTGGTTGATATCGTTGCGGATTGTTGGGGTTTGAAAGCTGTAATCTCAAAAAAAGTGACTTCATTCTTTTACTAGATGGTGGCTTTTAATTAGAACAATTTTTGTTGCAACAATGCATCTTATTTTTAGTTAAATAGTATGAATATAAAAACAAATTGTTTATAAACCATGATGTGGTGGCACATAGTAGAGAAACATTAGAGGGCACTCTGACACACATTTAAACACAGCTTTTATTTTGATGAAGGAGATGTCCATGCTGATTAATTCAGATATTGTATATAATCATAAAAATAGGAGAATAGATGCTTATGTTATAGTGATATGGTAGGGTGAATGCAGAAGTATTTATTTATGAGTAAACATGCATGGGATTGCACTGTATTTGAAGTAATTTTAACTTCTCTGCAGGAAATTATTTTATTTTTCATGCCCTTGGGTTTGGCCAACTGATCTTGCTTTTATATTTTTCTAGGTTTTTAGTACTTAATATCTATTTTAATAATTTCCTTGAATTATTTAAAAAAATTCTACTGGCAGTAAATTCCAGTCTCAGTATTGTTCAGCCATTTGTTCATTTCCTGATCTTAGACCTGTGGACATCTGGGCTTTAGGTTGTATGATCATCGAGATGGCCACTGGTAACCCCTATCTACCCAGCAGCTCTGATCTAGACTTGCTTCATAAAATTGTGATCAAAGTAGGTAGGTACTGCTATAGATGATATCTGTAGAATGCTTTGCAATAATATATTAAATGTGTTGTTTTAAGTGTATATTTAAGCCAGCTTGCATCTCTGATCAAGATTTGAGCTTTAATAAAGGATTTAATAAAGGGTTCTTTATTGGTTTAATAAAGAGAAGATGAATGAAAGATGGAAAAAAATTGTTTGTCCTCAAACATAAAGGCAAATTTTCTAAGTTATAGTTTCCAGATGTACCCTAAAACATGTACTCCTGTAGCTTTCATGGTGGACAATTCTGATCTGGAAAATGATGTAAAGGAAAATGCCAGTTTTCCCTAACTGCATCCAGGTTCATTACTGACACTGCCAGAGATCTCCTTAGGGAGTTCTGCTCCACCACAAGGCCTGACATGGAGCCCTTCAAATCTTTGCCAGCAAAATAGCCAGACTCAAAAAGCCCTTCCCCAGCAGAAGGGGATGAAAATTCTCTGTCCCCAAAGAGACATCCAGTTGCTTCAGGGTGATAAGCTGTGAAGGTCAGGATTGGGCTGCCTGTTTAAACAAAACATTAATTAAACAGACCAAAGCAAAAGATGTATAGTGTACCTAGGAAGGTGCATGAGAATGAGGAATCTGGCACAAGAGAATACTTGAATATATTCCTTGGATTCATTTCTTTGATAGCCTGAAACACTTTTAGGAGAAAAATATTAGATATCTTCAAAATAGTAGAGTAAATAGTGAAATGTTAGTTTGATGAGCCTTAGGAAATCTACATTAAGAACTGTTTTGATTATTTTGGAATGTTTCAATGCATGTAAGAATTATATCAATTTCATTTCTGACATCTTTTTCTGAAAATCATTGAAGCTTCCAAGATGCCAGAGTGATTATGACACAGACTACATGATGTCATGGAGAAGATGCCAACTAGTAGAACTGTGTACTTTTAACCACACAGTTAACATGCTAGAACCAGTGCTGTGAATACTAAAAAACAGTGTAAACATACCTTTTACTGATGCTTGGCCGTATTGGTGCTTAGTGATTTTCTTTTCCTTTCAGGCAACTTGACACCTCACCTTCAGAGTATTTTTATAAGGAGTCCAGTTTTTTCAGGGATGGTCCTTCCTGAAGTTCAGCACCCTAAAAGTGCAAGGAAAAAGTATCCCAAGCTTAACGGGCATCTTGCAGATATGGTTCATGTATGTCAGAAGAGGTCTGAGTATCAAGCTTACTGATGATTATTATTTGTAGCCTGGCATAATTTAGCATGTCTTCTTCTTTAGGCCTTAGCTGGCACTTGGGGAGCAAGTCATTCCTTTGACTAGTGTTCTACTGCAGGTGCTTTTAGAATCTGTGTGCCATTCATGATATGCTTCCTCTCTTGGTGATTGGTGGTAATATTTCCACTGATGATCACTCACTGATTCCTTAGATCTTCCTCAACATGTTTGAGCCATGTTTTCTTTGGTTTAGCACAGGGGTCTCTAAATTTTTTGGCCAAAGGTAGATGCACCATAAAGTATCTGGCATAGTGTTGAGGGACAGATAAAAGATTTTAAATATAAAATTTAAATATACTAGAGATAGAATTAATGGGCTCAGATTTCTAGGATTTCTGCAAGCACCAACACACAGCACAGAAATAAACATTTAATAGGCTCCCCATTCCCCAACCATGCCATCACAGTTCCAGTTGTGTTTGTTCTACTGGATCAGAGGCTCTTGGAGGACAGAGGCTGGCCATGGACCAATTAGAGGCTTGCTGTGGGCTGCATCTGGCCCCTGGGTTGATGTTTGGAGAACCCTGGTTTAGCATATATAATTTGCAGAGTAGATTTGTGTATTTAAGATTGATGCACATGTGCACAATGACATGCAGACTCCTCTTACCCCTTACATCTGTTTATTTCAAGATAAGAAACTGGCGGTGCATTCCTAACCACCAGTTGGGCCAGCCAAAGCCTCAGCAGAAGTCCTCTGCTGACCTGGGGCTGTCACAAAAATGCCAAAGGACACTTCTGCGCCACTCAGCCAGTGCGCGGACATGTGCTCACCTGTCTACATCACCATGGGAATGGGAAAACCAATGAGTTGTGCTGACCTAAGTTAGGATTGCACCCTATAATGATTCTTTGAATCCTCTTGGCTTGGCTTCAAATGTACCTGTTTGTAGAAACCAGGAAATTTTAGCTTTAAAATTTCCCATCCAATTGTTTATTCTCTTCTACATGGTACTGAAGACACTATGAGGTACCTTGAAATTATTGAGAAGGCAAAGAAAGCCATAATTAATTATGATTCATAAAACATACCATTTAAACCAGAGCATAAACTTAACAATCATCCTGCACTATATCAAGTGCAAGGATTGGAACTGCTGCCTCACTAACATGGTAAGGGAAAGCTTTTCCCTTTCCCTGGAGCAGCACACCCCAATAGGTCTACTCAGATCTAGGCCATCTCTGCAGGTGTCCTAGATCTGAACAGACAGGAGCAGGCAGAGCTTTTTCCCAGCGGCTAGGGGACAGAAGCTTGGGACTGCTAGATCTGAGCCCCGTCTCCAGCAGGGCTCCAGATGAATTATTTCACCTGACCCTTGAAATCCTTCACTCTCACTTCTTCCCCACCTCCTCCCCACTCATCCCCTATCCTTCTCAAGCCTGTGCTGCCCAGGAATGGTCAGTGCAACTTTCCCTTGCCACATTCTTGCAGTGGCACAGGGAGTGATGTAGAAATTCCTTTTGACACTTTTACAACATTCCCAGGCAAGTGCAAATGACTTGAGCCAGCCTAAAAGGGCTCTTATCTTGAAATATAGTGATTGCACTGTAATATCATAGTTTTACTGCGCTGAATGATAATTTTGAATGCTGAGCTATTGTTATAATCCTAAATATGTTTACTGTTAAGTCCAATAACATTAGTTTAAATATTCTCATTTTCTCCACTGTAGTATATTTTGTTTAACAGCAGTGGGTGTGATTTTGCTTTGACATATGCTGCAATCCTAAAGACACTTTCCTGGGAGTAAGACCCATTGAACACAGTGGGCCTGACTTTTGAGTAGACATGGTTAGGATTGTGTTCATAGAATTGGTAGAGGGGAGAACTCAGGGCAATCTTAACCAATTTAGGCCAATGCAACTCATTCATCTCCCAATTCCTGCAGTGGTGTTTGAGGCTGGCGCATGTCAGTACTCTGGCCTAACCCCCTGCACAGAGTGGCGCAGAAGTATGTTTTGGCACAGGACTTGTGCCTGCCTAACCAGGGCTTAGCATTGCACTGTCCTAGTTCGGTGCTGCCCTCCTGTATAGTGCAGTAGGTGGCATCTTAAGATACAGGGATGTTTCAACTGTAATTAGGTTCTTGCACTTATCAAGCCATTCCACAAGATTTGCAAGAGACCATAACGGCCATTTGGGATCCTACTATCAGCTATTTGCAAAGCCTTCTTCTAAGGAATGTTGTGAGGGGTGGAGGGAAATGTTTCACCACAGCATTAACCTTTCTCTCAGATAAATGGAATAAATGGCATATAAGTACCTGGGATAAGTTGTAAAAGAGAGAGAGCGTGTGCCAGCCTATCTACTGTATGACATCTCCTTGCAATGATGGTAGAATGGCCCTGGGTATATATAATTGGGGCTAACTATGCCTGCTTAACTATACTGGGGTCCTTGTACACTTGGTGATTGCAAAGCAACCCCTTTGTAAACATTTGAAAGGGGCTTTTTGTTTATTATTCTTTTATAATAAATTGTATGATTGTATTTTTCTTTATAAAGGGTATATATTGTATATTAATTGTTTTATATTTGGAAACAAATGGTGAATGCAGTTGAGATGAAAACACCAGCATCAAATCCATTTCCAATTATTTCACAAAAGTTTTAAGACTATTTAATGCTACCTAATAAGAAGATCTTTAGCTTGCAGAACATTAATTTCCTAAAGTATAATAAGCTCATTTTCCCCATGACAGCAGCTAATGAATATTATTCTCTGCATGCTATCATGAATAAATTTGCTTTAAAGTGGAACCTATCCATTAGAATCACTTTAGCAAAAGAGAATTTTACATTTGTTTACTCCAAATAAAAATGAGCCTCATTCAGCTGCCATTAATGGGCTGAAGGGTTCTGTTAAAGTGAAACTGGCTTATCACATGAATCAACATTGTTGCTTCATTATCAGCAACATTAATACCAATAGCAAGGACCAAATTTACAAATGATTGGTTATGGTTGGTTTTTATTTGTAATGTATTTTTGTTTGTGTGTGGGCTGTAAATCAAAATAATTAGTCTGTATCTGCCAAATCACAAGCCCATATGATCTGGCTTTGAAATAACCCCCAAGGCTTACTGTTGCTAATCTGTTAAATTGATGTTTCGACCTGTTCCTACTTTCTGCCAAGTGTTGTTGGTGGTTGTATGATTGCAGTATATATGCCGATCTTAGTTAGGGATAGATTTGATACAGCTGAGTTTTAAATTATGGAGTCTAGTGCACTCCCAAGTCTAATTAAATCAAAATGGAATCAGTGACTTTGGACTGTAATAAATAAATCATCTTCTATTTTTCAGTATCATATCAAACAATTCCCCTCTATTATTCCATGTGCTATATTAATAAGAGAGGACATTTTCGCAGTCATTTCCTCTCCTTCTTGCAGATCATATTTTTACAAGCAACTTTTTAGGCAAATTGTATATCAGATTTTACCTTGAAATTAATTTTGAACAGTAAATTCTGTGTGCATTTGTAAAGGTAACACTTCCAAGCGTACAGCAGTGCCAGGCACCTTTGTAAGCAATGTGTATTGCACTACTATGATTCCTGTTTGAACAAGTGTCTCTAGTACTTGATTCAACTAGACGTAATGAGACTTGTCATAATAGATTGTCCTCACCAGCTATCGTTTCTTTAGCACTAGTGGGCTTGATTTCAAGGAAATGAAGCCTCTCTTTCATTTACTTAAAAAGTCCAAGAAGCCAAGTGGCAGAATGATAGTATTCACAGCATTAATTATTGTTGCACTCCAAAATAGAGGTTATGGAAGCTTCAGTTCTCTCTGTGCAGAGTTGTATTGCATAGTAAACATTGCTGGCAATGTCAACAAAGTACTTTTTGTGCTAAGAAAGTGCTTGTAATTTTGATTATTGAATACTTCTGTGTAAGATTTTTAGCTACATGCATCCATTCTTTTCAGAAGCACACACTGAAATTAATATATTAAAGAGCTGGGGAAGTATAAAAGACACATTCACATGCCATCATATAATCCCATGTTAGCTTTCTCATTGCTTACTTCTCACTGTCTGAAAATTGCTCACACAGGAAAAGCATTGCCAAAGCCTCACCATTAATTCTAATTGAAAATCAGCTCTGATGGTTAATAAAAGTTAAACTATGATCACCCACCAATTATAGTAATATGAAGTTGCATGTAATAATTCTACTTACCAGATTTCTACTAATTCTACTTACCAGAAAATATTTTAAACTTCTATTATTTGTCATTCTGATGATTTATGCTATTTGTTATTCTAATTATTTGTATTCTATTTTTCCTGTTAAAAGAATAAGTTAAAATAACAATATATGTAAATACTGTATTACAAATTCTGTGACATATGTTACAGCGTATGTATATTACTTCAGAACTGCTACCTTCTAAAATAATAATTTATGATTTTCTAGGCTTGTTTGCAAATGGATCCTGTGGATAGGATATCAACTGCTGATTTGCTGCAGCATGAATATTTCACGAGAGATGGATTTGTTGAAAAGTAAGCAAACATTGGGACTCAGATTTCAGAATTCGTTTTGAGAGCCTTTCAAGAAGATGATTGGCTTTTTGTATGACAAACGTGTAGTTCCTAGTAATTTGTTAAAGGGGAATCAAAACATCTCCACCAGTGATGGGATTCAAAGAAATTAACAACCGGTTCTATGCCCATTTGGCAGCCACTTTTAAATGGCTATTTTTAAACTTTATATGTCCTATCTGACGTTAACAACCAGCTCTGTAGAGTAGGTGCGAACCTGCTGGAGCCCACCACTGATCTCCACCCATGGTAGCATTTCTATGTCTGAAATACTGCATTTCTCCTACACTTAAAATTACAATATAGTATGTAATTGCTGGAAAACTCAATTTCTTTCCATATTTCAAATGTAAAGTCCAACCTTTTCAAATGCAGTCATTATATTGTGTAGATTGTAGCTGTCCAAATAGCTTGGGTATGACCAAGGCCTGTGATGTGATTGATAATATATGGTTTATTGATAATATATAGATATATTTTCAACATAGTTGTGAGACTACTGGGAAGTGGCTCCTGTTTTTAGAATTAGGAACTGAGAAGGTAAGAAGACATGGTCAGCTTTTCACATGGTCAGATAGGAAACATCTGACCGTGTGAGCAATCCAGGTGCCGGGACCAGTTTCTATGCAATAATAGTCTTGGGAGTTTTGCACACTGGGCGATAGATCTGAAGTTTCTAAAAAAATCAGTGCAAGTTTTTTTAAAAAAACCATTATGTACAAAGCATTATGTACGGTGTTGCCTCTGAATGATTTAGGCCTTCTGACGATCTCAGTTATCAAACTAGAGGTTTAGTGTTATGCTGATTACCTCTTTAGTCTTAGATGAGAAAGTAAATGCAGGGTTCTGTTTCCAATACCCGCAGCAAGTGGTTAATATTTATATTGTGTGTGTGTACACACTGTGCACTTGTACACACACACACACACAAGTTGTGGTGTTGTGGTTAGTTTCAGACAGGTTGCATTGTGTGAGATGGAGAAAGGAAAATCAGAAAGACAGGGGTGGGGAGCTACTGTACCCACTGGAGTTTTTTTCTTTATGAAATAGCATCCACAACAGGGAGTGTTCCAGATCAAGACCACAGTGGAGTCAGCTTTATAATTCTCTAATTTCCCCCCATCACAATCTGAACAAGCACCTTGTGCGGATGCTGTATATAAAAGAAATCAGGTTTGGAATGCTTGCTTGTGATGTCATTAATGGTGCATGTAGTTCAATAGAATTTATTTGGAAGCATATATTTTAAATGATGCTGAGTTATAATGTTCAGCAAAGTGGACAATTAATCATTGTGTGATCCTGCTTTTTGCTGACTTAATTGGCATAGGCAAAAAAAAGAATGGAAACATACTGAACAAATTTGTGGCAAATCTGGCTAAGCGTTTCATCTGTTTTCTCAAACCACAAAGGGGTTTTGCTGAAGTGCTAGAACAAGAAAGAATCCTTGTTCTTTAGGACAGAATAAATAGAGTGGTACATAATTTATCAAGATTGAAATAGTACTTGAAAGTTGGAATAAATTTTTCAATGAGTAATAAAGATCTTAAATGGAACATTATGTACTTACTGTATAAACAAACTCTCTTTAAAGTCTTTTCCTTTAGGGGCAAAACAGAGATGCAGAGCAGATGCATTCTGTTTGACATGCATTGTCATTCTACTAAAGACAGTTCACCTGTGCAAAATATAGTGGGGAACTAAAGATGCATAAGGGGGTTACATTGAATGTTTGCCATAAAGCTTTTTTCCCCCTTCAGAAAGGTCCTTTCAGCTTAATCTGTTCTTAGGCATATACAGTACTATGGTATGAACAGTACCAGGTTATTGTAAAAGGTGGATAAAGGATGATACTACAAAACATAATTTTATTAAATGATCTGTAGTTTTCAGTGTGTGATGTAAATGCACTTTTTGTTATCAGATTTTTACCAGAACTGAAAGCCAAATTACTGCAAGAAGCAAAGATGAATTTTCTTTCAAAGTTCAGAGATAATAACAAAGACACTGAACAAGTAAAAGATGCAAAGAGAATGGTTCATATTAATATTCCACAAAATGGCCTTGTTGTTGTGAAGGTAATGATTGCAATGTTATTAGCATTTTACATACAGCAAAGAATATGTTAGAGGATTATTTATTAATTTTATTTGTATCAGTATTAAATTTACTGTATTATTAATTATGGGGGTGCCTGGCAACAATTTAAAAATCAAATTAAAACAAGACCATGAGTTTAATACAGCCAATATTTAAAACTTCAACAATGAATAAAACAATATGGAAAAGAGAGTTAGAATAATGCGTAATGTCCCATGTCATGGGATACAGGGCACATAAACAGTGTGTCTCGACTTTAACAAGACTGGAATGCAACTGATTCGTGTTGTAATGTATACTGTACCTAGCACCCCTTCCCAAGTGACCTTGGCCAGCTTCACCCTTCATGGAACTCTTCTTGACCATAAGAACTTCATTCTCATGTACTTTTTTTACACACCTTGTACACCATATGAGAACTGGACCTTGCCTAATAAAATTCATAAAAATAATGAACTCTGCTCTTAAGAGAAATCAAATAGCCTCAGTTTTCATTGAGCTTCAGAGATGTGGGAACACCCCAACCTTTTACAGAGCCATATTAGTTAGAAAGAATTGTTCAAAGTTTGTGTGTATTGTCTGTTCCAGGGTATTGAAAAGGACAAAAAAGCAAAGGAAATAAAGGTGAAAGGTATTAAAATGAAAGGAGCAAAAACTGAGAATTCAGAGGTTAAAAGGACTGAACAAGGAGATACAGCTGTACAGTGGGCTGCTCTGTCTCAGAATAGTTTAAACCTTCCTCACGAAAATAAACTTACAGGCAATGATGGCCCTTCCCCAGCAGGAGCTGGTACTGATGCTTGTGGGATGAGGGAAGATTGTCCACAAACACCCTGTATGACAATGCCGCGCATCCACACAAACTGTGGAAGTCTTACAGCAAATTTCAGTTCACACTTCCTATGTCCTGCCTCAAGGTATGTATTGCACAATCAAAAGCTCAGGGAAAAGTTAAGTAACTGCTATAGATAAGTATATCTTCACCCTACAGTCCGTCATGACTAGCAGTATAACCTGTGGGGGACACCTTTACCTTTTTATAGATATGTATGATTCCCCTCCCTCTCTCACATGATTCAGTGAAATTATAACCCTCATACAATGTTTGTTCATTTGGATTTTAATGCCAGTGCCAGGAGATAGCCTGATCATCAGAAGCCTGGCGCTTCTGATCATGATCACACACACACACCCAGCCCGGGGCAGGTAAACGCCGTAAGGGGAGAATCTAGGTGGCAGGCTTTTAAAGAGAAACAGAGGGCAGACAGCCCTCTTTTCTCATGGCATTGCTGCAAACAACTGGCAGGTGAGTGGTGCTGGGGACCCCAAATTGGGGGTTGGGGACTGTTGTTCCTTCCTCCCTACACTTTCCAAGGAGCTTCCCTCCAATAGTTGGGATACCTTGGATCTCCTTACCTTGTCATCATCACCACTCAACTTGGCTCTCACCCACACCTCAATGAAATTATAACCCTCATAGAATGTTTGTTCATTTGGATTTTAAAGGGATAAACTTGAAAGAGATCTGTTAATTACTAACTGGTAATGCATTTTTACATCGTTTCTTTGTTTTTTTATAAGACTAACCGAAAAAGCAAAGAAAAGGCGAAGTCCTTGGCCATCAGTGGCACAAGTATGTCCAAATAACCGACAGGAAGAAGGGATGTGTCAAGTAAGTGTTAAGATATTTGTCTTTTAAAAAGCTTTGATTTATGTGGCTATAATAAGTTTTGAGAACCACTTTTATAAAAATCATATTTGAATTAGCCCCGAAGCATGACCATCTTCCTCCGAATTGCATTCATTTGTTTGATTGAATGCAATTCATTGCATTAAAGGCAAATCACCTTTCCAATCTAGTTTCCAATCTAGTGGGCCTAATGAACTGATTGAGTAACACTGTTCTATAGGGTTTTCCACCATAAAGTTCTATGAAATTCTCTGATGTGGATGACTCAATCAGGAGATCTTCTATTGCAAGTCAATGACTGCTGGATTTTGCTTTTTCCTGCCCTGTTGAAGGTATACCAGCTAGTTGGATAGTATGCTAAATTGCCTTTTAATCATGGAGCTGATGAGTAGTATTGGAGATTTGCCGTTAATTTTTTCATTTTCTTTGTAAATAGTTTTTTGAATAGCGGTATATAAATATGATAGATAGATGTGAAAACTTTGTTTTATAAAAGTAGTTGAGGGAGATGGCTATGATCACAAGATACCAAAATTTAATAGTATTAGGCTCTATGGATTAATTAAATATAATGGAAATTGCATGAGTTAAATAAAAAGTATGGAATTTGGATCTCTTGCCAGAAAGTCTTCCAATAGCTATGTTACTGGCCTGGTTGTTTGCTTCCCAAAGAGGCATCTAGCACCAAAAGCTCATGCTTAAGTGCATGTCTCCTGCATATGAATAAAATAAAATAAACAGAATTAAAATATTCACCAACAGTCTTACTCTCCAATGTATACTAGACTCAGATTTAAATAAGTATAGCTGTCATTATTACATCTGTTTTGGCCCTCAGAAATTGCTAAAGCAAAACATGCAAATGTATGCTTAAAGGTAAAGGTGTCCCCTGCAGATTACCCTGCTAGTTGTGACTGACTCTAGGTTGCTCATCCCCATTTCTTAAGCCATAGAGCCAGCATTGTCCAAAGACTCCTCCATGGTCACATGGCCCACATGACTATATGCCAAGACACACTGAATACTGCTACCCTCCCACTAAAGTGGTACTTATTTATTTATTTGCATTTCCATGCTTTTGAACTGCTAGGTTGGCAGGAGCTGGGCAAGGGATGAGAGCTCACTCCATCTTGCAGTACACTTAGGTACCCCTAATTTCAACTTTAGTTCAATTAAGCAAGGAGGTCCAGCTCTACCACAGTAAAACAAAGGTAAAGTGGTACCTTGGTTTATAAGCATAATTCGTTCCGGAAGCAAGCTTATAATCCAAAATGCTTGGATTATAAGCATGCTTCAAATCAAAGCAAATTTTCTCATAAGAAATAATGGAAATTTAGATGATTAATTACACAACCCAAAAATATTCATATAAAAATGATTACAATACTGTAATATAACACAAAATAATAAAAAATATAAAGAAAAATAAAACAAATTAACCTGCACACACAATGCAATCCTGACTTTAGGCCAAAAAATGGCCCAGCTAAGCTTGCCTAAGTAAGCCATATTTTGAGCTGGCAAGTTAGGCCAAATCCATAGGACTAGAAGGCCTCTGCCTGGCCCAACAGCTTTTGAAAAGGCAGCAGGACAAGGGCAGCATGCTCACTGGGCTGGTGTGGTTGTGCTGTATTCTGAAGTGCTGTATCCTGAGATAGAATTGCAGGGTTTGGCATAAGACTCAAATTTTTTGCCATCACTTCCAATTTTACTCTGGTTTATTATGGACCCCTATAGGTCTATGCAGATTTATGCCTGCTCCTTAGGTGTTCTAACTCTGAGGAGCTGTGAGGGGGCATTTCTGCCCTGAAAACAGGCTCTGGATACTGCCTAACTGTACTGGTCTAGGCCATGGTCTGCACATCCTCAACATGCCTCTCCTGAACTGCCTAGGCTGGCACAACCAGATCAGCCCAGATCTATGTTGATTTAGGCTGCCCCAAGCCTTCTCTGGCATAATTGGGCTTGGAATTCGGCCACCCCAGTGATAGATAGGATAGCCAAAGTGCATTTCTGGATTGCAGCCATAGTCTGACTAACTATTTGTGCAAACGAAATAAATAAAATCAAACGATAGTTCCATTTGGAACCAACAGCCCCAAAAACTAAAATGGAAGAAAATTCATTGTATTTGCTCTTTAACAGTTTGTACTGATCACTAGTTAAAAACGTTTTAACTTGGAATTCTGTATGTGCATTTTACTCTTTCCTGGCTTCTAAACCATAGGCAATATTGCTTTCATAGACTGGACCAGAGAATAGATTTCTCTTTTTAAGCTATACAGTCAACTCATTGGAACCACAGGTTGTCCTCGGGCAGAGGTTTTGATGTGTCTTATTCAGGTACACCAGATTCACTCAGGAGAAAAATTAGGAATATCTATTTCTTCATCCTTTTTTTCCTCCAACATTTGTGCATAAGTAAGTCACTGTTGCTGCTGCTACTTTCTCTCCTTTGCTTCTCAAAAGGCTAAACCATGGGACAAAGGCAGTTACATGACAAACCTTTGTTCCATGAGTATTTCTGACTCATAACTAACTCCTGACTGTCCACCACTGTAGTTGTGGAGCCTTAGTACTCAGGAGCCCCAGTACTCAGAAGCTTGCATACCTGTTGAAAGAAATGGGAAAAAGAATTTAAATCAGAGCACAGGTACTTTTGTAGAAGGTAACATACCTACAAATAAAAGAGAGCAATTCCTGACTTGACACATGTTGTAAACCAAACAGGGTATAAACCAATAAATAAATGTGTTTATTGTTGTATGTTGCCAAATATTTGGGAAAAGATTTATAGCACCACCCTAACCCCCAGTTAAAAGGTAAAGGAGTCCCCACAAGTTGTCCTGCTGGTCATGACTGACTCTAGTCGATGCTCATCCTCTGTTTCTAGACCCATAGAGCCAACATTGTCTGAAGATGTCTCTATGGACATGTGGCCCTCACGTGCATGGAATGCTGTTACCCACTGAGGTTCTACCTGTTCATCTACTTGCATTTGTATGCTTTAGAACTGCTAGGTTGGCAGGAGCTGGGCTAAGGACGGGAGCTCACTCTGTCTTGCAGTACTCAGATCTCAAACTGTGTTGACTAACCAGTCAGTCTTCAGTTTGACGGGCACAGCACCTTTAATCACTAAACCAGCTGCAGCCCAGAACCCCCAGTTAGGTCAGTGTAAATCCCTTGTTCTAGCCTTGAGGTGTCAAAAAAGTGTAGTAAGGCATTCTGTGCACCAGCCTCCTTGTGCCACCGTGGGTACAGGCTGATGGTGAGTTGACAGGAAGGGGGCAGAAGGGCATACTGGGGGCAGGTTGGTGTGGAGTGTGAAGTGGTGCTTGGATTCGGCTATCTCTGGCTGTTCTCATCTACTCAGATCTAAGCCATCTCCATAGGTGGCTTAGATCTGAGAAGACCCAAGGTCTGTTGTTGCCTTATCCCAGGGAAGGAGAAAAGCCTCCCTTTCCCTGCGGGAGTGCAGCAGCATCCTTGATAATTGTGCTGGATTATTCACAGGCTATGCCAGGCTGCCTGTTCCATCAGAAGTCAAGATTGCACTCTTAAACTGGTAGATAAAATTTTTAATTGCATTTCTATCCATAATCATTATTTATCCCTGGCTAATGAAACACATTTCCTCTAAATAATGACATTAAATATATTTACTGTATTTTGTCAAGGTCAGAAATAAAGATAAAAGGTTTTTTATTATAAGTCTTGTAACAGATGTTGTCTTGGGTCCATAATAATTCCATTTTTAGAATCAAATAGAGAAGATCTCCCTGTATGAAAGAGCTGCTCAGATTGATCAAACGGACATAAACCGAAAGAAACGCAATATTTCAAGATGTGAGAAGAGAGACATTCATTTTCCAGAACTGACAACAGCAGGGCAACAGAAAGAACTGAAAGGAATGGAAAGTATGTTTGTAAGCTTTGATATATCTTTAGTAATAAGCAATAAGGACATGTAACTGAAGAGTTGATTTAACGTTAAATTTGAATACTAGTATGTAAGTTTTGTGGCAAGTTATCCAAAATACCCTGCTCAAAACATTTTTAGAAGACTCATTTGTTGAGTCAAGTGAAGCAGCAGCTCCTTTGTAAGTCAAAGGCAGGATAGAAATGGAACTAAAAATAGGTGGCAGGCAATTCTCTTTGCAATTCTCTTTCCATGTTACCCACTATAGTAAACAAGCTATTGATGAATCAAAGTAAAGCCACTAATTTACATTCCATTGCTATCCCTGGCAGCTGTCTGATTTAGCTCCCTGAGGTATCATGGGGCAATGGAACTTTTAGCCTCTTTTCTGAAGTCCATCAATGGAGCTTCTCAAGTCTCCCCTGGCTATTTTTTTGCATACCAAGAATAGGGTATGGCGAAGCACTGCTTCAACAGTCCCCCCACTTCTGCTCTGGTTCTTCCCCCAACTCTCCTCTCCCTTCTCCCCACCCTAGAATGCCTCATGCCAGCCCCACAGATCTTACTAATGCCCAGAGCGCTTGCTCCAGGCAATGTCCATCCTGTGCTGAAGTTTACATTGGTGCTACATCAGTACTTCTGATACTCCAGGTGCCATAAATGTGCTTTTTGGCACATTTACATCACCCAGTGCCAGTGCTGGAGCTCAGCACTGACACTGGGTCTGCATATTGTTAGATCCTTAATCCCCAGTTTTGCTCAGACAATCCAACTTGCTTATGTTTTAAAAACTATTTAAAATGCTGCTTGTGCTTTTATGTAATTAACAGCACAATCCTAACCTGTACAAACATAACCATACTGTAAGTTGCAGGTCAACAGGCAGTTGGAGATATTCTCAGGCTAAGGGGATATATTTCTTTTTACCCAGAGTAAAATTCCAGCCTGCCCTATGGGCCTTCTTGTATCCACTCCAGCTATTTAGTTGGTGCAAGTCCAGGACGTCTGACGTAATGCTGGACAGGCTGGGGATGGGGTTAGGATACAGTGGAGGATTGCTCAGCCAATCTTGCCCCATCCTAGGCTCAGTCAGCTCCGTTTCACTTGCATCTTTTGCACCTCATTGCCACGGTCTCAAGCCTATGCCTACGCACAACCTTATCTCCTTTGGCTTATACAGACCTTTGCAACACTCTGAGCCAGTGCAGGGAAGGCTGTGCCACCTCAGGCATAGATTAGGATTGTATTCAGAGCTTAATTCTTTTATAGACTGGGGAAATGGTCCTAGAATACTGTATTAAAGACTCTCCCTACCTCAGTTCCTGCTCTATTAATTAAATTAGTGCTCCAGCTTTTAGACAGAAAATTAAATCATTGAGGGAGATAATTACAGATCTCTACTAGCCTATAGTTAGGACTGTAGGCTAGACAAAGGCTACAATCCAGAGAAACTACGGGACCTTTTATTTATTTTTATTTATTTATTTAATTTATATCCTGCCTTTCCTCCCCTGCAAGAGGGAGCTCAAGGCAGCTAAAATCAGGAAAACAATAAAACACCATTAAAATAGATCATAAATACAAATTAAAACACAATTAAAATACAATTATTTACAAATTGAAATTAATACAATTAGATTTATATAATTATAAATTAATACAATTAGATTGAATAAAAAACTGAGAACAATTAAATTAACAATTAACAATTAAAACATGCAGACTAAAAACATTTGTTAAAAACAATAAAACAATAAAATAACTGCCCCCCACCTCTGCCCCATTTAAAAAGCTTTTTTAAAATAAAAGGTTTTAAGGCTCCACCTGAAGCTCTGTATTGAGGGAGCTTTCCTCAGTTCTAAGGGGAGGGAGTTCCAAAGTCGAGGTGCCACCACCGAGAAGGCCCTATCTCTGGCCGCCACACCTCTCACAGTAGGACCCCCCTCAGATGACCTTAGGTGACGGGTCGGATTGTACAGAAGAAGGCGTTCTCTCAGATACCCTGGACCTGAGATGTTTAGGGCTTTAAAGGTCAGGACCAGCACTTTGAATTCAGCCCGGAAACGAATGGGCAGCCAGTGTAGTCGCTGAAGCAGTGGCCCATCTGCGTCGAACCGACGAGCCCCAGCAACCACATAGGCCGCTGCATTCTGGACTAGTTGAAGCTTCCGGACCATCTTCAGAGGCAGCCCCACGTAGAGCGTGTTACAATAATCCAGTCTTGATGTCACTAGGGCATGGGTCACTGTGACCAGATCCGAGTGTTGATTTACACCAACATAGTTATGGTGCCACCTATGGGAAACCTATGGGAAATGCATAGAGCAATCCAGAGTTAGTGCCTCTTATGTCTTCCCGTAGTTACTCTAGATTGTAGGGACTTTGTTTTTGCTGAGTAAACAATGTTGTTTAAACTGCAAACTCTCACTCGTTTTATAAACTGTATTTCCCACAGTTTCAAAAGCCATTTGCCATGCTAAATGGGGCAGTGCTGCTGCTACAAAATACCAAGTTTAACACTCCCATATTGCTTCATGGTTCATAAGTCTTTGAACCACGGCTGCTTTGTTGAAGATCAGACTCCTGAACTTATTTTGTCATCATGGGCAAACAAAATATAACTAAACTAAATTTAAGGGTGCAATCCTAATCTAGGCTGGCAAAACTCATTAGTCTCCCCATTCCAGTTGTGATGTAGGGAAGCAAGCACATGTCTGTGCGCTGGTCTAACCCTCCCCCAGGAGTTGCACAGAAGTGTCTTACGACACTTTTGTGACACCCCCAGGTCAGCACAGGACTTATACCAGGGTTTAGGCCAGCTTCACTGGAGATTAGGATTGCAGCCCTCGCTTCTTAAAATGAAAAGCAGTCCCTGGAGGCCTACAATTTTCAGTAAAGGAATGGTGGCTGTTTGTATAAGCATCTCCTTTGTTTGAGCATTTCCTCAGTTGTTTCTGCTCAATCATACCCTCGTCAGCTACATCCCCAAATATTTTAGTCCCCCAAAATAAATATTTGCTCTTCTTTCACAGTTGTTAATGGTTTTATTTGTTTCACTGAGCATTGAACTATATATTTTAAACCATATTTTAATAGTTTACTGCAGTATAGAAAACCATCAAAATCTAGAAATAACTTGATATATGTTTGTAAAAGTTAAACAGGTAAGAGTCTTGAAGAGGGAATCAAAGAAATCTGCCGTATCTAAAATTCCATGTTTACTAAATGTGGATCAGAATCGTGAAAAACAAGAGGTAAATTGAATTTATGTGATAGTTCAGAAAACATGGGGCAATAATCAATTTGGATTTCTGCCAGTGCATTGTGTAGGGAGATTCTTCTTAAGGTGCTCTGGTAACTATACAAAATGCAGCACTACGACTAATAAGTAATACAAAACGTATCAGCGGCACTGGTTTCCAGCCCATCTCTTGGTCCCATCCAAGGTGCCGGCTTACCTAATATTTTAGAACGTTCAGCATACATCTCCAATTAATTCATTCTTTTCACTTATTTAGATTTTTAAGCTTTTTGTTTTTGTTTTGACTGATGGTTTTAGCTGGTTTTTAGATTTTTTGTTGCGTTATTTATTGTGTATATATTTTATTGATAATTGTAGTTTTAAGCATTTATGCTTTATTTATGTAAAGCATTAAAACTTGGAAAGTTCACTTGAAATATTCCAAACAAACAAAATGTTCAAGAAATAGTACAGAAACGTTCCAAACAAACAAATTCATCAGAAAATCAATGAACGTTAAGACTTTATTGAGTTATGATGGTAAACTTTATCTTTGAAAAATTGATGACAAATCATCTTGGACCCAGCTAAATGAATTTAGTTAAGGGATTGTTGAAAATTCGTGATTGTCAGCATCAGTTGCATTGTTTTTTACAGTCATTTTCAAATATAGTTCTTTTTGGCATTCTAACAAAGCTACTAATGGTCAATCCGAACCAGTTTAGGCTGGCATGGCATATCCTCTCATGATGGTGTGGGGACATTGGCATTATGCCTGTGCAGTGGCCTAATCCCCACCCTAGGTATAGGGCAGAAATGTCTTACGGCACTTTTGTGACACCCCGAGGTCAGCAAAGAACTCGTCTTGAAGCTTATGCCAGCCTAACTGAAGCATAGGATTGCAGTCCATATCTTTTAATAAATTTTTGTCTCTTAGAACTTTTAATTCATTTTTTGGATAGTGGAGAGATAATTTGGGTTTAATGAAGAAGTAACCATGCAATATCAGACTTTTTAATTAAATTTTTCAATTTATATTTAGAACACAGGAAATGCAGGAAATGCTCAACATGAAAACAAGCCAAGTTTGCCAGTCTGACGGCATAAATGTTGGGCAGGTGTGGAATGTCTGGAGTAAGATATTTGCTTCTCAATTAACGTTTCTTTGTCAAAGGATAATTCTGCAAACCCTGCATAGATCCTCCCTCCAATAAAGTATTTTAAAATGTGATGGTCACAAACTATTTATTTTCATATTGTATTGTATGATATGTTTTCAGTATTTAGTATTTCAATTATCTTGTTCTTCAGAGAAGGCATTATATGGCCTGCTTTTGAGATTGCATAATAGAATGACTTTTTAGGAGGATTTATAAATCAAATTTATGTTGGCAGGCTTACTGAACACTAGCAATTAACAATTTTCCTTTTTAGTGTTATAAAGCATTATAACATTAATATAAAGCATTATAATTCTTATAAGTTTTTCTTGGCCCAGTACTCTTAGGATTGCAGTAGTACTCAACGGGTTTCTTATGACAAGTTAAGAATTGGAACACAATTTTTGTTCAGTAAATTTAAAAGCTGTTGCTAATCAAATCCATTAATTATTTGAACTGTATGGCCAAATCATGCATGTGTGCTGGCTATGTTTTTTCCCTGTGCTAAATTTCCCTTCTGCTGGATTTGCACGGAGAAAACTTGGAGGTAATTAGACATGAATATGGGCATGTTTCAGCTACTTCCAGGTGGGAAAAAATGCTACCACATCAATGGAAATAGCTTCTGGGTTCCACAGACAATCTGCTTGCAGCTAGTTTGCACAGCTCCATACTAACACAATCACAAGAGAGATTGTCTCAAGGAGACCAGTAGATGGTCACATCAATATTTTCCCTGTTTATGCCTTATGTGTATGGTCATTACAGAATGGTTAAAGAGTACTTATTGTTTGTATGTTCACTTCAAATGGTGTGCAACCACTTATATACTGAACTGTCTCAACTCAGCTGGTATTGAGTAGATACACAATGTTTAATCAATTCTGTATTCAGAGTCTGCGCTGGGAAATATCCTGGTTTGTTGTTGTTTTGGAATATGAAATATATTTATTGTTACATTCTGTTCAGTTTTTAGACATGGTTAGCTAAAATAAAACTAGCCACTAGATATATTTTTGGATTGCAACCATATCATGAATACTTTTGAAGGTAGTAACCTGATTTATTTTTTGGAGCAAAAACAAAAGCAATACAGTGGTGCCTCACATAAAGAGCTTAATTTGTTCTGGAGTTTTTAAGTGAAACGCTCTTTAAGTGAAGCAGATTTTCCCATAGGAAACAATGGAAACTCAGAAAATTGGTTCCACAACCCAAAAATATTCATATATTAACAGTATGTAAAAGATGACAAAACACAGGAATTGAATTCAAAACACTACAATACAGACCACAATTACTATAATAAAACACTGTAATATTCTGTACAGTAAAAAAGAAAAGAAAAACCTTTGTGGCCAAGGATGACTAATTTTCACTAAAAGAGTCACTGGAGTCTTTTGGAGCATCTTTAACAAGGATCCTCTCTCTCTGTGTGAGATCTGTCTATGCAAACTACAACAGTCTGCAGTCTGCAACAGCAAAGGGGCCAGATCCTAGGATGTCTCCTCAGAATCAAGCCCCATTGAATCCACTGGGGCTTACAGGAAAGGAAAAGTGCAGGAAGAGAAGTTGGTGGGGGGGAAGAGCATGGCTGTAGTGGGGTCCAGGCAGGGGGGGCTTCCTTGGGGGGGAAGGAGTCTGTTTGAGGGGGGCTCCAGAGGGGGTGCAAGAGGAGTTTTCCTGCCTACCTGATGGAGGCTTCAATGCAGAGGCTGGGCTGGCAAGAGGTTTGCTGGCTGCAGAAGCCATCTTTGTTGGTGGGCTGAAGAGGCTCCTGAGTTCCCTCTGCTGGCCCCTTCATGTACTGCAGGCAGGAGGAGAAAGTCCCGCCTCATTCCTACAGGCCAGCCAATGCAGACACGAGGAAAGAGCCCAGCCAATGGGCACTTGTTCTGCGAATCATGCTCATTATGTGAGGCAAAATCCCATACAAATTTTAACTCGTTATGTGGAACATTTGTTATTCGAGGCACTTGTTATGCGAGGTACCACTGTATTTGTTTGGTGCTAAGAAAGCATCTGAACTAGAAACAGCCCCAAAAGTCAAGTTTACTTTGGTTTTAGATATTTCACTGTACTAAGCGGAATGAGTTGAATAATATTTTCAATACATGCATTTTAAAAAATATGTTATGAGATTGGTTTTGCATTTTCTTTCTTGTGAAAACTAACTTTGTTTTGTGGAGAAACCAAGAACACTTTGAAAAAAATCTAGCTTTCCTTGAGCATTTTTGCTATATATTTTAAGCTGGCGTTGCTGTTGTCTACTGTTCAACATTGTCTACTGTTCCCATTAAAAGGGTTTTTCTTTTTCTGGGTCCTGCCCATAAGGAAGTTGTATCTTGATCCAGAACAAGGGACCAGACAGATTTAATTGCTTACTTGGACTGTAAGAAGCAAGACTTCTTACTTTATTGGATGATACAAGTTCACTCATACACTGATTGTGATGATTATGTGCAGTAAATGTGGGATGGGCACTTGTACCTGACTGTAGTACAGCATATTAACTTCCTATGGAACATCATCATAAGCATGTTTCATGATGCTGCTTGATGCTATGGGGCTACTTGACATCTGCACTGGTGTGGAGAGAGAACACCATCTTCTCTTTCTATGCTTAAAGCCAGATGATCATAGGAGCCAGCTGGAAACTTGAAAATGACTTCTACAACTAACAACTTTTCCTATCCCAGCAAGGGACTGTCTTCTACTGTCTTCCATTATAAGGGAATAAAGATTTTACTGGCTCTGGCTGGTACATATTCAGGTATACAAGTGATGGCATGAGGGTATCACAAAAGTGCCATAAGGCACTTCTGTGTAACTCCTGGGGGGATTAGACCAGTGCATAGGTATCTGACCCCTCCTTACTACCATGGAAAGTTATGCCAGGTGAGTTGTGCCAGCTTAAGAGGCTAGAATTGTGCCTTCATTCATTATTGTTGCTTTCCAAGGCCTTATCTGCAGGCATAATGTGCATTTCCCCCATCCATAGTGCCTGTGAGAGGTTGAATCCACAGAACCTGCTTTGGGGAAGCATAATTTCTGGCTCTTGCTATCAAGGGAGGAAAATGTGTTAAAAGGAGTTTAACATAAGGAAATACAGTATAATCCATTTAAAGCTACAACATCTGAACAAACCCCTGTGTGCTGTAAGATATCTCACAGTAAAAGAAATTTTTTAAAAATAGCAAAAAAAGACCTACTCCCAAATGATGCAAATCAGGGCTCAATCCTTACCAATTTAAACCAGCACAACTCACCCTTCTCCCTGTTCTTACAGTAACATGGGGAGACCAGTGCATGTCTGCACTGGCCTAACACAAGGAGGTAGCAGCACAATAACTTATTCCTGTAGCTGAATAAAACCACTGCCAGTGAAATTAGACTTACATGAAATGCATAAATGAATCAAATTAGAGGAGCTTTACTTGTGCTCTGCAAAACTGATTTGTTTAAATGCATTATATAAGCTAACAAGATGAACATTACTAGTTATCTTGATACTTAAAAGAAGACACACAGAGACAGCTAATATAGTGGTTAATGTTTTCTAGTTAACATATTACAAATTAAAGTTTTATTAGAATACGGCTGCATTCCTGCATATATTTTTTATGGAGTGAATTCCATGAATTACAACAGAACTTGTTGTAAATATACGGTATATGAGGTTGCACTGCAAGCGTAATATATAAAGTGTTGCACTCCAAGTAAATATATTCTTGCGCTGCAAGAATATTTCAAAACATATGTAACAAAGAGATACTTTGAAAAGAAACAAAGCTACTTAACTTTGTGATTGTGCCTCATTACTGTTCTTTTAATTAAGCCTGATCTACACAGGCAGCCAAATGAGGTGAAAGAATTTGGATAGGTATGTTTGATCAGATTCCTAACCAGATAGCTAGAAGACCAATAAACAAGCTGGGCTAAAACCAGCTTGGTTTTCTCTGGGTGAGGAGGTTTTTGTTCTTTGAAATATGCAGAGTTCTAAATGGGGAACATGTTAAAAATGGCATCCTTCACCAACAGTCTCCGTGGTACCACTTCAGGGATGTAAAAATTTATACTGTTGTCAGTGGAAACCTAACCCCTGGTTATGCTTGCACAAGTCCTATGCTGGCATGGGGGCCCTACAAAAGTGCCACAAGGTACTTATGCACCATTCCTGGGGTGTGTGGTTAGGCCCATGCACAGACATGCGCTGGCCTCCCCATGCTATTGCAAGAACAGGGAGATGGGTGAGTTATGCTAATCTAAATTGGTTAGGCCAATGAATATATTGGCTAGGTCCTGATATATAGGCAAGGTGTACTTGGGTGTAATGAGATAAGGCAGATTATTGTGCCTGATTCTGTAGCATTGGAAAGTGAGTTTAATTATGTGTTGTGCATGTGTGAGGAGGGAGAAACAGGAACGGTAACTAGTAGAAAGTAAGAAAGTTGTTACCCTATTTATTTTTATATATTTATATTAACTTCCTTGAAGCTGATGTCAGTTTAACTTTCCCCAAGTTGATATCATCAGGAGGGCTTTAGGACTTTAGGACTTCATTCAGTGCAATGTCTGTGGGATTTCCTTTGATTTTAACTATTCTCTTATTTTGGGAGAACAAGCAAGTGGGAGAAATTATGTGAGCTGAAATAGTTTTTTGAACATACTGTTTATTAAAGACCATCTGGCACAACAGAATTTCTGAAGTACGTTCCAACTCAAGCTTCCCTAGTTTTATTCTTGGTTGGTACATATCTGAACAGGTCAGCTAAACTGCTTTTATTTTATTTTTCAGGAGGGCAGAGAAGCTTACTGAAATATGTTAATCCAACACTGTGAACGAATGCAAGTTTTTTGGTTATGGTTTTCAACTAGTTAAGTTTTGCATTTGTTTTTCTCTTGTGATAGAGACCAATAAATAAGAGGTTGTGTTTCCTCATACTGTCAATATATATGGTGCAGTCTTTTAAAAATACCAATGTATAGAATAAGTGGAGCTTAGCCAATTAAATATATGTTGTTAAGCCTGCACATTTCATGGACAATAAACTGAAGTTATTTTATTGCTCATATCCAAAGTACAGCATTCTCGCTGTCTGTCTGCTTCTTCTGCTGTCAGCTTCCTGTTAGCATTCTCACTGTGGCCTCCTCTAGTGATCCTCATAGTCTGGGTTTTCCCAGGTTGTTTCCTGTTCCAAAGCAAGAAAAAGCAGCTTTTTACAGAGTGTTTGCAAATTGTGTCATGAGCATCATGGGAATATGCATGAATACAGTAGGTTTTGCTGTTATCTGCAGTTTTGGGTGTTCATGATAGCCACAGGAACCTATTCTCTACAGATAAAGGGTGTGTGTGTGTTTGTGTGTGTGTGTGTGTGTGTGTGTGTGTGTGTGTGTGTGTGTGTGTGTGTGTGTGTATGTATGTATATATATGTATATATATATATGTATATATGTATGTGTATATATATGTATATATGTATGTGTGTATATATATGTATGTATATATATATATATATATATATATATATATATATATATATATATATATATATATATATATATATATAAACATAAAGCAGATTTACAATAGGTGTAACAACTCACAGTACAATTGCATGCACGCAATGGAATGCAGGGGTAGAGGACTTCTTTCTTCAGTGTTTTGAACTGGTCTTGGATTGGATGGGAGCAATTTGCTCTGACAGCTGAAAACATAAATCTGAAAATAGGCTGTTATCCCTTCCTATCTATCTTACAGATCAAGGGTCTACAACCTAGACCTGTGGGCCAGAGGTTTCCCATGGAAGCTCTTTATCGAGCCCTCAGGCTCTCCCAGCACCACCAATAGCTGCTGAGCTGTGCTGAGATTTCACTGCTGAAAAGTCAGCCTGAATAATTGGACTGTCCTATATCTTGAAAATATTATCATTATTTGCATATTTTCCCTTCTACCATTTGTAGCTGAGTTCCTAAGTGAGAAAGAAGTGCTTGTTTTTTTATTATGACCTGCTTACTGACAAGCAAATTATGCTTAATGACATCTCTTCTGGCCTTCAGCAGACATCATGAAGGCTCTTTGCCCTGCTGTAGGTGTTTGACACCTCTGTCATGGATGGCTTGGAAATTTGGCTGTAACCACCTAGAGGGCAGTGAACATGGAGTCAGTACTTGGAAACCTCAAGTTGTTGATGATGTGATCAGTGGCAATCCAGAGTGATGCTGCTTATAGGGTGATGCTGTCATGTTTAGTTAGCAAGACTTGTTTTTCAAACTTGAGAGATCATCAGGCAGCTCAGTCCAAACCTCTGCTGGGGCAGCCTGGTGATGGCCTGTACTGTATCCAGGTTTGGAGGTTGCTGGAAGTCTTCTCAGATTAAGAGGATATCTGTTCCCTTATCCCGTACCAAGCCTAAGTCTGTTGTGTGGGCTTCTCATATCCTCACCAGTTATTTAGCTGACACAGGCTGCAATCCAGAGCAAATTCAGCCTGCTCTGACCTAACTGCACTCTCCTAACTATTCTGTATCCAGAGCAGAAAGTTATGCTGAATCCAGAGTCAGGAAGCCTGGGCTGCCCTAACTGCTCCAGAGCATGCTAAGTAATTGACACAAGGGGAAGACTTGCTCCTGAGGAGACACCCCTCAGATCACATTGAACAAGGAACAGCTGTGGTGCCTACAGTGGTGACATGACTCTGCACATCACCTGGTGCGGAAGTCTGTGCGTCATCCCTGGGATGCGCGCCCCCCCCCCCACCTGGACTGCACAGTCCCCAAAGTTGGCGCCTGCACAGTTGTTTCTGAAGCCAACTGGCTTCAGAAAGAGTACTGCGCAGGCACCATCTCTGACACCTGCGCAGTACTTTTCTGAAGCCTTTTGGCTTCGGGGGAGACTGTGCAGGCATCAGAGTTGGTACCTGTGCAGTACTCTTTCTGAAGCCATTCGGCTGCTGCTCCACCTCCTGAGTGAGGCCGAATGGCTGTGCAGAGGCACGGACTTTCTCTGCTCTAAGGAAGTCTCCTCTGAAGCTGTTCGGCATGCTCAGTGTGTCTCTGCGCAGTGCATCTCAGATGGGCGTTCAGGCCAGCTCCTCAGACAAGTGTCAGCTTCTGGCTGATTCTCCGCCTTGGAGCAGGCCTGAATGGGGGTGCTGACGCCCGGGGCCTGCCAAAGGACAGTCAAACTCCTCCGGCACATCACCCCATACGGAGAGCATCCCCAATGCAGCCCACACCAGCCGCACCAGTCTGGTGACGCCACTGGGTGCCTGCCTTATAAGGAGTCCCTGATGAGATGCCAGTACATTCTACAGTGAATACAAGGGGCTTCTTGGAGTGTCCTGCTGTATCCTGAGGTTTGTGGGCAGCCGTAGTTTGTTCCATATCCTGAGGTTGAGAGGAAGGGGTTGCAGCTAGGCTGGCCAAGAACTCAGATTTTTGGTCAGCACTGCCATTCTTACTCGGGCCTTACCATGGACCCCTATGGGTCTACTCATTACTATACCTGCTCCTGAGGTGGTATAACTCTGAGGGTTGGAAGAGGGCATTTCTGCCTTGGAAACAGGCTTTGGATACAGAGTAACTGCTCTGCCCTAGGCAATGCTAAACATGCCCTCAACTTGCCTCTCCTGAGCTGCTTAGGCTGCCTCAGTTAGGGCAGAGCAGGTCCACCTCTCTTAGGGCACCCTATCTTGCCTTGCTCTGCCCTAAGCCTCCTTCAGAGTAACTGGGCTGGAGCATCTTGCAGTTGCTCCAACCTAGTGTTAGATAGGGCAACCTAAGGGCTCTTACGTGGACAGATTATTTGCTCTGGATTGGGCTGACAGTCCAGGAAACCTGATATAAAACTGCGAGGGGGGTCTCTGCTAATTCTGCCCCCTTCTTGGGCCCAATCTGCCTTGTGTTCTGGCTTCCCTGACCCAGAAATACCCTTCCCCATGCTCCAGTATCACTCAGCACCTAACCTTCTGGCACTGGCATACAGGGCTCTGGATATGGCACCAGTACCACTTCTTCCCAGTATAAAAGTGGTACTTTTAATATAATGTGGCATATAATGTGGGATGACTGTACCAGCACTGGAAGAGGTTTGGATTGTGCTGTTTGGCTTAGGATCTTCCCAAACAGAAAAAGAAGCAGAGGCATCTTTTAAGCTGAGGCATAATTAGAGGTTTACCTCCTTCCTTTGTTTTTTATATATAGAAACGAAGCAAACTTGGAGGAGGCAAATAATCAGACACCCAATTATCCAGTACCAGTTAACTGAAGAGGGGGTATTGAGTCACCAGTTTCCAGCTGATAATACCAAAGATGTTTTTCTTTTTAACATTTTAAAAACCTCTGATGTCACATGAGAAGATCCAATTCAAAACAGAATATCATTTCCTATGGGCATTTTTCTGAAAACCAGTAGCATAGAATTTGGGGCCTGGGTGTGAATCAGAATAATGCAGGCAACAATTACAAAATCTTAACTAAATTCTCTAATAAACTCCCAAGGAACTGAAAATTATATTTTGATATCACCAACTGATTTTTTTAAAAGCAGAAAAAAATTTCCAGAAAACTTAAAATAGATTTTAAAATATTTTAAAACAGATGTAAACATTTTTGAAACACTTAAAACGGATTCTTAAATATTCTTACAGTTTTAGAAAAAAATATTTAAAATATGCCTATGCCATGGTTTAATACCTCTTAAACAAAAATGTTTCAAAAATATTACAAATATTGTTTTAAAAATAAATTAACTTTTAGCAGCTTGAGTAATTATCAGTGACAAATGGACCTATTTTGGTTGTGCGGTTGGTGTACATTGTTTAGAATGTATTTTTTTAAACACAAAGCAACTTTAAAAGGTAAAGGTGGCCCTTGTAGGTTGTCCTGCTAGTCATGACTGACTCTTAAATGTGGTGCTGATCCCTGTTACAAGACTGAAGAACCAGTCTCCATTACAAGAATGAGCAGCCACATCTCTGTCGTCATGTGGTCATCATGAACGCTGGAGAGGTATGGACTGCTGTTAGTTTCCCACTGAAGTGGTACCTTTCTTGAAATTGCATTTAATTTTACATGCCATTTACAGGTTGGCAGAAAAAGTAACAGGAACTCACTCTGAAATGTACCTGACAACCTATTGCCTGCTGACCTTCAGGTCTGTGTGGTTATAGAACAAAAAAGTTAGCAACTGCTTCCTGGATTACTTTTTACAGGTGATAGAAATCTGCCAGTGATAGAAATTGAGTTCTTCTACATGCAAACATGTATTCCATGTAACTCTATTTTCCCAATAAACCTCCTATGCTGTGTTTATTGTATTGGGGAACAGAGGTTCAGAATCCAGCCTTAGGGCGCAATCCTGAGTAACTACGGGGAGTCCTTGCTCCGGTGTAAGAACAATTTGCTCTGGATTGCAATATGAATTTCCCATAGGTTTTCACTAGGTAGTGCAGTAACAACGGGTGCACGTAAAGTCTCTTATGTGCTCCCATAGTTACTCTGGATTGTAGGGTCTGACTGCTCAACAACCCTATGAGATAATTCAGTGGGGCTTACTTCTAAGTAAATATGACTAGGATCAGGCTACATGTAGATAAGATAGACACTTAAGAACTTGATTTAAAAAAAAAACTGGTGAGGGATCACTTGGCATTAGACTTCTCCAACTTCCGATCAATGCAACACTATTTCCTTCTGCTTGTTACCACATAGTGTACTGAAATACATGTTTGTGTTTCATTTGGAAGCAACATTTCTTACTTTTCCAGATTTGATTGACATGTGGTAGAACTTCACTTGTGATCTAGTGACAGGTAAAACAAGTAACTTTCAACATGCTGTTTCTTGCTTTTTCCTATGAAGTCATAGATAGAACCTGACATTGACTACATAAACATTCTTTCCATTTTTAAGAAACTGCACCTATTTCAGCCAGAGGCAGTGTGAATCATAAAAATATGTTCCCACATAGTATAATAAAACATATTGTTATTATTCAGATTACATCAAATGCAACTGTGTTTTATTGTAGAATTTGGGATGATCTGAACATATAATTCTGGCAGATCTATTTGCTTCCTCCATGAAGCAGACTTTAAAAAGAAATCCCACAAGTGAGAATGTGGCAATTCACTGAAGTGATAGTCACTATGTCTCAGAGTGGCTTTTTACATTAACTGAAAGCATACCAAAAAAAAAAGCAGGCCTCCGTCAGTCTTGGAAGACTATGGTATCGTGCTTGGCGCTGCATACGCTGCATGCGAAGCACGAAAGCCTGGGTTGGATTGTTATGGAGGATAGGCTGTTACCCAAGCAGCAGATCCCCCTTCTCCATGCCACTGAATTAGTCCAATGGAAAAGCAGAGCCAATACGATTGGATCCAGCTGGCGTTGCAGAGCTGGGCTACGGACAGGAGCTCACCCTGTCTTGTGGGGCCGACCCGGGTCTCGAACCCTGGCCTGCTGGTTAACAGGCACAGCGTCTTAACCGCTTGCGCAACCCACAGACCTAACTGAAAGCATACCATAAGATAAGCATCACACTACAGATCTTCAATTGTGGATGCTATGCTACAGTCAGTTTAGTTCAGTGATAAATTCAGCCCCCTCATTCTTTTTATTTAATAAAATTTGATGTCACTGGGGTCAGATTTTACATAGCAGGACTGATTTCTTTCCCAGGTGAAAATCAGCTGTTCCTTCAAATCAGATCGTATTGAGCTCCTGGTGAAAATGCTCCTACTGATAGTAAAAATGCATTTAAAAGATTCAATGCACTGAAAGATTGAAACTGAATGTTGTACTCCTATTCCCACTTTGCTTCCTCATCTATGACCTTAACAGCACAATCCTAATCAGGTCTACTTAAAAGTAAGCCCCATTGTGTTCATGGGTCTTACTCCCAGGAAAGTAACTTTAGGATTGCAGCCTATGACACATTGTTTCCTCACTTTGCTTTATCTGAGGAAGAAACTAGATCAGTTGGAATTTGGGTGGAGCTGAGGATATGTATGAATTCCAATTGTACCTACAAGGAAACTATTTTTCCTTCCGAACGGTCATCTGATTGGAATTTGGCTCTGTTTCAAAACCTGACTCAGTTAAATGTCGCAGTGGAGCTTGTCTACTTTCTAACATCGTCATCTTTTCAGCTGTATTTCAGTTGCACTAATGCCCTGATCTAGTATATTTATCTACTAGAGAAAGGCGTACCCGCGTTGCGGGAGTAACTTCCCTATACAATATCCACCACAGCGCATCAACAACCCATGCGCAACCTACCCCCATGTACAACATTCCCCTGTGCACATCATCCCCCATGCGCAACTTTCCCCATGCGCATCATCCCCCCAAGTGCAACTTCTCCCCACATGCAACTTCCCCCCATGAGCAACTTCCCTCCGTGCGCAACTTCCCTCCGTGCGCAACTTCCCCCGTGCGCATCGTCCCCCGTGCGCATCGTCCCCCGTGTGCATCGTCCCCCATGCCCAACTCCCCCCATGTGCAACTTCCTACATGCGCAACTTCCCCCATGCGCAATTTCCCCCCATGCGCAACTTCCCCCCATGTGCATCATCCCCACGTGCAACTTTCCCCATGTGTAACTTTCCTACATGCGCAACTTCCCCATGTGCAACTTCCCCCATGTGCAACTTTCCTACATGCACATCATCCCCCCATGCGCAACTTCCCCATGCACAACTTCTCTCCATGCGCAACTTTCCTACATGCGCACCATCCCCCATGTGCAACTTCCCCCATGTGCAACTTCCCCCATGTGCAACTTCCCCCATGTGCATCATCCCCCCATGCGCAACTTCCCCCATGCGCAACTTTCCTATGTGCACATCATCCCCCCATGTGCAACTTCCCCATGCACAACGTCCCCCATGCGCAACGTCCCTCCATGCGCAACGTCCCTCCATGCGCAACGTCCCCATGTGCAACTTTCCTACATGCACATCCCCCCATGCGCAACTTTCCCCATGTGCAGCATCCTTTCCAGTGCAACCTCTTCCTCCGAACAACATCCCCCCGTGCACCAGGATCTGAGCACCCAACTGGCTGGATGTTGTTCAGTCTCCCATGTTAAGTATAGGACAAAAATATCAGCCCCTTTTCAGCCCCTGAAGGGTTAAGTTTCTCCAGATGGTTCTTGGTGGGTGTTCAGGTGACAGAAGGAACTCCCAGAATTCCATGCTTCAGGCCCAGCAGTTGGGGAGGAATGTTGATGAGTCAGCAATTCTCAATGCAAAGTATAGGGAGGAAAACGCGTTGCGCCCCTTTTCACCCCCTTCCGGTTGGAATTTCCGAAAACTGGTTCTTAGTGCACCCCTCAGTCACGGAAGGAACACCCACCCCAATTTTCACGCTTCTAGGCCCAGCGGTTTTGGCAGGGCGGTGATCAGTCAGTCAGTGAGTCAGTGAGTCAGTCAGTGAGTGACTTTTCTCTTTTATATATATAGATAAGTCCCACAGAGTTCAGTGGCTCAAAAGCTCTCATCGCCGTTCAGTGCTCTTACATTGCCGACTTGGCATTGGCACACCCTCCTCACAGGATACCATAAACTTGTTTTCAGCCAATTTATGTCACCCACTTCTGGCACAAGAGCTTGGCACTGGTGCTGAAGGTTCATTGGATTTGACCCTGAATCCCAGGGAAGTGTACAGCAGACTGAAGCCCTAATTCCCCATGCATTAAACTTGCTTACAATTTTTTTCCTACTGAACCAAAAAGGCATGTGCATGATCATGGCAACCAAACAGTAATATCCAAATAATTTCAGGTTGCCACAGCACGCCCTTCCACTCCTCCCTTTTAATAGAGGCTCTAAATTCAAACATTCTGTTAAGTAAGGATGCAAACTATCTTCAGATCCACAATAATTATCCAAATTGCATCACCGTCTATTTATAACACCAAAGGCACCAGGCAATAAAATTTGTCCACAGAACAAAGAGAAATAGACAAAGAGAAAAATGTTCATCCAAACTGAAATATGATTCAACAATGGCTTTGAAAAGGGTTTCTTAGTTCTAATTATGAGGGCAAGTAAACAATGTTGCATTGGCTATGGTAATACCACTTCAATCAATATACAAATCAAAGGGTCACTGGCTGACTTATTCATTGACTCACTGACTGACCGACTCACTGACTGATTCATCAACGCCCAGCCAAAAACTCCAGACCTGGAAGCATGAAATTTGGGGAGAGATTCCTTCTGTGATGTAGGCACCTACTAAGAACCAATATCCAGAAATTCAACCCCTGAAGGGGTGAAAATGGGTACAACTTATTTTTATCCCTATACTTATTTAGCATTGAAGACTGATCAGTATCCATCCTTAACTCCTGGACCTAGAAGTGTGAAATTGGGGAGCATATTCTTTCTGTGATGTAAGGACCCACTAAGAACTGATTTGGTGTGTGGTTTTACCCAGTGCCCACTGGTGCCCAGTGCATTGTGCCCAGCAGGGATGCCTGGTGGTGCCAGGTGCCCACTGCATGCTTCCACCTAGTGGTGCCCAGTGCCTGGTGCCCAGTGTCCAACTGGGATGTGAGGTGCCTGGTGGTGCCCAGTGGTGCCTGGTGCAGGTATCCAGGGTCCCATGTTTGGTGCCCAGTAGGGTGCATTTCGAACAGACCTAGGAGGGAGGTTAGGTCTGCTTCACTGCCAGTGTCCCACACCCATCAAGCCTGATCTACCCATTCCCCACCCCAATTTTTCCTCTTACACTTTCCCTGCCCTCTCCCACCCTGGTCCTTTCTCTGTACCAGGCTTCAAAGACTCTGGTTTTTATGCCAGTACGTTGCTCTGCCACAAAGCACCTGATGGGTGCATTGTGGCAGCCTATGCCAGCAATCAATCAATCAATCAATCAATCAATCAATCAATCAATCAATCGTATTTATATACATATTTTATTCATTGACAGTGGTGCCTCACATAAAGAGCTTAATTCGTTCCAGAGGCATGCTCTTTAAGTGAAACGCTCTTAAGTGAAGCAGATTTTCCCATTGGAAACAATGGAAAGTCGGACAATTGGTTCTACAACCCCAAAATATTCATATAAAAATATTAACTGTATGTAAAAATGATGACAAAACACAGGAACTGAATTCGAAACACTATAATACAGACCACAATTACTGTAATTAAACACTGTAATATTCTGTACAGTAAAAAAGAAAAGAAAAACCTTTATGGTCAAAGAAGACTAATTTTCACTAAAAGAGTCACTGGTGTCTTTTGGAGCATCGTTAACAAGGAACTTCTCTCTGTGTGAGATAGGCAGTCTGCAACAGCATAGGAGCAAGATGCTATCCTGTCTCCTCAGGATCAAGCCCCATTGAATTCACTGGAGCTTACTCACAAGAAAGTGCATAGGATGCAAGCCTGACTCCATAGGATGCCAGCAGTAGCAGGAGATTGGCTTCTGCTTGCATTGAAAAGGGGCCAGATCCTAGGATGTCTCCTCAGAATCTAGCCCCATTGAATCCACTGGGGCTTACTCACAGGAAAGGAAAACTGCAGGCAGGGAAGGTGGTGGGGGGAAGAGAGCTGTAGTGGGGTCCAGTGGGGCTTCCTTGGGGAGGAAGGCATCTGTTTCAGGGGGGCTCCAGAGTGGGTGCAGGAGGAGTTTTCCTGCAGTGCAGAAGTTGGGCTGGCCACATGTTTGCTGTATGTAGGAGCAACCATCTGTGTTGCTCTAGAGAAGAGGCTCCTGAGCTCCCTCTGCTGGCCTCTTCATGTACTGCAGGCAGGAGGAGAAAGTCCCGCCTCATTCCTACAGCCCAGCCAATGCAGACAGGAGGAGAGGAAGCCCAGCCAATGCAGACAGGAGGAGAGGAAGCCCAGCCAATGGGAACTCATTATGTGAATCAGGCTCGTTATGAGAGGCAGATGCCCACACAAATTTTTACTCGCTATGTGGAACATTCGTTATTTGAGGCACTCATACTAGCAAAAACGTACCTGCATTGCAGGAGTAGAATTCCTCCCATGCGTATCATCCCGCAACACCTCCCCAAGTGCACCATACCGTATGCACACCACCTCACAATGTGCAACACCCCCATGCACATCATTCCCCATGCATCATCCCCCCATGTACATCATCCCCACACTGCTCATCGCCCCCACTGCACATCATCCCCCACTGTGCACCATCCCCCATGTGCATCATCCCCATATGTACAACACCTCCATATGTGCACCATACCTCCATGCGCACCACCCTTGCGCATCATTCCCCCATGTGCAACTCCCCACTGTGCATCAACCCCCACTGTGCATCAATCCCCATATGTGACACGCCTCTATGGGAAAAACCCCTATTTGCATCATACCCCCATGCACACCTTCCCTCCATGCACACAATCGCCATGCGCAACACTCTCCCATGGGCACCACACCCCCTATGCACAACACCTGTTGTGGGCATCATCCTCCCATGAACAACACTTGATAAGCATCATTCCCCCATGCGCATCACCCCTGTGCACCATTCCCCTTGCTCGACATCCTCCATGCACTACATCCCCATGCACAATACACCCCATGTGCACCACCCTCCGATGTGCAACACCCCATGCATATCATCCCCCCATGTGCACAATCCACCATGCACAACATTCTCCCATGCACACCACGCCCCCATGTGCAACACTCACTATGTGCATCATCCCCCAGGCACAACACCCCCATGGGCAACACCCCCATGAGCATCATCCCCCATGTGCAACACCCCCCATGCACAACACCCCCATGCACATCATCCACCCGTGCGCAACATCACCCCTGTGCATCCCCTCTCCCCATGTATCAGCTGGATTTTGATCAGATTTTCAATCCCAGGATTATCCTGATTTCAGAAAGGTATAATATGTCAATGTAGAGCAAGTTAGAATTAGGGGGGTTTCAGACACACAGACAGAATTCGTTGTTTATATAGAAGTTCACTTACACACTTGACCATAAATTACCATTTTTAAGTTCTTCCTTTTTTAAAAAAATGTCTCTTCACTACAGCTTGCACTACAGTACAACTTTCTCTGGTTCAGGAGTCTTACTTGGTTCACGTTAACCAGTGCAGGAGGCCAGCACTTCACCTCCATGCTGTGGGCAGAGCAACAATCTGAATAGCGGGCATGATTATGAACACAATCCAAAGCATGTCTACTCAAAAGAAAGCCCCATGGTGTTCAATGAGTCTTACTTCCAGGAAAGTGTCTTTAGGATTGCAGCCTGAGTGCTATTGCCCTGCCCCTACTGCTTTTTTAGCCACATATTTTAATAAAGATATTTCAAAGTTGCTTGTTTTACTGCATTCTGCTGCAAATTACACATCCAACCGTATATAACATGATGGGAATATTTTTACCAACCATGATTTTAGCCTTTTTGGTTACTAATGGTGTCACCCCATACAGGGGTGACACCTTTCTAACAATCTAGTGACGTTCCTGATCGGGACATATGTGTTATTGATTGTCATATTTATGATTCATTCATTTGCTACTCCTGGCCAGTACTTCAGAATGTTCACAAGGTGGTCTATTCCAGGATTTAAACTGAACTGGAAGAACAAGGAAAGTTATCGTAGGAAGGATAGCATTCTCCGGTATCACAAAGCCAGAAGAAGCTGTCATTCCTGTCTGTGTTGATAAAAAAAAAAGCAGAGGCAGATTCTCTGTGCAGCACAGGAAAAGGAGGATCGTATATCTGTTCAAACTACATCGTACCAAATGTATGCATATTTCAATTGCAACACAGAGCTGTAGCATCTGCTATCTCCATGGAAACTACTTGCTTATCCCCTTCTTCAAAGAGCTGCTGTATACGAATGATCAGAGCACAAGAAAGTATGCCATGGGTTATATTCACCTAGAACCAGTGGTGGGCTTCAGGGGGTTCTCACAGGTTCTATAGAACCCTTTGCTAATGAGCACCTGGTTCTGAGAACTGGTTACTAATGGGACATACAACCTGTTGTTAATTTAGATTATTAGGACATAGAACCTGTTGTTAATTTATTTGAATCCCAACACTGGTTATATTTACCTCGTTATATCTCCTCATTGAAGAAAAACGAGGAAATGTTTGACACAGATTAACATAGCAATGTGTTGAAACAGAACTCCCTGATGATTTTGCAGTGCTTAATTTAGGCCAGGGTTCATAAAGGTTCAGTCCTAGTGTAGCATTCATTCATTCATTCATTCATTCATTCATTCATTCATTCATTCATTCATTCATTCTCTCTCTCTCTCTCTCTCTCTCTCTCTCACACACACACACACACACACACACACACACACACACACACACACACATATGCGCACGCGCAGGCGCACATGCACACACAGAGACACAAAGATCTCCTCCTATGAATGTCATCAGAATCTCCCCTAGAGTAACTACCCTGGGCCAAAAAGTGTTGCACCAGCCTCCACTGGGTCACAATGGAAACTGTTTTGAATGCTTAATAAGGGAATATATGAGCATACTCCTGACCCCCTTTTTATTTCTTTAATAGCAAGAGTCACTCTGCATCAATGATGCAAGAAAGTTGTCCGCATCAGAAGCTGATGTTTCCAAACCAGAGAACAGAATTCTATTTTTTTTAAAATAATTAAATGGTTTACTATATGAAGCAATGAATTTATCAACAGTCTGTAAATTAAAACAATTGGGCAACATATAAAATTGCAACCAGTTGTGAAAATTAACAAGTTGCAATAGTCAGGTACAGATTATCAGTTTAAAGTCATATATAGTCAGGTACAGATTATCAGTTTAAAGTTTAGTGTGAGTCAGGGTGACCAGATTTTGTAACTACAAAAGATGACAAGGCCCCTCAAAATTTAGGACAACCAAGAAAAAATGTAGGATATGATAAAATAAAAGCTAAATACAGTCTTATAGCTTTCATGTGGTTAAACACCTTGTTACTTATTAAATTTAAGTCTATTACATATAATTTACTACATATAATTCATTAAAAGCAAAAAAGCTACATGCTGCCTGCTCACAAGGAAAAGGAGGACAATGATGTTTCTCCAGGACACAAGGCTGAAAAGGGGACATGTCTTGGTAAAAAAGAGGTCACTGTAAGTGTGAGTATCCATTCCCCACAACCACAGGTGGTGCCCATTTATTAGAGAATTGTGGTGGTGGTGGTGCCCATGTGTTATGACTGATGTTCTCTGCTGGAAGGGAGAGCACCTACCTTGCATGTTGAAGGGATGTACAATCCCTTGTTCCAAGGGGAAAAAAATCTGGCATGAAGACTGTCCTCCAACAAAGCCAGGTCTGCCACTGTTATGATTATGTTCATTCTACAGCTGTGGCCAAACCATTTTAGGCTACAATCCTATGTACACTTTCCTGGGAGCAAGCCAGTTTAACATAGTGGTATTTACTTTTGAGTAGACCTTCTTAGGATTGGGTTTTTGGATTAGTTCTTTGACTGACTGTTGATGGTTGCACCTTTTCCATATTGTCTTTTTACGGTGATGGTCACAAAGACAGATACTCACATCAAGCATTGCATTTGGAAGGCCTCAGTCTTGTTCACATCTGATTCCAACAGAGTTCATGTTTTTGTCCCAAACGGGAGAATTGCCAGGATTAGTGTTTGAAAGAGGCAAATTTTGGTGTTGGTGGAGATGTTTGCCTTCTTCCAAAGGCATCATTTGAATGATATGCAATATAAATACCAATAGTGACTACACAGTAAAAATGTATGGTAGACAAAAACTGAAGCTAGAAATAACACTAACAATCACCTATAGCAGAAATATGTCATGGATCCTAGTGCCACTCACAGTAGGCAGTTGGTTGAGAGGTCAACCTGTTTCTCAAGCGCCAACTACAGATTCAAAAAGAAGATAATAATGACAACAATACCAGAGAGAGAGAGAGAGGGAGGGAGAGCGAGAGGGAGACTCACATAGGCATTTGGTGGCATATGTGAGATCTAGCTGACACAAGAATGTGTTCCGATTTGCCTCACTGAGATGGCACAGATCCAGGTAACCCTACTGAGGATACTGCAGCAAAGAGGCAATGTTTCCCCTTGCCTCAAGCACGTACAGTAGCATTCCATAGCTTGTGATGGATACATTCTCATAAATTTTATTTTTTCCCAGGAGCACATTTTCCCTAGGACATGTCTTCTTTTCACTCTTCTGCCTGGGAAAAAAACTTCATTGTCCTCCTTTTCCTTATGAGCAGGCAGCATGCAGCCTTCTCATAAATTTTAATTTTTCCCTGGAGCACATTTTCCCCAGGACATGTCCTCTTTTCACTCTTGTGTCCTGGGAAAAAATCTTCACATTTCATAGAATCTTAGAATCATAGAATCATAGAGTTGGAAGGGACCTAGTAGGTCATCTAGTCCAACCCCCTGCCTGCAGCAGGAATTCCCCCTAGAGCATCCCCAAAAGGTGCTCATCGAGCCTCTGCTTGAAGATCCCCAGTGAGGGAGAGTCCACCACCTCCCTTGGCAATCTGTTCCACTGCCGAACCACCCTCACCGTCAGGAATTTTTTCCGGATTTCCAGCCAGAATCTCCTTTCTTGCAGTTTGTACCCATTGGTTCTAGTTCTGCTTTCAGAAGCAGCTATGAACAAATTGGCCCCTTCCTCCCTATGACAGCCCTTCAGGTATCTGAAGAGGGCAATCATGTCTCCCCTCAGCCTCCTCCAGGCTGAACATCCCAAGTTCCCCCAACCTTTCCTCATAGGACTTCCCTTCCATCCCACTGATCATTCTTGTCGCTCTCCTCTGGACTTGCTCCAGTTTGGCTGCATCTTTCTTACAGTGAGGTGCCCAGAACTGAACACAGTACTCAAGGTGAGGTCTCACCAATGCTGAATAAAGAGGAACTAGAACTTCTCGTGACTTGGAAGCTACAGTCCTCTTAATGCAACCTAAAATGGCATTTGCCTTCTTTGCAGACACATCACACTGCTGACTCATGTTCAGCTTGTGATCCACGGCGACTCCAAGATCCCGCTCACATGTTGTGCTGCCAAGCCAAGTATCCCCCATTTTATACCTATGTTTTTGGTTTTTATTTCCTAAGTGCAGAACCTTGCACTTCTCCCTGTTGAAATCCATTCTGTTTGTTACAGCCCAGGATTCCAGTTTATCCAGATCCTCCTGGAGGTTTCTCCTGTCTTCTGATGTGTTTGCTACTCCTCCCAGCTTGGTGTCATCTGCAAATTTGATCAGGCTCCCCCGTATCCCTTCCTCCAAGTCACTGATGAAAATGTTAAAGAGAACCAGTCCCAAGACAGAGCCTTGGGGAACCCCACTAGAAACTGACCTCCAGATTGACACAGAACCATTTACTAAAACCCTTTGAGTGCAGCCATCGAGCCAGTTGCAGATCCACCTAACAATTGCCCTGTCTAGCCCATATTTTTCCAACTTCCTAATTAAAATGTCATGTGGGACTTTGTCAAATGCTTTGCTGAAGTCAAGATAAATGACATCCACAGCATTGCCACTGTCCAGTAAGCTCGTAACCCGATTAAAAAAGGAGATCAGATTTGTCTGGCAAGATTTATTCTTGGTAAATCCATGCTGGGTTGTTTTGATCACCGAGTACTTGTCTAGATGTGCACAAATTGTGTGTTTTATGATTTGCTCTAATATCTTGCCCGGGATTGAAGTCAAACTGACTGGTCTATAATTTCCCGGGTCTTCTTTTTTCCCCTTCTTAAAAATTGGGACTACATTTGCCCTCTTCCAGTCCAGTGGCACTTCCCACTCCTCAAGGATTTCTCAAAGATGATCGACAGAGGCTCTGCAAGGACATCTGCCAGTTCCTTAAGAACTCGAGGATGCAGCTCATCTGGTCCAAATGACTTGAATTCATTTAGGCCAGTTCAGTGGTTTCGAACCAGTTCTCTGTCAATCTTGATCTGCTGTTCTGCACCATCCATGTTTTCATTACCTCTTAGGGGATGTAAACACATCCCCGAATCAGTCAATGATCCCGCACCTCCATTTGCACAGCCCTCCTTCTGTGAATAGACGGATGCAAAGTAGGAGTTGAGCAGCTCCGCCTTCTGCTGGTTTCCAGACACCTGTTGTCCATCCTTGTCCAAGAGCAGCCCCAGCCCCTCGTCTCTCCTCCTGTTCCTTTGGGCATATCTAAAGAAGCTCTTTTTGTTATCTTTGACTCCCCTGGCCAGCCTCAGCTCATACTGAGCTTTAGCATCCCTGACCCCCTCCCTACAGGACCGGGCTACCTGCCTGTACTCCTCTCTGGTGATCTTTCCAGTCTTCCACTCCCTATACTTCTCTTTCTTTAACTTCAGCTGATCCCGAAGTTGCCTGTGGAGCCAACCTGGTTTTTTCAGCATTTTCCCCCCTTTCTTTTTTATTGGAATTGTTTCTGACTGTGTTTGTAGAAGCTGCCTCTTAAGGAGCTCCCACCCATCTTGGGCCCCTTTCCCCATTAGATCATCAACCCATGGGATCCCACCTATGACTCCTCTAAGCCTGTTGAAATCAGCTTTCCTGAAATCCAACATATAAGTTTCACTCTGCACTCTTTTTATTTCCCACATTATTCTAAATTCCAGCAGCTCATGATCGCTTTCCCCTAAAGTTCCCACTATGTTGACCTGATCAACCAGTTCTTCACGATTTGTTAAGATCAGGTCAAGGATGGCCCCTCCCCTTGTCATTTCCTCCACTTTCTGGACCATGAAGTTATCTTCCAGGCCCATCAGGAATCTACTGGAGCTTCCATGTTTGGCTGAGTTTGTCTCCCAGCAAATGTCTGGGTAGTTAAAGTCCCCCATTACTACTACCTCATATTTCCTTGCAATGCCTGCCAGTTGCTCCAAGAAGAACAACTCCTTCTCCTTGGCCTGGCGGTCTATAGTAGATGCCCACCACAATGTTTTGTTTCTTATTTTCCCCCCTTACTTTTACCCAAACACACTCCACAGGGATATCCGGACCACTCTCCTGGATTTCAGAGCAAGTATATATGTTCTTGATATATAATGCTACTCCACCTCCCTTTTGCCACTTCTGTTCCTCCGGAACAGCTGATAGCCTTCCAATTGTGTGTTCCAGTCATGGGAGTCGTCCCACCAAGTTTCAGTTATTCCTATCAAATCAAATTTCCCTTCACTTGCTAAAAGCTCCAGCTCATCTTGTTTATTTCCCAGGCTCTGTGCATTTGTGTAAATGCAACTTAAGCCCTGGAGGCTGCAACTCAATGCATTTCCCTCCTTTTTTGTAAGGCCAGGCCCCTCTAAAGATTTTTGACTTACAGCTGTGCCCTGGCAATTTCCATCCAGAGCATTTTCCTTATTCCTAGGTTCCCTTTGGACGTAACCCACCCCCTTCTTATTTAGTTTAAAGCCCTCCTGATAAGGTTGGCCATCTGCCGTCTGAAGACACTCTTCCCCCAACCCGTAAGATGTAGTCCATCCTTTGCTAGGAGTCCTTCCTCAAGGAAGTTCATCCTGTGATCCCAGAATCCAAATCCTTCCCGATGACACCATTTTCAAAGCCAGCTATTGATCTGAAAAATCTTGCTATCTCTCTGAGGACCTTTGCCAATTACTGGGAGGATGGATGAGAATACCACCTGGGTATCCCCCAGGTCCTTAATCTTCCTCCCCAGAGCTTCATAATCCCCAACTATCTTTTGGAAAGTTTCCCGAGCAGTATCGTTTGTTCCTACGTGGATGAGTAAGAACGGGTGACGATCAGCAGGTGTGATCATCCTCGGTAGCCTCTCCGTGATATCCCGTATCCTAGCACCAGGGAGGCAGCACACCTCACGGGAAAACGGGTCTGGTCGGCATACAGCTTCCATGCCCCTCAGGAGAGAATCTCCAATCACCACCACCCTCCTCTGTGTTCTCCTGTGTCTAGCTTCCCCCACACTAACTGGTTGTGGCTGCTGTCTATGAGGGGGATCTGTAGGCATGCCAGTATGGGCAATGCCAGGATCTGGTGTAGGTGTGCTAGCAAGAGGAACTTCTGCCAGCATGGTGGAATCTGAGAGACTCTGGAAACGGTTGTATAGCTCCAGTGGTTTACCAGTAGGTTTACCAGTAACCTACTGATGCCGCAGTAAATGTTATTTTATTGGTATCTATTTTTACGGTATTTTGAAATATACCAGTACTACTGAATTTCCCACCCTCAGCTTATATGCGGGTCAATAAGTTTTCCCAGTTTTTGTGGTAAAATTAGGTGCCTCGGCTTATATGCGGGTGGGCTTATATGTGAGTATATACGGTAAGTAATTAGTGAACATCGCAAAAAACCAAAACCTTTATCAGTAATCCTAAGATTACTTAGGATTACTCTCCTTCCACTTAGGAATACTGAGTGAATATGAAAATATCTAGGCTCTTTGCCTTTGCATAATTGGTTGGGTGCTCTGATGAGTAAAACTTTGTGATCTGTGATGTTGTTGGATAACTTTCAGTCAGTGGCTCAAGCAGAGACATGTACAGTGGCAACCCACAGACATGTTCTGAACAAGCATCGTCCACAACCTTTGAATGACATAATCTGTGTTTATTTTTGCACAACTCTCCAAGATTCTCAGGCACATTATGAAAACCTAGAAACAAGCTTTCAACACTTGATGAAACCATTCAGCTGGGTGAAACTTAATAAAAGCTGGAAGTGCACATAGGTTGAAATGATAAAAGGATCAAATGGTTAGATTCCCTATAGCAAATCAAGCAGGTCTGTGATCTAACCTAACAACAGAATATATTTCTAATACTCAGTGGTGGGCTTCAGCAGGTTCGCACCTGCTCTATAGAACCGGTTGCTAATGAGAGATAGGACATATAAAGTTTAAAAATAGCCATTTAAAAGTGGCTGCCAGATGGTCATAGAACCAGTTGTTAATTTCTTTGAATTCCATCACTGCTGGTCCTGTATAACTGGTTGAGATATAGCAAATAAAAAAATTCCCTTAAATTCCATATTGGAATACTCATTTGGGACTATAAATGGTTCTGCAGGAAAAATGATGCTTGCACACTTCTGAAGCTGCTATTCTGGGTAACCAATGTCACAGGACCCATTGAGGACGATAAAGTAAGCCACTAGACTTCCAAATCCAGATAGCCTCAACCTGGTTTCATAAGCTGAGGTGGGAGAAAATGGTGATAAAATAAAGACACATAGGCCGCAATCCCAAAAGGGATTTTCCTGGGAGTAAGCCCCATTGAACATAATGGGGCTTTCTTTTGAGTAGACACAGTTAGGATTGTGCTGTTAACTCCACTTTCTGTGTTTCTGATTTTTGTTAAAAAATATGTGAAAAATGATTTTATTTTTATATTTTATTTAATGTGGGTGCATGGTAATTACTTTGGGTGCATGTGCTGATACTATAATTATCTTCTGTTGGTTCTTTTAGTTGGAGTTAATTACTAATCTGGCCCCAGCTAGGGGCATAAGACATCTTAATGATGCTCAGAAGTGCCCTTCTGTAGTGTATTGAAAATGAAACTATGCCACACATATGCCCCAAAGGGCTCAACATCACAAAAGGGAGGTAAAGACGTGAGGTCTTACACTGTGCATGCCATGATTCTTTCCATCACTGTCTAGGTCTAGAATGTTTCTTCAATTGTATGTATGGGATATGGGGTAGTGGTGTTCTTTTGCGCTGTCTCTTTATATGTGCTATTAAATTTACTTTAAAAATACGGTGTGAACCAGCCCTTAATTTACTTGGCATGATTGATTGAAAGGATCTTCATTTGCTAGGCTGCAAATACCTTGGACAGCTACTGCCAGTTTGAGCAGATGAGGTGTATACAACTCAACCAGCTCCTAGGGTCACGTCTTACAATTTTGAAAGCTCAAAAGAGTCAAACCACCGCACTATCCATTACAAAACAAAAAATTTCAGAAATCAGTGTATCAGTCTCCTCCACAAAGTGGGGATAATAAATTTATTTGAATAGGAAAGGCCATTTTGGAAACCAAAAGAAAGCATAGTTTCGCTCCGAAAATTAAGGACTGAGTAAGAAAGAGCTGATTTTGATATTGTATTGGAAAATCTATCCTGGGCACACAAGCAGGCCTCCATCAGTCTTGAAAGACTATGGTATCGTGCTTGGCGCTGCATACACTGCATGAGGAGCACAAAGGCCTGAGGTAGATTGTTATGGAGGATAGGCTGTTACCCAAGCAGCAAATCTCCCCTCTCCACGCCACTGAATTAGCCCAATGGAAAGACAGAGCCGATACGATTGGATCCAGCTGGCATCGCAGAGCTGGGCTAAGGACAGGAGCTCACCCTGTCTTGTGGGGCCGACCCGGGTCTCAAACCCTGGCCTGCTGGTTAACAGGCACAGCGTCTTAGCCACTTGCGCCACCCACAGCCACCCTTGTAAAACTGTTTGCCAAACTCTGCCAAAACTGTTTGTCTTACAAGGCACTGTTTGTCTTACAAAGCAGAAGTCCATGGAAATTAATCTAAAATTAAAGTTTGTCTTACAAAGCGTTTGTCTTACAAGGAACCACCATACCTTTTGCGTCTTTATTGTATATAGTTTATTAATTAGAAGAATGCCACATGGTGCCCATTCAAGAGTAAACGGAGGACAATGAAGATATCTTTCCAGGACACAAGGCTAAAAAAGAGGACGTGTCTTGGAAAAAAAGAGGAGATATGGTTTTCCTGACCCAGAGTCTGGGACCCCATTCTGAGAATGACCATCTGTGGGAAGTGATGAAATGGCTGGAAGTGACATAGCTCCTCTGTGTCTACTCAGAAGTAAGTCCCATTGTGATCAATGAGGCTTACTCCCATGAAACCCTGTTCTGAATGCCCTGTTCCAAGATGGCGCCGGATAATGCTACATTCCAAAATGGCGGCACCCACTTTTCTGCGACCCCCAGTTTGAAAACCTGTTCTGTTAGCACACTGCGCATGTGCACAACCTAGCACGCGCGGCGGCCCCTCCCTGTTGCTGTTAACTAGAGACGGCTTTTCTCTCCGCGCATGCGCAGAACCTCTTTGGTAGTGCGCATGCTCAGAGCTTTGAGTGGGTGGGGGGTTGTGAGGGGGGTGGCAACTGAACGGGTGACGTCACGGCGCGGCGGCCATTACAGGGAGCGAGGCTGACGGTTGAGGGTCCGTTGGCGGCGCCGCTGCATCCCTTGTGGGTCTGTGGCTGTGAGGGGAAGGAGGGCCTGAGGGGGGTGGGCCGGGAAGGGCAGGCCGGAGGAGGGAAGGCAGGAGCGGCTGAGCGGCGGGTAGGATGGAGGAGAAGGTCTTCACGAAGGAGCTCGACCAGTGGGTGGAGCAGCTCAACGAGTGCAAGCAGCTCTCCGAGGGGCAGGTCAAGAGCCTCTGCGAGAAGGTGAGGAGGGGGTCTCGCTGGGGGGGGGGGAGAGAGGAACTGGGGGCCCCCAGGGCGCGCTGCCCCCACTACACCGCCTGCCTCGGCCCGGTCTCTGAGGTGGGGGGGGGGGGTGGAGAGGCTCTCCCCTGCCCTCCCCTCTCGGCTTCGTTCTCTGAAGGGGACAGGAAGGGCGTCCAGTGGGTGGCTGGGTGGGGTGTGTCCTCATTGATGGGGCCTTAAGGTACACAGCACCTCTACTCAGAAGTAAGCCCCATTATACACAATGGGGTTTACTCACAGGTCACTGTGGAGAGGAATTCGCAGCCTCACACAGAACCAACCCACCCCCCAATCGTGTCTACTCAGAAAGTAAACTCCCATTATACACAATGGGGGTTTGCTCCCAGGTAAATGTGGATAGGATTGAGATCCAGCCTGAGATCCCAGTTCCCTGAGATCCCTAACTGTGTCAATGGGGCTTACTCCCAAGAAAGCATGGATAGGAATACACAGCCCCACACCCTAATCACAAGCGTGTCTTACTCAGACGTAAGTCCTATTGTACTCAATGAGGCTTACTCCCAGGTAGGTGTGGATAGGATTGCAGTCAATGATCCCAATCCTATGCATGTCTACTTGGAGGTAAGTCCCATTATACTCAAAGAGGCTTACTCCCAGGTAGGATAGGGTTGCAGTCAGTGATCCCAATTCTGTGCTTGTCTACTCAGAGGCAAGTTCCATTTTATTCAATGAGACTTACTCCCAGGTAGGTGTGGAGAGGATTGTAGCCAGCGATCCCAATCCTATGCATGTCTATTTGGAAGTAAGTCGCATTGTACTCAAAGGGGCTTACTCCCAGGAAAGTGTGGATAGGACTATAGCCTGACAGCACAATCCTTTGCATGTCTACTCGGAAGTAAGTCCCACTATAATCAATGGGGCTTTCTCCCAGGTAGGTGTGGATAAGGTTGCAGCCACTGATGCTTCTGTATGGTCTTGGCTGAGACCATCATCCCCCTCTTGCTCTCCTGCCGCATCCTTTGCTCTTCTGGTTTCCTCATCGTCTCTTTTTTTCCCCTTGCTGTCTCCTAAAATGGCGCCTTTCACTGAAAATGCACTGATAGACCCCCCCCCCCCATTCGTTGGCTTGTGCTGGGCGGATTGCATTTCCTTTGCTATGTGGGGTTGGTATTGGGTCATCTCTGGGTGAGAAGGAAAGAAGGGTGAGAAGGAAATTTTTTTTGAGTGGGCATAGTGTTCAAGTTTGCCCTGTGGTTTTCAACAAGATTAACATATAAAAGGGGTGATTAAGCAGTTTCAATCAGTTGAAGTTCATAAAATAATGTCCTGATGATTTGTGCCTTTAGTCGGGATGTTGACAAGGGAGAAAAGGTGCTAAAAAACCTTAGTCTCCTTTTTTGGTGGGGGGATGTTTTGGACTGTAGTGGTGCGGTATGTTGGGATGTAATCATTAGACTGCGCTAGCAATTTTATGTCTTCTCAAAGCACACTGTCAAGGTGCTAAAATTGTCATCAGCTTTTTGATAATTGACATGGCACATCATTCTGTGGGGGTGGGGGTTTCACATCCTCCAATGGCTATTATAATAAATGATCCTCCCAGATTCCCACATCACACTGGCTGAAAATCACTGGACTAGGCTGTAAGAATTAGTAGTTCTGTTGCTTCATAATTTAACTTATGGGAGCATGCTTATAACAGTTTCTTTTAATGTCGTTCATGAAATAAATTTAAGTTATTAAAGCGTTTTTGGGAAGGTGTCAACTAATCTTAACATCTGAAATGCCAGATTTTATATAACTGATTATACTGTTGACTAAAGATGTTGACGCATAAATCATTTTGTGTACTTCAGACATTAGATCGTATATATTTATGTCTGATAATTGATAACTCTTAGATTGCTACCTTTCTTTGCTATCATTCAGTAGGACTTTATTAGGCTAAGAGCACACAAAAAGTTAGGGTATTGGGGCTGAGCGCTTTTATTTGCTTACATATTGTGCTAAAATGGATTTCTTGAGGTATAAAATTGGAAAGAGCCTATAGCACCTCTACAGTTTTTGTAAATTGTGTTTTTTTGCATAAATGCATGGAAGAGCACTATTGATTAGCAATTTGTCATGCATATGTGGCGTGTCACTTTGTTCCACAGCTCCTCTTGTTATTTGGCTACAGTGGTAGCATGCCATGAGCCAGCATAATGTAAAAGTTGAGCATATGATTACCAGCACAATCTATACAGGAAACAGTGGGAATTGTAGAGTACAGGTTGAACAAGCCTAAGATTTTAGGTGGGAGAGATTTCCTGGCTTACAAAGATCTCCTATATGGCAGGCAAGCAACCTTCACCAAATCATTCCTGGAACAATTAAGTTATATAAGCTACCTGTGGTGTGTATGTATCATTCTTCAGGAGGTGATGGCTGTGTTGGAGAAAGGGGGTACTTCACATTCTGATGCAAGTCATAAAATACCCTTTCCCAATGTAACACTGCAAAACTGCCCTGTTTGCAGGGCACTTAGTGGTACTCCTAGTTTGGGTGAGTCTATCCCTCAACCCTGGCTTTCCCCAGAGCTGCCTGGAAATGACTACCAAAGTGCCATCAAGTGCTCTGCAGCCTTGCAAATGTCATTGCTTTGGAGCAGAATGGTAGCAATTTTCAGAATTATTTTGCCTTTCAATTCCTTTTAAAAATGGACCCCAGCATCCTTGGATTGTGATATTAGTGGATATTGGATCCGTGAATGAGGTGTTCCACTGTAGTAAATTGTAATGTCGCTTTTGATGGATTGTGCAATCCTTCATTACCTTTTTCTGCCTAGTGACAATTATATATATCTCTAGCTTGAGACTGGGAGGTATTCTCGCTTGACAGTAGTTTACACTTATTATAATGCTAGTGTTAGGTACACTATCTGGAACTCTTAGATTTGTGTGTGATGAATGACGTTTTTGCTTAAATAACAATATAAATTTTAAGAGTTTTGATGAAAGTGGTGTATATTTGTAATATAATTTTGTAATGTAACTTTGTAATATTTGTAATGTAATATTTGTAATGTAACTTTGAAAATATTGGCTTGATACTTTGCACTCAGTTTTCATTAACCCTTGTATGGCTTGGGTCTGCCCTGATTCTGGCATTTCAAACAATTTTTTTTAAAAAAAGATGCTAAGTATTCTAGATGCATTGTCTTAAAATAAAATGCACTGTCTTATAATAAACTATGCATTGTCTTAAAACAAAATGAGAACACAAACCATTAAATGTAGCCAAACTTATTTATTATAGCACAGCAGTTTAAAACCTAAAGTGCAATTTGGTGGTGACAGTGAAAAAAGGAAATTATTCAGGAAAGCAAGCTTCTCAAGGAAAAACATGTTGGTTGGGGAAGTGTATGGAAACTGAAATTTTAGTTAGACAGTAAAAAAAAGCAGGCCTCTGTCAGTCTTGAAAGTATTGTGCTTGGCACTGCATACGCTGCATGGTATCGTGCTTGGCACAGCATACGCTGCATGCGAAGCACGAAAGCTTAGGTTGGATTGTTATGGAGGATAGGCTGTTACCCAAGCAGCAAATCCCCCCCTCTCCACGCCACTGAATTAGTCCAATGGAAAGACAGAGCCAATACGATTGGACCCAGCTGCGTCGCAGAGCTGGGCTAAGGACAGGAGCTCACCCTGTCTTGTGGGGCCAACCCGGGTCTTGAACCCTGGCCTGCTGGTTAACAGGCACAGCGTCTTAACCGCTTGCGCCACCCACAGCTCATTGCAGAAATACATTCCCTTAGGGCACAATCCATAGTTAGGGCAGTGAGGAGTGTCCTAGCTGGGCTGCCCCAACTATTCTGAATCCAGAGCAGAAAGTTATGCTGCATTCAGAGAATCAGGAAGCCTGGACTGCCCAGAGCATGCTAGGTAGGCACCAAATAAGTGACACCTTGCTCCTGAGGAGACTCTCTCAGATCCCACTGAACAAGGAACAGCTGTTGTGCCTGTCTTATAAGGATGCCCAGAAGTTCCTGACAACCAGTAACAGCTGCATCATGAGAATGCAGTACAGCAATACCTCTAGTGGAGGGTGGATGTAAGGGGATTGCTTGGAGTGGTCTGCTGTATCCACAGTTTAGTGGGCTGCCGTAGAAGTGCCATATCCTGACGTTCAGAGGCAGGGGTTGCAGCTTAGGTTGGCCAAGAACTCAGATTTTTGGTCAACACTGCCATTCTACTCAGCCTTATCATGGACCTCTATGGGTTTACTCATTACCTGTTCCTGAGGTGGTGTAACACTAGGAGCTGGAAGGGGGATTTCTGCCCTGGAATCAGGCTCTACAGAGTAACTGCTCTGCCCTAGGCAATGCTCAACACACTCTCATCATGCCTCTCCTTAACTGCCTAGACTGCCTCAGCTAGGGCAGCCCAGGTCCACCTGTCCTGTCTTGGGGCAGCCTATGTTGCCTTATCCTGCCCCAAGCCCTTTCCAGAATAACTAGGGAAGCCCATCTTGTAGTTGGATCAGCTCAGGGTAGATAGGGTAACCCAAGTACACTTCTGGATTGTGCTCTTAGTGTCACCCAAAAGCATACTTGAAGCATTTTAATCTGTAGACAGAGAAAGGAGACCCCCAAATATATATACATGTTCTGTCAAAATACAGAATAATATTTATTTATTTTTATTTATTAAATTTATATCCCACCTTTTCTTCACTAATAAAGGGAACTCAAGGTGGCTGACAGCAATTCAAAGAATAATGAAACGCCATTAAAATTAGATAATAAATACAGATTAAAACACAATTAAAATACAGTTAAAATACAATTAGATTAACAAGATGGATTAATGGATTAATAGATGGATTTAGGAGTAATCATCAGTAGTATTAAGAAGTCAGATATTTAAGGCAAGGTACTTAAGATGTGAGTCTGATTGCTCAAAATATGAGGATGAGAGGAAGGAACTGACCGTAAACGTAGGAAGCGGGTTGCCATTAAATTTGTGTGATCTACTACAGAGGAATTCGGGAGAGACTGGCTACAAGTTCCTTATTCAGTATCTGAAGAAAACACACCTGATGGAGAGGATGTGAATATGAGAGTGTGTGTGTGTGTGTGTGTGTGTGTGTGTGTGTGTATATATATATATATATATATATATATATATATATATATATATATATATATATATATATATATATATACACTTAAGCTTCATGTGATTTTATATATATATATATATAAATATATAATCACATGAAGCTTAAGTTGGTTATGCACAACTTTGTTTGTCAACTGACATAAAACATCAATTCAACTCAACTTAGACGTAACTGGAAGTAACTGGAATGGTTTAACATAAGATGATTAAATTCACATTTGAAATTTGGTTTGTCTTTTGGCCAGTTGTGTAGAATATAAGTGAAAAATAATGTTCCACTGACATGCATGCTGCAAATATAGTAAAATATCTTTCCACAGTCTCCTGTTGTTTTTTGGATTTGATAGGAAGAGAAACTGATCTCTATACTCTTCCATTTTCCAACCCCCATTTCCAGTGCCAAAGCTAATCATGGCTTCAAATTGCTTAGATTATATATTCCTACTTTTCTAATGGTATGGTTTTATTTGGATATAAAGTTAACCAGTGACTGTGGTACTCTCGCTAAAAAGCAATCAAGAATTAAACCTGAAATTCAAAATTAGATTGGATGGTAATGCATCTGAAAATTGAGTTTATAATCTCTGTGCTACTCAAAATCTAACAGAGCTGTTGAGTGCTGTTCATGAGGTCAGTATTTAAGCAACTAAAGGAAATACCGTATTTACTCATAACCCTACATTACAAATCTTTATTAGGCATAAATGTTTGGTAGATTACATATTCAAGGAAATATCATACTAAAAATAATAGTAACATTAAGATGGTATGTGAGTATTATATATATGCATATACACCCATGTATGTATATATACATACATACAAAAACACATAAAAACATTAAAATATGGAAAGAGATTACTATACATAGATTTACATAATTATTCCATATTACTGGTATTTAAGACGGGTAGCATGATTCAGATTGTTCAGATGTAAAAATTGTCTCACAAAGAGGACTGTATACTCTGAATCACCTGACAGTGGAAATTGTATGATGGCATTCTCAAAGTGCCCTATTTTTGTTCTAAGGAAAGGGAAAACTGTTTATGCTAGAGTGTGTGATTGCTAATACAATACAATATGTGTAAGAGGCTCTACTTCACCAAGACTATAAGTACAAAGATGTTGTTCCTTGGGGGCCAACCCATATTTATTCAAATCTAATGTGCATATCAAATCTAATATGCATCCGTATTTTAAGACTTGATTTTTTTAAAAAAAGTTTACTGGCATTATAGTGCGCATCTGCAAAACGGGTGCAAAATTTAATTTTACTGCATACAATAATTAGTAATATAATAATAATAATATGACAATAGGGTTAAGTTATAATTTTTACCTATTACACTACTTGATACAAGAATGGGTTTGTTACATTTTATTACAATATAGTAAACTGTTGAATTAAACACTGATGTACACTTATAATCAAAATACCATATTTACTCAAATCTCATGGGCACCCTGATTTTGGAGACTAAATTTGACTGTGAAAGGTGAGCTGAAAAAGATTAGAGTAAATATGGTACAGTATTTTGCTTTTAGCCTCAGTTACCCAACCTGCATTGGTTTTAGTATTTTAAACAAAAACCAAAAATTCCAAGATATTTTATTCTAAGATATGTACACTTTAGTCATTACTAAGCCACATTGAAATCTGCGTAAATGACAAGACATGTTGACTCTGAAGTGCATGGCCCTTTCTGAACCAACATTTGGAAGTACTTGGCTCCCTCTGGGTTTTTTGCTCTTTTTGGCATCTGACTTTGTCTAGATTCTTAAGTGTTTCTTCTCCTTATCATTATTTGTTTGAGTTATACCTGCCTTTCTGTCAAAAAAGGATACCCAAGGCTACTTACAGTGCAGAGAATATATAATTAATAAAAACTAGATAAAAATAATAAAACCAGACAATAAAACACCATTGAAACAACATATTAAAAAACAGTAAGACCCCAAGTTTAAAAGACCTTTTGAAAACAAGCAGGCAGCAGCAGTAAGGTATCTAGGAACAGCCATCATAAGGCAGTCTAAATAAAAGGCTTGACTGGAAGGACAATAACAAGGCGGATTTCCTTAATTCAGTAGGGAGTGAGTTCCATAAGGTGGGTACAACCACTGAGAAGGCAGTTTCTGGCCTCTATTGCTCTAACTTCTTTCAGTGCTGAGACAACCAGCAGGGTCACCAACAAGACCCTCCTCAGATGATCTCAGAGAACAGACACAAATGTATGGAAGAAAGTCATATTTCAGATACGCTTCTTCCATTATCAGAATAATCTTTGTAAATTAAATAGCAACCTTCTAACTTGTGTAATGATACTTCCAATAAGATAAGGAACATCTGTCTAAACTGTACTCTTATATGAGTACCAAGTCCAGGTATTAACTTGCACAGTTAGTATCTTTTAAGTTGCTATGTAATTGCTCAGCAATAGCAGAATTGGTCTTAATATGGTGAAATGTCTTTATATAAGTGTTTGATAACTTCACCTTTAATATGAACTCAAGTTGGATTTATCAATAAAACTGAAGAATGTATCATAATATTAAATAACAAAACTTGTTGATAGATTTAAAATAAACTTGTATTTGATAGGAACAATAAATACAGTTTCCAACAGCAGCCAGGAGTAATCTTTGATTTTGCTGTCTGTGTAGTTTTTGTTGTGGCATTCTTGGGATCTTGGACTAAAAAATTGGCAGACACAAAGATCTTTAGATGTTATCAAAATACAGTGGTACCTTGGTTTATGAGCATAATCTGTTCCAGAGACATGCTTGTAATTCAAAATGCCCACATATCAAACCAAGTTTTCCCATAAAAAAAATGGAAACTCAAATGCTTTATTCCGCAACCTTTCAGCGCATGCTCAGAAGTTGTAGAACAAATAGTACAAAGAAGTCCGGCACTCCTGGGCTGAGGGTGCCAGTCTGCCTGCACTGGTCTCAAAACTATTGGTCTCAAAATAGTTGAGGTCTCAAAATATTGTTGGTCTTTATAAGTTGTCTAAACAGAAGAAACCTTTTTAAAACAACCTACAGTGGTACCTTGATTTAAGAGCAACTTAAATTGAGAGCAAAAATTTTGACTTGATTTAAGTGCATTGTCTTGAAAGAAGAGCACATTCTGAGAAAGTTTGGCAGTTTCCATGGCCAGGGAACTCACAGGGAGGACTGGGGGTGAGTAACTTGTGTTATGGGTGGGCCTTGGGCAAAGTTTGGAACAAGTTTCTATGGCCAGGAAACTCACTGGACACGGGATGGGGGGGGAGCAGCCTCTGCCAGGAGTGTATGTGGGATCTATGTGTGACAGTATGGAAGGTGTGCCTTATCGATATGCCAGTGCTACTTCCCATCGGCAGCATGGGAATGTTAATGTTACATGAAAAGACAAAAAACTCAATTGAGCCAATAGATAGCAGTGACTGTTAGTGATAGTCTAAGAGCACAATCCTAACCATGACTACTCAGAAGTAAGGCCCATTGTGTTCAATGGGTTTTACTCCCAGGAAAGTGTCTTTAGGATTGCAGCCTAAGTCATCCTCTTGTCTCCCTCAACATTAAGGTTTTCAAAGGTACAGTACAGTTTAGTATTGTACAGTATTTTCTTTATTACAGTATTTTGTATTACTGTATATTAAAATGTTTTTGTCATTTTATATATAGTTAATATTTTTATATAAATATTTTTTGTTGTGTAACCAATCATCTGAGTTTCTATTATTTCTATGGGAAAATCTTTTTTGTATTACAAGCATTTTGAATTGCAGAGCATGCTTCCAGAACAAATTAGGCTTGTAAATCAAGGCACCATGGTACTTGGCACCATATGAACTGAAGTACTGGGAAGTAGGGTCAGATATCCATCGCCAGGCTGGGAGTTCCACCACCTGGATACCACAAATTGAAAATACCCTTGTATATGTTTTGAAACTAAGCAGATTTTGGTTAAGAGCCTGGAAGAGGCCCCATCAAAACTTCTTCCAGGGGAAGCAAGATAAAAGTGTAATGTGTGAAATGTAGCATATTGATTATTCAGAGGTCAAAATTGTTGTCCAGAAACAACTTGATGGCACTGTGACTATTTGTATATGTAGTTGCATGTGTGAGTATACCTTGACAGAAATTGAATTTCCCTGCCTTTCCCCATAAACATTTCTGTTGCAAAAGCTACAATATCATCTTATTTCTTCCCTGCTGTAAACCAAACTATGTTCTCTCCAGAGGTTCAACAAGGCACTAGCTATTCATTTGGCTTGTTTGAATTTAACTTCTTTTGCATTGTAATCTCATGTTTTAATCTCCCGTCCAGCCATTTCCCAATATTTATACTTGTAAATTTCCCTGTAGAAAACACAATCATGGGCTGTCCATAGAAACCTGTTCCCATATGGCTGAGGTTCTTTATCTGTTTAGAATCATAGAGTTGGAAGGGACCTAGTAGGTCATCTAGTCCAACCCCCTGCCTGCAGCAGGAATTCCCCCTAGAGCATCTCCAACAGGTGCTCATCGAGCCTCTGCTTGAAGATCCCCAGTGAGGGAGAGTCCACCACCTCCCTTGGCAATCTGTTCCACTGCCGAACTGCCCTCACCGTCAGGAATTTTTTCCAGATTTCCAGCCGGAATCTCCTTTCTGCACTTAGCTTCGTTTAGCTTAGCTGCACTTCAATAACGCTAAGATAACTGGTTTGTGCAATCCATTAAAGAGGCTATTAGTACATTGTGACAATTGAATACTTGCTTCTGGTGTTTGAGATGGTTTCTTTCCTTTATCTTGGCCTCATTTTCTTGGTCCTGGCCCAGCAAGTATTTTGAGAGCACCCGGCTTTATTCTTCCATGGTTCTGTCTGTTCTGTATTTTGGGAGAGTCAGAGTATCCTTTTAACACTGTCTTGAATTTTGAGTTCTGACATGAAACTGCCTTACTCCTTCCATCTTTTTTAATAGGGTCCTAATTCTCTTGGGAGTAAGTCTCATTGAACACAATATGACTTACTTCCAAGGAGACATGAAAGAGCTGTGCCATCACAGTGATGTCACTCTTTTGATGTCACTTCTGGCTGTACTGCTTCCAGGTTGGTGACATCACTTTTGGAGGGGTCCTAGACAAATTTTATACTCTGAAGGGGGTCCTGGGCTGAAATGTCCGAAAACCTCTGGTATGTTACACTCTTGCACAATTGGGTGAAGAGTAGTAATGATTGTATCCAATAATTATTTGAGCAGCCTGGATTATATGACTTAGACTAATAATGTATTTAGCAATTTGAAAATCCCCAAATAATTTGAAAACCGGATTGCTCACCTTGGTTAGCATGAGAGCTGCCTTACTCATTCCATCTTTTTTTCATTGCTAATTGAAGTTTTTAAAAGGGTGCTTGTGGAAAATTAGAACTTTTGGGTTACAGTGGGTATATTTTTGTGTGGTGTAGATAGCTGATTTGACAATACAACTTCCCAGTCTTAATTGGGATGCCTAACGGGAACTTTTGGATTCAAGAGACTTGATTTTTCAGACTGCTGCAACCCCTATTTTGTGCTCCAAATGGAGCAGGTGATGGCACGACATCTAAATTGTCTTGGTTTTGTTGATGTCAGAAGTGTCTTAGCGTTCTTTCCGTTTGGTGTATGTATAAGAGCCTCTCCTCTGGAAAAGAGGACAATGAGGAGGCTCTTCAGTTTATATTGAAATTGGTAAGAGAATAAAACAACTTTACATTCATGACAGTTTGTTCCTAAGCTTTGCATTAATTTAGGTTTAGCCCTCAGCAGATTGCCAAAGAAGCATTTGACTTGGGAAATGTATAATCTTTGTTCTAAAATAATCAATATTTCAAGGATGAATTAAGTCTAATTTGTTCTTTCAATTGGCACAGTTATCAATTATGTTTCTTCCAAAAGTAGTATGAATATTTAGGAATATCAAGTAAGATTTCAGCCCTGTATGCATGGTGATCATATTCAGTGATCATATTTTTTTTAAGCAGAAGCAGGAAAGTGCTTGATGTTTCTCAAACAAGAGTTGAGCTGTTCACAATAGACTTTTTATATTTAATATTGAGGGTCCTGTATCTTTGTTACAAACAAGACGTGTTGTCTGAAATAGTCCTATATGTGGAATTTTGGTATGGAAATTGTTGAGAAACTAGATAATATAAATAATAATAAACTACTAATTAGGAGGGATTATGAATTAAGTACTGAACTTGAAAAAGTATAGCACAACACTATTGGTACCATCCATACAGCAAATTTAGGGAGATGGGCATTAGCATTATAATTCTAATATAGTGATTCTGGCAGGCTGCTCTTGGTTTTTTACTTAGATCCAAAAAAATCCCAACTACAGTGGTATCTCGCATAACGAGTGCCTTGAATAACAAATGTTCCACATAATGAGTTGAATTTGTGTGGGCTTCTACCTCTCATAACGAGCATGATTCGCATAATGAGTGCCAGTTGGCTGAGCTCCCTCTCCTCCTGTCTGCATTGGCTGGGCTGTAGGAATGAGGTGGGACTTTCTCCTACTGCCTGCAGTACATGAAGAGGCCAGCAGAGGGAACTCAGGAGCCTCTTCTATGGAGCAACGCAGATGGTTGCTCCTACATACAGCAAACGTGTGGCCAGCCCAACTTCTGCACTGCAGCCTTTATCAGGTAGGAGGGAAAACTCCTCCTGCACCCACTCTGGAGCCCCCCTGAAACAGACGCCTTCCTCCCCAAGGAAGCCCCACTGGACCCCACTACAGCCCTCTTCCCCCCACCACCTTCCCTGCCTGCAGTTTTCCTTTCCTGTGAGTAAGCCCCAGTGGATTCAGTGGGGCTTGATTCTGAGTAGACAGCATAGGATCTTGCCCTTCTGCTGTTGCTCTTCATGCAAACTTGGAGTCAGGCTGTATCCTACACAGTTTTCTGTGAGTAAGCCCCAGTGGACTTAGTGGGGCTTGATTCTGAATAGACAGCATAGGATCTGGCCTGTTTTCTGTTACAGACTGCCTATCTAGTTTGCATAGATAGATCTTGCACACAGAGAGTGTGTGCAAGATACATCTTTGTTAAAGATGTTCCAAAAGACACCAGTGACTCTTTAGTGAAAACTCGTGAAAAGCGTACCCGGATTGCGGGAGTAAAATTCCCCCCATGCCACCTCTCCCACTGTGCATCAATCCCCCATGCACATCAACCCCCCATGCGCATCCACCCAAATGTGCAACATCCCCCATGTTCATTCCCCCTGTGCACATCATCCCCCAATTGCAACATCTCTCCGTGCGCATCAACCCACCATGTTATGTGAAGCAAGATTTCTTGGAAATTTCTGCTTGTTATTTGAAGTGCTTGTTAAGCAAGGCGCTTGTTAAGCAAGATACCACTGTATATCCAGCAGTTGTGTTGTGTTTGAGAGCAGGGCCTCCAGTGTTAGGAAATGTTACTGAGATTGAATAGAACAGTATAGTTACTCTTACTATAATAGAAATGAGTAAGTGTTCATGAGAGAGGGAGAGCAATTTCAATTGAAAGTCTCTTCCTGAGGGTAGAGTTTTCTTTAAGTAGTGATTTGATGGAATGCCATGTAGTGTGAGCCTAATATATGGTTTAAAATCCAGATATAACCTTTTTGTTAGGTCTTTTTAATACAGTGAAACTTGTATCTAAAAATATATTAAATATATATTTGAAATAGTGCTATTTCATGTTCATCTTTTTGTTCTTCTATTACAGGCTAAAGAAATCTTGACAAAAGAATCCAATGTGCAAGAAGTACGGTGTCCAGTCACAGTTTGTGGAGATGTCCATGGACAATTTCATGATCTTATGGAACTTTTCAGAATTGGGGGCAAATCACCAGACACAAATTACTTGTTTATGGGGGACTATGTTGACAGGGGATATTACTCTGTTGAAACAGTGACACTGCTGGTCGCTCTAAAGGTAATAGTGTCATTTTTAAAGAGTTGTTGAAGAATATAAACCTGTTGTAGCCTGCATTACTTTAAAAATTCAGAGAGCATAATCTTAACCATGTCTTCTCAGAAATATGTCCCATTGTGTTCAATGGGTCTTACCCCCAGGGAAGTGTGTTTAGGATTGCAGCCATAGTACTGCAGATTTATCAGTGGCATAATATTCTTGTGTGAGCCTTATAAAGGTTTCATTGCAGTAATGTGAAATTACATTAAAATGAAAAATTCAATTAAAATATATTAATTGAATATATACTTCTTTGCAAGATATGCCCCTTAGTATCCATGGGGTCCATATGAAAGACTCAGATAATTGTTTCCATGGTGGTTTCCATTTCTTGTATCTGGAGGCTTTTGAGGTGTGGGAGGCCTTGTGCAGCCTCTCCAAGCTGAAGAAAACTTTCCAGAGGCCTTAGAAAGGCACTTTGAGTTTTCACAAAAGCTCATTCAAATTGAACTGGAATTAAGTTCACTCTTGAACTTCTTTTGAGTATCAGGGGCTGTGCAAGGACTTTCTGGGCCTTGGAAATCCTCTTGGGCACACCCAGAAGATGGTTCAGTTGCACCCGGGGTACACAGTGGAGGATTAAAATACATACTCTGTCAAATCTGTGGGTTTTGAATCTTTGGATGGAAACAGCCCAACAGAGTTTTAGTAGGGAGAGGAGTAGAAAGACATTTATAGGCATCCACAGTCTGAGAGCCACAAAAAAATGTGCTGTTGCTTAAAAAAAATTACATGAGAACTTCCTTGGTTCTATGAGCACAATCCTAACCATGTTTACTCAAAAGTAAGCCCCATTGTGTTACGTGGGTCTTACTCCCAGGAGAGTGTCTTTATGATTGCAGCCTCTGTCATAATACAAAAGTGAAAGGCATGGTAGTTACAGCTTTTAAAAAATATTGTAATTCTTTTTATTTTTGAAGTATCTGATACCATGCCCAGTATTGTGACTCACAGTGCAATGTATTTTTGTAGTCCCCAGGCAGTTTACTACTGAGACATTTTCATTAAATTTACTTGCCTCTGGAAACTTAATACATTGGATTATGCTTCTGCCAAAGGAAAGTACTGTATTTATGCAAATGTAATGTGCACCTTTTTCAGCGAAATTGGAAGAAGGGGTGCATATTAGATTCACAGGCGCATTACATTCATGTACATTTGGTGTATTTTCTGCTTGCAGGGCAGAAGGGGGAGGAAGCTGGGTGGCCAAGTTGGGGGGTGACAATGTGATGTCCCATCACCTACCCTGACATCCAGCTATGTCCACTGGCTTCCTTTCCCTTCTGCCCTGCTAGTTGAAAATACACTGTATTTACATGAAGAGAAGCCCGGGGGCAGGGAAACCGCCTTTGGAGCCACTGGTGTTCAGTGTTGCTGCCACTGCCAACAGTGGCTTCCGGGGTGGGGGAGAGAGATCCCAGGCAAGGCAAAACATGGGTTGTATATATAGCCTCTTACCTATCTACAGTACTTATATACTGCTTTTCAACTGAAAAGTTCACAAAGCTTCAAGAAAATGAAAAATAGCTAATGGATCCCTGTCCCAAAAGGGCTCACAATCTAAAATGCAAAAATGAACACCAGCAGAAGCCACAAGAACAGACATTCCTGGGGTGTGTAGGGCCAGTTACTCTTCCCCAGCTAAATAAAAGAGGCACACCCACTTGGTAAGAGTGTCTCTTGCCCAGTTAGCAGGGGTACAACATCTTTCTTCATGAGTTTCTTTTCTAAGATGGAAGTCAATTCTTTTTATTTTGGAAATAGCGGTGGAAATAAAGGCTTAGTTTAGTCACTTAAGCCATCTTGTTTGCAGGTTCGTTACCGTGAACGCATCACTATTCTTCGAGGGAATCATGAAAGCAGGCAGATCACACAAGTATATGGCTTCTATGATGAGTGTTTAAGGAAATATGGCAATGCAAATGTTTGGAAATACTTCACAGACCTTTTTGATTATCTTCCCTTAACTGCCTTGGTGGATGGACAGGTATGTTGAAAATATTGATGTAAAATATTGCAAATAAGAGTAGGCCAATGTAGAATGCATGAACTTGATAGCTTTTGTCAGGTTGTTTTCTTTTACTAAAAATTAAGTCATTTTATAACTTGTTGCCATCTTTTGAAAGTAAAAGCTAGTTTGGGGCAGGTGATTCTAACTTAACATAAATGTTGCAGATTTTCTGTCTACATGGAGGCCTCTCCCCATCTATAGATACACTGGATCATATCAGAGCACTTGATCGCCTGCAAGAAGTTCCACATGAGGTAACTAATTTTGTCATTTGAATGCTTTATTGGTGTCAGAAGTATATACATTGATGAAAATTTTACAAAGAACATTAAAAGGAATAGAAAGGAATAACAGCCTTTCCCCTTGCCAACATAAAATCTTCCGAAGTGCATGTAAAAGGGCACTGTATGCACTGGAACATATGTGGGATGCTTTAGTCTTCTCCATATTCTCAACATCTTTCATGGTGTATCCTCATTTCCTCCATTTTTCCTTAGATCTTCCTACTCCAGGATACAGTCTAAGGATTTCCATACAGGCAATGGTTGTTCTTGGTTAGGCTGTGGGCATGTATATAATCGGTGCCATTAACTCAGAATCTCCTCACTCTCGTTCCCTAGATCCATAGCAGTATGTAATTTTTATTGGTGTTGGTTTTAAACATTCCATGACCAGTCTTACTTTTTCATTTAAGGCCATATCTACCTGCTTTGCATGTTAATATCTATGCCAAAACATAACTGGCATATTCTCCAGCTGAATGGCATAATGCTAAAGCAGAGGTTCTTAGTAGATATGTTGAGCTCCTCATCTTTTTTTGTTATTTTCCTCAGGATATTATTTTTGGCAAAAACTGTTTGGTCTTTCCCTTCATTTGAAGATGTGTGTGTGTGTGTTATTTCTATGTTGCATTTTAGTGTGTACAGTACCATGTCAATTACCTTGTTCCAAATTGCCACGCCTGGAGCTGACTTAGTTTTTCCACATCATCTGAGTCTTAATTACCTCAGAAGGTTTGTGCTTGTTTCACAATTACAAAGTGAGGGATTGTATTTCCTGCTGTTGGTAAGCTAATAGAAAAATCAACATTTTAATTTCAGGGGTGACCATAGTACATAATGTTAACCCTGTGGTGCTTTGATTGCTAACTGTTCCTGAGCAAGTGTGTATTTTGACCATTTAGAGTGTTAATGTTGGCGATCAGAACTTCTGTAACAAGGACAGAGTCCAATAGACTCTGTATACTGTCACACTAACTACTGTGTATTTTTTATATTGCTTAGAGACTTCTCATGGCTGACTTACATTTTTTTGACAAATTATCTTATTGATCTTCCACTTGTATTGTCCTCTGATAGGGTGCATTTTTAGGGCACATACGAGCTTCCACTACAAATAGACATAGTTTGAACTTCAAAAGATAAATTTGTCAGTCACTGATGTATATTCTTAGCCATTTTTGTGGAAAAGGGTGGTGGCCCCGTGCAGACAAATTGGGACAGTATTCCTCCAGATGACATGTTGGGAAGGGAGATGTTTGCCTTTTATGCATGATAAAGCAGCTGTGTGTCATTTTCCTCTAGAGGCTCTTCTAATGCCTCTACAGTTTTGGTTTAACCTGGTTTAAGCCTCTGGTTTGGGTTGAAAATCTAAAGTGCCTTTTTTGCTTAGTGGTACCCAAAATCAAGTACCAGGTTAATACAATCCATAGTTAGGCCAACAATCCATAGTTACGCCAACAAGGAGTGCCCTAGCTGGGCTGTCCTAGCTGCTCCAGAGCATGCCATTCAACACTGCCATTCTTACTCAGCCTTATTATGGACTCCTATGGGTCTGCTCATTACTATACCTGCTCCTGAGGTGGTATAACTCTAAGGAGCTGGAAGAAGGCATTTCTGCCCTGGAAACAGGCTCTGGGTACAGAGTAACTGCTCTGCCTAGGCAATGCTAAACATGCCCTCAACATGCCTCTCCTGAACTGCCTAGGCTGCCCCAGTTAGGGCAGCCCAGGCCCACCTGTCTTGGGACAGCCTATGTTGCCTTAGGCTGCCCCAAGCATTTTCCAGAATAACTAGGGTAGCCCATCTTGCAGTTGGGTCAGCCCAGTGCACTTCTGGATTGTGCCCTTAGTCAGTCAGCTTCTTTATCACATTAGCTTAAATGTGACTTATTTCAACAAATCATGACTTAAGTAGTGATGCAGAAAATATTTTCTAGGGTCCAATGTGTGATTTGCTGTGGTCAGATCCTGACGATCGTGGTGGCTGGGGCATTTCTCCTCGGGGAGCAGGTTATACTTTTGGACAAGATATTTCTGAAACTTTCAACCATGCTAACGGCCTTACATTGGTTTCACGAGCTCATCAGCTGGTGATGGAGGTAAGTGTATGCAATAGTCTACTCTCCGTTATTCCTTTACCTGGGCTCTTAATTTTATCCAGATACCCATGGTGTTAAATCTGCAGTGGTAAAGTACACAGTACATCTATTTTTTCCCCCAAAACAAGCTTGTTGAATATGCAATTTATTATAGGAGTGATATTTTCTATTGATCTATGGAAATATCAACAAGCAGGCTCAAGTTGTGTTCCTTCATGCAATACACATTGATTCCAGTGTAAATATGTTAAATCCTTAGTTTATTAAACTCAGTCAGCAACCTTGTCAGGGTTGGTTAACTGCAGAGTGTCCTGTATACAAATCTTAAGTCTGATTCGTCATTACTGAATTCATTATCAAGGGTATAGAAAAGAATCACATTTCATACTATGAATATCCCTTTTTGGAAAGGAAGTCTAATATCTTTACATTTTATTATCCCTCCTTTATACAGTATTTATCCTCATAATGCTTTAAGTTAGGGTGTGGCTAACCTTAAGTGCAGTAGTTCAATGATGGCCCATACTTTAGGTGCAGAAGGTACCAAGTTCAATCTCAACTATTTTCATTTAAAGAATCTCTGCCAACAGTTGTGGGAAAGAATCCTTCCTGTGATTCTGGTGTATACAGCACTGGGTTATGATGACTGATACTGACTTGATGTAGGGAAGTTTGATCAGTTACTTGCCTCTTTGGTACAGATAGCTAAAGTATTGTCTGAATTTTTATTATTAGTAATCTGTAGTAGAATTATTCTAGTCTGTTGTAGAATTAACATGTTTAAGTGGACATATTGGAGTATTTGGTATTGTTGTATTATATAATACTAATCAGTGTATTAGGCTGACATGCTTTTTTCTTTCTTCTCAGGGTTACAATTGGTGTCACGATCGGAATGTAGTAACAATTTTCAGTGCTCCAAATTACTGCTACCGTTGTGGTAACCAGGCTGCAATCATGGAACTTGATGATACTCTAAAATACTCATTGTACGTATAGTTTCAAGAACTAAACATTGCTGCTGATAGGAGATGAATGACGTTGTTAGACCTCAGACTTTAGAACTTAGACCTTAACTTCCACGTGAGGAGAGGGTTGGCAGGATTTCATCATGATCGATAGTATTTGTATACTGTTTTTCAAAACGTTCACAAAGACTAAAACAGTAGGATAAAGACTCATTAAATTTTGAAAGTAATATCCTGCAACAATAAGAATTAGCTGCTTATTAACAATAGGTAACAATTTCAAGTTACCTATAATTACACTAAGTACTTCCATCACTAGCCTTCACCCAATATTTTCTATTCCATCCTCTATGTGGGTAAATGGCAACCTCCTGATGCTAGACGTTGGCTGTAGCTGAGTAGCAACAGGAATGACATTAGTCATTATTTCATGTTTATGTTTCATGTTAAACTTATCTTGGTTGAAAAGTGGTACATAAATACTGTTTGATGCCGTCTTAAGACTTGAAGTATGAAATGAATAAATTTTCATCATCTAGAGAGCTTGAAAGATATTGAAGTTCTATAGAGTATTGAATTATATAATAGTGTAATGTTGATTTACAGGGTGAGCTCTTGTCCTTAGCCCAGCTCTGCAACGTCAGCTGGATCCAATCATATTGGCTCTGCCTTTCCATTGGACTAATTCAGTGGTGTGGAGAGGGGGGATTTGCTGCTTGGGTAACAGCCTATCCTCCATAACAATCCAACCCAGGCTTTCGTGCTTCGCATGCAGTGTATGCAGCACCGAGCACGATACCATAGTCTCTGAAGACTGACAGAGGCCTGCTTTTTAATGTTGTTTTAAAATGTGTCTTGTTTTTCAGTTTGCAGTTTGATCCAGCACCACGCAGAGGTGAACCACATGTTACTCGTCGCACCCCAGACTACTTCCTGTAATGAGATTTGACACTTGTACAGTATTGCCACAAACCATGTGTTGACCTAATGGATATGGGAAGAGCAACAGTAACTCCAAAGTGTCAGAAAACATTTAACATTGAAACTTGTTTTCACATGGACCAAAAGATGTGCCATATTGAAATACAAAGCCTCTTGTTTGTCGGCGACTATGACCACTTTAGAATGAACCAGTTCATTGCATGCTGAAGCAACATTGTTGGTCAAGAAACCAGTTTCTGGCATAGCTCTACTTGTAGTTACTTTTGCTTTCTCTGAGAGACTGCAGATAATAAGATGTAGACATTTAACACCTCGTGAATACAATTAACTTTCCATTTAGCTAAAGCTTTCCAGCATGACTGTAGATAAGGATAGCAAACAATCATTGAAGCTTAATGAACATTTTAAATAAGTACCAAGCCTGATTTCTTATTTGTGTTCTGAAACTGTTTTGGTTCATTTGTTTTTTTTTCAGGGAAAACTGTTTAATTTAATTGTATGATTGTTTTTGTCTGCGACCAGTTTCCTCCCACATTCTCCCCTCACATTATTTCCTCTATACAGGCTGCCCCTTGTAACTTGTCTATCATAGTGAGTTATTTTGAACAGAACAGTTTTTTTCTGTATGAAGCTGCAGAAAAGCACTGCAGCATTTTTCATAATAAACTTGTGAATTATGGAACATCATTGACTTTTAATTGTATTGCAGGCCAATGTTATGTTTAATAAAAACTAGCTTTTATGTGTCTTTGAACATATGTGCAATCAAGATTATGCCCCAAATGAGGTCACATGGAATTGTTTTCAGCTCCACTTCAGTGTTTTCAGAATCTAATGCATTTAAGACTAGTTTCAGCTAAAACCTGAATATTTAAAATATTTTTCCTGTTTTCTCAATTCTAATTTTTCTAAAACTTTTAAGTGTTAATGTCATTGCTTAATAGTAGTACAGGAATGCATTGCTCATGATCAGGATAGCGTATCTTTGGTAACTGAGGTCAATAAGTGACATAAGCTCACTGAGCACTCCAAAACTCTCCTACTGCCATTATTTGTACACCTGAAAGTGCTCCGCCTTGCTTGCTGACCAGAAAATCATCCCAGCAGGTATTATGAATGGGTTAGCAACAAACCAGAATGGTACCTGTGCAGTTTCTGCTGGGCCCAGCGATAGGGAAGGCTTTCTGAACCCTTTCAATGATAACAATAGATTTGAAATCTGCTTTTCTTTTGAATTTGAAATCCTCATTTCAAATTCTGGTGCTGAATTTGGGGACAGTGCTGAGCAGGGTGCTCAGCAGGCAAGCAGCTATGTCACCGCGAGTTCAGCAACACTCAAAGTCTTGGTGTCAACGAGCAGGATATTCCAGCAAGCTGTGCTGCAAGAGGACTTTGTAAGGTGTATGTCAGTTTAGATAAGATAAGATAAGATAAATTTATTGTCATTGTACTCAAGGTATGAGAACAACAAAATGAGGTGCTCTCTCTCATAATACAACATAGATATACAAATATACAAATATCCATTTGAACAAATCAAAACACACACAATTTAAAAAGAAAAAAAACTATACACTTAAAATATATGTATTACATTGCATCCACCAGATTTCATAATTTTGCATTTAGCCAGATCACCGCACTTGGGTAAAAACTAAGTTTAAATCTGCTTGTCCTAGCTTTCAACACTATATCATCTTCCCGATGGTAAAATCTCAAACAGCGAGTGGCCCGGATGTCAGTTTCTAGAGCAATTGAAGATTCAGAAGAGTAATTGCTATTGTATATGCAATCAGTCATTATTTGGAATTTTGCTGAGTGATGCAATCTGTACTTGATTAAAGTTACCTTAGGAATTTTGTTTAAAATCATTTCTAATCAATGTCTTTGCATAGGTAGCAACCTTTTTAGAGTTTATGGCTGCAATCCTAACCACACTTTCCTGAGAGTAAGCCCCACTGAACAGAATAGGATTTGCTTCTAAGTTGATATGCATAGGATTGCACCAAATACAGCCGGTTTCTGATTTTCAGCAGTTCCAGGACAACTGGCCTTCTGGAGCAATACAATTGTCTTTTTGATTAGGAGGATAACGGCAAGTTCCCAGTAGTTTCTGCTTTTCTTGCTGATTGGTGGAATTTGATTGGACTTGTTCTTGCTAAGATTTTCTTTTGTGGAAATCCTGCCACATGATGCTGTGATTGAGGCATCTTGCCTAAAAGTGTCTAAAAATAGTGGACAGATCTATGGAAGAAAAATCCATCAAAAATTAAAGCACGATGACTGAATACATTTCTCTGGATTTTAGAGGTTTTGATTGCCAGAAGTAAGGGAATTGCAACAGGATTCATATATCTTATTCTTGAGACATCTGCTGGGCCACTGCAAAATATAGAAAGATAAACTAGAAAGTTCTTTGCCTGTTCAAGGAGGGCTATCTTCCCTGGAAGGTGGGCAGTGGCCCTTAATCCTCTGGCTAATGGTGAAAGTCAGAAGCTTTTCCCCTCCCAAAACATGTTAATATGTATGCATTGCTGAGGTCTTTCTGAGGTGTACAAATGCAGATGGACTAAAATCTGAAGAGGAACCCAAGTATACTGGTCTGCTGAATTTCTTTATGTAGCAAGCAGTTAAGGCGCTGTGCCTGTTAACCAGCAGGCCAAGGTTCGAGACCCAGGTCAGCCCCACAAGACAGGGTGAGTTCCTGTCCTTAGCCCAGCTCTGCGACGCCAGCTGGATCCAATCATATTGGTTCTGCCTTTCCATTGGACTAATTCAGTGGTGTGGAGAGGGAGGATTTGCTGCTTGGGTAACAGCCTATCCTCCATAACAATCCAACCCAGGCTTTCGTGCTTCACATGCAGCATATGCAGCGCAGAGCACGATACCATAGTCTTTCAGGACTGACAGAGGCCTGCATTATCAGTATGCATAGTGCTTTCCAGTGGATTAGAGGTTGTTAGAAGAAACTCAGAATCTGGAAACACAAAGGGATGACAGTAGGGGAGGTGAACTGGTGCCAGATAAATGGGGGAAGAATGCAATGTCATGTTTGGAACCAATTGCAAATATTGTCCAAAGCTGCTTGAGAAAGATGGATTTTTTAGGAAAGATTTGAAGTGAGGCTTCGTGTTGAATGTGTCTAAGTTGCAGAATATTTGAACAGCAGAATTCTGTGTTGTATATTACTAGTGTACAATTGTATTTATGCAATTGTAAGCATTTCATAGTCTGAGGAAGTGTTTGTTACTGATAATGAATTTAGTTCTTAACAATTGTTAAAAGCCCACTTGTTGACACTAAACTGACTTCCAGTCCAAAGGCACTTATGACTTCCGTATCTAAAGCACACTACCTTGGAGGTTCTTCAAATGTAAAAATGACATCAGCAGTGCTGTTTTGGGGTGTCCCTACTCAGTATACGAGTTATATATGAGTAAATACGGGTTGACCACTGAGTAAACAGCAAGTACAGCAAGAAAACAGCAAGATTTTTAATCTTATAAAAATTATTGATCCCAAAAGCGTATGCTCATGGAATTTTCTGCTTCCCCTTTTAGCATATTGCTGTTGGCTTTTGATAACTACAAAACTACAGCCAAAACTACAGCCAACTACATTTATAACTGAGGGTGTTTTGTCTGAATGAGAAGCTGCTGTTTACAGTTTGTTTTCAGAATTTGGGGCAAAGTTGCACATTTCTGTTCTTCCAGGTGTGTTGATAGTGTTTTAAAAATGTTTAGTGTCATATCACCACCCCTTTAATCACCCCTTTTCCACTAGCTGTACTTGGGTTTCACTTGAGAAATTTTCCCAAGCTTGTACCCCCAAGATCTTTCTGAGCAGGACCACACAAAGCAAATGGAATTAATGAAAAGAAATGCCCAACTAGAAGCAAACTTCTTAGGAGCCATAATATTTCAAAACAAAAGAAAGAAGCAAATTCAACAGCAATTTCTGGAGTTGGTAACTTTATGAATATTGTTGACTTCAGGTAAAGTATTGAAATTTTGAAAAATACTGATTTTTTTTTAAGTATACAAGTCTCATTTCAGGTGCCTTTTTGTGCTTGTTGTTTCTTTTGGGACTTTATAATAAGTTTTTTATGTTTAAGGAAGACCTGGAAACCTAACAGCTTCAGTGCATAATTTGGACAAAGAGATGCCTTTCTCAAGCCTGCCTGTTAAAAATGCAGAATGCAACCTGCTCTGCAGGCAATTCATGAGTCAGCCATTTGTGGTTTCTGAAAACACTTTTTTTGGTTCTTCTGTCCAGTTGGCTGCCCTTAAGGCATTTATAATGATCAAGACAAGTTGTTCTGTCCAAGACCTAGGAATGTTTCACTGGGTGTATAAAAAGCTAGAACATCTTTTGTGTTAAGAGGAAACTGCCTGAATAACATGTGCTATGGGTTTTAAAACCTGAAGCATGATGAGCAAGTATTTAAAATGCATGAAATGTATTGCTCCAGAACTATTGTGCATATTGCATCTGGATGATGACTTTCCAGAACAGTGTTTAGTTGTAAAAATCAAGGAGCCCATCTCATAATATATATACTCTTTTGATTGTACTGAAGTCTCATGAAGAAGCAGCTTAGAGTTCATAATACTGTCTTGAAAATCAAATTTGTTTAGTGTCAAGTTATGATCTTTTAAGAAACATAATAGTGATGTCATTAATAGAACAATTTGATAGAACAAACATGGCTTTATTTATCATTGTCAAAAGAGGCAGGTGAGGATGGCCCCACCTAACTGCTGATAGTTATTACAAGGGAGTTCCTCACTAAAAAGCATATTTTGCTTCAGTGTGGTAAAGGTGAGTGATACTGGAGGGAGGGACAGCTTATTGGATTACCCTAGGCTTTTGCATCACAAGTAGAAGAAGCTATACGGGTTAGGAAGCAGTGCTAAGGAATTCAGAGAATGATGAATTGAACCGGATTAGTCTTCCCTTGTAAAAAAAAAAAAACTACCATTTTCATATTTGTAGATTGAATCTGCTCAAAGGAAAAAATGTGCAAGCTGACTTGGGATGGAGTGCTGCATTTATGAAACTGCACATGGTATTTTCTTGCAGGTTTTTCTTCGTACTTGGAACCAACTTGGAACCGTGTCCGCCCCTTCTACCTAATTTTTTTTCCAATACCACTGAAGGAGAGGATTGGGCAAATCTTGCCCATTTAGTTAGAAATTGAAGTTAGCAGTAGATCTTCTTGGCTCTGGACCCACAATCCAGAAGAAGTAAGAAAATAATACAACAGTTTTTAGTGCCAAATGTACTCTTAGACCAACGTGTTTGGCCACAATGTGTGCTTCAATATATTGAGTTGAACTTATAGTATTTACATGTACTATTTGTTGTAACTGCAGGATAAAATATAAGTGAACCACAATCTTCTATTTCACCACAAATATCATACTCTTGACACTTTTTAGGAAAATAATCCTACTACACGTGTATGTGTACCACTAAGCACAGTTTGAACTGACAAAAGATACACATTCAAAATGTTTTAACCCTCATCAAAAATAGGGAGTTTCACAACTGTGGTATCACTGCAGAGACTTGCCATTGTGTTGCAAACCCATAACCTGGATTAGACATTGCCGTTTTCAAGAGAGCCCCCTCAGATGACATAAGAGGATGAGCTGGGATATAGGTGGAGGTAGTCCTTGGATAACTTGGTCCTAAACGGTGAAGGAATTTAAAGCTCAGTGCCAGCACATTGAGTTGTTCCCAGATTTGAATGGGCAGATGATGTAGCCACCCTGGCAGTGGTCCAATGCACTTAAACCATTGCAGTATGACAATCTCATGAGCCATCACATTCTGGACTACTTGCAACTTCCAGTCTTCAAGAATAGAACACAAAACCCATTACAATAATCATCTATTGATATATATAAAATTGAAGAGACACTCACTTGTTCACTCCATTTAAGAAGTGTTCACTCTTAAGGGTCGCTCACTTTAAGAAGGGATTGGACAAACTAGGAAAGGACCATTACAGATTACAAACCATGAGGGGTGTGTAGAGATGGAGAACCTGAAGATGCCAGATACACCTAGATGCAGGTGTCATGAGTTCGCCAAAACATCTGGTGGGCCGCTGTGTGATACAGGAAGCTGGACTAGATGGGGCTTTGGCCTGATCCAGTGGCCTTATCCAGTGGCCTTATGTTCTCACTCATCAACTCCCACCCAAAACTGCTGGACCTAGAAGTGTCAAATTTGGGGACGGAATTCCTTCCATAATGTAGGCACCTACTAAGACAAAAAACCAATTTGGTGCCCAGTGCCTGATTGTGCTTGCTGCCTGTGGTTGCTCGATGTTGCCTGGAGCCCACTGGCGATTGATGCCCACTGCTTGTTTGGGAAGGGTGGTGCCCGTACTCGCTGCAACCTAGTGGTGTCCAGTGGTGCCTGGTAGGGATACGCAATGCCTGGTGGTGCCTGCCACCTGCCCGCTGATGCCCAGGAGGGATGCCTGGTGTCTGGTGATGCCTGCTGCCCACTTTTGCCTGGTAGGGACGGCCAGTACCCACTGCCCACTGGTGCCAGGTGGTGGTGCCCAGTAGAGATTCCCAGTGCCCACTACTGCCTGCTGGTTGAACCTGTCCATTACCGCCTGGTGCCATCTAGTGCCTACTGCACAGCGGTGCCCAGTAGGGATGCCTGCTGATGCCTGCCACTGCCCCCTGATACCTTCTGGTGCTTGTCGTTGCCCAACAGTGCCTGGTTGCTGGTGCCTAGTGCCCATCCCTGTCTACAACTGCCCACAAGTGCCCAATGCCCACAAATATTCTTGAAATATTCTTGAATAGATTATTTCCTCCAGTCTAATCATAATGTTAACAAATGCATGGGCCACCTTGTTCATGTTGATTGATTCAAAGATGGACACCGCTGGTGCCCCCAGCCAAAGTTAAACCAAAACATCCCTGGTTGCTGCCTCCATCTGACTGGCCAAGTGGAGGAGTGAGTCATGGAGCACTCCCAAGCTGCACACTAGTTTCTGTAGGGAAAGTGCAACCCAATTCAGAATGGGTGGGTGACTCAGTACCTGCATCAGTGACTTCCTGATTTAAAAAGTGGTCCTTGTCGCCCAGATTTAATTTCACCTTTCTCAAAACAAACCAGCTCTAAACAGTGCTCCAGTACTACACCTGCTTTCCTGAAACTGGATTTCTGCTGAGAAATTTCTGAAATTCCCTGCTAAGGGTTGTGAGGCATCTGCTTGCCTTAAAAAGGAAGATTAGAAACTGGCTGATAATTACCCCCAAGTACTGCAAGGTGGAGTGAGCTCCAATCTCTTGCCCAGCTACTGCCATCCTAGCAGTTTGAAAGCAAATAGATAAATAGGTTCCTGGCAGTAGGTATAAAATGCCTTCAGCAACAGATGGAGCTGTGTATCACTTGAAGTATCTCAGTCATGTCAGTGGCTATGTCTAGCCAAACAAGGGGGCCCTACCATTATTTGGGACAAATGTCAAAGAAGATGGATTCTAGAATGGTTTTTTAGGAGGGGATTGCACAAGAGAAGGGCTGTAGTGGCTCGGTGGTTAAAGACACTTTGCTTGTTAATCTGAAGGTCAGCAGGTCAGTGGTTTGAGACCAGAGTGCCACACAACAGTTATTTGTCCAGCTCCTGCCAAATTTGCAGTTTGAAAGCATTTAAATGCAAGTTAAATCAGTGGTGAGCCCCAGCAGGTTCGCACCTACTCTATAGAACCGGTTGTTAATGAGAGACAGGACATATAAAGTTTAAGAATAGCCATTTAAAAGTGGCTGCCAGATGGACATAGAATTGGTTGTTAATTTCTTTTAATCCCATCACTGAAGTAGATAAATGAGTACCACTTAAATAGTGAGAAGGTAAGAGTGTTCCATGCAGCTCTGGTGTTTAGTTATGTTGGCCGTATGATCACAGTGACCTCTTTGGATGACACTGGCTCTTTGGCCTTGTAACCAGGATGAGCACCACCCTTAGAATCAGTCACAAGTAGCAATATGTGTGGGGGGAACACCTTTACCTTTATAGCACAATTCTAGTCTTTGGGATGCTAGGCATCATTGATGAACTGATCTGGCCAAACAGATGAACTGATTTGGCCAATATAATCCTGTACAGATCAAATTGGTCAAGCTGAGCCACAGTCAATTCTCAGCTATAGTGAGAAAAATACATAATAACAGGATCAGCAGATGAATTAGTGACATAAACTGGACTGTTTCACAAATTTAAGACTGAGCTCCAAAAATTTCCTTAACTCTCAATATATGGAGATAGCAAAACTGTGGTTTCTTGGGCACCAATAGTGCTCACTCCAGAACTATTTTTAAAACTGCTAGTTTTGAGTGATGTTATCCCAAACTTCTGAGCTGAATTATTCTTATCTGTCTGTGAGCTACTCTTTGCTGATACAGTTTTTAAAACTCTCCTTTTTTGTAATAGCCTTTCATAAAACAATAGGTTGTAGCCAAAGCGAAAACATTATTTTCTTCAGCCATGTTTCAGCTAAAATTGGAATACATCGCACCTGCTACCCTACAGTATACATTTTTTTCAAATATAGGAGCAATGCAATCCTATGCCTATCTACTGAGAAACCCCACTTATTTCAATACCACTTTCTCCCAGGTAAAGGCACATAAGATTGCAACCATAGTGTATATCAATCAGTCACTTGGACAGCACCAATCATATCAATTTGACTAAGAATGTGAGTGTATATTTAAAAAAAATGAAATCCCAGCTAGATTATGATGGGGAGAGTCATAGCCACAGTCTGGGTTAAGGTCTCAGATTTATTTTTAATATCCATATGGTGTCTCAGTTTCTAGTTTTGACAACATTACCAGAGATAGATCTACCCAACTGCAGACTGCACCGTATATGTTGGATTTTATATTGACTAAAATATTGATTATTGGACACTAGGGGATGTAGTAATTATTCCTTTGCCATGGACAGACAATCTAATGTCATGTTAGGCTCATATTGCTGAAATGTTTGTAAGACATTATGGGACATTTGTTTGAAAATATTTGCTGAGGACAGGTAGGAAATTCCTCTATCAACTACATTTAGGGGAGTAATAATGTCTAAAGTAACCTTATCCATATAGAGTTCTTCGGTATGTATAGAGTCACTTCTGCAGAAAGGAGTACCTTAACTAAGCAACCATGTTCTTTACCAAACAATAAAGTTATGTAGGCTGGAATAGCTGGGAAATAATCTTTTAAAGTTTCTGGCAGGTGTAAAAGAGGCCATTCTAGGATCAGCTCCAGATTTGAGAGAGATGGTGACCTCTAGTGGGCCTTGTGCAGGCATGAGTTTCCTTTTCAGGCAGGAATTCTCAAGAAATTTAGTAGACTGGCAGCAATTTCTGTGCCAGCTGCTATTGCATATTTTTCTTCACAAAGCCTTATGTCGTGCTTAAGGTGGAATATGATGTATGGCTGCTACCAGTCACCAAGAATAAAAAAAGGTTTTCTGCTGAGCTTGCCATGATATGCGGAAGGGTGTCCACCTACTACTATTGGACAGATTTCTCCCCGGGGACTGGAAAAGACATTAGAAAACTGTGTTTTACTCAGAAATAATCCCTTTGTGTTCAGTAAGATTTAGGATTTAAATCTTACTTGCCAGAAACAAATACCTGTAGAAATTAGTAACAGGCCCTCAGAGGGCCAGATCACCAGCAGATCAAGGGTGCCTTGTGAGCCCTGGTCATAATGGCCAAAATCTGACTATACTGGCAGTTTTCTGCAGTCCATTATTATGGAATAGTGAGATGGGAACTGTGCTGGAAAATGCTAATTTCCATTTCTATAACCATTCATCATTTTTCATTTCCAACAGTTCTTCTGTTTGTCTTTCATTTTTGTCAGCATTTTTATCATATTTAAGGCCTCAATTTGTGCCATTGAGTCTCTGTTCAAGTATTACTGACTAGACATGCAAGAAAGACCCTGTTAATTTTCAAACATATTATCTTTTTTTTTTAGTTGGTGAATAGCAATTTCTGTGGCCCTGTTTATATTCAGGTGCTCCTTATGGTGTTTTGGAATTGCACCATGGGTGCCAATTGCTAGTGGGAATCACTTTGGTCTTTTTCTGCCACAGGCTGCCATTCTCTATTTGCAAATATTTATATTATTATTTTTTCCAGTTCTTGTACACTGCTGTCCTCTGATATCGCTATATCAATGATTTTGACTTGTTTTTTATTCTCAACTTAAGTTATAACTGGTATATTGTATGGTAGATGTTTATTTGCTATAGTCAGAAATCTATTTGGGCTGTGGGTGGCGCAAGTGGGTAAGACACTGTGCCTGTTAATCAGCAGGCCAGGGTTTGAGACCTGGGTGGCCCCACAAGACAGGGTGAACTCCTGTCCTTAGCCAAGCTCTGCGACGCAACTGGATCCAATCGTGTTGGCTCTGCCCTTCCATTGGACTACTTCAGTGGCATGGAGAGGGGGGATTTGCTGCTTGGGTAACAGCCTATCCTCCATATCAATCTACCCAGGCCTTCATGTCCACCTGTGTACATCTCCACCCAAAAGACATTGTTATGTCCATCTGTGTGTTTGTGTGTCTTTATATAACATCTTTATGTTCACCTGTGTGCATCTTCACCCAACATACATTATGTCCACCTGTGTATTTGACTTCACACATCATTTTTTCCATCTGTACATCTCCACCCAACATACTATGTCTACTTGTTTTCACAAAACAGATGTATTTATGTCCACCTGTGTGCGTCTTCACCCAACATACATTATGTCCACCCATGTTTGTTTTCACAAAACAGATGTAGTTTGTGTGCTTCTCCAAGCACACAACAGACATGTTTCATTAATCTGTGTGTGTCCACCCAACACAATTATGTCCATCTTTGTGTGTTTGTGTGTCTTTCCACACAGAGATAGTTATGTCCGCTGGTGTGTCTCCACCCCACATACATTGTTATGTGAACCTGTGTGTGTGTCTTCCCAGGGACATCATTATGTCCACTTGTGTGTGTTTGTCTTCACACCACACGTCATTTTTTCCATCTGTGTGCGTCTCCACCCAACACACATTATGTCCACCTGTGTGTGTTTTCACAAGATGTATTTTGTGTGCCTCTCCCAGCACACAACAGACACAGTTTCATACATAACAAACATTATGTCCATCTTTGTGTGTCTTCCCACACATAGTACTCATGTCCAGCTGAGTGTGTGTCTCCACCCCACATACACTGTTATGTGAACCTGTATGTGTGTGGCTTCCTAGGGACACCATTGTGTTGCTTGTGTGTCTTCAGACACCTTTATGTCCACCTGTGTTTGTGTATCTTCCCAAAACCACGTATTTGTGTGCAGTGTGTGGGTGTGGAGCCAGAGGGAGGCAGAGGCGTGAGGGGCGGTGGGGGGCGGTGCTGTTGCGGGGCTGCCTTCGTGTTTGTGACTCCGTGGACCGTTGAGGCGGCCCTTGTGAGGTGGCGGTTGCCGTGAGACCGTTTCCAGGAAGGGTGTCCACGGAGGTGCCTGAAGGACCCTCGTCCTCCACCGCCCCTCCTCGTGCTCCAGACCCCCCGCGCGCCCTCTTTTCTCCGTCTCGGGCCCCGGGAGGCGACGGCTAAGGGCAGCCCGGCTTCCCCGGGTCGCTTTCCTCCCCTTCCCCGTCGGGCTCGGGCTTTGCGTGGCCGCTCCGGCCTTGTGAGGGGAAGGGGCGGGGACGGCCCGTCACTTCCTCCCCGCACCAGACTCTATAAGAGGCGGTGGCCGCAGTCGGGCCTCAGCTTTCGCGGGTCTGACTGAGACCTTCGGTTTGTCGCTTCGGGAGGAGGGGCCAAGAGCCGCCGCCAGCACCGCCGCCTCAAGGTGAGCCAGGCCTCGCTTGGGCTGTGGAAGGCCCCGGAGGGGAGAGGAGAGGAGGGAGGCCTCCAAGGTGGTGGGGAGAGGGCGGGCGGGCTGGCTGGGAGGGAGGCCGCTGGCAGGTGGCTGCGACTGCGAGGGTCCCTGGAGGGAGGGAAGGTACTCAGTGACCGCACCAGGCCTTCTCCCGCCCCCTTCACTCTCTCCCCGCCATCTCTTCCCGCTGCAGCCCCCAAACAGCCCCCCTTTCCTCCTCCCCCACTGGGCAAGAGTATCCTCAAGGCAGCTGCCACACAAACAAAGGGGGTGGGTCTGCCTACAGGACAGGGCGCAGTGGCTCCCAAGGGTGCAGGCTTGGAAATGGCTCCTCTTGCCTTTTATGAGGTCAGAGATGGAAGGGCTGGAACGCGGACTGCTGACCCTGCGCTTTACCTGCACTGCTTCTGGTGGATGGAGGTGCCTGTCGCTTTAATGCTTAGTCACTCTGGTGTCTCAACACACACACAACACTCTATCTATCCATCCCTTCCTTCCATATCTATCCCTTCATTCCTTCTCTTCCTTCCCCATCTGTCTGTCTGTCTGTCTAGGTAAAAATAAATCATAGCGAAAAATAGTTAAGACATATGCAATGTTGGCATAATACCAGTCAAAGAATCAGTCTTTAATTTATACAGATAAATTGTAGATCCCTGCATGTATGCTGGTATACGTGGCTGTACATATGCAGTAATCTTCTATAATATAAAACATGGCTACCCAACATTGCAGGAGTAAAGTTTCCAGAATATTTGTGGGCACCAGGCACTGGGCGGTGGGCATCAGTGGCTGCTGGGCACCGACAGGTACCAGAGAGTACCAGGGCATCGTGGTGGACAGCAGAGGGTACCAGCGGAGGCCATGCATCCTTACGGAGCACAACCAGGCAATGGGCACCAGGCATCCCTAGCAGATAGCAGCAGACACCACTTGGCAGCGAGCACCGCTTTCCTACTTTTTGGTCCAGCAGTTTTGACTGGGTGTTGATGAGTCAGTGAATCAGTCAGTGACTCTTCAATTTTATATACAGATGTACACACACATACATACACTTTTTTCTTTGCCGGCCTTCAGCCTTTACACATTCTTTACTCTAAATTGCCAGCCTTCTGCATTTTCACATTCTTGACTCTAATAACTGTATGTCTACTTTTGCACTCCCCAATACATATACACTCACACTGTAAATGTATATGCAGCCATGCTGTATATGCACAGGTGTCTATAAAATGTATACATAGGCATAGACACACAACTTTTTAAAATTTTAATTGAGGGGTCTCCAAACCCCAGCCTTGGGGCCAGATGTGGCCCTTGGCAAGCCTCGCATTCCTTTTATCTGGCATCAGGGCAAGCCCTGTAATACATTCTTATATGTAAATTTATTCAAATTTGAAATGTAAAATAGTTTTTTTGGCCCCTGACACAGTGTCAGAGAATGATGTGGCCCTCCTGCCAAAAATTTTGGAGACCCCTGTTTTAATTAATGAGCTTAGTGCCTCATTAAAGATAGACCAGTAACCTAAAAATTAGGTAAAGGCAGACTGATTTATTGACTGCTACAGTATTATCCCAGCCTGATCTAGTATAACTGATATTGGGTTGATTTGAAATACAACATATATATTTATATCTTGTACTTCAGATCAACCCTATATTAGTTATACTAGATCAGGGGCCTCCAAAGATTTTGGCAGGAGGGCCATATCATCTCTTTGACACTGAGTCAGGGACTGGAAAATTAATTTACATTTCAAATTTGAAAACATTTAAATAAATGTACATATTAGAATGTATTGGATTACAAGGCTTGCCCAAGGACCAGATAGAGAGGTCTTTCTGGGGGCCACATTGGGCTCGCCGAGGGCCGCATCTGGTCCCTGGTGGGATTTAGAGACCCCTGTACTGGATGATATATGTACAATTATGTTTGACTTTCTGATCATGATTGGGGAAAACATTCTGAGAGCCAGTGGTTATTGGTTAGGGAATTGGACTGAAAACTTGGAAGATCCAGGTTCAAATCCCTCCTTGGCCGTGAAGCTTCTTGGGTGACATCATTCTCAGCCTCAGCTACCTCACAGGGATGTAAGGACAGCAGGAGGGGAGGAACTAAAAGCTATGTTGGACATTTGTTTTGGCATTGGAAAGATGAGGTATAAATCACATAAACACATGCATACATAGATTTGTGGCCTAAGATATTTAGGAAAATCTAAATTTGCTCTCTGACACAGTCCACTACCAATGGCTAAAAAGTAGTTGTTGAATGCATATACAGTGGTACCTTGCTTAAGAAGCACCTCGCTTAACAAGTGTTTCACATAACAAGCAAATATTTCCCAAGAAATCTTGCTTCACATAACAAGTTCTGCTTCACTTAACGAGCTAGCATGCTATGGGTACGGAGCCCTGATGCTCCGCATGGAGGTGCTTTAAAAGGGCTGCCAGCCAGCGCTGCTGGCTCTAACTGCCCCCAACTTGGGGGCAGTTGCCTGGAGATGCCAGAGGCAGCTTTCCCTAACTGTCCCCAAATGCCCCTACTGGCCCCCTTGAACCTCCAGCAGCAACCTAGGTAAGCCTCCCATGAAAGTGTCTTTGATTGCAGTCTCCTAACTATGCCAACTCAGACGTAAGCCCCATTGTGTTAAATGGGGCTTACTCCCAGGAAAATGTCTTTAGGATTGAAAAAATCTATGAAGTAGACTTCATAGGATCATGCACATTGAATGCATGTTTTGAATTCAATTACAGTGTTTTGTCAGCATTTTTCCATCCAGTTAATATTTTTATATGAATATTTTGGGGGTTGTGGAACCAATCATCTGAGTTTGTATTATTTCCTGTGGAAAAATCTGCTTCACTTAAAGAGCGTTCCACTTAAAGAGCATGCCTTCGGAATGAATTACGTTCTTTATGTGAGGCACCACTGTATTTCATACAATTTTAAACTATATCAACATAATGCTCTTAACTGTAGTGGAACAAACAGTAGCTATCGAGTATATTGTATGTAAGTATGTTTCTAATAGCTTTTCTATTTTCAACTGTAATTGTATTCCTGTAATTTTCAATTGAGAACTGGAAAGAAAAGAATGAATTGGGCTGGATGAGCTTCTCAGTATGCCCATTTCAAAAAACATTCTGAATATAATAAATTAAAATCTATTGAAGAGGTGAACGATACTATCAGTTGAAATTCAGTCTATCTGGCAATTGCAATTTTTTCAGAAGTTTGTTTCACAACAGGATCTGGGAATTGCAGAACAGCACAGAAATAATGTACTTTTATTTAAAACATTTAAATAATGAATGAGATAAATGTTGAAGATTTTAGCCAAAATAGTTTAGCCTCCTTCAAACCACCATGAAGTCCACTGCTCAGTTTTGAATTCTCTTCCAACTTTGTCTTGAACAGATATGGTTCATTCTAACTTAAATTACATACATTGAGATTCCAATATAATTTTAGTATTCGTCTATGGAGTACTGTTTGACTGGACAGAATGAACCTACTTCTGAATAAAATACTATAAATAACACCATTTAAAAATCCTTCTGTTATTTGGGGTGTCTATATGACAGTAACCCTCCCTCTGCTTGTGTAAAGGTGTGCCTATTCCTTTAAGGGGCAGGCAGGGAATGGAGGAAACGCAGCAGAGATATCTCAGCTGCAGAGGAATGGGGGTGATTTTTTGCCTACCCAGGGGTCCAGTCAACCTGTGCAGGAGTGGGGAGTGTGTCTGTGGAGCTCAGGAGGGTCATGATGCTGGTCATTCAGTCTGCACTGTTAACTCTAGGACAAAAACACATGGCACCTCTTTTCACCCCCTTAAGGGTTAAATTCCTCAACATTGGTTCTTGGTGGGTGCTCATGTCACTTACCCTACCCAAATTTTATACTTCTAGGTCCAGAGGTTGGAACAGGGTCTTGATCAGTCAGCAATTCTTCAGTGGAAAGTATAGGGAGGAAAACGCATTGCGCCCCTTTTCACCCCCTTCTGGCTGGAATTTCTGGAAACCGTTTAGTAGTGGGTACATCACAGAAGGAACACCCTCCCCAAATTTCACGCTTCTAGGTCCAGAAGTTTTGTCTGGGCGTACCTTTCGCTAGTTTTAGATATATATATATAGATGTTCAGTAGTGTAGGTATAACTTGGTAACATGAAGTCTTAATTATATACTGGAAGAGGCATTCTGACTAGGATTAGTGCACCTGGGAGCTTCCTTTTCAAAAGAAAACATCTGCAAACTGTACTTACCTAGTACAAGTACTTACATAGGCATTCAAGTAACTGTAATCACAATAAGCTTTATACTATAATAGTAGACTAGTATTCTTATATACTGCATGGGGGGATTAAAACAGAAATCATGGCTGCCTAAGGTAATCTAGTAATGAATTTGTGGCTGACAAAGTATTTCTTGCTCAAGGACAGTCAATGCCACTACATTGTTCCCCCCCCCCCCCGTTGATTATCTTAGCCAGTGTTTACAAGGGTAAAGTAGAAAATTATGTATTGCGAGTAATTGATTGATAGCAAAATTAGGTGCTGGGTTTCATGAAAAATTCTTTATTAAAGGATCAATATGTATTCAGTTGCTTTCCTTTCATGGCACTGTGTACAGCAGTATCAAAATAAAGAAATGCTTTGTAATATTAGAAAAAAATCAGTACTTTGGATAATCCAGTTTCTTTGCCAATAAAGGACCATGTACCAGGCAAGCTTCCAACATAAGATGCTGCACTTTGAAATGACTCCTTTTGTTTCTCACAGTAATAGGGAAAAATCAATTTTTATAAGGGACATTTCAGAAGGTGACAAGGCAAGTTGAAAGACAGATAACAAATAAGGACAGTCAAGATTCCAATAAAATTATTTACTCTTATTTACCAACTTTAAGCAGTCTTCTGAAATAACTACTATATATGAATCCCAACCTGTTTTTTAAATAGAGAACCAGTGTAACAAAATATGGCAATCTGAAATGTAAAAGATTATTTGTGTTTTTTGTTATAGATGCCTTCAATTAAACTTCAGAGCTCTGATGGAGAGATATTTGAAGTTGATGTTGAAATCGCTAAGCAGTCCGTAACAATCAAGACTATGTTGGAAGGTAAGGACAAGATGAATGTGCTAAATGACTTGCAATGAGGATCTGAAGATGTCTGCTGCAGAACTTGTGCAAATTAAATTTTGGGCTGAAATAGAGCAACTGGCAATTGTACTTGGGCTGTGGTTCATAGAGTAGCTATGATCAGCAACCTAAGTCAGTAATACTTAAAACATTTAGGGAGCTTTACTCACTAAGGCTGCAATCCTAAAGGCACTTTTCTGGGAGTGAGACCCATTGAACACAATGGGGCTTACTTTTGAGTAGACATGGTTAGGATTGTGCTCTAAGTTGGTCTGTGGGGGAAAAGTTAGGGTAGCAACATGATCCCCAGGATCATTCTTCTGTGGGGGAAAAGGGAGCTATTTTTAAACAGGTGCTGCCAGGGTCTTGAGATGTGGAGAGTCCCATGCAGTGCTTGCTGGGTTCCATCTTGCTTCTAAGTTGTGACTGTGATTAAAACAGAAGTGGAACTCAACCAGCTTTCTCTATTTAGAAGCATCAAGGTGACCTGCAAGTGCTGTACAGGACTCTGCATACTTCCAGACCTCGGTAACACTTAATTTTAGTGTGAAAATAGATCCTGGGGATCACTGCTTTCTTCCTACCCCTTAAAGGGAACAGGGCATTGAGACACAAGCTGGGAGGGTTGCAATCCCCCAGTTTGAGTACCACTGTTACAATTACCAGTTACTCCAGAATTAATATGCATCTGTTGTACAACACACATATAAGTTGGCATTATACCAGCTTTGTTTATCCCAAAACACATTTGAGGTTTATATGGAAATAAATATGGAAAGGCTGAACCTTTGAATTTCATGGCTTTTGGTCCACAGGTAACCAGTTTTTCTGAGTTTATCTTCGCGTGCATTTATATATTTGCCAATCAGTAGAATAACATTTCATTTGTTTGATGTGAGCTTTAGTATACAGACACTTACAAGCTTGTCTTAAAGGTGTCAAGATTGCTTTTTTGTGTTGTCTTGGAAGTACTGTATTTAAATGTTAGAAAGTAGTTCGTTTCATCAGATGGATGTAGAGTGACAAGTGAAGGCAAATTCCTTGTTTGGAATTTGAACTTTGAAAGCTCAAGAGCCAGCTTTCAGCGTTATGATTACAATATGCTGTGTGACGGGAAACACCTGAAAAAATTTAATCTCTTGAGATTTTTCTCAAGGGGGATAATACAGGTAGAATATTCGTATCTATGGAGATCCATGCTTTTGAACTCCCACCCAATGGATATTGAAATTCTCAGATAATGAAATAATGAATAAGATTTGAGACTTCAGCAGGGATGGTTCTTTTTGGGGACACACACAAACATTTCTTTGCATATCTAAGGGCAAGAAGCATTTATTTATATATATAAAAATGAAGACTCACTCACTCATCAATGGCCAGCCAAAACAGCTGGACCTAGATGCGTGAAATTTGGGGAGGGTATTCCTTCCGTGATGAAGGCACCCACTAAGAACTGGTTTTCAAAAATTCCAACTGGAAGGGGTGAAAAGAGGTGCAATGCATTTTCCTCCCTATACTTTCCATTGAAGAATCCAGAGTGGACATGCACAAGACCCTAGGGCTGCAATCCTAAGCAGCCTTCCCTGGGTGGTGACTTGCTCCTGAGTAGACATGCATAGAACCTGGTCCCTAGTGCTGTAATATTAAGCAGCCTTCCCTGGGTCCTTAGTGCTGCAATCATATGCATCCCTTCCTGCCTCCCTCTCCTCTTACCTGCCTCCCTCCCCACTTACCTGTCTTCTTGGTAACATCCCCATCTTTCCCTATCTATCTAGATCCCCTTCCCTACTTACCTGGATTCCCCAACCCCCAAAAGAAACCTCCCTCTCCCAAACTTAACCTGCTCCCTGGCCATTTGCAATGAGATTTGTGTAAAATGGTCATGTGCAATGAGATTTGTGCAAAAGTCACAAATCACTGACACTAGTGTTGCGTTCTTGGGGTTTCCAGAAAATTAGAAGAGTGCTTGAACCTTAAAGTCATTCCTCATTTTTTAATGACAATGATGATGGTTCTTAAATAGCACTGTTGACTTTACATACTTGTAATATTATTCTGCTATATTTTATTAAATATATTAGTACACCATTTGGTTCAGAATATTTTTTTCTTGTTTTGCTCCTCTAAATTTTGGTGCGTCTTATGGTTAGGTGAGTCTTATAAACCGCAAACTATGGCCAAGACAGTTTACAATAAAATAGTAGAGAACATTAATGCAGAGACAATTAAATTAAAAGGTGTCTCATCAAAACAAAACTGTGAACATATGATTACTGCAACAATCAAACCCTGCGGGGGGGGGGGGGGGAATGAACAAAAACGTATTTTTCTGAGGAGTGGATGGTAAGGGGTGACCAAATCTCAACTGGAAGGACATTTCCTCAAGGTTACTTCCATTGCCAAAAAAAAGTGCTTAGATCAAAATCTGAGATGACAGTGGGTTATACAAAAAGGTATACAGTGACGCCTCACGTAAAGAACGCCTCATGTAAAGTAAGTTTCACGTAACAAAAAAAAATTTCTCTAGGATTCTGCTTCACATAAAGAAAGTGCTTCACGTAAAGAAAACATTCGTTGGCAGTTAGGGCAGACGTGCTGGCCAGCAACCTGTTTAAAAAGTGTCAGGGCTGCCTAGCGCACCTGCCCATAGTGAAAGCAACACTTCCATGCTGTTCCTCCTGTAGCCGGCCGTCTGCTGGGCAGAGGGAGAGAACAGCAGTGGAGAAGAGGGAAGCAGCTCAGGGCCAGCCAGAAGGGAGCAGAGAGAGAGAGGCTCAGGATAAAGAGAAGGAGAAGGTGGGGAGACACTTGGAAAGTGTCTTGGATTACAGAAGAAAATATCTTTGATTGCAGCCTCCTACCCATGTCTACACAGAAGTCTACCTCATTGTGTTAAATGGGTCCTACTCCTAGGAAAGTTTCTTTAGGATTGCAGCCTAAGTAGACTTTATAGGATCATGCCCATTGAATGCATATTTTGAATTCAATTACAGTGTTTTGTCATCATTTTTCCATCCAGTTAATATTTTTATATGAATATTTTTGGGGTTGTGGAACCAATCATCTGTGTTTCCATTTTTTCCTATGGGAAAATCCGCTTCACGTAAAGAAAGTTTCACGTAAAGGAACTGCCTCTGGAACGAATTAATTCTGTTATGTGAGGTACCACTGTATATGGGACATTGTTCTCAATAGCAGTAAGGGTGTGTGCTGCATACCTGACTCTGTAGTTGTGAAGAATACAAGATGTCTTTTTATCTGGAATTGGAAAAGTGTATGTATGTGGTCAGGAGCATTTTGTGGATAAAGTTCACATTGAGCAAAGTAGACTTTTCAGCACTGAAGATCAGAGTTGTCTTTAGATTCTGTGGTAGTAGATTTTCCAGTTATTGTCAAGCCTTTGTAATGTGATTGTATATATAAGAATCTGAGTAAATAACTAGAATTCTGAATTCTGAAAGCAATTAAATTGAGCAGGATAAAGCTTAATTTTGATTGCCAGCAAATTAAAAAGACCCATGTGACCTAACCAGATGGCCTGTAAAAGCTAACACTTTGTAATCCTTGGAAGCAAGACACGAGCATTTTGTAGAGACTCCCTCGCAATACAGTACTGCGTAATCAAGGCCAGGTTGCTGACTTGCTTGGTAGAAGAGTGAGGTTATCTGAACTTACTGCTTTAGCAATTCAGAGCTTGCTTAATATATAGCATTAAAATGTTTATAAATATTGCTTACAAATGGGCTGTGGGTGGCGCAAGTGGCTAAGACACTGTGCCTGTTAACCAACAGGCCAGGGTTTGATTCCCGGGTCGGCCCCACAAGACAAGGTGAGCTCCTGTCCTTAGCCCAGCTTTGTGACACCAGCTGGATCCAAACGTATTGGCTCTGCCTTTCCATTGGACTAATTCAGTGGCGTGGAGAGGGGGGATTTGCTGCTTGGGTAACAGCCTATCCTCCATAACAATCCAACCCAGGCTTTCGTGCTTCGCATGCAGCGTATGCAGCGCTGAGCACGATACCATAGTCTTTCAAGACTAACGGAGGCCTGCTTTATTGCTTACAAGTTTGCAGTATGCAGGGTGAAAGTATGCTGCAATCTTAAAGACACTTTCCTGGGAGTAAGAGCCATTGAATGCAATGGGGCTTTCTTTTGAGTAGATATGTTTAGGATTGTGCTCTTTGTGTGATGAGTGTGGTAAAGATTGATATTGGTTTCATATGATAGCAAAATAAGTAAGGAACTTTGGCATGTTTCAGCAGAGATAATCACATAGTTAATGAGGTTTTATGAACATGTAAAATCGACTGCACAAGCTTTCAAAGAACTCTATTTGGAACCACCTGAGTTGGAGCCATTGTAGGCTCTTCTGGGTTTACCAATTACCCTATTCCATGAGGCTTTTGCTCTAGATAGAACATCTTGTTTCTGTTTTAGAGCAGCTGATAGTTGCTGCAAAGCAGATAAATCCATCAAGTAATGGTGCACCTTACTCTCAATATATTTTAAAAATCACTAATTTACAAAAATTGACTACTACTTAAGCTCTTAATCCAGCTAAATGTATATGACCTCTAAACTCATGTATACAATTTGTGACCACATGAGAGCACATTTGCAACCTGTGCTGTCTGACTATAGATTTGTATCAATCCTGACTGGGATATCAAACCATAAATTTCTGTATGACCTCAGATGTCCATTGTGGTGCGGTTTTTTTGTTTGATAGAGCATAAGTATGGTTCACATGTTGCTTTGTGTTAATATAAGCTCTGAGGTGTGGTTACATTACAAAGAGCATAGTGAACTTTCCCAGTCTGATACCTGTACCTGTGAGGTTTCTGTTCTCAGAACTCCTCTAGATGTTGAAATCAGCAGATTATGGGATCCACAGAATGGCCAATTGTCTAGACATGACCAGATTAGGCCTGGTTATGTTCAGAGGGTGTTCTGTCGAGTGGGAGCTGGACAGTTTTTCAGAAGTTTTTGTCCTGAAGTTAGATAGTTGCTTCGCTAAAATTCGGTCTAATTGGGGTTTTTATATATATATATATATATATATATATATATATATATATATATATATATATATATATATATATATATATATATATATATATATATATATATATATATGTAGCTCCATGTAGAACTGTGGTTTTGGACTTGGGTTACATAATGGTAATGAAATAATGGTAACAAACACTAAGACTTATAAAACTACAGTGGTACCTCGCTTAACAAGTGCCTTGCTTAACAAGTGTTTCATATAACAAGCAAAAATTTCCAAGAAATCTTGCTTCACATAACAAAGTTCTGCTTCACTTAACAAGCAAGTGTGCTAAGGGGACGCATGCTATGCAGCCTTGACGCTCCACATGGAGGCTCTTTAAAAGAGCTGCTGGCCAGCGCTGCTGCCTCTAACTGCCCTAACTTGGGGGCAGTTGCCTGGAGGCGCCAGTGGCAGCTGCCCCTAACTGCCCTCCAAGTGCCCCCACCGACCACCTTGAACCTCCAGCAGCAGCCCAGGTAAGCCTCCCAGGAAAGCGTCTTTGATTGCAGTCTCCTAACTCAGAAGCCCCATTGTGTTAAATGGGGCTTACTCCCAGGAAAGTGTCTTTAGGATTGCAGCCTAAGTAGACTTCATAGGATCATGCACATTGAATGCATGTTTTGAATTCAATTACAGTGTTTTGTTAGCATTTTTCCATCCAGTTAACATTTTTATATGAATATTTTGGGGGTTGTGGAATCAGTCATCTGAGTTTCCATTATTTCCTATGGAAAAATCTGCTTTACTTAAAGAGCTTTTCACTTAAAGAGCATGCCTCCGGAATAAATTAAGCTCTTTATGTGAGGCACCACTGTATTCCTAAACTTACTGGAGTTGATAGGTCATGGTTGAATAGAACCATTTTTACCTGAAGTGTTGCCTACTGCCATGGAAGACATTTTTAAAAGCATACATCAGTCTTTCAAACTGAGTGTACCTGCAGTCTACAATCATATAATGTATGCTTCAGGGAAAAAAGGTTTTTTCCCATCAGCTGCATGAACTTCAGCTGTCACTAATAGATTGCTGGCCTTCACTGGAATCACTGCTGTCCTTAAAGTCCCAAGAGCCTTTATAAATCTTAAAGGCTTCTCTGTGTATAGAAATATGGTAGTGACTGGTGAAAGAGAACACCTCTGTTTGCTCAAAATCTATTCTGTACCTGGTTTTCACAGCATCTTCTGCAATCAGACTTTTCAGCATGTTGTAACTAGCAATTTCCCTCATGTTCTGTTATCTTTAAACACTTCTCTTTGTGGTATTAATATATATCTGTCCACAACTACAGAGAACACAGTATACACCAACATAGAAAGGGGGATCTCTTGTATGCTTTGACTTGGACTTTTGTGCTTGCTCTCTGGGAGTAAAAAGAACAGAAGCTGTCCTTTCACTCCCCGATAACTCTGTTTTCCTCAGCTGTTTTCCTCAGCCATATTCACAATGAAGCTGGCTACTTTTTCTTGACATCTTCTGGCAGGGTTACTGCTTCTGAGTCAGTAAATGAGTCTTTGCAAAGAGTTTGCAGTGGCTGAGCACCAAACATATTAGAGGGAGTATAATAACAAATTCTCTTTTTTTCCTTGTTGTACAAAATAAGGCAGATCTACGACTTGATTAGCTTTGCAGTCCTCTGCACAGAGATGTGGGAAAACTATTTTGAGCTCAAAATGGTTATTGGTACAATACAACAAATAAATTTATTATTCTGTTGCCATATTTATTAATATGCCAGCCTCAACACTAGCCATCAATTGAGCAACAAGTATTCCCTCAACAGATTGTGGACATTAATTTTGTGGAGATACTCATGAAAAGATTAGGGCATCTGCTTAATACTTGGCTTAGGAGTATGTCCTGTCCTTGAAATGAAGTGAGAAAAGATGTTACTGAAATAAATGTAATAGTGTAAAATGTAACGGGCTGATCAAGCACTGACTGTGAATGCCGAAAAAAAGTAATAGAAATTGGCTGTTAACAAATTGAAATGTTCTGGCTTTCTGATTCCTTGGGTTTTTTATTCTTAGATTTGGGAATGGATGATGAAGGAGATGACGATCCTGTTCCTCTTCCAAATGTCAATGCAGCAATATTAAAAAAGGTAAGGGTTTTCTATTGGTGTTGCATACAGCATGACAGTTCGATTGTTAATCTGGTTGCATATAATCAAGTCATTTCCCTGTTGCCAAAGAACAGTGATTTTATCTAGGAGAGTACATCCCAATTGTAGTCTCATGTGGCATTGTTAGAGATGAGCAAAGTAACAGCCTGCTCCCCATACCAATGTGTATGTTTTAGTCTGCTGGGTAATCCACAAGTCCACCATTATGCAGCACTTAAAAGAAAAAAAAACCTTTATATTGTCTTGCATGTTTTTTTGTACTGACCACTTCCATGCCATGTTTAGATAGTTTCGTCTTAGTTTAGGTTAGTCTTCATTTCTTGCTTTATCTCCCAATGTGAAGCATTTTCTTCAAAAACATGCAGCTCAGATCCTCCACTCTGTGCAAATGTTTTCAGCTAATGGTGCTAAAAGGAACAGCAGTTATGGGCAAAATGCATCTGGTGGACATCTTAATCCTTTTTGCACAGTCATGAAGTGATAGGCATTCTGCAACAATGTCTAAATAATAATAAAATAATAATAAATTTATTTATACCCCATCTTTCTCCAGAGGGACTCAAGGTGGCTTACAAAAACAATCCATAAAACATCAATAAAATCCAATTCTTTAAAACAGTTAAAACAGGCACCTTAAAACCAATAACAATAAAACATCTACATTAAAACACTGATTAAAACCATAAGAGTTGTGCAGTAGAAATAGAAAAATCAGACCAAAAAGATCAGAACTAAAAAGAAACATTTTTAGGCCGTGTTGAAATGTTTCAAGGGAGGGAGAGATTTTTAGATCAAGAGGAAGGGAATTCCAGAGGGTTGGTACCTCTCCTGAGAAGGCCTTATTTCTTGCTGCTGCTCCACACATCTCCCTAGGTGGGCAATACTTGAAGCAGGGCCTTCTCTGAGGACCTCAGGGAATGGTTTGAATTTTATGGAAGTAGACTGTTCTTAAGGTAATCTGGACCCATGCTGTTTAGGGCTTTATAAGTCAAGACTAGCATCTTGAATTAGGTCCAGAAACGAATGGGCAGCCAGTGTAATCGCTGGAGGAGCGGCCTGACAGAGTCGAATATCTGGCTCCAGCAACCACAGGGGCCACAGCATTTTGAAGTAATAGCAGTTTCTGAACCATTTTCAAAGGCAGCCCTACCTAGAGCACATTACAGTAATCTAGTCTTGATGTCACTGTGGCATGGACCACCATGGCCAGGTCTTACACGATGCAGGTACAGCTGCAACTGGCACACCAAGCGAAGTTGGGCAAAGGCACCTCTGGCCACTGCTGCTACCTGGGAATTCAGGAGCAGCTGCAAGTGCAGAAGAACCTCAAAAGGTTCTTGCATCATAGGAGTTGGGAAAAACAGATGGTAATACCACTCACTTATTTGCTTTCCTAATATGATGTAGACATTACCTATACTAATGCTGCAATCCTAAAGACACTTTCCTGGGAGTAAGACCCACTGAACAGAATGGGATTTACTTTTAAGTAGACATGGTTAGGATTGTGCTCTAAGTCTAGATTATAAAGATCAGATGTCTCTTATCAGTAGCTGAACATACAGAGAATTTTAATTCAAACTTGCATTTTGGATAAAAACAGGTTTTAATGTCATTTCTTCATTATTCTGCCAAAAGGCAACTGTCAGTATTCAGAGGCCTTTTTGCAGGCCCATGTTTACCCTAAGCTGAAGATTTTTTGTTGGGAAGAGCTGTGTAGATCCCTCCTCCAAGCTTATCAATTACTCTTTAGTACACTTTCCATTTCCATCAGCACCTTCTTGATTCTCTGTGTGTGGTGGGCTGCTCTTTAAAGCCAAAAACAATGGGACAGTAAAAAGAAGAGCATAGGCTGAACACAGATTAGTACGCAATCTTGCCTCTTCCAAGAATTCAGAGTTCCTAGTGGCAACATGAGTTTTGCAACCATACATTCAAAACCCATGTGAAAGATTCACTGATTATGGAATAGAAAGTTGAAACGATATTTGTCTTGTTCATTGGGAAAATTCTTATGAGTAAGGAAAATTACATGGGTTTTGCATCTGAATTTGCAGTTCTTTGGGAAATGCTTGTTAATCTGCATTTTTAAGCTCATGTTTAGGTTATTTTCTTTTAACTTGAAGGTGATTCAGTGGTGCACTCACCATAAAGATGATCCACCTCCTCCTGAGGATGATGAGAACAAAGAGAAACGAACAGATGACATCCCTGTATGGGACCAAGAATTTCTTAAAGTAGACCAAGGAACTCTCTTTGAACTTATCTTGGTAGGTTGGTTTCTTCTGCCTTTTTTGGATGCTGGGTTTAATCATAGTGATATGTATGTGGAGGCTGAATCAGGAATCCCTAACACAGGCAGCTTTTGATTTAAATGAGTTGTTACTGGAAATTAGCACAAATATTAAAAACATGTAACTTGAAATGGATTACAATTGTAACTTGAAATATGGGAATCATTGTAAGTGATATGAGTTTGGGGGGGACTGATTGAGCACTCGCATTGACAAATGGAAATTAGAAAGATGCTACTCAGTATGGGAAAGCAAGATTACAGAAGTCAGTGGCTGAGATACTTTAGGTCTGTGGTTCCTAAAACAGCACTGCAGCTACAGTATTCCCCTAGGACATTGCAATCCACAGGCTGCCAGACTGCTGTGCAGCAAGAGCATAGCAGATCAGAGCAGAAAGTCTACTTTTTCATCTGGCAAATGGTAAGCCAAAAGAAAAAAAAGAAAACCCCATGTCTTTCTCCCCCCTTCAACCCTCTGTCTGATGAAGAGAGCTAGATGTTTTTACTGTATTCAGTAAAGACTGACAAGACTGATAAATGCAGCAACTTTATATACTGTATAACATTTCATTTGGTTTTTCTTGGTGGTATTCATTTTTGTAAGTCTGCTTCAGAAATGTACTAAAATTGATCTACCCATATTATTATTAATATTACATTAATTAAATAATTGTACTACCCATACTGCCTAGCTTCATTAATCAAAAGGCAGAAATCATGTATGTAATAACTCATTTCAGTAGGTCAGTTATTTACTTCTAGCATGTATAATCTCAACTAGAAATCTGAAAGATTGAGCCAAGTCTTTCCCTGGGTCCTATAAGTGAAAAGTGAGTGGTGTTCCTGAGTGGTGTTACTTCTCATAATGACTCTCCAAGAAACTAGTTAGTGACCAGGATGTAATACATCTAATCTGAAAGTTTTTGCAGAATTGAACAAATGACCACTTGGTCTCAAAACTGTTGTTGGTCCTTATAAGCTGTCTAAACAGAAGTAACTTTAATTAAAAGGACCTACAGTGGTACCTTGATTTAAGAGCAACTTGAATTAAGAGCAAAATTTTCTCAGAAACTTTGACTTAAGAGCACTGTCTTGAAAGAAAAGCACTTCTGAGGAGGTTTGGAACAGGCTTCCATGGACAGGAAACTCACAAGGAGGACTGGGAGAGTAGCTTGAGCTACGGTGGGGCCCTGGGCAAAGTTTGGAACATGGCCAGGGAACTCACAGAAGGATCTGGGGAGAGCAGCCTGAGCCAGGTGTGTATGTGGGATCTATGTATGGTAGTGTGGAAGGTGTGCCTTCTCAATGTTCAATGCTGCTTCCATCAATAGCGTGGGAATGTTAAAATTTGCAGAAAAGGACAAGATTCCATTGGACCATTGGATAGCAGTGACTCAGTGACAGTGAAAGTCACCTGCCTCTCTTTTGTCTCCCTCACACCAGCCATGAAGGTTTTCAGAGGTACAGTATAGTTCAGTACTGTACAGTATTTTCTTCATTACAGAGTTTTGTATTAGATTACAGTGTTTTGTAATCATTTTCATACACAATTAATATTTTTATATAAATATTTTTGATTGTGGAACCAATTGCCTGAGTTTCCATTATTTCCTACGGGAAAAACAGCTTTGTATTACAGGTGCTTTGAATTACAAGCATGTTTCTGGTACAAATTATGCTCGTAAATCAAGGCACCACTGTATTATATTAGTTTTATTTCATCAACTTTATTGCAGAATCCTGCAGGCAAGTTTTCTGAAATTTATTTTAGGATGTATTGTAAGTTTCTATTGGTTACTGATGTACACTGGCAACATCATGTGTTTTGGTGGTGGAACTTCTGAGAGGAAGATTTTATTCAATCTGCTTTCCCTTTCAGGCTGCAAACTATTTAGACATCAAAGGCTTACTCGATGTTACATGCAAGACTGTTGCAAATATGATTAAAGGAAAAACACCAGAGGAAATCCGCAAGACCTTCAATATCAAGAATGACTTTACTGAAGAGGAAGAAGCCCAGGTATCTCAGGGTTTTGGCTTTGAATGTTAACTTTGTTTGAAGTAGAATTTATAGTATTCATGTTGTTAGGCTTTCCCAAGTGTAGGTCCTGAATAGTTGCTCTATGGGGTGGCCAAAAACCCCCATGTGGGCTTAAATGTATACAGAGTAGTTCCAACATGGCCTGTATGCTAAGTTGTCTGGTCTGTCTAGTTGTGTAGTCCAGTTAGTGTTTAACTGCAGTGGAGAGTACAGCTTAGGTTTAAATTGCTTTAAAGTTGTGGAATCCCCAGTGCCTTGTTCAAATAATAATCTATATATATATAAAAGAGAAAAGTCACTGACTGACTCACTCACTCACTGACTCACTCATCAACACCCTGCCAAAACTGCTGGGCCTAGAAGCATGAATTTTGGGGTGAGTGTTTCTTCTGTGACTGAGGTGTGCACTAAGAACCGGTTTTTGGAAATTCCAACCGGAAGGGGGTGAAAAGGGGCGCAACGTGTTTCGCTCCCTATACTTTGCATTGGAGAATTGATGACTCATCAACATTCCGCCCCAACTGCTGGGCCTGAAGCATGGAATTCTGGGAGTTCCTTCTGTCACCTGAACACCCACCAAGAACCATCTGGAGAAATGTAACCCTTCAGGGGCTGAAAAGGGGGCAACGTGTTTTTGTCCTATACTTAACATGGGAGACTGACCAACAGTTTTTTTGTGCACGGGGGGAGGGGGGATGTAGTTTGGAGGAAGAGGTTGCACTGGTGAGGATGCTGCGCATGGGGGAAGTTGCGCATGGGGGGATGATGTGCATGGGGGAAGTTGCGCATGGGGGAATGATGCGCATGGGGTTGACGCACATGGGAGACTGATGCAGATGGGTGATGTTGCATATGGGGAGTTGAGGCACATGGGGGGTTGGTGCGCATGGGGGGAAGTTGCACATGGGGAAAAGTTGAGCATGTGGGGATGATGCGCATGGGGGTTGATGCACCTGGGAAAAGTTGTGCATGGGGGATGTGGCGCATGGGGGGAAGTGGCCCGTGGGGGGAATTGGCACATGAGGCATGTTGCAAATGGGGGCATGTTGGGCATGGGGTGTTTATGCACATGGGGTGTTTATGCACTGTGGGGGGATGGCGTATGGGGAAATGTTACTCCCGCAACGCGGGTACGCTTTTCGCTACTTCTTTAATACAAGGTTATCTTGTTTCTTCACAGCCAAGGCAGGCCAGCTTCTGTTTGTGTTTTAAAGTTTGAAATGGAGATTTGAAGAATCATGGCTTTCCCAAAGCCAATTCCCTGAATTTGAACTCAAAGCAAGCAGACTAGACTAGAGTCCCCCCACCTATCGATTTGCTCTTGCTGGATTCCCTAGCCTATAATTACAAATGGCCTGCAGCCAGTATTTTGGCTGATGAATCCCTTGCCCCCAGCTTACATGCCTGGTGATATGCTTGTTTACATGGAAAGAGTCTCTGAGTTCACTGAGATGTGGTCCCATGTGACGGCATATCAAGTGGTTGCCAGTTGTTTATCTTCACTGTTGCTTTGTGCATAATCTGGAAGTGAAGAGGCATCACTACTTCATGCCTCAGTTTGTTTGTTCCTTAGCAGTTGTGGCTATCATTGCACAGAAGCCAGTGGGTGGTTTGCTGAGAAGCTGCTGTCCAAAGAAACAAGCTCTGGCACAACCACCAAAGACTGGATGAATTGACTGCAGGGATACTGTATATGGATTGCATCTGTTCATTTTCTCTCAGAGTGCAATGTGGGAGAAGCCCATATTTCAGTGTTAACTATACTGAATCAAATCCTTTGAATTTGGATTGGCCTAAGAGGAAAGATTCAGAGAAGTCTATAGGGCTGTTTTTAGCAAGGCTTTCACAGCTGTATCACAGTAAAATGGAGGTGTCTGAACCTCTGCCCAGGGGTCGGATGCAGCCTGCAGTGAGCCTTCAAGCAGCCTGCAGCAACCCCTTCCATCCAATCCAGGGGTGCACCCTGTACTCCTTGGAAGGTGATGGGAACTCTACTCCCTTAATCTCCAAAGCGTATTTAAGTTGGGGAGGCTGCACGCACCTCCTCTCTATATGAAAGTGCTCATGAACTAGTTTGAAGATCACTCTCTCTGTGTGTGTTGGAAAGTGTTTATGAACTGATTTGAATTCATTCATAAGTTCTGTCACTAATGTGTCCATTTATGTAAATTTATTCAAATTTGAAATGTAAATCCATTCTTTTTTCCTGGCCCCCAAAATAGTGTCACAGAGATGATATGACTCTCCTGCCAAAAGGTTTGGACATCTTGCATTAAAAGAATAAGCTGTTCTAAATGAAATTGTTTGACAGTGTCTCTTGGATTGTTGTCTTGCTGTTCTGTCTGGAGATGATCCTTTGGGCATTCAGAGACATGTTGTTGCTCCTTACGTATATTTTTGTGGCAGAATGAGTTAACTATGTAACATATTACAGCTTGCACATTCCCAATGTGTAACTAAAACTTTCTCAAAAGGGCTGCCTAGAGTCACATGTGGTGATTTTGTGAGAAGTCTTCCTGGATGCAATCAACATACAAAATTTGTAGTGGAAAGTAATTTTATGAACTTTGAAGCTTGAATTGCCAATTACAAGTGTACAGATTTCCCTCTTCCTGATATGGATATACAAAAGGCGTTTGATTAAACAAACATGCAGATAATTCAAGGACCGTGAATATAATAAAAAATGTATGTTTTGTAGGTACGCAAAGAGAACCAGTGGTGCGAAGAAAAGTGAAGTCTGTGCCTGACACCTAACACTGTAAGGATCGTTCCAAATACCAGTTGCACTGCTCTGTTTATAATTGTTAATATTAGACAACTGCAGCAGTAAATGAAGTTGTACTAGTAGGATGGTGTTCTCTTTGCATGTGTAATGTTTAAATATAAGTTTAAATCCCATGGTTGAGTTTTTACCTGTGTAATCTGATGTTCCTTTCCTCTGCTCTGAATAAAATTAAACTTAAGTGTGGATTCTGTATGGCAATTAGCACTGCAAGCTAGCCTTTCCATGCTTTTAAATGTCACTAATATTAAACAATGTAAAATGTCAGAAATTCAAATACCTCTGGCATTGTAAATAAAATCACTTGCAAAAGTTTTCTGAAACAAAATTCAGCAGCCTATTTTCATTCATGCAATAGTAATAACAGGGTGAGTTGGAAGAACCATTGGAGGTTTCTTCATACATTTGTTGGTGACACTAATAACCCTATTCTAGTGTCCTAATCTAAGCTTGACACTGGCCATGAATGTGCCATAATTTATTTCTTTTTTGCAGTGGGCAGATGACCAGATCATATTGTGATGGAACTTGGGAGTTACTTGTTAATTTTTTCAAAACCACCTGTTAAACCCCACTATGTGACAAAAAACAGACTTAACCACGGTCATATTCCTTGCACAGACAGTGCCTTTTTGGGCAACCCTTAGTATTTTCCTGTAGCCTTTTTAAAAGTTTATAAAGGTATTTGAGCATTTTCGCCTGCAATGTTGTACATGAAGTCAGCTTGCAGTGACTTGTCCTTGCATACACAGTGTGATGCTAATGTAATGCCATTTTATGGGCTAGGAATAAAACCACTTGCAAGTAGTTGCGTGACATAGTTTTCCAATTTCTTTGTAGAGATTACTGAATAATGTGCAGTAAAATAGTGAGGTATTCCCTAGCTTGTGTTGCATTCTACTTTCTGTATGTACACTGGAGTAGAATCAATTAATAAATTAACTTTAATAAAAATACTTCACTTCAGAGATCAGTGGTGACCTTTGAGTGTTTAAAAATGACATGAGAAACATGGAGTGGAATATGCAGTTAACCACATAATGGAAATTTTGCATACTGCCAGGCAAGTTCACAAGCTGTTAGCTGTAAGTACTAGTCATATATTTAATTAGTGCCAGCTGCCAACTTCAGAAGAAACGAGCATGGACCTTCAGTGAGCTTCAAAAGCTGGTATATGAATGCTTCAATAAACTTCAAAAGAAATCCACTGTTCTGACCTAAACAACTGGTCTGGGTTAATATTTGTCACGTCTCAATTTTTATTCTGCTTTAGTCCTGTAGCTTGGTGTGACTGTGAATTGCATATGCCTACTTTCCTTCTAGGATCCTCTCCTGCAGTACAACCACCAATCCCAGCACTGTATTGTATGTGGCATTTGAATCAACCTTGGGGCAGGGACAAATAAAGTTGCTCATGGGGGGAGGAAAGAGTTTCGATAACTTGTTTACAATTGTCTGCTGTGGAGAGGGGAAACGAGGGTGGCTGGTATTAGTTCCCAACGAGAAGGGTTAGCCTTTCTCTTATGTTCAGAAGTTGTGAGGATGTTGAATTCACTATTCAGGCAGGCTGACCTGGAGATGAGGACCTCTGAAATCCTGGAAATCAGCAGCTATTCTTTCCAACTATTATTCTTCAGCAGAAACTGTAACTTGAACTGCTTCATGTCTTCAGTTAGCAATTATAATTTTTGGAGTCTCAGCATTTGTGAAGTTTCTCACTTCTCGCTAAGGTAGGTTATCCCCACAGTACATTATGGACCATAATAAGATCCCCATCCAATATGAGTGCAGTGCAGTAAATGGTGCTTACTACCTAGTAAGCACCACTTCCTCTCTTCCCTGTTTCCTAAATGGAGGTAAGGTAGTAAGTCATTTACCATTTGCATAGTTTGAATACTTGCCAAGAAGCAAAATACAAGGAAAATATTGGAACACTTCCTATTTATATGTTAGCAGTGTGTCTCAGAGTACTGAGAAAGCCAGGTATTTTTTTCTGATTATGGTCAGTGTTGCCTCCCTAACTGTGGGGCTATAAAGATCTCTATTTGTGACTGTAGAACATCTACATATGATGCGCTTGGATGGTATCTAATTAGGATCCTTGCTTGATGCTGAAAGCAATTATTTTGGGAGAGAGAATAGGATTCCTAGGCCTGGATATGACCCAGGCTTTGATCAACAGAATCATGAGGAGAAGGCTAATTACTCATATGTGTGTAAAATGTGTTTTTTTTTGTCTTTACAATGTTAATATTTTAGTATAATATATTTAGCTACAGTTTTATGTAGTTATATGTGTGCTTTATGACTTATGAATTTAAGAGGCTTAAACTTTACTTTGGATAGAATTGCAGCCATTTTCTCTTAAAGTGGTATGTCAAAAGCATTAGACATATCCAGTTTATATTAAGCTTTACACTACTGTTGCTGAATTATACAACCAGTCATATTAAATTATACAATTTAATTCTGTAAATGGCTTGCTTCTGCTCCCAAAACATAAAAGAGTAACATTTCTTGGGTTGTAACCAATATCTAGATAAAGAAATGTTTAAAAAGCAGTCCATTAATAGGATTATAGTCCCCAGTGTTCCATTTTTGAATGGACAGTCTGGTGGATTACTTTATTTAGAAAGCCATGAACAAATTTTAAACATAAAAGCAAAAAAAATACAAGCTCAAAATTAAAATAAAAACTTACAACAGATAATAGTTGCTGAAAAAAGAATTGCTGCAGAACATTTATCCCTGCTACATACATACAGTGGTTTTATGATTTATTAAAGTGGTATTTTCATGACTTGTACATTCAAACAAACGTCAGGATTTGAAATATGTAATTTGGAAAAATTGAAATTGCTCTGAATTAAAAACCCTGTTGACTGAAAACATGAAGGGCAAAGCTTTTATTTATAAACATGTTGGTACAAAATATTTCATAGCATTTTAAAGTCACACATTTTTGGTATATAAATGGCGTGTGTCTGTTTGGGATTATCAAGTGCTGTACGGGAAACATTTTTCTTGCTAATTCACCATTGCTTGTCAATGAAAGCTAAATTTTTGAGTTCAGAAAAATAGGCATGGTGGGTTTTGACTTAATGAATTCCATTCTGATGCTGCACACTGGTCATGATTCTGCACGATGGTATCCAGCTTCATCAAGAATATACGCCCTTGATTGTTTTTGGATTAGGAAAGGGCATTTTATAGAATTTCAGTTGTACCTGTTAACGAAGGGTGATAAGTTTGGAAGACAAGAGCAAAGGAAACAGCCTCAGTAGAAAAGCTATTGCAGATTTCAAAATCATAATACTACTGTCCTAGAATCACTTCATGTATCAAACAAGTTGCATGCACTCTGAAGACCAAGATGATGAAGCAAGAAAATGGAATGTCAAGTCCTAGAGTTACTTAAACGAAAGCAATGCAAGAAAAGTCTACTCCATTCAGTCTCAGTATAATTTATGATGTGGTTGGCCTGGTCAAGCTTTATCTCAAAAGTGCAAGCTCACATCTTTCATTTAAGCCATTTCACATAACTAGTTAATCCATTTCCATGGATGCTGATGCATTTTTATTCTGCTAAATGCGGTAACAAAATGGGTATGATGTCTCCCAAGTGTGTGAAAAATGATTGCATTTTTCTTTGGTCCATGCCATGGTTGGGCCGAAGTGGAAGAATATTATGGAAAGATTTGTTTTAAATAGCTGCTTGGACCTGCTCATTTACTGGCTTCCTGTAATTTCTTTGGAGACAACTTGCTAGAAGTACAAATAAAGCAGGTTTGTTGTCTCACATGTGTAAAATTTCTCTGTACACTCAATGGGAGCAATCCATATGTAAAATCCTATTTAGATTTTAAGAACCACAATTTTATATAATAGGTAGGTATTTAACCAAAATTCTAATGTCCTTTTGTCATAGTATACCTCAAATTTTTTATTCAGATTTTAAGTGCCATATTAAAAATGTTAGTTGCAAAACTGAGAATAACCATATTCCTTCTGTAAATTTCGTGTTCAGGTAAACAATAAATAGGATGTAATGTAGCTATTTAAGAAAACAGCCTTGTACTTTAATAGCTTTTCATTTGGTAGCCAGTTTGGAGTGTGCCTGGTTTACACCTTCTATACAGGAGAAGATGGAGAAAGAAACAATGCATTTCTAGTTGAGGTGTATTTAAGAACAGTGTATTTAAATACAATCAGGTGTATTTAAGAACAGTGCCAAGAAAGCCATTTAAAAAACTAAGAAAAATGGCAGTATGTAAATTTCATCAGAAAACATAGGTGGGTGCAAAAGTATGAATAATTAGACAAATTCATAGCAGTGGCCCTTTGGAATATTTGGATGGTGTGGCAGTCTGAATGTGCATCATGTATGTATAGCTTTACTAATAAACAAAAGCTCAAATGGCCAGCTCAGCATCACAAAAGCCATACAGCACATTGTGCCCACATAAATTCAGCGTAAATGGATTTGTGCTGGCCTCATACTGGATCTAGCCAGGTTTGGGTAAGTTTTGAGTTTGCCTTTCTAGGCTGGAGAAGGTTGAGGGGAGGGAGAGATGGGGAACCCTGTTCCCAAACAACCCAGGGTAGTTCCAGGCTGCATGGATTTGGGCTGCCAATTGAAGTGGCCCAGTTCTGATTCTCCCTGCAACAACTGCTGTGGCTCTTCCTCGTGCAAGGGCAATAGTTTCCCTTTGCATCAGGAAAAAAACACTGCCTGCCCCAAACTGACCTGCCTGTTCCAGCACAGTTAGGATTGTTTCACAGTTTTTACTGTTTCAGAATATCTCTGAAGAAGAAAACTAAAGGGGTTGGGGAGTAACACACCTTTAATACAGAAACTAAGTTGAACTTATAGCCAAATGTAGAGGAAAATATTTGAAGCTTTTACTGGCAGTGATTTTCAACCTTTTTCATCATCCTGACAAGGTGCTAAAATTCTCAAGGCACACCAGTTTTTAAAACACTGATAAGGCACAGCAGGCTGCTGGTGGAGGTCTCAAATCTCCTAAATGACCTTCCCAAGAGTTCAACGGCACACCTACAGCCCATCCACACACTCTTTTTCAAAGAGTGACATTAAAAGATGCTTTCAGATTCTGGCCAGAACTTACAACAATTGTGCTGTGTATGAAATTGAAGGGAATCGTAAACATTTGTACTCATTTTAGTGGTCTCCCCTAGCAGCACATAGGTAGTATTTGAAAATGGAAAAATATGTAAGCTGGACCTTCACTGTAAATATCTGGAAAAATGATATTGCAATTCTGTGCTGGTGCAGTTCAGGGAAGTTATTATTTTGTGAGCTCATCACCCTTAAATCGACAGCTCTCAAACTATGGATTGCTGTTCACTTGCAATGTAGGCCCAAAGCGGACCACATCCTAGTATTCTGCTTGGCCGCCATGTGATGTCCTTCCTGGTCAGGGGCACACCGGACTGTGACATTTTCTGCCTGACATCCCAGAAGACCACAAACAGATTTGACTGTTTGGTGCATCCCTCTCCTCCATATGGAGGAGAGCTGAGTTGAAATCGAAAGGTCTGCTCACTGGGCTGATGGCTCTGTGCAGATGCTGGCTCCGGCCTCTGAGCTTTGGTTTGTACAGCTCTGTCCTCAATAAACATTCAGTATAGGGGAATGGAAATCAAACATTTGCTAGCCAGAAATCAGAAAGAGAAAATCCCTGACGATTGGCTTAAAGGTTCTATAGGGAAAATAATATTTGGACTAGTGATTTTTATGTATCAGTTCTGCCAAAAGGAACGTTGAGAAAGACTAACTATGCTGGCAAGTCATCTGATTCCAAATATAATGGTGTTGGGCCACATAGCCTAATCGGTCCTGTCATTTTCTCTGTCCAGCAAAAATTGGGTCACTACCCGCTAGTAGATCCTGGACCCACAGTTTGGAAACTGCTGACCTAGACTATTCAGTGTCCGTGTTCAGAGGTTGAGTGTTCTGAGAGTTGTAATAAATATACCAGCAAAGCATCCATTAGAGCACATAAGGAGTCATCTTTCCTTAATAGTGAGAATGAGTCACACCTGATATAGCTCCAGGAATGTGCACAGCCCCCAAGTTCTTTTTTTAAAGGCACAAATTAAATGAGATGTTTGAACAGCTAACGGAAAGTGACTTGGCTAGAAATCACACTTTTCCAAATAGGTAGGCCTCAAAGTATTCCATGAATCCACAAAATGCAGCATTTGATCCAGGGTGCAAAATACAGCAATTCCTAAGCACAGGATTTTTTTTAAAGCGTTCCTTTGGGTACTTGCTAAGCTTTCTAGTGATTGGGGGATGTAGCTTCTTGGGACTTTACAAAACTCCTTGTTCTTCCTTCATACTGAGCAGAAACACAACAAGCAAGCACTATAACGGATTTGCAGAACTAATACAGCTTGCTTTGGCATCCGATTTGACTTTTCCAACACCACACAGTGCACAAAACCTTCTCTGTAGATGGTTGTGACACTTGTGCAGCCACAAACCGTACTGCAATTTTCTAAAGATGTTGAGTGTGCTATCTTCACAGGTACAAAATATTCAGAAAATGAAATATGACTGATAAAAGCACAAGCTGGGCAAAAGAGATGCATGGTAAGTTAGCAAAAAGAAGTACAAAACCTGACAAAGGCTGTAGAATTTACACAGTGGCGAAAAATGGAGCAACGAATAAGTTCACATCTGCCTACTACTATTGTTTTGAAGTCAAAATCTTTTTTCTTGATCACATGATAGGGGTTCCTGTTTTCAGATTATCTTCAATTCCTGAACTATCTGACCAAAAGGAAATGCACAGCTGTGAACAAACCTGTTTACCTTTCTATTCTTAAACTTGAGGAATAGGAATGTATTCCACATTTTTTATAAGCCAGACAGATCAGCCACTTTAAATTCCCCGGGCGTAGTGAAACAATCACAACCATGTTCTGACTGCTGTTCTAGACATCCCTGTGTAATGTTGACAAGAGGTCTGTCTGACTGAAAAGTTCAGCCTCCTGTGACAGCAAGAAATCAAGGTTCAACATGTATAGCGCCTCTGAGCTACTCTTCCAAATCTGCGTGTTCTGTTTGGTAGACAATGCAGTGTAATACATTTGATCAAAACCAAATCTCTATTCTTGTTAGAAAGAGACTTCACTGCTGTTACTGAAATAAACAAAACTCTCGGTGCTCCAGTGTTTTCCAATTTTCACCGGCGCTGAGAATGCCATTTGATGGCCTGGGATTGCCCCTGGGCAGCTTCCATTGATTGTGGAACTACGCAGAAGACCTAAGTGCAGCCGGTTGAATTTGCAAGTCTCACAAATCTTTTAGTGGCACTATGTTTCTATTGAAACCACGCTGTACCCTGAGGAGTCGCTGGGCGTTACAGGCGAGTGTGGCATCGCCGAGCATTTAGAAGCAAGTCCTGATGTGCTTGTAGCAGTTTTGATATGTGCAGATACAGGGAAAGGGTTGGGTTGGTTTCGGTGTGTGAAATCAGCAAGCTTGTCTGGAGTAAAAGCAGAGGATATGCACTGCAGCACATCCAAAGGGGAGGGAGGGGAATCTATAGCACTTCCATCGGAAGAAACTGGGCTGGCACAGCGTCCTTCTCCTTGTAGGTACCGAATGCACTTCTTTTTCCTCCTAAGAACAGTGAAGAGAGTTATCTGTAAATAAAGGGTGAATTTACAGGGTCATATTCTTAAAATGAAATAATTACAAAAGTCGTTACAACTGTATGGCTGATGATCAATGAGCGTATAGCAGGGATAAAAACAATTCGTTTCTTGTTTGTGTCTTTTTGCCCTTCTCTGCTAACAAACATTGCCATTTTTACCAGCAGGTGCCAGTATAACTTTACCACTTGCAGCCTAATTCTAGGCAATCAGATTACTTTTTCCCTTTAATATTAAAATACACCTCTGTATGGATAAAGCAAAATCAGAAAATTCTGAAAATTCAAGCATTTTGCTTACTTGTAGCAAACTATTACATACAAAGGAAGTAAAAGTTAGGCCTCAAATAGCTGGACCAGTGTCCACATATACTCCTTCTACTCCCCATGTAGGAATAACCATGTACTGTACACAAATAGTTGTGTGAAAATAATCAGTGACACTGCACTTTATAAGTCAGGGTGACCAAATAGAATGGAGGACAGAGTTCCGCTACCTTTAAGCATTGCAGAGAACAGGAAACTTAGGCAGGCTTAGCTCAGTATAGAAGGGTTTAAAAAGCAGCACCTGCCAAAATCCTCTCTTCTATACAATGCTTAAACTTAGAGGCAATCTCCTCCATTCTAAATGAATACTTTGTATATCAACTTCTTAACTTGGATATTTGCAGTAAAATGAAGGCTTTTGCGGTACCCAGAGGCGCAAATGGTTTTTGTTGCACAGTAGAATGCAAAGCTTGAGATAGAGTTGAGGATGGGAAGCACAAAGCTGAGTAGAACGTAAGTGTCAAGAAAATCCCAGCAGTCAACCAGCTATGACACTAGAAATGAGTACTGTACAGGTTAAATATCCCTTTTCTGGACTGCTTACAATGGGAAGTGGTTTTTTGTCCAGACTTTCGCTTTTTCCGGGTTTTGACATGTCTGCATAAATATAATGAAATTTTGGGAATGGGATGCACATGTGTTCAACAATTTGGAAAACATCACAAGTGTTTCTTTGTGTTCACTTCAGTGTTCACACTTCATTCCTGGAGCCTGCAAGGCCCCACATCAGTAAAGGAAAGTCAATGAACCTCTTTCATTCCCTCTTAGCGGCGTTGTGGGATTGTGTTGCTGCCGTGTCCCTTCCCCTGCCCCTTAAAGGGACTGGATGACCTTTACCACAATTGGGGAATCACTCCCCCAGTTTGAGTACCACTGGTCGAGATGATGGATATATATTGTGGAAAATTAGAGCACAATCCTAACCATGTCTACTCAAAAGTAAGCCCTGTTGTGTTCAATGGCTGTTACTCCCAGGAAAGTATCTTTAGGATTGCAGCCTTAGTCTTAAAAACTACTCTCTTCTCTAACGGGCTCTATTGGCTTTGGAGCACTCACAGCTTTCCCGCCTGTGGTCTTCTCTTGAGGGACTGGAGTTCCTTGAATAACTCCAATTTAGCCAGGGGATGGGCTTGAGACACTTTCTGCTATCCTGAAGAAGTATGTGGAATGGAAATGGCGTTTGACAGGACGGGAGGTGTCCGAATAAGAAAGCGGGTTTGAAAGGCAACTTCTTTTCTACTGTATAGCTCCCAAGTGATCTATGCTTCTACATTAAATGCTTCCTGAGCAACCACAACCCCACATGGTGCAGGAGCTCATTCCATAACAATTCAGCTGCAATCCCACCCAATCATGAGCAGGTACGTGACCACATTTCTGATTTTGTTTGGTAGCAGCTTAGCCTTGTAAGATATTAATAGATTTCCCCTGCTATTAATTATTATGCAACTTGACTGATTTTGTAGTTGCTCAGTTGCTAAGATTAAGGTTTCTTATTTCACTGATTTACAGCAGATACTTGTCTATACCGCTACAATAAGTGACTTTACCACATATAAATAATTTACACTTGTATGTACAAAATGCAGTCTACTAGAACTGCTGCAAAATTATAACAGGTCTCAGAGCTGGCTGACAAACACTTCAGGGGAAAGCTAGGAATGACTAGGCCTTGTAATAAGCTTTAAGATGTTTTGGACAGCATTCTCTTTGCAAACACTGGAAAACAATTTTTTTACAACAGACAGTCCGGTATAACTGGACTGTAGCCCACCTCCCCTGCTAGAGAAAGATAGGCTTAAAAGGGTCTGTTGGAGCACATTTAACTATGTTAAAAAGTTAACACATTTAACTTAACCACTTCTGTAATTAAGAAGCCAAGCTGATGTAATAGAAGGGCTTGTTCTTTAAATTAAAAAAAAAAAACAAATGAACGATCTGACTGAAACAATTTAGGCTCAAGACTCTTATTTGAGACATGCTGCTGTTCGTGTTTCAACAGTCTCTACAGTAAACTGGATCTGGAGTTAGCTGGTTATACATTACTTATTCCTGTAACTGAAGCACTGTGAATTCTGGCAGGCTACCCTGGTAATGCAGGACGGCAAAGAAGTTGCAAGAGAAACACATTTTCTAATAGGAAGATTCATACCATCCTTTCCTGAGTAGAGGCAGAGTATAGTTAAAAGTGCCAATATTTGGGCCTAATCTAGTGTTTTTCATTGGTACAGCTTGCAAAATGGAAGGAACCAGTGTGAATGTGCTCGGCAGAGGCAGAATGCAGTTATATCAAAAAGCATATGAATCTGATTCTAGTGCATATTTAGTACCACGAAATGCGGAACAAAAATGGAGAACCACAAAGCACGGGAGAAAAGAGGAAATTTGGAAGCAAGTGTAATCAGTTCTAGGGAATACTCCAGTCACTTTGGTTAGTCCAGACCAGACGACTGGTCTGGTCAAAAGCAAAGTGTTAGTTTTCTAGTTAATGTAAATTCTTTCAACAAGCTATTAACGTTATGACTGGCTAAACTTCTCACTGCTGACTGGGAGTTCTCAGCCTTGTCCAGTTCCTTGATCTTTCAGGTCACTCTGGATAACTTTAAGCCATTCAATAAAAATCTCACTTAACAAGTACTGCATGTGCTTTTGCAGTTGGCAGCAGTCTTTAGGATTTGCTAATGAGTCATACTCTCCAAGTATTTTTCCTCAGTCTATATATTTTGGGAACAAAGCAAGCATTGCAAATCTTGAATATCGTTTTCACTTTCCTATCATTTGGAGGTATATAGTTTTTCCTATCATGGAAAAACTAGTTGAGTCTAAAGAGCAAGCCTTAAGGAGTGCCATTAGTAGTGTTAGGAGCAATAGAAGTGGTGAATGAACCAATTAAACGGAACAGGGAAAAGAACCCCCTGCATAAGAACAAGCCCAGAAAGCAAAGGTCAAGGATACACACCTGCATGGGCCGCACCAGTCCATTTGTTGGTTGAGGCCAAAGCGAGCTCTGCATTTCTTAGGAGAAGCAGGATCTGAACAAGGAGCATGCGTGGCGGAGAATGAGCAAGGCAGAGGCACAAACAGCAGCAAGAGCAGGAGGAAGAAGAAAAGAGGCGACATCAATTTAGCTGAGGAGGCAAAATTAAACAAGCCACATAAACCCAGTTCTTCAGCAGCAAGTGCATGCTGTCTGTTGGCGGCATCTCTCCTGGAACAAAGGGTATGTTAGGCAAATACCCACATGATTTCAGTCTATAGGACCAGAAGGAGGCTGGGGCAATGAGCTCGGGTTGCCGAAGTCTTTGCCCTTTAGTGCTGCTATTGGATGGCAGAGGAAATGCTCAACATCCATCAGCAAGGGTGGGGGAGTGAAGGAGTGAATGAATGTGAATCTTCTTGTGCTTCCTGCTTAGGCAAATGTGGCTCCAGAGTCCTCCAAATCCTCAATTGTTTGAGACAGAAAAATGTAAAAACAAAGAGAAAAGAAATGCATTGCAAGAGAACAGTTAGCACTTCCAGCTCTGATACACCGTGGGTTCTTCCCTCTTTTCCTAAGCACCTGCAGCACCTCTTTGTTTTACTTTTTCCATAGTCAAACAGGCCAATCCTTCCTACTGGCCTTTGCTGAACCAACTGCCATGGTTCTCAATGATGCTCTTCAGATGTAGGATAAGGACTTTAAAATGGCTACTACATCTATGGAATTGTGGGATATAATGGAGATTAAGAAACACTGGGTCCAACACTGGGTAAACCCGAGGCCTATAGAAGTCTGCAAGAACACGCTGACAGCAACAAGTGCAGCGCATTCCCACAATCCTAAAATTCAGAACCATTCAAACAGCAGTAGCTTGAGCATTTGTTTTGATTACAAAGAAATTTGGAAAGATAAAGAGTTGCAATTCTAGGCATTTACTTGGGAGTTAACTCCATGGGACTTGAACCTTAGTACTATAAATGCATTTAATTTGCATGACTGCAGAGTCCTCTGCTCATTGCCTTGGGATGTTTTGTACACCTGGTACATATACTGAAAATAAAATACCAAGCTTATATGCCATCTTTATTATGAAAAATCAATTCCCAAACTGTGACATCATAACATAACAAAATTGGGCTGCAGTTGTGTACAGTAATATCTGATAAGAGTATATGTAATATGAGTTGGAGAGAAACAAGCAATTAAGAAATTAGAATTGTGCCATACACAAGAAAAACGTAAGGCAAGAGGAAAGGACTCTGGTATGGTATGATGTAACTAGGTATGGCCTTTTAATTGTTTTCTCAGTAATGTCATTCACAGAGAAGCAGCCAAAAGAGACAATTGCGGATAGAGGTGTAGTCAGAAGAAAATGCTGTTTTATGTCTCGTGACATGAAATGCAGATTAGAGCTCATAGCACAGACAGTAACCCATTTATAGTTGAAATAAGGATAGCATTAGTACAGATATGGATGGCTACTCCCTGTCACACTAAGCCAGGGATGCAAATCCTAGAGAAAGATTACAGCTATGGTTTGGCTGCCTGAACTAATCCACTACCAATATAAACAAAGTGAAAGTTACTAAGATAATATGTGGGATTTTTTACCCATGGATTTACCTGAATTGGAGTCTTGCTGTTTTTCTCTTGTTCGTCTTTTCTTTTTTCCCTAGGATTCCCGGGGGGGGGGGGGGGGAGACAGAGAGAGAGAGAGAGAGAGAGAGAGAGAGAGAGAGAGAACACAAATCATAAGATGAACAAAAGCAACTAGTTTAGCAGGGGGATATGAGGCGCTGGGGACCAAGATTCCCAGTTTACATCCCCCAAACTGTTTGGGGAAAGAGTTTATTATTTTGGCCAATGTTCCTAAATTTATTAAAGGAAGCCACTGATGGGGCAGAATCATGTATTGGCTCAAGCACAGGACCTGAAAGCAAGCTCACTTTAACCCTTTCTGCAGCATAAGATACAATGCCCAGTGTTAGCAACCAACCCCAAAGATAGCAGGCAAGTGGGGGTCCAGACCTACCAGTGGGAAACAACAATTTAGCTAATTTCAGAGAAGATATCTTGGAGTTTCTACTAGAAAAAGAACAAACAGCTACCATTGTGGAAGAAGGCAAGCAAGAATCATAATGGCTTCAATCCTAACCCACAGTTAGGCCAGCCTAAACCCCAGCACAAGACAGCTGGGGGTATCAGAAAAGTGTGGAAGGCACTTCTGCACCACTCCTGGGGGAGGATTAGGCCAATGCACAGACATGCATTTTCCTACATCACCAAAGGAACAAGAAGACCAGTGAGTTGTGCAAGACTTTTTAGCTATTTATTTATGCTAGCTTATAGTTCAGTGGCAGGACATATCCTTACATGCAGCCCCAACCTCTTTATTGGCATCTCCAGGCAGAAATTTCTGAAACTTGGAAGAACCACTGGCAATCAATACATGTCCAGACAGATGAGGGGCCAGGCCACTTCCCACATCAACAATCCATGTGTTTGTGCTATGGTTGCAATTAATATTTGCTAAGTGCAGATTTGATGCACTGACAGAGGATGCAGTGCAGACACCAAAAAAAGTGTGGGTTGTACTTGTTTGGGGCATCTGCACTATGCAAGACAGGCCTAGTACTGCCAACACACTTCTTCGTTCAGTTCAGGAGCCTTCTCTTGTCTTTGGTTGCTGTACTGTGGCAACAGCTGAGAGAAGCCACATGATGTGACTTCTGAAAGGTCCATTCCTACCAGCTATAACCTTCTTCTCTTGGCTCATTGTATTCCAGGATACACGTTATTAGGATCCTTGTCCAGGTTTGGAATGAATTGATCAAACTTTTCAAAATATGCTTTTTCAAAATGATTAAGAACACAGATAAGTGAAAGACATGTAAACCCGAGAAGAGGCTAAATATAACTCGGGACAGGGATGGCTCCAGGAGAGGGACCACAGGTATGTGCCTCCTCCAAATTCAAGTGAGTGGTGAATGGTGCCTAGGGTGTAGAGCAAGCATACCTGGAAAGGCGGAATGGGCAAGGTGACCATATATCCTCTTTTATAGCCTTTTATCCTGGAAAAAATCACTGTCCTCCTTTTCACAGAAATCATAGAATCCTAGAGTTGGAAGGGACCTAGTAGGTCATCTAGTCCAAACCCCTGACTGTAGCAGGAAATCCTCTTACAGCATCTCCGACAGGTGCTTGTCGAACCTCTGCTTGCAGATCCCCAGTGAGGGAGAGTCCACCACCTCCCTTGGCAATCTGTTCCACTGCTGAACTGCCCTCACCGTCAGGAATTTTTTCCTTGTAAACAAATAGCACATCACTTTCCTGCAATTAATAAATTATCTATATCTATATACATAAAACTGAAAAGTCATTGACTCACCAACACCCAGCCAAAACCGCTGGATGTAGAAGCATGAAATTTGGGGATGGCGTTCCTTCCAGGGTGGAGGCACCCACTAAGAACTGGTTTTTGGAAATTCCAACTGGAAGGGGGTAAAAAGGGGCACAATGCATTTTCCTCCCTATACTTTGCACTGAAGAATGTCTAAGTAATCTAAGTCTGCCCCAACCTCTGGACCTAAAAGAATTCCCCATGCGCAACACCACTCATGCACATCACTCCCATATGGGTTGATGGAGGGAATTTTACTCCCGCAATGTGGGTACATTTTCACTAGTATGTAATAAATTCAATGTGATTGTTTTGAATTTAATAATAAGTAATGTAGTGTTTAAATAAACCACATGAAAGCAATATACTGTACAGTATACGAATGTTGTAAGCTTTTATTTTGTCATGTCCTACTTTTTTCTTGGGTGTCATCCATTTTGGGGGTCCTTGTCCTCTTTTCTGATTATGATGTATGGTCAGCCTGGGAATGGGAACCCAAATCTACCTCAAGTCTTGGTAGGAGCCAAGGTATATCTATCTATCAACCCTTACAGAGGCCACACAAGAGCCCAGGTCTATCCCCCTGGTTGATCTGGGTTCTGGAGTTAAGGTCGTGCTCATGGTCCCCTCCAAACACCAACAGTGGCTCAGCAGCAGGACTTTTCCTTACAATCCCAGGCTCAGTTCTGCCATTTGGAAGCTTGGAGTGCAGATTCAGATGGGCCAATGGCCCAATTCAGTACAAGGCCAGCTTCTGAATCTTTAATACCATCTCAGTTTCGTGCAGTTCATGTCTCAAAGTAGCTGTTGGAGGGAGAAGCATGGCTCGCTGCCATACAGTGAACTGGAGGTTGGGGAGAGAATGCTGTTTGCTCCACATGCAGCATATGCTCCAACAGCAATATGCACATATACAAAGACCTCTTGCATTCTGTGCAAACATAGTGCAGGAAATCTTTCCATCTGGTGCAGAAATCATAAGGTGTGGACGTCAACCTTCCCATACCACCATGGGAAGATATGCCAGCTAATCTAGGCCTGCCTAAATTGGTTAGGATGAAAAAGTGTCCAAACCTAAAGAAAACCATATGAAATGAAAGAAAATGTGTAAAAATTATTTTTGGTGACAACGTATTTAATTAGAAGTTCTTTGAATAATATTTTCAAAGATGCTTTACAGAAATAGGCAGAGTGTATCTCAAAACTGGGGCTTGGGTGTTTTTCACAGGGTGCCTAATGTGCACAAGCACATGTATGGCCTTAATTATGCAAACCTAATAAATAAATAAACCTAATAAAATTACAACTATTTGGATGGAGGATATTTACAGGTTCGGGAGTAGCTTTTTCTGAGGAATATTTACCCAGAAGTAAGAGCTGCTGAATTCAATGGGACTTACTTTGAAGTAAATTGCTCAGGACTTCAGTTCTTTGCTTCCAGTAATGTGACAAGGAATTCAGAGCAAAACAAAAGCCCTTCCCTTTCAAGTTCAAACGGCATTTCAATATGTTTGCCATTAGTGAGGCACCAAGGCTGTTTCCCTGATGAAAGGAGACAAAGTCAAACCACATTGTCTCTCTCTCTCTTTCTCGACATCCATCGTCACACAGTATTGATTCTCCTTGCATTGGGAGGCCTCAATGTTTCTACGCAGCTGCTCAGCACTGCAATTAAAATACCATGTTGGTGGTTGTCACTAATTGACAAGACTCAATATGTTCCAGGGCAATTTGGGACCTTCCCACTGCAAATGGTTCTCTAGCATATGTGATTCTGAAAAGTAAATTAGTTGCAAATTGTTGTTGGAGGAACAATATTGAACTTTTCATGTCAAGACTTTCCAACTTTTATTTTTTACTAGTGCCACCTTTTGTGGGCATCACATTTGTGTGTACCACAGCTGCTAGAGGTGGGTGGCTTGTCCCAGAGCTGGAGCACTTCTTGGTACCCACCTTACCCAAAGCATATCTCTAGAGAAGGGCCAGGCCGTGGCCATGTTTGTACCACCACTGATCCAGCTATCTCAATTTCTAGCAGTGTCAGATCAGGTGGTCTGGGTACCACCTGCATACCAAGTACTATAGCAAGTTGAAAAGTACTCCCAGCCATGTTTAACAAAAGGGAAGCAGTGGCCAGTATTAAAAATATCTCACTATGATGAAACACAGTTTTGTACTAGATATGCCATACATTGCAAGAGGCAGACAGCACTAGAGCCAAACCAAGTAGGCTACTGTCACCACTACTTCCACAAGAAAATTTTTTAGTCATGGACCATGGGAGACTGTCCAAAGCCAGCCTTGCATTTATTATCGCTGCTTCCAATAAGAGGCCTATCCTATTAATTCCACAAGCTGAGCTATCTAAGATGATGTCTGCCCTATAGTTCTCTGGGTTCCTGTTTGGTTGTTATTCTTTTTTTACCTTTTTGCCTCTGAGGATGCTGTCAAATATAAATGGCAAAACATTAGGCTTACAAATGACTGGAAAACCTGGGAACAAATGCACAAACTGTATCTTATTAACAACCATGAACTGAGAGAGGAGTAAAATCAGCCTTCTCCATTTTTCTAGCAGGTGGTTATGACAGTCATCACAAGGTTCTTCTTTTGGTTACTGTTGGATTATCTGGGTACAAATGGATAAATTAACATACAAGGAGGAAAGGAGCCACACATGATTCCTGGTATCAGGAATTTTGAAAAATTCTTATGGCTTTCCCCCATTCTTTGAAACATAGAAATCTAGAAGACTTAGTGAAGGTTGGAAGCGGGGTATGCAGAAAGTCCCAAATTCAGCCTAGGATGTCCAGGTGGGGCTGGAAAAGCGTCCTTATCTGAAACCTCAGAGAACTACAGGTCACGACTGACAATATTAGTTGGACTAGTGGACTCACTCAGTAGAAAATCATTTCCTGTGTTCATGGAAAAGTGGTTAAAAGGCACCAGCTACTTCTATAAAAGTCACTACTTCTGACTACTTTGACCAGCAAAAGCCACAGGTATACAAAAAATCTTGGCCTGTACAGTTGCTATTTTAAGTGTCTAAAATATACCCAGATGTTTATAACCCAGGATCATTATCGGACCCAGAGGACAAGCAATAAGGGATGGATATCACTTCCATGCCTTGCATGTAGGATTTTTGAAAGCAAGTGTCTGCTTTCAGAACTTACAGTTCCTTGTGTATTTTCTTTAGCAATGTAACAATCCATCCTTCATACACTATGCTCCATGAAATTCAAGTAAAAATAGCTGCTGCACTTCCACCACTGTCATCGTGTCAGAAATGCTTTGCTGCTGTGTGCCATGATTTAAAGAGCTTTCCCTCTTAAAGAGTTCACTTGTATCAACACGTCATATACATTTTTTCTACTTTCTTGTTGGATAAGCCCACCCTACAAATTTTCTGTTTTGGTGTGGTCCCTTGTAATAATAAGTAAATAACTAGTTATTATATTCCTTTGAGGTTCTGAGGCTTTAAAATGGCAGCCAAATTAAATACAAAGGTATAGTGATGACTCAATTTGTGATTGCCAGTACTCTAGAAATTTAGGTTGATCTAATATTATTAGAGTATATTAGTCCAAAAAGAAAACCGATGGAATGAAATGTCCACTCACATCCATTGTCTTACAAGTGAACCACCTGAAAAACCACCCAAAGCCCATTGGTTATCCCCTCAAATTTAAGAAATTCCATAGCCAATGAGCTATTCTATGGCCATGGAAAAGCTCAGGGCTCCTGGAATTCTGCAGCCAACGCTGGGTGAGGTGGATGCAAGAGTGGCAGATGGTTACAGATCTCACTGCCGTCATGAGGAATGAACATTCGCTGCAGAATTCTCTTACCCTTGCTGCAGAAAACGACCCGGCAGTGCCGCTGAATTCCAGGGGCCCTGAGTTAAACTTTGTGTGATCACAGGATGAAGAGCCTGAAGACTGAAGAGCAAGGGGGACAGTGTCAAAACAGCAGCTGTGGGGAGCACTGACAAATGCACCAAATTAAAATCATGAACACATCAAGAAGTATGCAGAAAAGACTCAGAAGAAAGTGGAAATTCAGAAGATTTCACAGTTTACTGACATATAAAGCACATGAATTGCTGCTAATCTGTAACTACGTTGACTCACAGAGCTGTAGGTGCATTCATGGAAGAACTGGGAGGTGTGAAGCAAACTTACAAGGTTTTTGGTTTTGAGGGTATTTACCATTTGTCGCCATATCTGTTTTAAAACCACCATCACCATCTAAGACACCATTTCTTACTAGCCCATACTTCCCAGAAGTTAGACTTCTGATTTAAACATGATTCCTACTTCACTAATTCCAAGTGGCGGGGGGAGGTTGAATCCTGCAAGTGTTTTATAGGTCTCTCTGGGTCTCCCCACATCCACAGACCCTGGCAGTACTTCCCTTAGGTTTGAAAATAGCACCCCCTTTCCTTGAAGGGGCGTGATCCTGGGGATCATGTCATTGTTAGCCCCTTCCCCACAAAAACCTACTTAGGGAGTAAAGCTGTATGCTTGGAAGTTTTATCTTATGTTTCTTGTGGGGGGAGGCGGGACAGAGTAGCATTTAACAGAAGGCAGAACATATAAAAAAATCATGATTTTGTACAACCTGATGGATTTAATGATTTGTCTCTTTTTGGAACTTAAATTTTTTTCCTTTAAAAAAAGAAAAGGACAAAAGAAACAGCTATTTGTTTCAGAGTTGGAAGAACTGCTGAGATGTGACTGGAAACAGAACGCAGCTGGGAAAATATATGAGAAAAGTAGCCATAATAACCATGCATTAATTAATCAGGCCTTTTTACAAATTATGTTAAGATAGCTAGGTCTGCAATTTTTGATCTTTCATTCTCCTGTTTGCCTTGGCCATTATTAAAGACACATCTTTCAATGCCGTAATTGCACCACTCACTCCTTTGTTCCCTAATGTGCTCTAGTCATTAACTCTTGTGGTGCCAGAGTTGCCCATGGTACCCCTGTTTCTGGCCTGCATCTTTTTAATGTACCTCTTGGCAGTCAAGGTAGAGAGCTCCTAACTTTGGGCAGTAAGTGCTTTTTCTGTTTTAATAAGTCATAAGACAAGTTGACCTAAATTCCTCCTCCTGTTCCTCATCCCTTAAGAGACAGAGGTCAGCATTCACTGAGTCAAGAGTTTTGAGAAATTCCCAAAACAGTTGCTTTAGTTTAACATACCTTAGCATGGCCTTCAAATGAGTGCAGACTGCATTTAAGTACTTCTATTGCTTACCTGTCTAGCAGAGGAGATTAATATGTAAATGACCTGTCAAGCAGCCACCATAAGGAAGGAAGCAGAAGGAAATAATAGTCCAGATCCCTGGATCAGGTACTCTGCAGCATGACAGAAAAAAATCACTCCCAGCTCTCTCTTTGAGAATGTGCATGCTGGAAATTGAGCCCAAGGTCTTCAACGTACAGACTAAATGCTTGACTTGTGCCTCCATCACTAATTAATATTTATGAATTGCCAACAATGTGCCAGGAGCTGTGCAGAACATTTAGGACCATATAAAATGGCTTATAATGAATTAGAGTCCATTGGTCCATCTCACTCAGGCAGCTTGTAGTTCTCCAAAAGCTCAGTAAGAGAGCCTTCTAGATCTCTTACCATAAATTATTTAATATTGACCATGTTGGAGATTAAGGGTGCAATCCTAAGCATGTCTACTCAAAGGAAGTCTCATTCTGTTCTATGGGATTTACTCTCAGGAAAAGTGTGTTTAGGACTGCAGCCTAAATCTGGAATCCTCCAAAAGACAACCTACTTCTGAGCGATGATTCTTTCCATTTGTGGCAGGTGAATTTTGGAATTGGTTGGGCCAATGACTTCTGCTCATACATAGCATCATCTCTACAATAGTTGTGGTGGTTTATGTGTATAATTGATATGTATAGTTTTGGACCATACTCACAGTATGCCAAACAAAAGCCTTTTAAAAAATGTTAGCTGCTGAAGTCATACTAGATCTAATTCTTATCACATTTTCTGCAGAGTATACCCGAAGAATATTGAAAACATACCAGTGAGTGAAGTGCTTTCACAGCACACAAATATAGAATTATATAAATCCTACTATTATTCTCTGAACTCAGTATCAATTTCCATAGTTCTCACATATGATCTTTCCTGCAAAATTAATATAAGAACATACAAGTACACAGAATTATATCCTGGAGATTAATGATGATTCCTGTAGATGTGAAGGCCAGTCCTGGAGGACATAACTTTATAGTGTGCTTATCTGTTCAGAAAGAATATGAAACACTTCAGGTGTAGCAAGTTCACATGAATATGTCACTTCTTACAGCTTCACCAGAGGGTCTCTATTAATAAGTCCTCTGGTGTGGCGCAAGTGGTTAAGACACTGTGCCTGTTAACCAGCAGGCCAGGGTTCAAGACCCAGGTTCCCACAAGATAAGGATTTCCTTCTACAGGCAGGGGGTTGGACTAGATGATCCATTGGGTCCCTTCCAACTCTATGATTCTATGATACAAGTAAGTTAAACGCACTGATATATCTGACACTTAGTTCCCAGAAGGGGTTCAAATCTGAATTTGAACTATCTGAATTTGAACTCCTATCCCTCCCATCAAGGAATGTAATTCCTTGATGGGAGGGATAGGAGACTGGCAGCACAATCCTAACCCCTGGTTCAGTTGACACAAGTCCCGTGCTGGCCTGGGGTGCCGCAAAAGTGCCATAAGGCACTTCCGTGCAATTCCGGGGCAGGGGCCAGTGCACTGACAGTGCCAGCCCCACCACGCCATCACAGGAATGGGGAGATAGGCGAGTTGTGCTGGAGAAAATTAGTTTTCTTCCTAATATGGCAACTGGTTCCATCAACAAAGGAAGTGGTATCCAAGAGGTACCTTGAATAAGGTTGGCTGTTGGTCCTAATCAAGGGTCTTTCTTATGTCCTCACAGTGATTGGCTCATTGGATTGTTGTGATTGGCTGAGAATTGCCTTACAATTGTCCAAATATTGTCTATGATCTATAGATCATAGAATCATGGAAGGGACCCAGTGGATCATCTAGTCCATCCCCCTGCCTGTAGCAGGAAATCCTTTCAAGCAATTACTGCTGAGAAGGACCAAAACAATTGGCCTGCCTGCACTGAGAAGGCTGTTGTATGGGTGACTTGCATGTGAGTCTCTAGCCTCTTGTACCCCCTTTGTCCTGACAGCCTTGGAAGGGCCTGAATCAAACTAGATGTGAGAGAAGCAATGGGATTGGACAACCAGAGGAAAAGCAGAATCCTTTTTCTGAAAGAAAAATGAAATTAAGTCATGGGAGGGAGCTTGAGTGCAGGAATAATAGCAGGAATGGGAAATATCTAGGAAGGAAAGCATCTGGGAAGTAGTGGCATCTCCTTAACCCTTTCCTTGCCATTTTTTTTTTTTTTGCTTAAAAGAGAAGTTGCGGAGAAAAACCTGGTAGAGGGCAATTCTGAATGAAAAAGGCTAAGGCTGCAATCCTGATGGGCTAGCCTATCTATCACTGGGCAGGCCCAATTCCAAGGTGGGTCAGCCCAGTTACACCAAAAAGGCTTAGGGTGGTGTAAATCAACAAAGGCTGGCCCAAGACCTGGGTCGGCATAGCTGAGCCAGCCTAAGCAGTTTAGGCATGTTTAGCATGGTCTAGAACAATGCAGTTAGGCTGTATCTAAAGCCTGTTTCCAGGGCAGAAATGCTTCCTCACAGCTCCTCAGAGTTAGGCCACCTAAGGAGAAAGAATAAATCTGAGTAGACCCATAAGTGTCCATTATAAGCAGAGTAAAATTGGAAGTGATGGCAAAAAATTCTGAGTCCTAGGCCAGCCCTTCTCTACCTCAGGATAGAGCACATCTGCACCAGCCCAGCTCAGAATACAGCACAACTACATCAGCCCAGTGAACATGCAGCCCTCTTCAACAGCAGTTGGGCCAGCCAGAGGCTTTCTAGTCCTCTAGATTTGGCCCAACTTGTCAGCTCAGGATGTGGCCTACTTAGGCCAGCTTAGGTGGGCCATTTTTCTGGCCCAAAGTCAAGATTGCATTGGCTAGCATTTAGAAACACCTACGCCTCCTGTTCCCCTAAGTTTTGTGCAGCTGATTTTCATTAAAGAAGAAACTGGGAGAACATTACACACATTTGCTGTGCAATGTCTAGTCTGACCCTCTGAATGCAATAGGGTTTTCTATCAGAGTTGGACAGATACACTTGTCAAGAGCCAAGATTGGCTTCAGCCTATTGTTTAGTATAGTGTCAGGTACTGATTTGCTCACAGAAACTTGTCATATTATCTGGATCACTGGCTTTTCACAGATTTTAAGTGTATGTACTATATGTACCGTACATACCATACATACCGTAGTTGGTATATATTGCCAGCTTTCTTAAAGGAGGAGATAGGGCGGTGTTTCTGGCCAAATGAGCCAATATATCAAGGCAACAAAGCTGTGCAGTGCTGTTCATCAGCTGTCCCCGTTCCCACCTCCCACCTTTTAACCAAAGAAGGAAAGCAAAATTAGGACTGATATGTAAGGAAAGTACATAAATGCATTGCTTGACATCAGGGATATTTTCTCTGAACTGCATCATTAGGAGCATTTGTTATTTTGGGAACATCTTAGAGGGGCAGCTGGATAGCATCCCAAAGTGACTTGTGACAATTGAGGGACTCTTCGCAATGTCTAGGAATGGCCAGGTACTATCCAGATTGCTTTGTGGCACCAGAACTGGCACATGTGTCACTTTTCATCCAGATGCGCAAGGCAATCAAGCTGGGCTTAGGAACATGATTCTGTCCACAAAGAAAGAATTGAATTGGCAGTAACAAAAGGCAAATATGAGGCATTTCATTCCATACTGCAAATCAACAGCTAGTACTATTCTGGGATTCTTGCTAGGTACTGGAACAGTCTGACAAATCAATTCAGAGAGAACACTCATAACATGTTAATTTGCATAAATTATTGGTCCAATCCTACTGAAAAGCTTGTGCTGCCAGAATGCATGTTCCACTGGTTTATACTTTTGTAAAAGCACCATAAACCACTTTGAAACAGCACAAGGCTCAGGGTTGCCAATGGGAATGCCGGATCTTGTCTACATGTGCATGGGGTGACAGAGTAATAGACCAGGAAAGTCAAGTACAGGGCAGGGGAGGTTGGATGGGGAAGAGAGGAAGTTGAACGGCATGGTGACTCAGGTGAGCATGGGCAGATACGGTCTGGTAAGGGGGAAAAGAATGGCAGCACTAGTTTCCCCAACATCCAAATCCCCTTCCTAGGACTGATCTGCCTGTATGGATCAATGCAGACTTACATCAGTGATAAGGTGACCTCAAGAGTGAGTTGACCTAAGCTTTGGCTTATCCAAGAGCAAGGGGACAAATGTCCTCTTACTCCAAGGAGATTCCAGCAGCCAAAAATCTCCATAGAGTGCAGTAGTCTGCATTGGCGCCGCTACATCAGCATAAGAAATTTAGGTATGATTGGGCTGTAAGAACTCTAAAACGCATTTGGGTGTGGTTATCATTAGCTGTTTGGGACCCCATCTTCTAAGCCTCTACCGAGTCTACCCTCTTCAAATTTTAATTTGTCTTCAGGGCCATACTTCTGATGGTCTTTAGTTCAAGTACATATACTGTAAATTAGAAAGAAACCAGACCTGTGCCTATTAGGTGATGGTTTTTCTGTCTGTTTTATATTGTGAGCACCTGACGGAAGAAATAATACTTTGATGATAGGAAAGTGGATATTACTATCACCTAATGAATAGGGAGTGAAAGCCCTCAAACTAAATATGTCTTTATGCTCTAAAAAGTCAAAATACTACTCACAAAACTTGTTTTCAGTACAGGAAAGTTCAACATAGCAAGGTATTATTGTATAACTGGAAGCCAGCCTTGCAGTTGTTTTTTTTAATTCTAATAATACTATTATTATTTTTGTTAATATTATGACTAATAATTATAGAGCACTTCAAGGACTGTGCAATAATAATGATATGAAATACTAACATTGTCTGAAGGATAACAGTCTACCCCAAAGGAAAAGAATATTACAAAACGTGAAGGGACACCTGAGCTTGGAGGGCAAAGAGAAGCAGAACACAGAGATTAATGACCAGGAAGAACTACATTTGAAGAACTTATTTAAAACACCTGCAAAGATGGAGGGCCAAAAGGTCAAGAGAACATTGTGTTCTTGGCAAAAAAGGGGCAAGAAAGGATGGAGGCATGAAACAGATATCCATGGTCTAAGGCAGGGGTTTCCCTCAGCGAGACTCCATCCCTTGGCAAGCCCTGGCAAGCCCTGAAATCCTCCAGAGGTGAGGGGAGTTCTGCTCTTCATACCTTGGGAGGGTATACTCTGAGGCCAGGAGAGGCTGTAGGCCTTATAGAATGCCCATTTCAGACAAAACAACACAACTACTGGGTTCTTGAGGAAACGGGAAATGAAGCTTACATGCCTTTAAAAGGTATTCTGAAGGTCAGGGAGGCCCTCAACAAAGGTTTTAAGGGGCCCAAATCTATGAATTTCAATCTTTCTGGGAATAGAAGCCCCATGGATACTGAGGGCCAACATGTAGTTTTTTTTAAAAAAGTGGCTAGTACATGTCCAAGAATGAAAGAGGGTGGCAGAAAAGGGGATAGTGTCTAGCATATGCAACTGGATCTATGCCCTCCCACAGTCTCCCCACCCACATCACAAACCTGATTCGGTTTTCAGTTTTCCCCCATTCCAACTTCCCCTACATCTTACCTGCCTCAGTGGGCCTCTGCAAATCCAGCTACATACTTTTTATTTCTTATTTAGTACTTTTTTTGCTATAAGTGGAAAGTACATGACTCGGACCCCTGCAGATATTGAGGCATGGCCTTCTTTAAATATATTTTCCCACGTTTTTGACAGAGTTTTTTCTAAAATCCACAGGAGATTCTGGAATGGAACCCTAGCGGATAACAAGGGACACTTCTTTTCTTCCTTGGTTAATTCTCTTCTAGAACTATTATTCTTCCCTGGTTAACTTCAAGTTGGTTAACCTGGTTAACTTCAAGATGGTTAATCTTCTCTATTGCTGCTAATTAGTTGCCATTGTTTTTGAAATTTCTTGTTTACTTATGATTTCTTGTTGACTTATTTATTGTGATTGTACTTTATTTTATTACTGTGTTATTTATCACCCCTGGGTCCTGTGGAGGAGGGTGTAATAAAAGCTTTAAAAATAAAACTAGGTGTTTTCACTTCCAATAAAATTGTCTCCCAAGTACCTATAATCAAACTGCAAAGCTCACAGTTACTCCAGAGGTATTTATTAATAGTAGGAATTGATACATGCTCAGGATTGCACCCAATATACTACAGTATCCCCCAAGTACTCACACAGTGTCCCAAAGTACTCACATAGTTATCTCTTGCAGACCAGCCTGGATACAGTTGCATGTGAAGCTGCCTTTCCTTCCGAGCCAGTTCATAGTACTTGGCTTGCTCCTCCCGTGACAGTGCATGCCACTGCAATAGAAATCACAAAAAAATCTGAGCTGCTAAAATGTCATTCAGCACAAAAAGGGGCAAATCTTAAAGATTCCCTATCTGGAATTTTTGCCAATGTAGTACTGTCAATTTTGATGGTTCAAAAGCATCTTCAACCTAGAACAGGGCTTCCAAAACCCAGTGCAGAGGCCAGATCCAAGGTTTGGGAAAAGCCCTCTGCTCCATGAGCAGAGCTTACCTTTCTACCTCCACATCTTGTGTATTCTCAGCAGGTCTGGGCACTGGGAATCTCTGGGCGGTCACATTTGCCTAGACTTGCACACTGGGCAACCGAGGCGACTTTTCAGATTGACTGAGAATACACATCATGTGGAAGTAGAGTAGTAAGCTCCAGTCTGAACTGGGTCAGCTTTTTTGACTATCAGCAGTTGGAGTTTGGAGTCCACTGATACAACATTTTCAAATGTTGAAAGTATGGAAAAAGTCTCCCTTTTATTTGTGGGGGCGGATGATGATGGTGATGCTGATAGTTGCTGGATAACAGATAATCGGAGGAACTGTTGAGATAACTACAGTTTCCATTTGACTTCTATACTCAAATTCATACCCTGAAATAACATACTAAGTAGGGCAAATGTTCTACAGAAAAGAATAAAAGTAGTTGTTAGGAATTGTTCAATTAATATTAAGGTTATAGAAGAAACATGTCAAGTAATAGGACACATCTGTCCCCAATCCTATGTAAACTATTATTTGAAGGAAGCAGAAACATTCACTATAAACTGAATGCAATGATCACGGTACAAATATAGAAATTCATATATTGTTCAAAGAAAACAATATTCAGAAAACAATCTCACGCCTTCAGAAAAGTGAGACGCTGACAGTGAACTTAACCACTTCTAGTTTTGCTGGTTTTTTTATTTTACTGAATAAATACATTAAATATAGGTCTTTGTACTTTAAATCTAAAATCAGAACCATACTGCACAGCTTTTGAGGGTGAATTTAGTTGCATGGTCAAGTAATCTGCACCACAGAAGGAGGAGACAGTTGTATTCCTCAATTATAAGATAGGTCCTGTGAATAAGGCATTCCACTTAGACCCTAGACATCTTGTATAAAATGAAACAGAAACTCATAAGACAGAAACTCAGAGTCCTGCTGGATCAGGGCAGAGTCCCATTTATTTCAGCATCCACTGTGGCCATGAAGATGCTCTAGGGGAGCCCACAAGCAGAAGCAAAAGGCATACTCTTCTCCTGCTGTTGCTTCCCAACCATTAATATTAATTGGCATATTGCCTCTAACCCTGAAGGTGGAACAGAGGCATCATGCCCAGCAGGCATCAAGGCTTGTCTTTCATGAATGTATCTAATCCTGTTTTAAAAGCTATGTAGATGCTCCAGCTATCACCTCATTTTGTGGTACCAAATTCCATAAGTTAATTATGTGCCACCTGTAGTTTTTTTCTTTTTATCTGTCCTGTATTTCCTGCATGTCAATTTTATTGGATGGCTACCAGGTTCTTAGGTTCTGTTCTGGTTCTGTTTCCCTGTTCTTAGGCAAGGGCTCAAGACCCGGGTCCCCACAAAACAGGGTGAGCTCCTGTTCTTAGCCCAGCTCTGCGATGCAACTGGAACCAATTGTATCAGCTCTGCCGTTCCATTGGACTATTTCAGTGGCATGGAGGGGGGGATTTACTGCTTGGGTAACAGCCTATCCTCCATATTAATCTACCCAGGCCTTTGTGCTTTGCATACAGAGTCAAGTACAATACCACAGTCTGTCAAGACTGATAGATGCCAATGTGCCAGGTTCTAGTGTTTTGGAATAGGAAACGGGGGAGGGGGAACAGCTTTTTACTCACTTCCTTCATCCCATGTATAAGTTTTATCCAATACTTCATTGAATGGCCTTTGGTCCAGTTCAGATGCAATAATAAATCTTGGTTTAGCACTCTGTAAATGCCGCTAACTGAGCAGTGGGCTCTGGTGCCCCTCTTCCTTCAGAGCACACCAGAAAAATGTGCATTTTTTGTTTTCTCTTTAAAAGCAAACAGCAGCTCCCTGTTATGCATGAATTTGGGAAATTGTAGTTTGTTGACGAAAAGTGCAATCCAAAGATCTTACTGGACTGCATAATAAGTATCCTATGCCAGCCTAGGAGTGTCACAAATGTGCAGTAAGATACACATACACCTTCTTTTGAGTCAGGAAAGCCTGTGCAAGGATACACACTGGCCTCCCTGCACTTGAGTAAGCTGTGTTAGAGGCATTCTGGCACTGGGCCACTGGTGCAAGGGTTTGGGGAGGGTGGGAAGGCATCTTGGGGGCATTCTGGGGAAGGGGGAGAGTAGGTAGTATGCGGATTGAGCCTAGGAGAGAGATGGCACTTAGGCTGCATCCTAAACCTATGCCCAAGCAGTCAGCCTAACTCCAGTCTGCTTAGATCTGCATCAGATATTTAGCTAGTATAGAGGCCCACCAGGGTGGCTGGTGAAGTGTGCAAGATTAGGAGAAAGATATCTCCTTGCCCTGAGTTGTATATCAGTGACCCCCAACTCAATGCTAGATATAAGGCCACATAAGTCTTTCCATCCTTCCTCAACCAGGGGGCCAGAACTGCATTTCCTTCCTCAATACACTGAAGTCATTTGATGTTCAAAGCCCAGTTGAATCTAGTGGTTTAGAACAGCATCTGCTTTTGTGCTCTTACCCTCCTTCCTAAAATCTGATTGATAGCTGCGCTTTCTTTCAAGGTGCACTCAGCAATGACTTTTGCTCGCATTTCTTTCATATACAGCATGAAAGCGTTCAATGGTTTCTTGATAGTAGGCTTCTTGGCTTCCTTCTCTCTCTTTGGTTCTGATTGTGATTTCCTTGCCAGAAACAGAAAAAAATAAAAAATTGGTAAAATAGGAGTACTTGCCTCTATATGCCAGCAACGGAGTAGAAGGTGGAAACATTCATTGCTCAAAAAGATTCAGACACATGAGAAATCATTAAAATTGCTTTAAAAATTAAATCAAATGAATACTGTCTTCTGCAGTGGTTACTCCAGCAATTGGTTATTGTTGGAGATACAATGCTAGACTAGATAGGTGCTAATAGTCAATCAGCATGCACAAATCTTAAATTTTTATTCAATGTTGAGGTGACTTCCAATTAAACAGCAACAACAATGCAAAAAGTCTATGTTATACTATAAGATGGATGCTGAATGAAATTAGTAGGCGAGAGCATCTCTAAGTGCCACACTTCTTCTGGCTGCTTTTCTACTAAGGCAAACTGACTCTGCTTTCCAAAGGAGAAGTGCCCTGTGTTGTAGACATGGAGGAGGAACATGTGTTTCCTCCCAAGCTAAAGGCTGCAATCCTAAACACACTTTCCGTGGAGTAAGACCCACTGAACCCAACTGGGCTTACTTTTGAATAGACAGGATTGTACTCAAAATCACTTACATGCTTCGTTCATAATGATCAATTTCTTGTTTCCCAGAGGGAGATGTGATACCCGGGTGTGGGATTCCTGTTGGATGCATTCCAGGGCTGAGCACCAAAGGATGTGTGATCCTGGAACATAAAGAAATGCCATGACTAGTTGAATTCTGAGGACATTATACACCTTCCTGGATTTCATACTGCAGGTGGTTCTCAAACAGCAAGCTCCAAAAATAAGAAAGTGGAACATCTTGAAGAAGTCTCAGTGGGTTGGTTTGTATAGAACTGACAGGAGTAGGAATGGCTGGTTGTTGATGATAATTCTTAAAACGAAGCCAGTGGACTATGAGTTCCGAAACACTTAAGAACTCAAACAACTTTGAAATAAGACCCCCACCATATTCTGACCTAGGAACACTTGGTGAAGTTCTGTGGTGGAGGTCTCCAAACCCAGACCTGGGGGGACAGATACACCCCCAGCAAGCCTTAAACCAGCCTGCGGTCAGCCTCTGGTCCCCTATGAGCTTCTGACCCAGTTGACCAAACACAGCTGGAGATGTGATGGGGTGGGAGAATGGGGATTCATTTAAAGGGTTTGTTTCATTTCTGTGCTGTGTGTTGTTGCCTACAGAAATCCTGGAAATTTAAGCCCATTCATTCATTAATCTGAGTTCCATTTCTCATGTATTTATTGAAATTATATATTTAAAAATTTTCTGGTTCTTGACACTGTGCCAGATATTTGATGGGGCCCTTTGGTGGAAATGTTTGGAGAACTTTGTTCTGTGTTGATCTGCCCTTCCTAGTGAACCACTCCTCAAGCATTTTGATGACAAACACTTGCCCACTAGGTGGCAGTTTTGAGTTGCTTTTTCCTAAATTCCTAGTTTGCAAACAAGCTCGTGAGTCATAATTCAGTATACATTATATGCAAAATAACTTTTATGACCAGTTGTATTATCTTAGGTTATTTTCTGACATTCTATAAGCAAAGAATTCTTCCGGAACTAATGGCGCCCAAGCATGCTCTGATGCAGCTCTTAATGAAGCTCATGGCCATGCCGAGTCAGGCAACGCCAAGCCTGACTCAGTCTTTCTGCCTTACCACTGTCCATAGTTAAAAAAGGGCTAGACGACTTAATTTGGTGCTTGATTAAACCTAAAGAGCTGTACTAAAGAATTCTCATTCTGCCGGCATGTCAGTTTTCAGTTCCACTGCAAACAAACAAACAATGGGATATTTTGTATTCACTTTCCATTACAAACTCATTTCTTTGCAACGTATGTTGCATTGCTATTGAGCCTCCAAATCACAGGGTTGGGAGGGGGCTTCAAGGCTATCTAGTCAAACCTTCCATTTTTATTGATCCTGTTGGTATGGCCAGACATCTTCCAGATTAGATCTTGGACAAAGTTTTACTACAAGGGTTTTGCAACATATTGTCTAGCCTCAGTGTGATCTAGTGCCCTGTGCCAGATGTCAGTGGTTGACACTGTATTGTTTCAGTGCTACAACAGAAATCAGGTGGCCTCCTCCTGCGCTTCCTCCTTCCTCTGAGTTACTGTGGACACAAATAGGACCTCTGAGGGCATAGTGAAAATTATGATTATAAATCAGACCCCAAAGAGTAATAGTTTAGCTACATTCAACAGCTTTGAATATTTTTTTTTTCAACATTGGAAGAATTATAAAATTTGGTAAACTGAGAGCATGACTAGCTTGAGACAGCAGAATTGCCCATGGGAGTGAACCAACTGTTCATTAGCTCTGCTGGCACAAAAAGAAATAATGCTTGATTTTAATCTACTGGCATGACTTGAAGCTAGATCATTATCTGCCAAAGAGTGCGTTCTTGTCTGCAAAACCTGCCCCCATTCTCCTCTGTAACTGGGAACGCCAGTAGGGTGAAGAATGAAACTCTCGGGCAACCAAGGAGGTCTGAAAAGTCATTTATCTTAAATATTAAGATGCTTAGACAGGAGCAGGTGCCTCCGGCAGGGTGAAAATTATGGCAATAGCAGTAACACTGTAATAACAACATGCCTTTTCCCTAATACTGTTCCAAGAACAAATCCCATGACGTCTTCATCATCAGACACTGCAAGTACTCTTATTAGGACAACATACAGCAGAAGCCAAAGCCAGAGAGATGCCAACAAATGGTGCCTGCATTAATTCTCCTTGTAGGTTAAAGTTCATCTCAGTTGGACTTTTCAGGTCTCATTCTAATGAACCTTCATAAGTTACAACTAGCATTTGTAGTGAGGAAAATAAGGTTGCAATCCTAAAGACACTTTCCTGGGAGTAAGACCCATTGAACACCATGGGGCTTACTTTTGAGTAGACATGGTAAGGATTGCACTGTACTATACTAACTGACTAGATTTAGTTCTGCTGACAAAGAAAGCCAATAAGAGTTTTGCATTCTCCTTACAAGGCAGAACCAATTTCTTGGTTTTGCGTGGGCCCTTGTCTCCCAGGTGTAACATGCAGGACCTGGATATTTGATTTACATCAAGGTACGCTAACAAGTTACACTGCAACCTCAGCTGCTGTAAACTGCCACAAACTTCCATAGGAACAAAACTAGCTTTTGCATTCCAGTAGGTGCAATCTATAAGAACTTGTAAGGCCTCCTTCTCACACTTCAACATAGCATGGTGCACTGAGAGCAGATGACACTGGGCCAGTGGCGTAGCTGGGAGAGTGCAGGTGGTGCAGTTGCACTCGGCAAAAGGCTTTGGGGGGGGGGGGCTACAAGCTGATCTTGACACTAGTGGGTAAAATTGTGAAAATGGGGTATGTGTGAATGATAATATGATCATGTTTTATATTATTAGAAAGGTAATTTAATGCAGAATGCAATGAAATAAACTGCAATAGAATATCTATTTTGTATCAAATGTTATGGCCAATTAACCAGAAAATGAAAACACAAAAGCCTCTATGAAACAAAAAGTGGATTTACTTAACTCAAAACTTTCCCATAATACTGATTGCTCTGAGAGCTAATGAGATATATTTCTGAGATTGTATGGAATTAATAAGGTGTCAATATGAATCGGCTCTCATTTCCATATACATATATTATAATGCTTTTATCCATGCTAATTGGATATACAGGCACTTCTAAGTGGTACTCCTCTTATATTTAGAAGGGAAAGAATAATCATTCCTCTTTACCCCAGCACAATTTCTCTAACCAAAAAGGGACAAATTTTCATTTTTTTACTTAATTAAATTTGATTTTGTTGTTGGGTGGGGAGCAACAAAATCTTCTTTAGCTCCAGATAGGTGCTTTAGCTCTGCCACTAGCAGAGCAAATGGGTGGTGAACTGTTGAGAAGGAGGAAGGTTTTTCCCCAATTTTCTTTTAAAAAAATATCTGGGATGACATCATTTCTGGTTGTGACATCACTTCTGGGGCAACATTTTGAGCTTTGTACCTGGCTACATGATCATTAGCTATGCCACTGCTGTGGGTCCATGCATTTCAGATAAAATGGACCAAAAATCCAGTTATCTGAACCTACCAGATTTAAAATAAGATTGTAAGCCATCCAGTGATGTCAAAAATTTATATTCTTACTAGTGGAAGAGCAGTATTACAGTAACTGTCCATAATGGTGGAGTACACTTAAACCAAAAGGGGCATCTCATAGTGGAGATAGACAAAAGGGTTGAGGAGACAGAGCACCAAAAGCAGTTTAAAGAAGGGATGAGTATGTTTGTGATGGATACTCTCATTTTGCTTTCTCACTGATAAACAGACAGGATTCTCACAGGTTTCAAAAGCCTGAAGAAAACTATTTAACCAGAGTTACAGTGGGAAATATCAAAAGAAATGTGAGTTTACCATGGGATGTAAAACATCTCTTAAAGCAATTTCAACTCTCAAAAACTGTCTCTCTGTAGCCAGACAAAAATCAAAGACATCTGGAAATTGGAGACTGCAGCAGTTCTATTCACATGATGAGTGACTGCATAGTGTCTTCCCTAAGGTTCTCTCTCATCCTCTCACTACTGTTGACCAAAACCAAATTGTGTTTCCTTTCTCTGCAAGTTCAATCAATTGCCATTTTTTTTAAAAAGTCACCTATTTAAAATAGCAGAAATCCTTTTCTACTGGTGCCACGTGGTTGCCTGAAAGCCTCTCCCTGGAAATTGCAAGCTTGTATAGCATGAACTGCAGAAGAAGCAGAGCAAATTTGGTCCTGGCTAAGGCCGCTCATACTTACCTAGAGAAAGTAGCCCCAGGAGAAAGCGCCGATGTATAGGGCTGTCTAAATCCACATGGCTGGAGAGTACAGACAGGCTGGCTCTGCCTGGGATCAGGAAGAAAGAGTCTGTAAAGCATCTACATCTATGCAACTTTTTCTGCAAATATCTTTTTCCAGTGGACTCATCATGAATAAAGGCCAGGCAAAGCCTCTCTAGTACACTGGCTTATATCCCAAATTAGATTTTGAGTTTCAATTGGAGATGAGTCTAAATGATTACCACTCTACCTGATAGCACTTAGAACTCTCCCTACTCTTGTACTATTAGCTCTGAAATGTTGATTAAGCCCTATTATTCAACCAGATCTAGAGCATACAACAACTAAAGGCCTCTACTGCAGTAAATCTTGGGCATTTCAGCCTGGGACTTGGTTCTGAGAATGACAGACACCCCCTATGTGATGTCATGGCCAGAAGTGACATCAAACAAGAAGTACATCACTTCCAAATTGATATGGATGACACTTTCTCAAGGATCTGCAGTAATCCACTCAGCTGAGAGGATGGCCAAGTTAGATGCCTAGAGTTGTGAGAAGGATTCAGGGTTACTAATGCTATAGAGTTGGTTGGCCTGTGGGGGTGGCTGAAGGATCCTGGACTTGACCAGAACTGCAGTATCCTCTGTAGAAAGTTCTTCTTAATCTGGGATGATGGCAACTATAGGAGCCAAGGAGGCTTCGGCATTTAGACTCCTGAAGCCCATTTCTAAACAGCACAGACACAGCAAAACAGTATGGCCTGCACTATATCCAATGCAGCTTAGGAGAATGTTAGGGGTCTTTATAGAATAAGATGATATTTTTCCTCTTACTTTAAGTAAAGCCCCTTTTTTCATCTTACCTTAAGTTTCCATAGGTCTCTTTTATCTGTGCCAGCAATTTAGCTTGCACAAATCTAGAAGACTGTGTAGGGCAGGCATGTAAAACTGGTGGCCAAAGGGCTGTATGCGGCCCTTTGCAGGCACACATGTGGCCCTCGAGTGATCTCTCCACCACCAGAAGCAGCCCAGTAGTGGTGGCAGCAAACTTGATTTTGAGGCAGAGAAAGAGCCCAGGAGGAGCAGCTACCTCCATGTACAGCAGCAGCAGCTTCCCAGGGCAGGAGAAAGAGCCCAGGAAAAAGGAGGGCACTTCTGAGTAGACATGCAAAAAATTGGATTGTGGCCCTTGGGAGACACCATTAATGCTAATGCAGCCCTCTTTGTGAAATGTTTGACACCCCTGGTTTTGGGTTGTCTGGCCTGGAAAGAGGTAAGAATATGATACTTCCCCCCTGGGCCCAATCCTACTAATGAGCCAAGTCTTACTGAATTATGGTATATCAATCACTGTCTTGCTACCTACAGGTCCAGAAAGTAAGTATGGTAATCCTTTCTTCAAAGCTGAGAAGGGCCAAGGACTTAAAGTGTTGTTGAACCACCCAGAACAGTTTACTCAGTCCTATCAAGCACAACATATATGTAAGTGGAAAACTGCCCAGAATTCCAACAAAGAGAATTTCTGATAATGAGGGGTTTGTTCAAATAAAGTTGGAAACTGAAAAGTCTTTCAGAAAGCAGGCAGATTTTCAGGAAAATAGAGGCCCAGAAAATGTGAAGGGTACTAGAAAGTTCAAGATAATGGTTAAAGTGCGGAGTCATGAAAGCCGAAACAGCAAAAATGCGTCCCGAAGAAGTGGAAGTGTTGCCCACAGAAGGGCAATTTTTTTAAAGCACAAACTGTAGTAAAATGGTATCACAAGCAAGGATGGAAGATGAGGAGCAAACTGCTACAGGCATGAAAACAAACAGTAAAATGTGTTTCAAATACACCAGGAGTTTGAAGCCAGGCAGTCAGGAAACAGGAGCTTTAGATTACAAAGATATGAAATTTCTAATGAAGGACTGGGAGATTGCTGAGAAACTAAGGCTGTGATGCTAAACACATTTTCTTGGGAGTAAGTCCCATTGAATATAATAGGACTTAGTTCTGAATAGACAACCTTAGGATTGCACTCTAAATGTATTCTAAAGCTGCAATTTGAAAGACTCTTTCCTGGGAGTAAGACCCATTAAACACAAGGGGGCTTACTTTTGAGTAGACATGGTTAGGATTGTGTTCTAAGTGAAACTAAATGAAACCAAACCTGGTTTGAATACTCTTGCTTGTACACAAACTGTGGTTAGAATTAGGATTTGCTGGGTTTGAAAGCAACAACAAATCCTAATTTATGATAAATCAGGAATGTAACACCAAACTTCCTGCCATTGTTGCAAAGAACAGGTGGAAATGCAGAATTCTGAATCTTGTGCTGGTAAAATCAAAATTATAGTAAATCAGTTTTGCTTTATGTCTGAAATGGACTGAAACCATCTCCCTGTAAAACTGTCTTGATTGCTGATAATCAATGCGGAAGACCCAAAACTCACAGGATCAGCTTGAGAAATACAAAAGAGTGACTTTTGTGTAAAAGAGTGACTGTAGTGCAAGCCCTCAGAATTGGTTGATGTCTGTTCCTTGAGTTACTCCCTTGCTCTCCACATCTGGTTTAGCAGTATGACCAGGTTTAGTGCAATAAGAGCATTATTATATGGCTTGAATTCAATGTATAAGACTCTAACTGTTGTCAAGAGGTTGCTTGTTCAAATCATGCCTCAGTCATGAACATAGTAGATGAACCTAGGCAACCTGCTGTTTCATCAGCATCAGTCCTTCACATACAGTATGGGGATAACAATTGAGGCTTATTTTCAGGTTGTTGGGAAGATTACTGAAAAAATATATATCAAATGCATCCAATCCACTTAAGGGCCGTGGGTGGCGCAAGTGGTTAAGACACTGTGCCTGTTAACCAGCAGGCCAGGGTTCAAGACCCGGGTCCTCACAAGACGGGGTGAGCTCCTGTCCTTAGCCCAGCTCTGCAACGCAGCTGGAACCAATCGTATTGGCTCTGCCTTTCCACTGGAATATTTCAGAGGCATGGAGAGGGGGGATTTGCTGCTTGGGTAACAGCATATCCTCCATAACAATCTACCTGCTTTGCATGCAGGGTCAGCGTCGAGCACAATACCATAGTCTCTTAAGACTTATGGATGCCAAGCCAATCTACTTAAAATCCTATGCAGAATGTGAACCTTTTCATACATCCTTGTTATTTTATTTGTATTAAAAAAATCTGCAAGCAAGACAACCTCTCAGACTGCTTAGAGCATGGGAGCACATAAATTGTGCCAAGAACCAGCAAGGTTGTGCTGCAATATATCAAGAAACCTAAGTAGGCTTTGAAGTGAAGCCTCAGGGGTGAGAAAAACTGTCAAAGCTAATCCCAAAATGACATTCATTATTCCACAGGGCAGGATATTCAAATTTTAAAAAATAGATCATATGAGTCAAATTTTTCACCAGAGTGACTCTAATGTGCAAAATTAATTCAATTGCCAAATCAATCCATGTCTGCCAAGACCATGGTGACCATATGACTGGAAATTTTTGGATTTGTCCTCTTTTTTAGCTTCCTGTCTGTGTGTCCTCCAAAAGGGTTTCATTGTCCTCCATTTTGGCTGCATTTTGGAACCCCATCATGACATATGTTGTTGGATTCAGATTGAAAGCAGAATCCAATGGAAAAATTGGTTTTGAAATATCTCCTTCCTATCAAAGGTTATGGCTAAAACGCTAAAAAAATGCATTGAGCTCTATGGGAAAGAGAAAGTAATTACTAAATGTCCTGAAATGATGGGAAACTTGGATTAATGGGCCACTAGAGGGCCATCATACCTGACCAGTTAACCTTGTTTAGGTGTAGAGAGTCACAAGTTGTGCAAACCTGCTTTGTTAAGATCAGAGAACAGTGATTCCCTCATCTCAACCAATTGTTCAATTGTAGGGAACAAATTGGAGTTTCTGCCTATTGTTTTGGGAAAACAATGGTGTAGACATATTTAAGTGTATTGCCCAAAGGAAGAAGCAATAAAATGCATCATGACATAGTAAGATATTTGAAACCATTCAAACCATAACACTTATTCACAAAAGAAGCAATGTCAGAGGTTTCAGATTTCATGGTTAGTTGTTTAAAGATTTTTTCAAAAAAAATTGTGTCTGTTCATCACCCAAAATTTGTAATTTACACAGAAGTACGATTCATGACCCTCCAAAGTGACACAGTCAAACTGGTGCATTTTTAGCTTGGTTTGTTGTAACTATAATTACTTAGCAAACCACAGTTCCTAAAGTTTAGTATGCAATGGCAACTGATTGCAGTTGGAACCTTTCACTCCCCAATCTCAGGCAAGGAGAAAGGCAAGATCTACATAGAATGAGCCTAAGGGAGCTCCTGAGTTGTGCACATCTCATCTCCTCCCCACTGTCAAGCAAGGATGCACATAACTCCACACCTTTCTTAAGCTCATTCATATAGTTTAATACTATAGGGTTGAATCTGAACTAGACCAAGTTATGTATGGTTAAGTATCAATGACTGCAACAGGATGCAAACATTTTCCCGCTTGCTCTCAGTGGGCCACGTCTTTCTCTAGGCTGCCTGCATTTACAGTAAAGTGTTAAGTATTCCCTGACTTACATGTTATTCCTCCTCCCCATCCACCCCCCCCCCACACACACACTGGGACTCCCCACAGGAAGATCTGACTATTTAATACTCTCCAGAAAAAGAGAGATCCCTGTGAAGCTTTGCAGTCTGGGGTGACAGCTTCAACAGAGTCGAAATGAATGGTGTAGGCGAAGGAGAGGGAAGCCTTCGGAGCCCCTTCTGCCAGTAAGGAGCCCTGTGGTATGCGAATGGCTCTAAAGGTTCACTGTTCTGGAATGAGGCTGACTTCAAACACAAAGCGGTCTGAAGACAGGAAGCAGCTTTTCCTTCGTAAGCTGTCTTGCAAGAGTGCGGCTGGAATGGCCTTTGTCTCTGCCAACTATTTGGGAGAAAGAGGCACTGCTGTAATCAGGCTCCCTTTAATTAGCTGGAATGACAGTCAGGAACCTCAAATAAAATACATAAATTACTTATAGGCTAGTCAGGTGAGCTTGATTGCCGGAGTCTCGCAACACACCTTCCCCAACAAGAACAGTGTCATTTACACAATGCACAGGCTGAGCCAGGTGGCAATATAGGCGGTACCTCGTTGTTGTTGCTTTCCCTGGGACAGTATTGTTTGTGTAAACAGTAAACACAACAAAAAACTTTTTACTGTCATGAGATAATAAAAGGACTTCTTTTTTCCCTTTCTGAATAGTCTTGGCCAGGGTGACCAGATGCCCAAACCTCAACAGGAAGGACAAGGTCTTAGATTCATCTCAGCCTGGACTTTCTGGCGAACAATGGCATGTTTCTTACTCATGAGTAAAGCTGCAATATTGGAATATTGCAATTCCAATTCCAATAAACATGGAATAACATGTAAGTCTCACTCCCCATGGGCAGTAGTTTTCAACCTTTTTCATCTCATGGCACACAATGTTGTCATGGCACACTATCAAATTGTTTAACCATTGTCAAGGCACACCATATTGCAGGAAAGGGGCTCAAATCCCCCAATTTCCTTACTAATAATATGACCCTCTCTAAAATACCTTGGCACACCTGTGGCCTATCTACCATAGCACAGTGGTTAAAAACTTCCCTAGGACAGGGATAATAATATTTTTCTGAAGTCATACTCCCAAGTCGGTGTAAAAGGTCCGGTGATTACTCTGGATTGTAGCCAAAGCAAAATTAGGATTTTTAAATTATTGGTATTGATCTGGAGTCTCTAGGAATCAGCTATAATCTCCAAGTGACTACTGAAAGTGATCCTTGAGATTTTAATAGGGTCTCTAGAAATGTTCATTTTGGAAAACATTTTCCAAAATAACTTCATGCAGTTGGCAATCCTAAACATAAGGAATTGTTTCCTTACCATGTGGGGATGCATTCACATGGCCATGTCATTATACAAGTATTGAGGAAACAAGTAATCTTTTGGTGACTCTTCCATCTCAGAAACAGCAGTGTGAATCAGCTCTAATAATTAAGTCCTAATAATACCATAACACGTTACGCATTTCTACAAACACGAGCCGTAAAATCATGTAAGCAAGTACAAACTGGTAGTATTCATCAATAAACTCAAATTCAAAAGGATGTTTGTAACTGAATTCTATGTATAGTATACTGCCTTGATACTCTCTAGTCTGAATGCAGAACTGTGAACTGAAGGGAATGCAGACTGCACTTGAAAGCATTGTATTGCTTTCAAATGCTTTTCACATTGGGAAAATAAGGTACTTTTTCCTCAGTATTTTTTTTGCCCCAGAATGTTAGCATAAGGCTGCTGAGAATTATATGTAATACAACAGACTCTGATCAAAGTAAGAGAGCATGAGAGAGAACCAATAACTCACTCAACATATGCATATTTTATTTTTTCCAGTGAGACCCATATAGAACCTGATTACCGGGTGAAGATAACTGCACTGAAAGAAACCACAGAGTTTCAGATGTTGCAGAAGAGGTGGGTGTTACTTAGCTCAATCTGGACAAGCAGGACACCAAGGGCAGTGTGACCTAAAATGAAGCCTGATGCCATCTTGGATCTGCTGCCTTTGTTCAAGATCAGGCTGTGCTCCATGAGCCTTGTGGTGAAATCCAGAAATGTGGGACTACTGGTTTCATTTAATACTCACAGCACAAGAGCATATTGTCCCTGAAAATAAAACCAGAATTCCTGCACTTCCAGATTTCATGGCAGTACAAGAGGAGCACAGAAAGGAGGGGAATGATCTGCTTCTTGCTTCAGTCAGTAGTAAGCCAATCACTGTGGTCAACTTTGGCACTAACTTGGAGGAAGATGGAGGCAGTGGTTGCAAAACTGGAGTGAAAGGCATCCCAAAACTGTCACTCCCGCAGCCCCTTTGCAATCTGCTGCTGACGCAACCTGTATCACTTCGCCTCATGGGTGGTCAGGACATTAGCTTTTTCAATTTTCTCAATTATAGGACTTTTATACTTACCATCCCATAGAAGGTGTTATCTGTCCAACTCCACTTGGAGGAAGGGGATAGAAACCAGAGAGATCTGATGTTTGAGAAGGACGGTGCACACCTGATAGAGAATCAAAATATTAGGAAATGTAGGCTAAGCAATTTCTTGCTCTCTTTTAGGAAGCATTAAAAGTCAGATGGGTTTCAAATGGGTTTGTCAGCACTAAGGACCTTGTACCAATTTACTTATGAAGCTTTCTTCTTATAAACAAAACATCTTTTCATTGCAAACGGACAGTCAAGGTTGGGCACTGAAGGAATGAGGGTTGGGTAAAGGAACTGAGTGGGACAACAAGAGCAGAAAGAAGATAAAGCACTGTATTTGAGAAAGTAATCTGGAAAGTTCCTACTTCAAATCTCATTTTTGACACAAATGCACTAGTTGACTCTAGAAACTTTTCAGTGTCCTTAACCCCAGTTTTTGCCACACATGGATAAAGCAGGCCTCCGTCAGTCTTGAAAGACTATGGTATTGTGCTCGGCGCTGCATACGCTGCATGCGAAGCACGAAAGCCTGGGTTGGATTATTATGGAGGATAGGCTGTTACCCAAGCAGCAAATCCCCCCTCTCCACGCCACTGAATTAGTCCAATGGAAAGGCAGAGCCAATACGATTGGATCCAGCTGGCATCGCAGAGCTGGGCTAAGGACAGGAGCTCACCCTGTCTTGTGGGGCCGACCCGGGTCTCGAACCCTGGCCTGCTGGTTAACAGGCACAGCACCTTAACCGCTTACACCACCCACAGCCTTACGCCATCCACGCCCACACATGGATAATAATGCTGATTATTACTGTGGGGCTGTGATAAGGATTATAGATAGGATACAGATGTACCGATAAGGATACAGATGTAATCCTGTGATAAGGATTACATATAGTGTATCCATTCTTCCTTATCCTGTAGGACCTTAGGTATGTATGGTGCTACACGGGCTAATATCTTGGACAGGGCTTAACGAGATGGGTAGTAATTGAAGGCTAATGTTCGAATATGAACATTCCTGGCTGAACAATTTTGGGCTGCCCTATATCTCTAAAAATAACTGATGTTCACTACCAAATCAGAAGATGATTCTTGGTTAAAATAACCACTATCATAGGATTTTGTCTCAATGTGGTGGTAGCATTAGGCCATGTTACCTTGGATTTGGAAGATGTATGCCTTTGCTTTCTGACTGCAAGCTGAACTTAGAACTGACTGATGAACACATTTATAGCATCAAATGCCAACTATACACATGAATAGTTTCAGTGGGGGAAAAAATATTAGCTGGAGTGAAATGAAACCCCTTCAATCTCTGCTTTTGTGAACTCCCATTTATTTGAGGGATGTTTAAACCCCGGCTTGGGGGCCAGATGCGGTCAGCAGCAAGATTCCAGATCTGGCCCATCGGCAAGCCTTGTAATCATCAGGATCTGTTTCTAATACACTCTTATTTTTTAAATTTATGTAAATTTATTTAAATTTAAAATGTACAGTACATCATTTTTCTGAGTGCCAATGCAGTGTCAGAGAGATTTTGTGGACCTCCTGTCAAAATATTTGGGCACTCTTGGAGTGAAAACCTTAAAAGTGCAGTATGAAGAGCGGTATGAAGAGGGCTGTAACCTTTTGCAAGGTAGCTCCTAGTAGCTTCCATTCAGCGTCATAATGTTCCCACAACTGCTGGAAAATCCAAAGACATGCAGGGTGTACTATCACCACCTAATATTGTACTAATACATTAGTTTTCAGTTTCCACTGTTTCTGAAAGAATGAGATATTATGATCTGGTCACACCGCGAGGTATCAGATCTGGGCTTCCTTCTCAGAGCTTCATTCCATGTTGTAATTTTCAGTAATGAGGTCACAACGCTGGAAGGGAATACTGAGCCCCTCTAAAATTCTCGTACAGCAATTTCACTCACAAACTAGAATGAACAGGAAAAGAATTTTCCAGTCTTGGTTTGTTTCTAGTCTGAGAAAATAAAAGAGGCACAGCCTTCAAGCATAAGACACTTTGTATTGAAGGACAACTTCCATTTGACATGCCCACCCAGTGAGAATCCCAAAGTCACCAACCCCTCAAGAGAGAACCATACTGGGAAAATATAGTTTAAATAACATTATCAGCTACAATCTTTCCCTAAATCAACAGAGTAATTTTACACAAAATTGGGAGAATAATTTTGTAAATGTTTTAAAAACGAAAACCACAAATCACATTTTCCTATATGAAACAAATCTTAAGTTCAAGGTGTCAATATGTCTTCTTTTTAAGTCTTATCTCCTGGAAAAAAACTATCCATTGTCCTCCTTTTCCTTGTGAGCAGGCAGCATATAGCCTTCTTGTAATAAATAATTAATAAATAAATATTAAATTTATTAATATAGTGTTTAACCGCAGGAAGGCAATAGATATGTTTTAGCTTTTATTTTGTCATAGCCTATATTTTTCTTGGCTGCCCTACATTTTGGGGAACCTTGTCCTGATTTTTGGTTGTGACATAACCCTGCTTGAATTAGAAAGGGTGTAATCCTGCATTTGTTGCGACTGTTTCTTTGTGAGGTGACAGGATGCTAGCACTGAAATTCTGGATTTATTTTTTCTTTAAATGGGAAGCCATCAGTTCTGCCCCAGGATGGTGAAAAATATCGCTTCTGCATGAACTAGAATGTCTCTTCTCTTACAAAATGGATGTATGATTTTGGCAGTTTTTGTGTTTATCCCTAAATATCAATCAAGTTCTGACTTCTTTCACTGGCGTAAAGGAAGGGAAGGCAAAAGCAGCTAACACTTAATGATGGGGGAAGAATATTGCCTGCATTTGTGGCTTCCCGGCTCAGCTTGTACAAGAGTTAGAAGCACATGTTGTGCTTTGTTTCTAAATGAAAGCTGGAATCTTGGCAAGCAAATGGCTGGACCCCAGTGGGAATGGCTTGAATCCATGCAAAACTGAGCCATCCAGGTCATATGGCAACCCTGATTCCATGATAAAAATCTGAGGTGCTCCCACAGCCTTACAAAACCCCTTGAAGAGTCATGGGACTGTTCTGTGGGTAATTTCAAGAACAGCTGAATATAAGGTGCATTGTACTGTATTCTCTGAAGAGCCAAGCAGGACTTGAACTAACCTCACCCACCACTTCCCGTCAGACTTGGATATTTGCCCTTAGCTGAGTTTCTTATAATTTGTTAACTCTTCATATGTTTTCCTCTTGTGGGTTTAATTCTAGAGTCTGGTGGGGAATGCCTCACTAGGTATGTTGAGAATGTATGTTTTCAACTGGTGGAGTGCAGGAGAATTATAATCTTCTGAAGGAGGACAAGTATGTTCAGAAATTGCTCAGGTGTGACTTAAATCATGATGATACCCTGAGGGGGCTAGCTTCACCACATGTAAGAGTTTCACCACAGTAGCTACACAAGAGCTACAGCATGCTTAACCATTCCAGGTGTGTTGCTTTACCACTACTCAGAAGTATAAGGGAGAAAAATTGATGGTTTACAAATTTATAAATGGTTATTACTGCTGCAAAACTGTAGAAAATTTAGCTACTGCAAATAGTATAAGGACAAATGCCAGGGCTGGAATGCCTTTAACATCTCTGAAGGTATGTTTGCTTTGTATCTTGAGCTGATGCACATGGCCAGGAAACTCAACATATTTGTACCATCTCAAAATGCATGTGATTAAGGTCAGGAAGCACCTTTAACAGATTTATTTCAGCATAGGAATTAACAGACTAGGATTCATTCAATATGCATGTTTAAGTAAACCCTAGTCCATGAAAGCTTATGTTAAAAATTAAAGTGCTCCAAGGGCAAAATCCAGAGTAACTATGGAGAGTCTTTGCTCCGGTGTTGTAAGAACAACTTACTCTGGATTCCACTATGAATTTCCCATTGGGTTTCACTAGGTGGTGCAGTAACTACGGGTGCACATAAAGACTCTTACGTGCTCCCGTAGTTACACTGGATTTGGGGGCAAGACACATTGTGGTTTTTGCTGCTACAAATGAATATAGCCGTTTTTTGAAAACAGGATTGTGTCACACTCTTCCTCTATATGGAAAGTTAACACATTGGGAAGGAAAACCTGACATGTGACCTCATCACACACATCCCCAGTTCGTACACATCTTTAAAGACTGCTTCATTTTGCTTAATTGTTCAGTTCTCAAATGGCAAATCATAAGGAATTCAGATTGTGATTGACGCATATGCAGGCCATAAAATTACCTCACATGCAACTGAAAACCCTATCTTGGTGATTTTTACCAGTGTCTAGGGTTGCCCCAAGAACTCCCAATGCCCCCTTCTTTTATTGGGGGAGGGGTGCTAACTGCTGCTCTTCCTTCTCCTTCCACTTCCCATGTTGATATGAACAAGAGAATGGAGCAGAAGTATACAGGAGAGGAGGGTGATAGGCTAGAGCTGATCTGACATCTAAACTCCAAACTTTTATTCCCTATACACTTCTTCATTCACTTTTTTAAAAAAATCAGGATGCAGGAGTTGCAGCAGCATTGGAGGAGGGTGGGGAAAAAGAGGAGATTCTCTTTAATCTGAGTCAGATTCATGACAATAATCTCAGCCTGAAAAATGGATGGGACGATCCTGCCAGGTCATAAATTTTCGTATAATTTTGAATGAACTTGGATTATTGATGGAAAAAGTTCACCACTCTTACCCTTACCCATTCACCCAAACAGTAAATCCAGCATAAATAAAGAATAAAAGATATATCTAGATTTATGCTTGTATGTATTTATTCCCTTTGAAATTGCCTGGAAGTTGCAAAATATAAAATGGCACACAGGTATTTATGGGATCATGATCACAACTTCTGGCTAGAGCCACATTACCTATGCTGTCATTTGGGATCACAACAGACATGATGCATGATCCTTGATTAGGATCTCCCACTTAAATATATATATACACACACCCCTAATTCACAACCCCAGGCAGTGGCTACTTTGAAGACTGGGGAAGTGGCATGCTGGGAGAGAAAGAGAGAGTGTGTGTGTGCAACTTGTCCTCCCTTGCCCTTTTCCTCAATCATCTTTTCCCCACAGCTGCCATTAAGCTCTATAGAGGGAAAAAAGGATCTATACCTGTCTTACCACTCCTGCCCCCCAGTCAGAGACAGCTTGAGGGGGAAAAAACCAAACCAAAGCAGCTTTTGGAGGGGGGAATTTGGAAGAGCTAAGGAGTGAGAGACCAATGTTTAATCTTTTCCTGCCTGCAGCTTCTGTATATCAAAAAAACCCTCAAATCTGCTTCTCCTCCCTTGGGCTCATAACTCATTTGTCCTTCCATACACACACATTTCAAATCATTCAGGGGAGACTATAGCTTGGGGGAAATTTGGCAAGGATAAGAAAAACAGCCAGCAGCAAAAAAGTTGCCTCGCTGCGCATAGTACTCTGTTCCTGAAGATGATCACACACACTCACAATGTGTTACAATGTGACAAACCCTACAATCCAGAGTAACTACAGGAAGACGAAAGAGGCACTTACTCTGGATTGCACTATGCATTTTCCATAGGTTTCCAATAGGTGACACCGTAACTACGTCAATGTAAGAGGTACCGTAGTTACTCTGGATTGTAGCAAAATTCCGAATGTGAGGTTTAAATTGGTTTGCTTGTACATAACAGTTTGGGCCTCCTGGAGGCACATATGAGATGGCACACAACATGGGTAGTGATGACTATGAATCCACCAAGGGGTGAAAATGCTTGTGGGGGACATGTTTAGGGTCAACCTACCCACAAGGCTAACTGAAGTGCTCACCTCAGCCAAGATGTTGGGCTCTCTACAGGTGCCCAACAAAAGACAAACAATGATCATGATTAAGAACATCCACATTCTGTTCCATTTTGGATGAAGAGGGGCTTCTTCAGCACCTTCTCATTCTTCTTTGAAGGCTTTGTGCCATCATGTGCAGATGATAATGCAGTTTTTCCATAGGCTTTCTTCCCCATTTCCAACATTTCTGATGTATTTACCCAATTTGACACAAAATTTTATCACATACACTATTCCAAACTCCCTTGCATTTTTCCTAATATGCAGCACTTGCACATGCTATCACAAAAAAGGATATCTCAACTCTGACAGAACTGGAATGCAACAGTATTCTTGGCACCTCACTCCATGTGACCTTGGCCAGCTTCTCCCTTCTTGAGTGTAGGAACTTCATCCTTATTACTGTCTGGACATAGTTTGTAGAAGGGCCCAATTTTCATATGGGCTGCTCTTTCATCAGGCACAATTCAGCACAACTTAGTAGCTGAAAGCAGTTGATGGTGGGGGTGAAAGAGTGATAGGGCTTGAAAAGTTGCTTCCAGGGTAACATTTTGCCCATGGCCTTATGTTTGATATCTTTAGGCTAGACCTGTCTGAGGAGCAGAAGCTGGTATCACAGGAGGTAAGTGGAGCAATATTTGGTATGCCACCTCAGGTGGCAGGCTTTCAGTCAGTCCTGGACATGCTATCTCATTACTCATCCAGCACAATTTCAACACAAAACCTTTCAAAGACAATATTCAGATTCCAATCAGAAGGGATAGAGAACATTGCAGTTACCTTGTTTCTGGTTGATGTCAGCTGGCAGGTGTGGCGAATGGGAGCCATGGCTGAAATGTTCATTGCTGTATGGGATGAGTGGGGTGAGAGGATGGACACCATGGGATGGCTGAACTACAGGAACCTTGTTGGACTGTAAGATAGAAAGGAAGAAATAGAGAGATGAGCAGTGCTAGACTTGAAGCCTTACAATCCAGTAACAAAAGAATAGGCTTCTGAAAATATTTCTCTCTGTGTGTGTCTCGGTATGCAAGTACAGGTAGGTAGCTGTGTCAGTGAAGGCTACTCATTAGGTTCACAAAGGCTTGAAAAATGGTTAGAGTGACAATTAATTGGAATTGATACTATATCAATGAGCAGATTCATGTGCAGGCTTGCCCACATAGGGCGCAATCCTGAGTAACTACGGAGAGTCCTTGCTCTGGTGTAAGAACTATTTGCTCTGGATTGCAATATGAATTTCCCATAGGTTTTCACTAGGTGGTGCAGTAACTATGGGTACACATAAAGTCTCTTACGTGCTCCCGTAGTTACTCTGGATTGTAGGGTTAGTTATTTTATGAGCACAATCCTAACCATGTCTACTCAAAAGTATGCCCCATTGTGTTCATTGGGTCATACTCCCAGGAAAGTGTCTTTAGGATTGTAGCCTATATAAGTTTAGTAGTAGTTCTGAATGAAGTGCTTATCTACATTAATGTGCTTAAAGTGACACCACACATTCTTAAATCTGCAGACTTTAAGGAATTCTTTATACCTTACAACCTTCTGCTGCCACTGCAATGTTGAAAAATTCAAGGACAATTCTGTGGATCTTTCCCCTTATCTTTATGCAGCCCCTTATCTTCTAAGTAATGAGTGATTCCATAGGATAGCCTCAGGTGATTGGCTTCAGTTAAGAAGCTGCAGACTTTGAATGTTTCAGCAACAGGATGGGATGCATTAACCGAAAAGCAAATCTCACAGTACTGCTGTCACAAAAATGTGAGTAGAATTGCACATGCCCAGCTAGAGTACTCCGCTAAAAGGAGCATGAACCAGAACCAAAAGGACATAGTGATATCTGAAGGCCCCTCTGAAGTCCTGTGAAAAAGAAAAAAATGGAAAAGAATACTAACCAGTGAACAGTTAACCTTCTTCTCTCAGAGCAGAAACAAGGATCTTATTTAAAGCAGACAGCACAAAACAATTGTGCTATTAGGGACAAACTTTCCTTGAGTGCCTTAAGCATTCCTGTCATTTCATACCTGCCTAGTTTCGCCCACATTTGCCTTTAAATTGATACTGACTTCATCATAAAATTGGGAAAACCAAGGTTTTATCACTCACAAACACAGAAAACACTCAAAAAAGAAAAGCAAGAGAAACAACATATATGTCTATTTCATTTAGTTTTGATATCTGAGCACAAGAGCTGCTTCAGCCATGATGCTCCTCCAAAGCAGAAAGCACTTCCATGTGGAAAAATGATACACACCTGGATGTTATCATCCATTACAATCTCATATCTCTACATTTTGCTGAGTTTACATAAAATGTATACATGCTTTGAAGCCCCAGCTGACAACTGCTTCCTAGGGCTAAACTACAAGTTATAGGTGATGCATAGTTTGGGGCCTACCACATCCCCTCCCACCTCTTGGGTAACGCATGATGAAAGGAGCACATTGTAAAAGGAGCACAAAGATCTTATGTTTAGCTGTCCCCTCAGCCACCCCCCCCCCAAGTTTGAAAGCAGCAACTAATGGACTACAGTGGTGCAAGGAAATGCTTAGCATAAATACAGTCTGTGTGCACATATGTCAAAATTTACTGCTATGCTATATTTATCAAGGCTGAACTTCTCAAAGGACTTCAGTGACAGAGAACACTGTGTATACCGGCAATCCCCAGGTTCAATCTCTGGTAACTCCAGGTGTGGACGGGAAAGATCCCATCACAAAACCTGGAGTGCTGCTTCTAGTCAGTGTAGTCAATACTGAGTTAGATGAACCAGTGGACTGATTCCACTGAAGGCAGATTTCCAGGTAATCAAAGGAAAATTGTGGCATTGTGCAAAATGTCTTCAGCTGCCAACACATTTCTTAGGAAGCAAGAACCATCCAACATAATGCCTCCTGTTCTGTCTGCTTGTGGTCAGTCAGAGCATTTGTAACAACCTGTCATCAGCTGTCAGTGTTCTGGAGGCTTCTTACTGAAACTGTTGTGACAATCACAACTAGCTTTAGAGGACATTTTCAGGAATCTAGTCCTAGGGAATGCCAATATTTGGCTGCCTATGGGTGAAGGAACTACATCTGCAAGCTATGCTTTAACTGGGACTGTAACACCTGGTCCAAAGTTTTGCTGAAGTCAAATTTCTTGGAAGACCCTTGGCATCCTAGGGTAGTTGCCAAGGACCCAACATCATGAGGGAGACCACTGGGAAAGTTTGAACTTGGCCAAAAATGTTCCCTTCCTCCTCTTACCATGGTGGTTGGTGCTTCTCATGTGCTGGATTTTGCTTTTTCTACTGCTACTGCTTAATATAGGACATGGCATAGTAATCTCTGAGACTAGATCCTCCACATTAGGAGGGATCATGAGATCACAACCTTGCATTTGGAAAACTGAAATAGCTATAAATAAAGCCATTTTGTTGGATCATACTAGTTATGAAACTATGCAACACGGGGTTTTCCTGTAGCCATTTCATTGCAAAACTTTGAAATTTACATTTCTTTTTTTTAAATTTTACATTTATGCAATTCTTATCTATGCATGTTATTATTATTGTTACTAAAATCTTGCATATAAATTTTAAATGCACCATTAAAATAAAAGCATGAGAGTGTCTCCTTCTGTCATCTTCATTTCCAATATCTGTCTCAGCCCTACTCCAAGCAGTGTCGCTTCTAGCTTCGTTCTTAGGATGTTTTGACTCTTCCATTCAATATTTTTTTGATCCAAGGATATTTTCTGTAGCCTTCAATTTGGCTTAAATTTGGCACTTTGAGCTTCGAGTGGCCAGTAGAGGTCAGCTGCTAGATTTCCTGCTTGGACTATTCCCAAACAGCTTGTGGACACACATCTGCAATCTCATTTCTGTTACACATAATGTCTTTTTTTCCTTTCTCTTTCTTACAAAGAGATAAGCAGGTACTACCACAGACAATCAAAAATGTATCCATTCTAACCACAGAGTTCAGATCTTCAGCACTCAATTTTTGTGGTGAACCTCTGACTTAGCAGGGTCTGTGTGGAGAGAGGCCTAGGCTGGGAAAGACATCTGCAAGCCTGAGAAATGTGGCAAGTCTTGTAAACTGTACATTCAGGTTGTCAAAAAATTAATTTTTTAAATTTTTTTTTTTAAGGCCAGTGATTGATGACATATAGTTCTAAAAGAAGTCACCCCCATTTCAGACAATATGCATGCTTCACTGGTTACTCTTCATGTGGCATTGGGTACTCCACCTAGATGGAGTCCAAATCGAGCATGAATAATGGACAAAAACCAGCAGCACCTACAGCAATGTATTGGTTGGGAGGACAAACCTCTTCCTAATCACCAGCCAAGGACTAAAGAAGAAGAAGGAGAAGACAACAATGACAACTACGTATTCTGAAATGTAGTAAATAATCACAAAAAGTGAAAATGCAATACAGTGGTACCTTGCATAACAAGTGCCCCACAAAACAACTGACTTACATAACAAGCACTAACTCCCATTGGGAGTGTGCTCCTCTTAACAAGCTTGCTTCACTTAACAAGCCCCAGGCAACCTGAAAGCGACCTGGCTTTCACATCTGGGGATGTGAAACAGGAAGTGTTGCTTTCTAATGGGTGGCGTGCTAGGCAGCCCTGAAGCTCTGTGTGGAGCCTGTTTTAAAGAGCTGCTGGCCAGCGCACTGATGCCACTAACTGCCCCCTTGGGGGCACTTGCCTGGGGGTGCAAGAGGCAGCGGCCCCTAACTGCCCCCAAATGTCCCCATTGGCCTCCAGCCTCTAGCAGCATCCCAGGTAAGCCCCCTATCCTCCATGCAGCCTCCTAACTCAGAAGTACGAACTCAGACGTCTGCTCAGAAATAAGCCCCATTGTGTTCAGCAGAGCTTACTCCCAAGAAAGTGTCTTTAGGATTGCAGCCTAAGTCGACTTCATAGGATTATGCACATTGAATGCTTGTTTAGAAATTCAATCATGGTGTTTTGTCATCATTTTAACATACAGTTAATATTCTTATATGAATGTTTTTTGGGCTGTGAAACCAATCGTCTGAGTTTCCATTATTTCCTATGAGAAAATCCACTTCATGTAAAAAACATTTCATATAACAAGCATGCTTCTGAAATGATTTAAATGCGTTATGTGAGGCACCACTGTATATGCATTTTCTTTGCTGATTTTTGACCTCACTGCTGAAATATAAAACAGTAACCCTCTCCCCCACCCTGGTTTAATTGCTTCTATATTCTTGTCAAATATATACTCATCAGAGTGGTTCAGGCATAGCCTGCAGTATTACCTCATTCCCTCTGAAAATTACTTGGAGTTAATTGCCTAGCTTTAAGGCTTTGTGTATGAGAAAATATAATTCAAATTTACTCATGTCTAGTTTTGATTTTAAATGCAAATAAATCATGGGGAAAATACCCATGAATGAGGGCTCATATACAATTTCTATTCTTTTTAATGTGAGATGGAATGTCACACCATTTTTTTTACTGCAAGCTCTGTCTGGAGCATCTTTTTATCCAGTTCTCTGAAGATAGCTTTTTCTTAGTCTTTTAAGAGGTTAATCAGCTATGGAGAATCTATTGTTAAATCTTATAAAATAACTAGAATGAACTTGAGAGGCAAGCAGTCCAATTGAAATCTAGTGAATGAGATCATCACAGACAACCCACAATTCATGTGCAAAAATAGTATCTGAAAGTTGTGAGGAATGCCAACAGCAGCAGGCCTCTGTCAGTCTTGGAAGACTATGGTATCGTGCTCGGCGCTGCATATGCTGCATGCGAAGCACGAAAGCCTGGGTTGGATTGTTATGGAGGATATGCTGTTACCCAAGCAGCAAATCCCCCCTCTCCACGCCACTGAATTAGTCCAATGGGAAGGCAGAGCCAATATGATTGGATCCAGCTGGCGTTGCAGAGCTGGGCTAAGGACAGGAGCTCACCCTGTCTTGTGGGGCCAACCTGGGTCTCGAACCCTGGCCTGCTGGTTAACAAGCACAGTGTCTTAGCCACTTGCGCCACCCACAGCCCAGTCATAAGTAGTATTAAATATGTAATATAATAATAATAATAATAATAATAATAATAATAATAATAATAATAATAATAATAATAATAATAATAATAATAATAATAATAAACCAAAACCATTATAAGAGAGAGAAGGTAGCGTGAAGCAAAAACATGTTGAGTCCCTGCTGTAAGGAACAATGCACAGCGCAGTCAAGTTTGCAGTCCACTCTCCCAACAGCTTTACGCCTAGATTTCCAGGCAAACAAGACTGCCAAGATTGTTGCATGATGAAGATGGAGATGAAGATGGAGAGGCACAATGGAATGATAAGTGCTCCTCACAGTGGGGAGGGACTCATGCTGGGTCAGGGTCATGCTGGATCTGACCCATGGGCCCTGGTTTGGCAGACACTGGTCTAAAAGCTGAGTCTTCACCACCATAATCTCCTTGTCCCACTACTGTGCTCTATTAATAGCAGTGCCATTCCTCCCTCCCTGTACAAAAAGCGCATCTTACCCAGCAAACCCCAACACCTGCAGTAGGAGCAATCCGGGAAAACTATCAGTCCAGAAGACACAGTCCACTCCAGTAAGGCAAGGAAAAACACCCAGTTCATCCGCACTCACTGAGAAAAGCAACACACTGTCAAACCTAGCAATGCAACTGTCCACCATGCCATCAGAGGAGGATCCCCTTATGTCTAACAAAGGCCTGGGACCAACTCCTAACCAATATGACTACCATTCATGCCCATCCATACCCTCATTAGAAGATGAATGGGGAAGGAATGGGGACCTTTGCAATGATGTAAAAAAAATCACCACTTTTTAAAGAAAAAATGTTTCTTTTTTAAAAGATCTTTTCCATGGATAGAACACAGGTAGCTCTTATGCTCCTGCCCACGCTGTTTATTATTTTGATCTTGTAACAAAGGTGCTGCAGTGTCTTTTCTTCCTGTATAGACTCTTAGTTTAGTTGTTTGTGATTCATGTATGTTGGTTTGACCTTTGAGATAATCTCAATACCTAGTAGCCTATTTTAGTCTCTAAAGAATGTGCTACAGCCTATAGCAAGTAAAACATATACAGTGGTGCCTCACATAAAGAGCTTAATTCGTTCTGGAGGCATGCTCTGTAAGTGAAATGCTCTTTAAGTAAAGCAGATTTTTCCATAGGAAATAATGGAAACTCAGATGATTGGTTCCACAACCCCCAAAATATTCAGATAAAAATAAATGAAGACAAAACACTGGAATTGAATTCAAAACATGCATTCTATGTGCATGATCCTGTGAAGTCTACTTTAGGCTGCAATCCTAAAGACATTTTCCTGGGAGTAAGCCCCATTTAACACAATGGGGCTTACTTCTGGGTAGACATGGTTAAGAGTTTGCAATCAAAGAGTAAGCCCATTTAAGAGGCTGCAATCCTGGGACTAAGCCCCATTTAACACAATGGTGCTTACTTCTGAGTAGACATGCTTAGGAGACTGCAATCAAAGACACTTTCCTGGGAGGTTTACCTGGGCTGCTGCTGGAGGTTCAAGGTGGTCGGTGGGGGCAGTTGCCTCTGGCACCTCCAGGCAACTGCCCCAAGTTGGGGGCAGTTAGAGGCAGCAGTGCTGGCCAGCAGCCCTTTTAAAGAGCCTCCATGCGAAGCATCAGGGCTGCATAGCATGAGTGCCCGTAGTGCGCCTGCTTGTTAAGTGAAGCAAAACTTGTTATGTGAAGCAAGATTTCTTGGAAATTTTTGCTTGTTATGTGAAATGCTTGTTAAGCGAGGTACCACTGTACTGAACACATCATCCTGTAGACTGGTAGAGAAAGTGGTATATCAGTGACTTCTACAACAGCCTTCAGAACTACCTCCATGACCATGACCACCTCCATGACTTTTTCCAGGACATGACCTCTTTTTTAGCCTTCTGTCCTGGAAAAAATCTTCACTGTGCTCCATTTTGTGCTACATGCAGTAGGCAGCATGTAGCCTTCTTGTAATTAATAAATTATATGAAATTTAACTTATCGTGGCATCCATCAGTCTTGAAAGACTATGGTATTGTGCTCAACGCTGCATGCGAAGCACGAAAGCCTGGATAGATTGATATGGTGGATAGGCTGTTACCCAAGCAGCAAATCCCCCCTCTTCACGCCACTGAAATAGTCCAATGGAACGGCAGAGCCAATACGATTGGTTCCAGCTGCATCACAGAGCTAGGCTAAGGATAGGAGCTCACATTGACTTGTGGGGACCCAGATCTCAAACCCTGGCCTGCTGGTTAACAGGCACAGAGTCTTAACCACTTGTATCACCCACAGGAATAGTTTTAAATTTAATAAATAATGCAGTGTTTAAAATCACCAAATGAAAGCAATATGTATTTGATGAAAAAATATGCTTTTTCATCATGTCCCATATTTTTCTTGGGTACTGTACATTTCAGGAGGATCTTGCCCTCTTTTCTGGTTATATGGTCACCCTACTATATGGAATCCTATGGACTCCATGGCATCCTAATTCCAGAGAATATTATCAGAAGAAAGTACTGTCGAATGCATATTACTGCTCACATTTTCTAAGGAATCTGACCATTAAATGGTCATACAAGAACAGCAGACTGAGGAGCTTCAAAAGTCTAGCTTTCTAAAATGCTAAGCAATACCACTATACTTTTAATAAGTAGTTTTATCCAACACCAACATAGATTGCAGCACACAATCTAGCATAGATCCACCACATGTGGTAAGAGACAGATGTCAGAGGGGTGCATTATAAATTTCAATTTTGCATGCCATCAGGAAACCCACTTCAGGAAGATCTGCAATGGCATTTAAAAAAACTGTGGCTTGTTTGTGATAAACAGTTCAGATGGCCTGGTGGTTTGCCACATAGGGTGAAAACACAATATCTGGTAACAAATAAAACCAATTCTGTGAATCAGACCACAGCTCACATTTTATATGGCAATATAATTCACATACTTGCAAGGCCTGTTAAGAACAGTCCGCATTACACAACGCAAGGAGGACTACTTGGCTGACATTTTAGGAATGGAAACAATGTGATTTGATTCAGTTCTTTAAGTACTTGTGTGATATGACTAACTGGGTGTTTGCTGCAACCAGCCACGCTTTCCTTGTGTGTGTCTGCTGTGCATTGACAAACAAATGCTTTCAACATTTTACATTGTTTACTGATTTTAGGTTGTTTACTGATGTTACATGTGGAAGACTTGCCAACGTTCCATCATGTTGTAATTCAAATACATCCTCACTTGTGCAAAAAAAAGTTAAGGTAGAAGTAATACTCCACAGTTTGCTCTGCTAGTTGTGACTGACTCTAGGGTGTGGTGCTCATCTCGGTTATAAGGCTGAAGAGCCAGCGCTGTCTAAAGATGCCTCCGTGGTAATGTGGCTGGCATGATGAAATGCCAAAGTGAATGGAAAGCTGTTATTTTTCCACCAAAGTGGTACCTATTTGCATTTCCATGCTTTTGAACTGCTAGGTTGGCAGGAGATGGGCAAGAAACAGGAATTCACTCTGCCTAGAAGTACTTGGGTCTCAAAAGCGCCAACCTAGCAACCTTTAGGTTGACAAGCACAGTATCTTAACCACTGAGCCACTTGTGCTACTGTCTGTATAACATTGGCAAATAAACTCAGATTTGGCTTCTAATGCTTTCTTTGACCCACTTCCTTTAACTTTTTGCTACTTTTCATCTGTTTATGAATCATTTTCAGTAAACTCAAGGATAGAATGTGAGAAAAGAAATAAAAGTGAGTTAATGCTGTGGTCTTCAGCAACTATCACCTTTCAGTTCTAAAGGAAACAAATAAAGACTATCAACCACAGATAACACCTACACTGAGTATTCTCTTCTTATACATACATGTCAGTGGAAGTTGTAGATATTCCCTGATCCTTTGGGGAAGGGAATTCTTTATTGATTTATTTTGCTATCTCAACTACTTTGTGCACTGTTTTTAGTAGTTAAGGTTAAATAAATGATCCAACCCTGTTTGTTTCGACAAGTATATTGTATAATTCATAATTTTCCACTTGTAGCAAGGAGTTTCTTTACTCCCCAAATTCATAAATATGGGAAAAGTTAAAAGCTGCTAACATAAAAATAATGTTGAAATGGGAATTCAAATGGGATCCTTCTAGTAACTGGGCAGGTTTCAGTTTTTTAATTGCAAAAGCAGGTTGAATGGTACTGTTTTTAACACTTGTCATTCCCCTGGCAAATGACATACATGCATGCAAATGCTGGGCAAGTCTTGCATGTTTTGCTGTCCTAGCAGCATCTTTGGTCACTAGTGAGGCTGATGTGGAAACACCCCACCAGCTTTTGGTATGACTAGGTCTGCATGATCACCAACCAAACACTGTACAGAAGTTTGTCGCTACTGATAAGTGAATGTTCACTGTGGTTCTTAGCATTCAGGCAAGTAACCCAAGTGGTAAATAAGATGAGTCATTTCAGCTTCAAAAACTTTCCCATTTGTTAGCTCCAACAAAACAGCAACAAAACAACAAAAAAGTTGTTTTTTTTAACAACAAAAAAGTTAAAAAACTTTTTTCCCCAAAGATAGCCACACTCAAATTTCTTGTTCAATCAGAGAAACCAATGATACCATGAATGATACAATGCAGATGGTAATGTTATCTCTGTGACACAATATTTTCACAGAATGAAAACAAATGCCTGCTTATAGGTTTCTGGAAACTTATGGATTCTGGAGACAGGTTAGAAGCTTTGGAAAATCCCAGAACTGGGTATCAGAGCAAGTACTGAGTTTTTTGGACTCACACCTCAATCCTAACCCCTGGACAGGCTGGCACAAGTTCCAGTACAAGCTCTGAGCTGGTTTGGGGGTCTGACAATAGTGCTGTAAGGCACAACTGCACCACTCCTGGAGGGGTTAGACCAGTGTGTAGTCATGTGCCGGCCTCCCTATGCCACCACAGGAATGGAGAGAGTGGGTGAGTTGTGCTGGCCTGAATTGACTGCACCCTCAATGGGATGGAATAAGGGTTGGGAAAAAGAGAAGGGAAAAAATTACACGGCACTTGTAGGACAGTTACTGATGAGGATTTGCATTTAAAAAAGCAAATCAGATTTGAATATTGTAGCATCTGCCAGGAACTTATTCACAGCACCCTTCTTTGAGAAGTTCACCAGGCAGCCATCATATCTCACAGCTAAACTAGTTCATAGGAATATTAAAGCTACTGCAGAGATTCCACCGTACTTGATAAAGGAAAAGCAGCCAGTCAATACTGGCCAAGTGAATATAGGTTCAACCTTGTTATACATGAATTTTTATGCATGGATTTGACTTAACATGAATGATACCTGCAAAACCCAATTTTTACATCTGCTTTTCTACTGTTGTAAAGAGGTAGTCATGCAAGCAATCGTACCATTTTTCAGGACCCTGAAAAACCCCTGTAGCTATTGAAGCACTCCCTTAATCCAGTAGTCACAACAGAGGAGTTAGAAACCTGAAAGTGGGTCTTTAAACCTATTTTTCCATTGTTTTCTTTATACACATTTTTTTTTAACCACAGAAGTTTCCAGAACAGAATCTGGTGGATAACAAGGGACACCTGTCCACCTCACAAGAAATCTCAGGGCTGATGTCCCTGCAATGCTGTCCTGTTATTACAGATCAGGATAGGGGTGGGCAGACATTTTGGCAGGAGGGCCACATCATCTCTCTGATACTGCATCAGGGGCTGGGAAAAAAGGAATTAATTGACATTTCAAATTTGAATAAATTTACACAAATGAGAGATGGAACCTCTCCACATTAGAGATGGAACCTATTTCAATGAATGAATTTTATTGAGCTAATTTTAATATACATGAGAACTATAAGATAAGCATATAGAGCCACAGGAGAACTACCAATGGTTTGCCATACACATCTTGAAGCGTGAAAACATACAGACCAAGCCAGAAAAACATGAAGACATAAGCTGTTCAGAGGTGATGGGATGTTTTTAAAATAATGCCTAGGGGAATATGTCACTAGCTCCAACAGTCTCCAGATTGGGGGCTCCCTGCAGGCCAGATGGGGGGGGGTCTCTGAAAGTTGGCCCCTGGACCAGGGTTTGCCCACCCCTAGATTAGGACTTGAGGCTGAAGAGGAATGAAATGCAGAGCAGGAATATTAATCTGAGAGTCATCAATACAGCAGCCACCTACACATACTCGCCACTCTGCATCTCCTCATCATAGCTGCATGGAGAGGAGAAGGGCACACTCAGAGGAGAGCATAAACTTTCATATCAGCTATTCAAATGAAACTTCTGTGCATCTCGGAGGATACGACAACAGCAGCTCAGTAGCTGCTTTCACTCCGCTATCAGACTGTGATCAACATCTACTCATTTCAGAATTTTGGTGGACTGTTTCTCTTTCTCACTTTTGCTGCAGTCAGATGGTTTCAGCCCACCGCCATAACAACAAGGAAATAAGGGAAAGTTAATACAGTACTACCTACGCTTGGGGTTTTATTATTACTCGCTCCTTCCCACACTGTCCCTAACATGAATTTAGGAGAAATACCTTTGAAGCTATTTGCGTCTGACCGCATTTGCAGCAGATATAAGCTTTTCTCTGACATGATGAGAGTGATAAGGAGTACTATACGCAACTGAGTCCTGAAATGACGTATGGAATGAACCTATAAGTTGCTGGGTCAGCACAAAAAGTAACTGTTTCATCTGAATTAAATGTTACAGTTACTTGCATTGCAGTCCTATGATAAACAGTTCAACCCAGGAGGATGTAACAAAAAATTCAATTCCTGACATTGCCAAATATGCTGGGAAAGACCCTTATTCAAAATACTGAAGAGCCTCTATCAGTCAGTGCACCGAACACTGGGGTAGATGGATCAATGTTATGACTTGGAAGAAGGAAACTACCTGGGTAAACAAATAACAATATATGGACAAGTCCCGACAGGAGACCAATACTGTATGATAGGAAAGTGGGCACAGAGTTCTTAAAAGCAATATCTTACGAGTATCTTGTACTCTCAAACACTATCTTAACATGCTTGAATACTAGGACTGAGGTTAGTTTAACTCCATTAACAACAACAACAACAACACAACAATCAGTTCTAGCCCAAGGCTTTTTCAGGGCTCAACAAAGGATGGGGTGGGTTGTGAGAAGATGAGAGATGAAGTGGCACTACAGTATTTTGTTAACAGCTGGCATTCTTCTTTCCTTTTGTACAAGCTATAGCTGACAGGCAAACAGTAGCCCAAAAAGTTTCATCGGTTTCCCTAAACTGTCACTGTTGTGACACTGGCACACCCCACTCTCATGTCTGTACACAACTGCAGTAATAGGATGCAAAAATGAGGCCAAGTAAGAAGTGTAACAGGTGAGGTTACTGCTAGTTTCTTGTACCGTAAAGAGACAAGGTGTGCACTTAGCTTGTAAACATAAAACTCTCAGGGCAGAGAAAGGAAATTTAATGTAGTCCCTCTGGAATCTCTCTTTGAATCAATTATTTACTGTGGCTGATTTCAAAGATAGCCATTGTTTCCTAGCAAGGTTGATAAATTTGCACTTGTTTCACTTTTTAGGTCTGTGCATGTAAAGACAAGAGCACGTAGATGGTTCAGTAGGAAAACAAAATGTAGTGTGGATGTAGCAAAAAAAGGTCAAAAAATTTGTCAGATGATATTTGTGTTGCCACAACCATTAAAGGAGATAACTGAACAGATTATAACTATTACTGGTCAAGAAACACTACTAAATGAAACTTCTGATCCCACTACCTAATATGTTTTCACATCTACTTTTAACAGAAAATGACCTTACTCTGCATGCTTTCTTAACTATAAGGAAGCCCTACTGCTCTCAAAATAAGCTTCATTGCATTAAACATTCCATAACAGTGCTGCAAATTAAAGCCATCATTTTAAAAGCCTGAATTTTTTTTAAAGTCTGGTGTTGAACAGTGCATCACTGCAATTTCTCCTCAAAGGCTATATTGCTTTAGCAGAAAGAATAAAAGGGATATTCCTGACATTTGTTTAAAAAACTGTATAGTCACCTTCTGTAAATATTCCAACTCTTAAAGATTTACAACACAAGATCTGTTACTGTATTCACAATTTTGGTGATATCTATGATAATGTGTTATCAGCAGTTCATTTTATAGAAAGATGTTTAGGCTGCAAAAGTAACTTTGCTCCCCCAGATTAGCAAAAAAGTACCATCAAGCTTTTCTTTTTAAACCCAACATGGATTTAAAGCCCAATCCTTTGGGCTTTGCATGGATACTTGGTTGTTGCAAACATGCCGTAAGGTAGCACAAGTGTGGTAGTGCCAGCAAAGTGCTAATTTTCCACTCTGTGGAGTCTGTAGCAACTGTGGATGGTGGAGGTATGTCAGGGGAAGGAAGAAAGGTAGTATTCAGAGGCATCCTGGAGGGCATTTTGCCCTTACAGAGGCTTTTTTCCTGAACCAACAAAGGAGGTGGTATAAGAATGAGTAGTCCCATTTACAGGGCTGTTAGATCTCAGTTAATATCCTCCAAGATATTTCAAATATTGAATTCAGATTATTAGTTGTTTAGAGAAATGAAGACTCCAAGAAGCAACATGTAAACAGCTGGAAGAAAAGGTTTTTATTCCATTTATCAACTAATAATCTAAATACAGTACTTGAAATGTCCCAGCTCATTTCTATAAACATAGTGCAACTAATGGAAAACAGGAGAAAACTGCAACACTGCTAAAGTTCATTTTGTACTGAAATCTTATTTCCTTGCTCCTAAGTGTACTTGACACAGACTTAATGGCATTTATTCCTTCTTGTTATAAACAAAACACCGTTCTGAAAGTATGGAAGGGAAATAAGAAATCTCTTGTTTGATTCATGGGGGTTTCGATTCTTCCAACATCAGAAGGGGTGAAACTTGATTGCTTCACACTTGATTGCTTGAGTTCCTCTCAATCTGACACTCACACATGAATGTTGAGGGCATGCTCCTTTCTAAGCAAATGCCGTGAGGTGAGCGAGGGATGACATGAGCAAGCAAGGATCTCCATTCCTGGTGGTGTTACATAAACTCTACAGGAAAGCATCAATTCAGGCAACAGTGTTCACAGTTCTGGGGAATCATATGCCTTCAGTTATCTCAGTCACACTCAGTTCACCCTGTACAAAAATGAACACAGCTTTGATTCAGAAATTTTGGTTCCACCATCATATCTGGTACTCCAAAACCAAAACAACAGGCCTCAGAAGCACTGCAACTAATGCAAGTTTTGGCATTTGCATTGTTAGATACAGTTATACACAAGTAGGATTGAAAAGTCACAATGATGCTGCATTTTCAGAGTGCCAAAGGATGAAGCCATGGCTTTTCCCATTACACTTGTTTATCTTTATCTGTACATTCACTATTTTTCATTTATTGTTCTATGCACATTAAGACGGCACACATTGCTCTTTATCCATGCCAAGATTTTCAATATAAGGGTTGGGAATGGTGGGTGGAAAGAAAGGATAATGTCCCTTGTGGTCTACATCCAACTTTACCCGATGTGTAAATTTTCTGTAGGGTAATTCATTGCCAGACCACTGTAGCTGAGTGGTCAGACAGTGAGGGGAGTAGGATGAGGGGTGGGAGAGCTCAGAGGACTACCAGTCTAACAAGAAGTTTCTTGTGTCCAGAGGTGTTGAGACCCACTATAAGTCAAATCCATGGGTCCCAAATCCAAAAAGAGGGCCAAACTGTATATTCTATTCTGGCTTTCTGGTCTATAACCCAGTCCATTTGGGGTAAAGAAAAGCAGAAATATGTATATTTCACTTTACATTAACATGCACCATTTAAATCTTCCAGTGATAAGTTGGAATGGGCTGTAGCTCAGCAGAGATCAGAATGTTTCTCTCCAAATCAGGCAAAGGAAGATTCCTGTCTGAATTCCTGGAAAACTATTGCCTGCTGCTGTCAACAATATTGAGGAAGATGGAGCGATGACTTGACTCAGCTTACTGCATAAAACCACTGCCATTTTTGAACTTCCCAAGTTTAATTGAACATTTCATTTTGAATGTCTGAATCTGAGGTAATGATTGTGTCCATACTGATTTAAATCCCCACTTTACCTGCAGCATTTTTCATAAAACTCATGACTGATTATGAGCAACTCCAAGATGTTTTTTAATTATGTAAAAAAAACCCCGAGACAAGCAAAAGAATCCTCCTTCAAGGCCTCATTCTAGTACTGGTTGATGATTTTTGCATTTCAGTTGTTGCAATTGTAAAGTTCCTTTGTTGTTTTGTTTTCATCAAACTCATCAGTGATGACAATGAAGCAAACATAGGAAGTGTTAATAAAAAAATGAATCATGCTGTTTCTTTCAAATCAGGCAAGGACCTCTGTTTATGCGTAACACAGTTTAATGCATGTTGTGCTGCAGGCAATGCACAGGATGAAAAAAAATTTTCCTGGGCATGTGATTGAAAAACACTTCTGTACAAGTTAATTTCATAATAGGCAATGGCTCTGATCCGTACATATCTGCTGAACAAGTTTCTATTACATTACACACTATGCCAATACAATGTCAGGCTAATGAGAACTCTTTACAAGGGAATTTAAGGAAATGTATTGCTTGAAAGCAGAGAACACACATAGGAAAATACTGTCACAGATACTTGATCCACTGTTGACTTCGGGAAGAATGTCAGGCTTCAAAAATCAGTTTTTTGAACGATTAGAAAAATCTTAATGATTTTATTATAATATTTGTTAAAGGGTTATATTCAAAGAGTGGGGGAGCAGAACCCTGCAACTTCTATAACAGGAGCAGTGTCATCATGAACAAGAAATTGCAGTGTTGCCTTTGAAACCTATATAGCTCATGTTACATTAAGATCACAACTCTAAGCAAATGTACCCTAACATGTAACCTGCATAATCTAGTACACTAATATGCATATCATTTAATCCCATTTTACAATGTTTATACATTTGTATTAAAAACTACTGGAGCCAACACCAAGAATTTGAGATGAAATGAGATCTGCACAGACGTTTCAAGCAGGCCTCCGTCAGTCTTGGAAGACTTTGGTATCGTGCTCGACACTGCATATGCTGCATGCGAAGCACGAAAGCCTGGGTTGGATTGTTATGGAGGACAGGCTGTTACCCAAGCAGCAAATCCCTCCTTTCCACGCCACTGAATTAGTCCAATGGGAAGGCAGAGCCAATACGATTGGATCCAGCTGGCGTCGCAGAGCTGGGCTAAGGACAGGAGCTCACCCTGTCTTGTGAGGCCAACCCGGGTCTTGAACCCTGGCCTGCTGGTTAACAGGCACAGTGTCTTAACCACCCACACCACCACAGCCCAGATGTTTCAAAATAGCAATAAGAGGCAAGAGAAGAATATGAAGAAATTACAAAAGTTAGTGGGGTGTATAGAGGTGAATGCTGGGAGAATGCTCCTGCACCGCTACACCACGGATGAGTAGAAAGATGATCCTAACACTGGTGCAATATAGTCACAAGAACTAGACTGAAATGAAAAAACCAATGCCTCAGCCAACGTATATTGGCATATGTGACAAATAATTGCAGGTCGTATTCATATACAAATTTTCTTTTTCCAGCTGCAGCAAAATCCCAGTTTGTAGGGACTGTATGTTTTAGCCACATACTGTAATTTGGAGTCAGGTGTAGCACCCCTGTAAACATGTCTATGTGGCTGAAATTCAAAATATTAAAACTACAAAAGATGTTAGAAATTCAAGGACAGATTGATGGGTACTGCATCAGAAATCAGAAATAACTATGGGGGTTTTTTGGGAGGGCGATATAGGTTTTGCCAGTATTTCATACAAAACAGTCATCTTGGCCCTGCCAATAAATAATACTAATCTGTGCTAACCCCTTTTCCCCTAGTTTCTGTAATAAAGTCTGTCTCTCTCTCTCTCTCTCTGGTATAGAAAAATAGATAATCCCCTTTAGAGTCAAATGAATTTTTTACTGACACCCTGCAGCAGAGGAAAAAAATGATAGGCACTCCCCTTGTTCTTCACTTTCAAGGATGTCATGTTTACAAAGAATGCCACCGTTACTAATCCCAGATGATACCATAGGTCTGCCTGGAAGAAATTATCATTTTCTTGAGATGCAGAATTACTTTCTTTTCACCATCTAATACCCTCCCCTTTTCTCGCCCATTGAAAGCAAGCTTTATTGTGCTGAGCAAAACAAATATTTTAATTAAAATGTAAAATGTCTCTTGCTGATGAATTCGAAAAGAGCCCTCTCCAAAATGGAAATGCACATTTCCCCCCCTTCTGCATTTTTCTCTGATCTCTTGATGAGAATGGCTGAATTAAAACCTGTGCTTGGTGGATTTACATAAAATTAGACAACCAAGGAAATTAAGAGAAAATTGAATGAATTCTGCCTCTCTTGTATGTGATGCTTTTTTCCAGATTGAAGGAAGTGAGGCTTGAATTAATATTTTTTTGTGTATGTATTCAGCATCACTTAACCCAACTGTCAGCACAGCAGCAGGAGAGAGTGAAACAAAAACTTGTGCATTTGTTAATAAAGATTTCCTACTGCAGAACGCAAATGCCAATATTACACAGATTAGACAAGGTTCCTAATTAATCCGGTCTTTCCACTTGACTTTGTGATTTTTGGTAAATGCTACCTTATTCTGGAGCCTTGCTTGTTAATCTTCTCTGCAGGCACTCCTCATGGGACAGGATGCCTCTGCTCCAATGCCAGAAGCTTTCTAGGAAGGCAAGTAGATGTAAATACCACTCTTTTCCTTGCATACTTTCACTTTTACTGAGTACATTGGGTAACAAGAGGTTATGTCCTTCATGTACCACAAAAGCTGGACATTGTAGCAAAGGTACTGGGAAATGCAGGGTGGCTTCAGGGACTGGCCAGGTGGGGCACTAGCTGAAGAGCTAGTCTTCAATGGACCCACCTGGTTAAGCTTCAGGTAAACCCTTTCATTTTCATTATATGTGGCAGTGCTTAATGTCTATTATTAGGGACCCCAAGGCACAACTTTGCCCCAGCTGCCTGCATCAGCTGCCTGCATCAGCACTGAGCCTGATTAATATATTCATGTGTGATGGTTAAGAGCTGAAGACCAAGCAATGGCTGGTAATAAGAGCATCCCTTCAGGAGGGCAGAGGTGGGGCCACCCAATCCCCAGATGGCCAGAAATACCTAAACTTCTGGTCACTTCCATGACAGAGCAAATACTCTCAATGAAGAGCTTAGAAATCTGGCATTCTCAGACACAACAGAGGAAAAAAATCCTATCTTAAACTTTGAAGAGGTGCTATCAGCCACTGCAGTCAATACAGAGTCAAGTGGACCAATGGACTAACTCAGTGCAAGGCAGTCTCTTATGTTTTATGTTACAACAAACAATATTTGGGAACTGACACTTGCACAATTCCCTTTTCCCTTCCTTGTGGACCTCATTTTCTTCCCTCACCACCTTGTTTTCACAAACCATTATTTGCATTTATTCTGCAAATGGATACTTTGAGGTGAGCTTCCATTTCAGTATGCAGTTTCCTAAGAGTTTGCAGATCTGGATGCAATGAACTTGCATGAAGAAAGCAATGAAAGACAGAATCAGATTACGGTAGGTAGGGGAAGAGAGTAGCACATGAGGATGAGACTGTGGTATGTATGTAAGAAACTGCGCAAGGAACAACTACTGTCATGATCGATCATATATCTAATATAATCAGTCTTATATTGAGTAATTGTTCCTACTCCCTCTAGCATAGCATCTTTCCAGGGACATTTTGCTGGTGTCTCCCTTGTGCTTCTTTTAAGACTGTGTGCCCTTTAGGGACTAAGAACCATCATCTCAATACGTTTGCTGGGTCAACCATTTTGATAACTTGTTGTTGAAATGCAGTGTTGAAATATTCTAAATCAAATATCGCTATTGCATTGGTTCCCCAAAGTAACTATCCTTTAATAATCACAGGTACTCAATTTGTATCATAATCGATTCTGGATACCAGAGCTCAATCTCTGGGTTTATGCAGAGCCCCCAAGACAATATAAGACTTTCCTGGAACAGTTTACAATCCAAATTTCAATGGTGGAAGAAACTATGGAGAGAGGGGAAGAAAAGAAGACAGAGGCTAAGCAAGAGAGTGAGAGAGTACTGTATGGGGGCGGCACAAGTGAGAAGAAAATACTGAAGTAAGCTGACCTATTGCTGTATTTGATCTATATATAAGCTTGGGTATCACAAGCTGCCTCCATGCTCCTTGTCTTTTGTCATCTGTTTTGAAAACTAATGACATGCTGCTTATTTGTCCACGTAGCCACACCTCAAGTAAGTTAATAACACTGATAGTTGTTTGTACGGCATTGTTAGTGCACTCATTCTCTGCATTAATTAATACTTTAAAAGAAAGAGGCAGCAGTGACAAAATAAAAGAAATGGCTGTCTTGAGGGGTGCCAAGGAACTCAATTTTAATATTAATTCATTTGGGAAAGAAGAACACTAGTCTGACTATTGCAAGTATTCAGATTTCACAACAAATGGTTTCACTTCCAGTTAGCCTCCTGATCAATTGTGACAGACTATCAAAAAAGTAGGTAGAAATTTTTCCAGGGTAGAATTTGGATTACTAAATAACACATCAAAACTATGAGAATCCTGGATGCTGATTCTCTTATAATAAGATGAAGGATTTATATGCAAATGTATATTCTTTTCTTTGGTATTTCAGGCTCAGTACAAGACAGCTCCAAATACATACAATTTATAGTATAAAAAGATGCATCTACACACACACACACACACAAATATGCACACACAAAGATAATGAGGATGTTCAGGTATAGAACTTGCACAGAGGATGTGATCAAAAGTAATCCCTCAAAGAATGCAGGGAAGGTGGTCTGCACTACACTGCACTTCTTCATTATGAACATAGCCCTAATCTTTTCCTTCAGACTTTCAGATGAAAAGAGAAATTGTATGTGGTATTTGTGTGTGGGCTGGCTAAGCTTCCGATTCAGATTTGCTGTTTTATTTTCAGCAGCCATTTTAACATCACCATTTTCAGAGCATATTTTTCATTAACGGATACTAAACCAAAGACGAAAACCAGAGCAGTATGAGTGGGAACTACACAGGACTCTAATTTCCACAGCTCTATAGATTGTAGTATCAGCAGAGATAGTGGTATTATTAGGCCAACTAGCAGGTGAGTAGGACCCAGATCTCAGAGGGATACAGGACTGAACATTGAGGAGCAGGATTTTATACAAATCGGTATTTTTATAGCCCAATCCTACCTAAATGATCACATAGTGATGCAGTGGCACCAGAGTGCTTACTACTGAAGCCTTGTCTGCTGAAGGTTTCCTCACAGTTAAGGGGACATGTGCATCACTTTGCTCTGGGGGAAAGGAATTAAGATTGGACATGTGCTGCCACCGCTAATACTATTCCCTCCTGGGCCTGATCTACTCCCCTCTCCATCCCTGGTTCCACCCTGTTCCATCCACTGCTTCCCAGTTAATGACCATCTTCACTCTGTACAACCATCTTCTTGTGCTCACTTGCTCTGGTGGCTGTCTATGGATTTGCTGCTGTGTAGGTGTCCAGCGGAGATCAACAGAAGCTGCTTTGCAGCCGTCATAAAATAGCCTCTGCAGGTGCAATACTAGTTAACACAGGAGAGGAAGAATAAGATTGCACTGTTAACCAACGTGAAAAAAAATGTGCCTGATAGTTTATGTATTTTATAGTGGCCAATTATGGTGTGCTAATGGAGTCCCTGAACTGGTCCCCAGGGCTCCTTTTAAAGCACACTTTTGAGAAATGCTGAGTAGATAATCAAAGCTAGAAAGTTAATAAAAGATTGTTGGTACTCAAAATAAATTTAGCAGTTTCACCCTTTGTGCTTTCCATTTTTTCTACAACACTCGTGTATATGTGCGTGCGCACAGGCATGCTTACAAATAATTACTCATGTCTAGGATGCAAAATAGCTTTACATCAGCCCTAAATATCAGATCCCAATCCTAGTCTGGCAGCATTTGAGACCATGTAGGTTGTAACCAAACCTCTCCCCACAAACATACAAAAAAGCCACCAATGTAGGGAAATCACACCTTCACACCCTGGGCCATCCTCTTCACTCTCTTTGTGGTGCTCCATTGCTCACATGGAGGAACACGTGTGAGGTGGGACAGTGCATTATTTTCGGAAACAAATCAACATGTTTCTGGTTTGCAATGGCAGGACAAACTGTTGTATTCAGGTGCAGATCAGCCTCCAAATTTTGCTCTCCTTCTCTTCCCTTGGCTTAAAAGCAAAACAGCTGCAGGCCTGCATTGGCAGTACCATCAGGAAGCTGTTAAACCCTGTTGCTTTTTTGTAACTAAAGTTTCCAGCACCTGTGTGGAGCACACTAGTCAGAAAGCAGAAACCCAAATCAAAGATGTGGTGAAAAAAATGTGACTTTCCCTGCTTAATATACGAATATGTCTGTCAGTGCACAAGAGTGCCTCAATTATTAAGGTGAAATGGAAAAACAACTCTAATATTTTATGGTCTTAAGAACATAAGAGCTTCTGCTGGATCAGGTCAGAGGCGCGTCTAGTCCAGCTTTCTGTGTCTCACAGTGGCCCACTAGATGCCTTCAGCAGCAGTTAGGCCAACCTAGAGGTCTTTTAGCCCTGTGGATTTGGCCCAATTCTCAGATCAGGATAAGGCCTACCTAGGCTAGTTTAGGTGGGCCATTCTCTCAGGCCTAAGTCAGGATCACACCCAAAAGCAAGGTTTGGGTTCATGGAACCAACTTTATAAAGCCATATTTACTTGAATCTAATGCTCACCCTTTCCAGCCAAATTTAGTCTCCAAATCAGAGTGCGATTCAATGGCGTGTTAGATTTGAGTAAACACGGCATTTTGATTATAAGTATAGGATGGTATTTAGTTTAACAGTTTGCAATATTGTAAAAAAATGAACACAAACCTATTAAGTAGTGCAATTAAGTAGTGCAATTATAAAGTAGTGCAATTAAGTAAAAATCATAACATAAACCCATTGTCATATAACTCGTTGTATGCATTGAAATTAAATTTTGCACATGCTTTGCAGCTCTGCATTACAATCACCAGTAAACATTTTTACTCTCAAGCCTTTTAAAATAGGGGTACACATTAGTTTTGCTGGTGCATTAGATCGAGAAAATACGGTATAAAAAGACTTTACTGCTTATAAGGCATAGAAATCAAGAGGACCATCCTAGGTTGCTATCCTAACATCCCTTGCGCTCATACAGTACTGTCACAAATACAGCGTAAGAAATGTTTGTGCCAAATTAGGAGTTTGTAGGCTTGCACAAGGAGTTGCACTGGCCTCCCTGCACCAATTCCAGCCTTAGCAGAGTTAGAGCACAATCCTAACCATATCTACTCAAAAGTAAGCCCCACTGTGTTCAATGGGTCTTACTCCCAGAAAAGTGTCTTTAGGATTGCAGCCGAAGTTTCAACTGGCTGACACAGGGATTTGGGTGTGTGTGTGTGGGAAGGGCAGGTGATTTGAGTCTGTGGGTGGGGTGTGCGGCCATGATCAAAAATTGTGCTGAATCCTAACCCATTTCCTAACCCCAGGCAGCCTGGGGCAGTCCTGGCCTGCTTGGATTTGCACCTTGAGGTGTCACAGATCTGAATAGCACCATTGGGACTTCATTGGCTCTCCCTGAGGTACATGGAAAAGTTTCCCCTTAGGGTAATCCATTGGCTGTGCAAAACATGCATTGGATACAGGCTGGTCTGCTTGTTTCCAGCACATTAGGACTGCACCCTCATTTTCTAATTTCCTTTGAAAGGGAAAATGGTAAATATCTTAATATTTACTGTTCCTATACTGAAGGTTTTTAAACTAGTTATCAGATTTTGAATTGGCACATGTTTGATGCAGAATAAGCCCATTCTACCACACATGCATTTATGTGCCATGCACCTGAACATTAACTCATTTATGCAAGCATCCTAATGAAGTGATAGCAACTAAGTACTCACAGGCTACATGCACCTAGCTTTTAAACCTAATTTGAATCACCTTTGTTTTATTAAACTAATTGGTTCAAGAAATGCTGAACAATAAATCTGAGCTCATATAAAGCATCAATTACATGCAAAAAAAGTGCACCCACTCCTGACTCCACCCGTCTCTACTTCATTTCTTAACTCCCTTATATTTGGAATCTTTGCCAGCACACACCTTTCCAAGATCTACATATTTCACAGTGTTTCCTTATTATTCGGTATACTAAATACCTCTTGAGAATCAAGGCATAGTATCCAGCATATTACATTTCATAGCATGCGTTCAGGGGCTACAGTGACCAAAATATGATAATCATGTGACACATAATCAGCAAAGTGCTTTGCAATTGCTATAGCTCTATTGTCAATTTTTCCAATTTTCCTAAAAGAAATTGATTGCAATTATATCTGAGCCTTCCTCCAAGACATTCACAGTAGCATGACTGGCCCAAAGTCATCCAGTGAACTCCCAATGAACCGGAATCTCGCTAACCCTTGTCCAACATATAGATAATTGTCCCAACAGTGTTGACAGGATGGAGCAGATCACAGAAAGATTAAGATCTAGATGGGAAATAGAAGTGCTGAGAAAGCTGTAGTTAAAAAAATTGTTATGTATGTGCACACACACACATGTTATATTGCTCAAGCAACTCTAGTTGCTGTCTTATCAGGTTAATAAAGATGTATTTGATGGTAAAGATATGCTATGCACACACACACATGAAAGTTGGATTTATAGCCCTACTCAGAAGCAAGCCCCATTGAGTTTGAACCCCTCTGATACAAAAGCCAGAGCTCCTTTGCCAAGAGATGTAATTCTTATATTCTCTACTAGCGAAATGTACCCGCATTGCGGGAGTACAATACCCTCTGTATGTCATTCCCCATTGTGCAACACCCTCCCATGCGCATCACCCCCTCATGTGAAACACCCCCACGCACATCAACACCCATGCGCAACATCCCCCATGCGCAACATCCTGCCATATGCATCAACCCCCATATGCATCATCCCCCCCTTGCACAACACTCCCCATGCACAATATCAATATCAATATCCATGTGCAACATCCCCCCATGGGCAACATCCCACCATGCACATCAACCCCCCCATGCACATTAACCCCGCAATGTGCATGAACCCACCATGTGCAATATTACCCATTTCTTTGTACCTAAAGTTTCTTTCAACTTTTTACATCATCACATTTAAGTTTATTTTTAAAAGTCCATATTTGTATGAAACTTGAAACTAATATAATTCCTGCTGTCCTAGAATGCCTGTTTACATTCCTTCGAGATGATACAGTAGTTGAGATTCCTTTGGCTAAACATGATAAGTTGTCTAAAAGGAGTGTGTGCATGTGTGCTTTTTCCCTGCTTATGGCTAGGGCACCGTTTTGTTTTGTTTGTTTGTTTTTAGTTGCACTCTTCTTGCATGCCTCATTGTTAGTGTCAAGCAAAACTCCAATTAACATTGCAAGAAGGGGAAGTATCTTCTATATATATATAAATGAAAAACTCACTCACTGACGGACTCACCAACGACCAGCCAAAACCACTGGACTTAGAAGTGTGAGATTTGGGGAGGGTGATCCTTCCATGACAGAGACACCCACTAAGAATCAGTTTTCGGAAATTCCCACCGGAAGGGGGTGAAAAGTGGTGCAACATATTTTCCTCCCTATACTTTTACATTTAAGAGTACCTGACTAATCACTGCCCTGCCCCAACCCCTGTACCTAGAAGCATGAAATTTGGGGTGGACGTTCCTTCTATGACATCAATACCCACCAAGAATTGATGTTGAGAAATTTAACCCTTAAGGGATTGAAAAGGGGTGCAATGTGTTTTTGTCCCATACTTAACACTGAAGACTGATTACCATCCAGCCAATTTGGTGCCCAGTGCTGGATGCACTGGGAGGTAGGGTGAACTGGGGGTGTGGGCATGGGGGATGGTTCAGGTGGGGGGGGGGTGATGTGCATGGGCTGGATGATGCACATGGGAGTTTGATGCACATAGGGAGATGGTGCACAGGGAGGGTGTTGCGCATGGGTCAGATAATGCACATGGGAGGGTGATGCGCATAGCGGGATTGACGTGCATGGGGGTTGGTGCGCATAAGTTCCATATAGGAGGGTGGTGTGCATGGGGGATGGTGCACAGGTGGGTGTAGCACATGGGCTGAATGATATGTGGTGGGATGTTGTGCAGGTGGGTGTTGTGCATGGGCTGGATGATGCTCATGGGGGGTTGATGCGCATGGGGAGATGTTGATGCGCATTGGGGTTGTTGCACATGGGCGGTTGATGCTCATGGATGGTTGATGTGCATGGGGAATGTTGCACATGGGGGGTTGATGGATATGGGGGTTGATGCACACGGGGTGTTGTTGTGCATAGGGGTGTTGCTGTGCAATGGGGGATGGTGTACGGGAATATTTCACTCCTGCAATGGGAGTACGTTTTGACTAGTGAATAATAAAACACAAAAAAGATCAAAACTTTCATTACAAACAAAAATTAGCAGCCTGTAAAAAGTAAAAGAAAAGCAGTTGTATTAGACACAACTGAAGATGAGGCTCCTGTTCCTTTAGGTTTAGTTTGATTAACTGCTATAAACCCAAGCAATCTAACTGTAATGTCCAGACAGAAATATCTTACAGCTGGTTTGATCCTCCAACTTTTTTGTGCTGAAATTGTGTTTAGGCTGTGATGGTCACCAAGACATCTTATGCTAAACAGATTTTTATGGCAACTGACTGATCATCCATAACATGTAGAGATTGCTTCATTAGCCTACTTAACACACACTGTTCTTCCAAAAGTTCTTCCAAACTTTCATCTGCAAGTTCAAAGAAGCACGTTTGTCAGCTCAAAGAAGTACTTCTTTGGAAACTGTTTCAAATGTACAGGTAATTTTTATTTGCATATTGATGTTCACAGAAAACAGAGTGGGGACCCACAACCCATAGTTGCAAGGTGTTGTTACCAATCTCTGTGTTCCAGTTCGGGATTCCAGTTAGCCTGGAACATTGGCCTTGTAGTAATGGTTGGCACCCACTGGGAAACTCCCTCTAGAACGTTTCTCCTGTGGTGGTATACTGTACAACATGATTGTGACATAGCTGGAGGGGTGGATATAGCATGGGAAGGAGAGCTCTTTTAATTCCCCAGACATTAACATTCATCCTCAGGTTACAGAGCTGCTTTGGATTCAAGAAAGCCCGAAATCCCTCCCCCCAGATGTTTTCAGTATTTCTTGGCTCAACTTTTAATTACAATCTGCCCAACCTCCAATTTCTTTAGTCTCTCTCCCCTCCCCCTTCACCTCTGGCCAAAAATGAAAAAAGCCATTTAAAAGGATAGACAAATTCTGAACTAGTATAGCTTTGCCTGGGGCAGCAGCATGTTGTTATTCCTGTGTTCCACCAGGCTGCTTAGATTTGTTCCTGCTAAATAGCTGGAAGAGCTGGTGGCACCATAGGGCAGGTTGTGGCATCACTTGGGGCAAGGGGGAAATATCCACTTACCTGGACTGAATTGGATGCAGCAGAGTTTGTATGGTCCTCCTGTGCCAGGCAGTATAAGCTGCCTGATATTAGAAGGAGTGTATATATTCCTCAAAATATATATGGTCAATAGCTAGGCATGGAGCTTTTAAAGTAGCTGAGCCATAAAATGCTGTGGAAGCAAAGGATAAGGCAATGAGATGATCATATGATGATCAATGAAATTGGGTCCAGCCATTGCTCAATGGACAAGCATCTGAGAAGGTCATAGGTTCAATCCCTAGTAGCTCCCTGGTCATAGGTTCAATCCCTAGTAGGAAAAACGATTGATATCATAGAAAGTTGCCATAATTCTCTTCCACAAAACTGGGTCAGGATCCCCTGTCCAACTTGCCAGTATATGAACACAATCCCTGAAAACCAGGACTGTCCCAGTTTTCCAGCACATATGAAACCCCTACCTGGAGAGCCAGTAAGAGAAAATAAAATTGAGTTAAGGGAGACTTTAAGGCTTGCTTAGGCTGTAATTATTGCTTATTGCTAATATTAGTTATTCAGCAATATCTTCCCCACTGTTTGATCAACCCTAATCTGGAAAATAGACAAGATGAGTTGTTTCTTTGGAAAACAAAATATCGCTTCAAAATTAGTTAAGGCTTGGCAGATTTCCTGCATAGTCCAGACTATCATTAAAGATATTAAGTATATTTTAATGCTAGATTTGATCACTGTAGTTTTAATTAAGATGTGTTAGTCATCATCTGTTCTATGGAAAACAGACAACTGTTTGAAAGGCAGAACTCACTGTAACTGCTTTGCCAGACCCCCCTACTACATATAGGAACTTATATAATGCTATCTAATCGATCTACAGTATTTATATACCACTTTTCAACTAAAAAGTTCACAAAGCGGTTTTCAAAGAAAAAGAAAACAATTAATGAAAGCTTCACAAAAACAAAAGTATGCAACATTAACATGAGGCGGCAGGGATGGGAACCAAAGTCAGATGACATGAGTACAAGGAACAAAAAGATAGGTTTTTGCTGACTCATGTGCACTCGAGTCACCTATGCTGGCATTGACTTAACACTTGATCTCCACACATGCAGACTCAAGTCTGCACCTGGGTGTGCTTGCTTATTTGTCTGGGGAGGCAGTTTATAACAATTACACTTTCTGACTGCATGACTCCTCATGGCTCACTTAGGAGGAAGAAATCTTACTGAATGACTGGTGCAAATAGGAATACTTTTGAGTAGAGCAGCAAGGATTGGATCATCCTGGTAAGTCTTCTAGCTGCTGCTAGTGAACCTCCACCCTGTTGCTGCTTCTGTCTTGCTCTCATGCAGTTTATCCCACCCTTTTCCACCTTGTACTGGAGTAGATGTAGATGAATATGGGGTAGTGATGACAGTGGAGAACTAAATAAGAATTCCAGCAGCAACTCTATCTTTTTTTTCTGAGAAGACATGCCTGGCTTTTAAAGAAGAAGACTCATGAGTCTAAAAGATGTCTAAAAGAGTCACAAAAATGTTCTGGGCAACTTGGAAAGTCCACCCATTCAGACAAACTCAAGTTAAGGGAATGAAGACTCATGACTCAACACAAATTAAGCAGTGCTAGATTTGCCCATCCATCCTCTTATGCATTGACTAATATTTGGACATCTCTGTACCCAGGTGTGCCACTTCTGCCACACCCTAGAGTCCTCTGCTTGCATGGTTTCACAATCCTTCTTGAAAAGTTGACCCATCACATTTAAAATTCCAGGAAACTAGGTTGACTTTAAAATTGAAATTTGTAAATAACTGAAATTAGAGAGAATCTGACTAGGGACAGATCTAGAAACTTGGCTTATATGAAGATGACAAACCATGGTGTATTCATACAAGCAGTACTAAGTTCAGTTAACCTTACAGTGATCTCACTTGTTCCATTATTATGTCCAGCCAATTCTTACGTTATCTTGGCTATAAAAAATGTTAGTGAATACAGTCCTACAGTAATACTATTGGTTGTTTTTTTTTTTAAGTTATTGACATTTACATAATGCTTTCAGAGTGTGCAAAGTGCTTCACATGTATTATCTTGATGTCATTCTTACAATTCTGTTTAGGGTATTATTATCCTCACACTACAGCTGGTAGCTGAGATTTAGCAGGAGCAATTTGCCAAAGGCCAGCTACCAAAAGCAGAAGCAAGATACAAACTATTTCAGCCTAGTGAAATTTACTTCCAATACTCTCACTTGGGCATTTGGTTCCATGGGACAGACTAAGATGGAATTAATGACATGGAGCCAATAGCCACTTTGGGTGAAACCAGCAATATGTTTGGAATTTGGATGTGGTGGCTGAATTCAATTTCTTCCAATCACAACTAGGAAATTGTTGCTGTCAAAGGTAAGAGTACGGTCTGTATCCGTATGTGCACACATGGAGTGCCTTGTGAACTGCAATATTGAAGAGTCTGTGGATCAGGGCCACCAACATACAGAGCTGTACAGAAACTTATCACTGCAGGGACTTATCACTGCAGAGATCCTTTCAAAGGATCTGATTTCATTTATCTTTGTAAATGTGAATGAAGCCCAGTGTTTTTATGCTGTGGAAGCAAGTGGAGCAAGCAAGCAATAGCTGGTGGAAATACTGCACTAGTCACTGTGGATGAGGACTACAAACATAACAATATGATTTCTTGAAATGCTGTCAGCTTTTTAGTAGTTCCACTGAAACAGCCTCAATATCAAAACCAGGTTAAATAGCAATGGAAGCAGACCAACTGCACAACATATTTCCACCCCAGGTAGGAGCTTGAATTAAAGTTAATTATCCTATCTTCATCATGGATCTTGATGCATACTATTTAATACCCTAGGAATTAGGAGGTATCCAAAAAAGATGCTTTAATAGATTTGATGGGTGTATGCCGTGAGGTGTTACTCCTCATCCAAACTTACCAACCACAAACCCAAGTAACCAAACCAGCATTTCTGAGCTCACACCTTCGAGCTGTTATACAAATGATGCAGAACACAGTCAGACTGTGGCAATGGAGACAGGTTTATCTCCCTCATCAGTGGCGCAAAAGCCTTTTGCGCATTATGGCATTTTGCCAAACACCTGTGGCTTCACCTACTTTAAATACAAATTTAAAGACTTCTAATAAGCTGTAAATACTCATTTCTTTATTGATAGGTGGCGACACTCCAGCAAATAAGACATCACTGGAAAAAAGTTCCACATTGACAGTGCTTCTTGCAGCATGAAGACTTTGCTATGACAGAAAACAGACTCAGAAGATTGCAGCAAAGAGCGGCTTTGGGGGGAAGAGGTTTTTTGTTTTTTTAAAACAGGAAAATGGCAGAAGGGGAAAACCTAGCTAACTTCACAGTGTTGTGAGGTTAAAGATTGGGTTAGGATGGAGATCAGCATGGTTACCTGCCATAAAAGACTAGCAGTGCAATCTTAAGCATGACTCCTCAGAAGTAAGTCCCATTGTGTTCAATATGACTTACTCCCAGGAAATTATAGTTAGGATTGCAGCCTTAGTGCTGTTTATTTTTTAAAATGTAGATCCGACCTTTCTTGCCAAGGCAAACTGCAGAAGGTCAAAGGGGTTCAAATAGGGTGCAATCCTAAGTATGTCTATTCAGAAGTAAGTCCCATTGTGTTCTATGTGACTTACAGCACAATCCAGAGTAGCTACAGGAGTTCTTACATTGACATAAGAGACATTTATGTTAATGTAGTCACAGCACCACCTATGGGAAACCTATGGGAAATGCATAGAGTAACCCAGAGTAAATTTTTCTTACGTTGATATAAGAAATCCTGTAGTTACTCTGGATTGTGCTGTACTTCTCAGGAAAGTGGGTATAGGATTGCAGCCTCAGTAGTGTTGTGACATCCAGGTCTTGGAGCTAGGATGCAACCTTGTGCATGAAGACCTCGCCTCAACAGAGTATATTTGACACAGGACGATTTTTTAATCAGAGGGTTTTAAAAATGGTTTATTAAATAGCAAATGCCCTACTGCCTTCTGTAACACTGATGGAATATAATTGTCTCTAAAAAGAAAGTATTATTTGTACACAGTGAGTCCTGATCTTGCTGTTCTAATTAGCTGGGGTGGGCAAAGGGTGCGTACAAAAGCGATGAGTCTCGGAGTTCCAAAATCCTTTCCATAACCTCAGACCAAACAAACAGTCGGGGATCGATTAACATTTGACAAGAGGGAAGCCTCCAGAGCAACCACTGTCCCACTGGGTCCAGACTGTTACAGATGCAAGAATTTTTATCAGCACAGTGCCTGGCAAATTACTCACAGTGGGCTTCTGAGGGCTCAGCCTGCCAGTCCCAAAGGCCAGCAATAAGAAAGTTCCTTCCTGCTTAGAATAACATTGCTGGATGATACTTGAGTAGATTTATTTACTTAAAAATTGTTCTGCCTTTCCCAACCTAACAGGAAAGCTCAAGGTGGCATGTAACTAAATATATGTTTAGATCTGCTCTATGTCTATATATAACTGAGTGAAACATTGTTTTACTAGTGAACCGATCAAACAACTCTATTGCCTTAATAACAGATCTGAACAACTAAAACAAACAACAAGAGCCAGATCATAATATCCATGCAGCAGAAAACAAAATTACTGTAAGCTGATGGAATGATGCTGAAAGAAGAAAAAATAAGTTTTACTGCCTTTTGGAACACTAATCAGGAGCAGTCCTGATTTCAACTGGAAAAAAATATCAAAAATTGGGCACTACAACCAAGAAGGCACTCTTACAAGTTGCCACTGACCAATGGTCTCCAAATGTATCTCTAACAGTTGCAATGGTTGGAGAGAAAAAAATTCTCAACTAACCCTCATCATCACAGAACAGGACAAGTAATGGTTTCTACTGCATGCTCTTTTGAATGAATCACAAGAGACTTGATTGTTGCTCCAGCTGTCACCCCCTTATTTCATTATTCCCAGTTCCAAGGGACTGAATTAGGTCCACATGGAGGAGGAGGGTCTTTGGGAATGATGGTGTTTACTGTTTGGACCCTATTTACACCCCACTGTCTGACCAGGGCATGAACAGAACCACTAATTATACTAGCAGGAAAATCGCTCAAAGAGACTAGACAAATTATTTAGATCCATCACCCTCTGGAAACAGACACCCTAACCAGTCCACCACACCTTCAGATTTAGCTACATGCTTCTAGCCTAAACCTGAGCAGGTTCAGCCTATGCCTGAGCAGCTGGTGCTCTGACCCTGACAATGGCATGGTTGATATCCCTATCTTCTCAGATAACTTTCATCCTGTCCAGCACAGAGGTCTGCACATATACAGAACATATATGCACATATATAGTACACACACACACACACACACACACACACACACACACAAAGTTATGCCTTCCTCTAACTTGGAGCCAGGTATTAAAAGGGACAAACTGATGGCTGACGTGATGGCTGTGGACAGCAATTCAAGCCAGGGACACTTATAGTAAGCCTAACATCATTTCCTAACATCATTTCATTGGCATTCCCTTCTTACTTTTGCCTTTCTTGTTCCTTGCCCATGTTTTCCTCCCATTTTCACATCTCCCCTCCAACCTGTCAACATTTAGACTGCCAGTTTCTTGGGGTTAGACATCTCTCATTCTGATTACAAAACTCTCTGAAGTGCCATGGACATTTATAGCACAATGTAAAAACAGTAAACAGCAATAATAGATAAAAAATCTTATACTTTATGAATAATCCCTAGCAAATCTCCAATGGAAAATTTGTCATCTGCTTCCATAAAATTTTTTGTTTTGTTTGGAAGCCTGCCACTTGCTTTATGCAAGCAAGAGTTGTAAATATTTGATTCCGGAGATAGAAAATCAGCCCACCCTGTGGTGCAATGTGTCTTAGAAAAAAAAAATCAGTTACTTGCAGTGTTTTGTCATATTGGCCATGTTTTCCCATTGTTCTAATGAAAACATCTCCCTTTTTTATAAACCGGCAGAAGCTACCTAAATTTTTACTTTGCTCTCCTATGGAAATTCAAAATAGTGAAATTATCTATTATTCAGATATGATCAAGACAGTGATTCTCAAACAGTGGATCTAGAACCCACCAGAGAGTTGTGAACCAGTTCTTAGTGATTCATGGACCTATAAGGCACATTCCTATGTGCATTAAGGGTTAAATAAGCTGTTACTTGAGCTACCTAATCATCATTATAGCCTCACCCTTTGGCATTTATAAATCAGACAAAGACTGCAATCCTAAAGACACTTTCCTGCTAGTAAGACCCGTTGAACACAATGGGGCTTACTTTTAGGTGAACATGGTTAGGATTGCGCTCAAAGTCTAGGGTCTCTTAAAAAGTCTGAAAACCTCTGGATGAAGAAATGTACTTTATTGCTCATTCTCATTAGCTTTATTTGAGCTAGTGACGGCTCAGTTTTATAGAATGCTTGCCTATATGCCTTTTGAAGTTACACAATGAAATAATACTGAATCTCCCTTTATACAATAAGTAACAAAGAATATCCTACTGTTTGTTGTGGACACAGGAATCAGAAGGCCTTGCTATGTAATGGAAACATGTCTGAGGAAGATTCAACTATGCATTCAGTTTTAATTCCAGAGGTAAAAGCAAAAGTTTTTAATTCAGGAGGTAAAAGTAGGAGACATGCTGCATTCAAACTCACTTTGCTGTGGTCATCCCTTTCTAATGATTGGGTTAATTCCCATGACTGAAATGGGAGAGAGTATGGCTGCAATCCTAAAGATATTTTACTGAGAGTAAGACCCACTGTACACAATGGGGCTTACACTGCAGTAGATACGGTTAGGATTGTGTTCTGTCTGGCAATTTACATCTTTTTCGCTATATTGAGAGGGCTCAAAACTTCTGTTTTTAAAGAAGTCACCTTTGGTTAGGTTGAAGTCTTTAGTCTCTAATCTGACAACCTTAGATATCTGTAGCATAGGAAACAATTCAAATGTTTGCTTCTGATGGATTTGGACACCCCAATGGTACAGAGATGCAGGAATTTTTAGGCTGTGGCCTTGTGGTGACTAAGGACACCAACTGCAATTAAAGTTTATTAAAAATAATATGAATCCCCATTCTTTTGCCCTCCTCACTTATCAGACTGATGTTTTTGACCATGAAAAGCAAAGTTTTGACTAGTGGTTAATGCTGATAAATTGTATTACCACAATATTTTTCCACCTAATCAAGATCTAGAAGAAGATCTTATGAATTGCTGCTCAACAGCTTGTTTATTGAACTGAAAATTATGTCAAGATGGGGGGGGGGGTGATTCATCTGAGCTCTGTTCTTTAGAAACACATCTCTCTCTTCCCCCAGCCCCTGGCACTGAGACATTGCAAATTTTATTGGGCACTAGGAGAGACGGAAAGATCAAGCTGTAACTATTTTTGTTGCCCCAGCTAATTACATAGGGAATGGCTTTGAATAAATTTAGACTGAGATTTTTATAGACAGATAAGTGGATCTAATAAGCATGATCCATGCACATAAATTGCTTTTTGCATACAGTTTGGCATTCTGACCATGGTTCAGTAGTGTACAGTGTAAGAAACATATACATACTGCTCTAACAGGGGTGGTAGTGCACTGCCAAACAGTGACAGATGAGAGGCACTTCACCTTTAACAGCACTGATCCCCTTCTTGATGATGGAGGAACTCATTCCAGCCACCTACTATCCCTTGAAAACTCACTGGTGAATTGACAGCACCCATCATTTATTTCATGAAGGAACTGGCTGTGAGAATCTCTAGATCGTGCTATGATCTCTCCGATATATTATTACATAAATTTATTGTTTGTCAAAACATTTTTCTTACATATAAAAGATAAAACACAATTGTAAGTCTAAAGGAGAGCAAGAAGGGCCCAGCACCTAATGGTTAATGATCAACAGCTACCTACTAGTGTTATCCTTCTGGTGGATTGAGTGGAATGAACTGGGAAACAGTAGTTCTTGCTACCATCGTCCAAAGCTAGAAAGACAAGCCAGAAGAAATTTTCTTTGGGAAATTTCTCCCCTGCAGAAAGTCTAAAATCTGGGGAATTCCTTTAGAAAACAGTAGTGGAATACAGTCTGGGAATCATGGCAACCCATTCCTTCTTAAGTGAACTGAGATCTGACAGTTGAAACAATAAAAATAAAAGTTTATTAAAAACTACAATGAAAAATATGCAAGGATGAAAAGCAGGGCACTGACAATTAAGCAGAAGTATGAAAAGGAGAGGAGAAACGTTGGCAGGAAAGTTAAAAGGATAGTGGCAAATAAAACAAAAACTCTGATATGACATCTCTTTTTTGGTCTTGCACATATTTTTGGTATAGCACATACCCCCAAATCCAGAGTAACTACAGGAGCACGTAAGAGACTTTATGTGCTCCCATAGTTACTGCACCACCGAGTGAAAACCTATGGGAAATTCATATTGAAATCCAGAGTAAGTTGTCCTTACACCGGATCAAGGACTCCCCATAGTTACTCTGGGTTTTGCCCTTAGACTCAGTGAAGAGGGTGATAAACTTACACAAAACGTTATCATTCACACCAGTACATAACCTATCTTTCTACCTCCTGCAGACATTACTGAGTGTCACTTGTGGAAACAGGAGAATCACCTGAGCCTCTGAAGTTCCTGCTCCTGGAATTCAAATAGGCTAATGAACTGGCTCAAAGCCAGTTTCTATGTTGACTGGTCAATTGGGGTCAACCAACAATAGGGATAACATGGCTACTATCTTTGAATGACTCAATAATTCTTTCAGTGTGGCGAGTCATCTGTAGTGATGAAAAAGGTACAAAAGGTGAAAAACAAACCAAAATGGGGAAATCAGGGATTTCCAACCGAGCAATGTTAAAGTGAAAAAAACAGACCAAAACAGGGGGGAAATCAGGGATTTCCAACAGAGCAATGTTCATTTCCAGTTACGCAGAATGATGCAAAATGATTCAATAAAGCAATTTACAAATTGACTGTACAGTTGCCACAACACAAGCGGTAACTTTACTAGGCTGAAACTCTTTTTTTCAAAAAAAATAAATTATTAATTTAGTTTTCTTCCCCAAATTCCTTAAGTTTTCTGCTAGTCCAGAGCACACAAAACCTGACTGTTCTTGCCTAGGCAGGTTTATTAAAAGGTGGAGGGGATAGGTGGAGAAAAACAGAGAATTGAAATGTTTCGCTTCCGTTAGACACACCTTCTTTTCCACAGTGAATAAAGTAATTTACACAACCAGTATTAGGTGAAAATGCAACAATGCGATGACCAGTGATTTTCTGAATATGGTAATATGGTGGTATACCTCCAGAAAAATTTTCTGATGACATGAAAAATTAGTGTGAAAGTAAAAACGAAGAAAACTGAATGTCAGTTCTAAGCTTGTATTAATGGAGAAAATACTGTACAGTATAATAAAATGCAACCATTTGCATGTGGCTAAATATGCTTATTTGCACGGCTGCAACTCATGACTACTATAATAATACTGCAGTACTTAATCTGGCTCACCTACATTCTTTGCAGGCAAAGTAATTCTCACATAAAAGGTGTCTCTGCTTCATTATTACTGTGCTGGTACAAATAACTATCCACTGTCAGAAACAGAGCTAGGCAAGGCAAAATTCTTAGAACTTTCTTTTCTCCTTTATTTTTTTAAAGGATTTCTATTTTTATGGAAAAGTTTAGCTTGCAGAAAGCTACATAAACCATTTCACTTCCCTATGAAGCTTATTCAGAAATATAATTTCTTTGGGTGGTGTTGCCTAATGGTATGGAAACTTTACAAGGATACCGGAATGGTTCAGAGCTATGTCATTTTACAGTGAATGGTCACAACACATAAAAAAAATCTTACTGAAATCAATAGAAGGAGTTGAAATGGAGATTCAGTTGAGGATGTATTGGATTCTGCAATATTTACTTGAATGTTAAGTAGACTTCACTGAACTCAGCAGGATTTATTTCTGAGTAAAGAGGACTGCACTTCATGATATTGTTTTCAAAGGTGCTTGATCAAAACCAACTTTTGCTAGATTACACCCAACAAGTAAATGTAGTGGTGATAAATTTGAAATCTGAAAATTTTGGCTGGACGTACAGTAAAGACGGTGCTATGGCAATCAGTTTCATTCTTACAGGAAATGAAAAATGAATTTGGATGTGCAGTCTTGCCAGTTAACAAGTAGGTATGTCAAGTGCAAGCATGTTAGGCAATAAATAGGAGCAAAGGACGCTCATTGTTCAAGAATTTGTATGGTGTGAAACCTCCTAAATCATTATGCAGTGCACATATCAACATTTTATGTTAACAGCTTTGAAATTATATATCAGCCATACAATTAGATGTGAAGAAATAAAGATTGATGGGCAAACATTGGGCCAGCTGTGGGCTGAATGAAGAAGTAAGAGTGTGCTTTTAAAATTCTCACAAATGCATGTTGGAATAACATGGAATAATAACCAAGGAATAGCTCCCTGAACACTAAAAGACCGAGCAAATGTTTGCCATGCAATTACATTTAATTTCATAAGTTGAATGTAGACATCTGACATTCAACAGTATTATTTGATAGTATCTTATGCAAAGCTACATGAAAATATTTGACAATGAACCCCAAATGGCATACGATGTTTGACAGTTACAAAACAAGAAGTCTGAAGCATTCAAAAATTGAAATAAATTTTCATATTCAAAATGAAGATTTCAAATATGAAATTTCATTTCCGTTCTTGATGAGTGGATCTAGGAAGCGTTTGATAAGAGTGATGGAGCAGTTGTAATGATGATATCCTGACACCGCCAGTTAGTGACTCATTGCAAATTATCCATACCACAAGAGCTTCACAGTAGCACAATAAATGGGAGTGGTGATGTGAGCTGGTTGCATTGTAGAGCAATCACCTAACCACACAGTTATGCAGCCAACATTTCCAACATTGCAGTTTAGTTGTATGAACTGGTCTTAACATCATCTTGAATCATACAAGGGGGTTGTGGGGATATTATAAGAGTACTTTACACTCCCAGATTCAGACTTTGACATCGCCAGGGATCTGTTTAATATTCTAACAGTTCATCCATCTGCATGTTTTCTCAGCAATAAGTCCCACTTTATTCAGTTCAGCTTATTCTCAGATAGAGTGTGAATAGGATTGCGGCTTAAGAGAGATCAATACAAGAATTACTTAATTTTCACAAGATGTTGGGAAATTAATCCTAACAGCTGACGGCTTCAGCTACCCTTTAACAATATATCGCTTTTTGCTGATGATCCAATCCTATGGCTCTACTACAGGTCCACGTTGCTTTCTCCTAAAAGCAGGCAGCTGCCACGGTGGCCTGTTGTTTTCATGGATTCAGCGGTAGCTGTTTTGGTGCTAACAGAGCCCTGCTAATGTGGGTAAAAATGGATTGTGCTGCCCATACCAGAAAGTTGTGACATGGATGGTTTTGGCCAGGAAAGGACCAAGAGGCCAAAAGTATATCTTTCCTGATCTGGAATTGGATATAAGTCTGATTAAGAATGAGTAATTCTTTCTAGAAACAGTAAGGCTCATATTCCAAAATCCAAGCATTGGTAGAATCTTAAAAAGCGGTCTGATGCTTATATAACAGGAGGAGTCCTGAATCTTTCTGATGTCCTTTCTCCCTTAGCTATTATTTTTAGACGACTACAGAGGGCATCATTTTGCTAACCCTGAGAGAGTCAAGGAGCAGGGTTTGTATTTATATTAAAAGCCTCCTAGCTTTCTCCCCATAATTCAATCATTGAGGGGTCCCTGGGAAATAAAAGCAGCAGAAGATATGCAGGCTATTTAAATATTTTAGTATTCAGGCAAAAATGGGCAACAAAAAAAATATAAACAAGGTCTGCCATATAGTGGTAAGCCTGGGAAGGAAAGCATATTCTCATGTAAATATTGTGAGAAGTGAGCATTCAAAAAGACAGACAGCAAGTTTGAGTTGGTGACACATCCAGAGAAACCTTGTGATGTAATCACATCTACATAGTGGAAAGACCCAGAGAACAATATAGCATTAAACAGAAAATTTTGATGGTGCATACAGTTCAACTTTGTATCTGAATAATCTGGGGAGTTTCCAAAACCAGAAAGTAAGCTTTTACGAAGGTACATAACAATTACATGAAAGAAACATGTGGAACATGCATGAATTGGAGACTGGTCAAGTAGGCTCAAGATACGTAAGTTTTTATTTTCAGAGATCTAGAAAATCTCTCTGCATACAGTATGGTGTATTCATCAGACACATCATGTTTGATAAACTGATTCAAACATAGCTCTTTGTGTGTTTTCTGGGCACAGATTAATTGGTTCTAGCAGCTATTAAAAGGATTTTAGGAGCCCCTTTGCTAAACTGAACCATCATACATGTTATGTTTTGACTGTTCCTGTCAAAGATGCTAGCTTTCTTGCAACAGCGATAATGACCATTTCTGACCATCCATAACCTGTGGTTCAAAGCAACCACCGACAATCTGTTCAGGTGTGACTGCACCACAGAGGCATAATGAAGGCAGTGAAGGAAACACCAAACCAAGTCGTAGTGTTTCAGGTGTGCTGTCCCATGCAAGATGAGGCACATCAATGTGGTGTTCCAAATAGCACATCATTAAGCCTCCTCTCCAGTAAATCTGTTTCCTGAAAAGAGAGGCTGTACAACACTGGATCTTGAAAGGTCAGTCCCTTTAGGATTCAAATGTTACACACACTGCATCAATAGAACATTTAGTGGTACCTCAAAGACTAATACATTAGTTCTAGCATTAACTATCATGGCCAAGGACAGTAGCCCACAAAATACTGTGTTAACAATTTATTAGTCTATAAAGTGTTTCAAAACGTTTTGTTGCATTTTTTCAAGAAAGTTTTAACATGAAGAATCACGTTAGCAAGCTAGTTAGAGTGGAGAAAACACCCCTTGCAGGCCATGACTGTAACACAAAAGACAACGCTAGTCCATAACATCATGAAAGTTGCCACTAAGCTGTCACAGTAAATAGAGAGGGCATTCTAATGTTCACCAGTCATGACTACTAAATAATTGTCATCACTGTCAAGTTTAGCATGTCAACTTTGTGTGTTTGACAATTTCATTTAAGGGAGAACCATTAACCAACATGGATAAGCCATGCACTGCAATTACTGAACTAAGGCTGAAATGAGGGCCAACCCTTAAATGTTCACACAAATATCACCTATCAAGGATATTGCAGAGACAGGAGCAGGAAACTTCTGTACACAATCTAGAGATTTAATCCCTGAACTCAAGGAATGAGGTCACATCCATTCCTACCAAAAAAGGATGTCCTCCAAAGGGAAGAGCTAATTCTCCATTTGCTATGCTATTTGCAGCTTCTAAGAGAAGACAACAGCTATACACCATCCATGGACATTATCCTAATGAGGCATTCTGAAATAATGCACATTAGCATGAACGCTTTAATAAATCCACATCTTTTAACAAGGATGCATTTTTCTCCACCTTAAATATGCAGACATGGCATTTCTGAAGCATCTTCTTTAGATTCAGAAGTAGGCTGCAGAATCATGTTCATCTTAAGAAAATTGCTTCTAGCCTCCTGGCTGCAATGGTTATTACTTACACAGGGTAGTGTGCAAAGCTGCCAATCAGGGTCAGGAAAGCATGGCCCTGGCTGCTGCCAAAACATAATCACGTCCTTGCTTTGAAGAACTTGCAGACTCTAAATGGAAGACTTGTACAGTCAGAAAGGGCAGTACCCAAAAGCCAATAGACCAGAAAGTGGTCAGCAAGGGCTATTATTAGAATTGTGACTGTGCCTCCTTCTAAAATCTTGCTCACACACATATAAAAAGGAATCACCATAGTTGGGTAGTTATCTTTTCCTACATCAGTCTCAAGATGTCAACTGTTTTTGTGGTTGTTAATGCCAGCCCATCATGGGCTTCTAACATTTAATAGTAGTTGACTATCAGTGCAATCCTAAGCATGTCTACTCAGAAGTAAGCCCCATTGTGTTGGATAGTACTTACTCCCAGGAAAATGTAGTTAGGATTGCAGCCTGTGTACATTATCTAGCACAAATGTACAACCCAAGCCTGAGCACATTTACTCAAAAGGAAATATCAGCACATTTGATAGCATTTATGTCCAAGTTAATTTACATAGGAACTGAATCTTGCAATTAACAGTTGCTGTTCCTTCAATCCAGAGAACCTTTAGAACTGTAGTTTGGAGGAAGGAATCTAGAGAGCTCTATAGAGAACCTTCAATACACAATCTGGACATTTAGGGTGCAATCCTAACGTAGGACGGCATTACCCATGGATCTTACCATTCCTGTGATGATGTAGGGAGGCAAGCACATGTCTGAGCACTTACCTAAACCCCCCCCCCAGGAGTAGGCTAAAAGCACCTTACACCACTTTGGTGACACCCCCAGGCCAGCACAGGACTTGTGATGCGTCTTATGCCGGCCTAACTGGGGTTTAGGACTGCAGCCTTAATGAGATATACCTATACATTTATCTAAGGATTTGCTTTTAGGTAAACCTTTAGATTTACCTAAATCTCACTTAAGTAAATGAGACATAAAGTGAGATTTTCCTAAAGAACATTTCCTAATTCTCCAGAGGAAGCTGTAACAGTGACCTGATATAAAACTCCTGTGCACACTTCCAGTGCTGAAAGCCTAATCTATATACCGGTATATAAAATTGAAAAGTCACTGACTGACTCACTCATTCACTCATTCATCAACAACCATCCAAAATTGCTGGGCCTAGAGATATGAAATTTGGGGAGGGTGTTCCTTCCATGACGGAGGCACCCACTAAGAACCAGTTTTTGGAAATTCCAACCAGAAGGGGGTAAAAAGGGGCGCAATGCGCTATCCTCTCTATAATTCCTGACCTACGGAATCTCTGCCCTATCCCCGGGACCTAGAAGCATGCAATTCGAGGAGGGTGTTCCTTCTGTGACATCAACACCCACCGGGAACAGATGTTGAGAAATTGAACCCTTAAGAGGCTGAAAGGGGGTGCAACGTGTTTTTGTCCTATACTTAACACCGAAGGCTGACTGATCAACATCCAGCTGATGCACTGGGAGGGAGGGTGCACTGGGAGGAATGATGTGCATGGAGGGTGTTGCATATGGTGCACGTGGGGGAGCTAGTTTTTTTTTTTAGCTACATTTTTGCTAGTCTTTTATTTAAAACTAGTGAAATATACAGATATATATAAACACAGATATAATAGATAAATATAAACACAGATATATATATATATATATAGATAGATAGATAGATATAGATAGATATAGATAGATATAGATAGATATAGATATATATATATGCCATCCCCCCACAGCACATCAATCCCTCATGCACATCAACCCCCCATGTGAATCATTTCCCATGTCCATCCACCCATGCGCATCAGTCCCCCATGCACATCAGTTCCCCATGCGCATCAGTCCCCCATGCTCAGCATCCTCCCCAGTGCAACCCTCCCTCCGATTATTCCCCCACTGCACCATGCACTGAGCACCAAATTGGCTGGAGGTTGGTCAGTCTTCCATGTTAAGTATAGGACAAAAACACGTTGCACCCCTTTTCAGCCCCTTAAGGGTTAAATTTCTCCACATCGGTTCTTGGTGTGTGTTCATGTGACAGAAGGAACACCATCCCCGAATTTCATGCTTCTAGGTCTGGGGGTTAGGGCAGAGCATCCCTCAGTCACTGATTCTTCAATGCAAAGTACAGGGAAGAAAACGAGTTGTGCCCCTTTTCACCCTGTTCCGGTTGGAATTTCCGAAAACCAGTTCTTAGTGCACTCCTCAGTCATGGAAGGAACACCCACCCCTAATTTCACACTTCTAGGCCCAGTGGTTTTGGCAGGGTGTTGATGAGTGAGTGAGTGGGTGGATGAGTGAGTGAGTCAGTCAGTGAGTGACTTTTCTCTTTTATATAAATAGATGCTATTTACATATTGTCTGTCAACTGCCCCTGAAGCAACTCACAATCATAGGACTATAAACGTTTGAATAAAAATCCTAATCATAATAACAAAAAATAAAAGCTAGATAGAGATCAACACAGCAAGTACAAATTAAGTACAGTTTGGAAGGGGGTACGTGAGTAAAAGGCTTTCTAAAAGGAAATAATATGCAGTAGTACTGAAATATTCTGAAATCTTCAGAATTATTTTAACAGCAGGAAGGGGATCTGGCAAGCTAAGCTTCCATTATCTTATACTCTACATGTCAGGGGTTGCCTGTGGATCTTTGGCCTGGGGCAGGGTGAGATGAGGAGGAAAAATAGCATTAGCATAAACAAATATATACATTTTGTTTGCTATATTATTTACCATGTAATAATATCCAAACTAATGTATAAAGTCAAGCATAAACCAAAACAAAACAATTTAGTATAAATCCAACAGTATTAAGAATAAAGTTGGATATGAAGAACAGAGGAGAAAACAATAAAATAAACAAGATAATAAAATTACCAATCACCGGTAAAACATATCAGCAATCACCTATAAGAATGAAAAGGTGGTCTAAACTGGTCTGTTCTTTAACCATGAAAACACTGGTGTCAGCCAAATCAGCCTGAACTGTGACAGGCACATTACTGAAAAGGCATTCATTGGGTCTCTAATTTCTAACAGCAAAGCCTTTGAGGTCATAGCAAAGCTAGTCATTAGTCAATGAAAATGGCCAATTAAAAATGCACAACGGTGGGTAACAGTTGGTGTCAACCTTTCTATTTCACTTGAACATGTACTAGAGAGCAAAGAAATGCTTATGCTGATGGCCCGCCTCACCTAATATTTTATTCGCAAAGGAAAGAATGCTGAGGTAAACCCCAGTACTGGTGAGTAAGGCCTCCGCTTTCATCTCTACAGTGCTTTGGCAAACATGTTAACAGAAACTGCAACCAATACATTTTTCGCTTATTATAAGTCCATTGATACTTATTAAGGTCTTAATAGGAGAGCCCGAGTGCAGCTGGCAGTGAGCAGAATAAAAGGCGTGTGGTAATTCAAGTTTGCAGGGTCTGTTTTTGGGCTCACAAACACACACCGCAATCCTAATCCCCCAGTTAGGCCAGCACACGTCCCATGCTGGCCTGGGGGTGTTGCAAAAGTGCTGCATGACACTTCTGTGCCACACCTGGGGGGAGTGGGAGTTCGGCTAGGGCACAGGTTTCCAGCGGCCTTCCTTCACCACCATGGGAGTGGAGTTGTGCTAGCCTGAATAGGTTAGGATTGTACCCACAGTCACCTTGCTGAAGCTAAGGATGCCCAGGTCACCTCAGTGCCTGAATGGAAGGCTATGCAGGAGATCTTGGATAAATCCGTTTCCGCACAGGAGAAAGGTGGGATAATACAAGTACTTTAGAGCAAAAAACAGAAGTCACTTGCAATCTCAGTTAAGCTCTGTGTCCAAAATTGTAAAGCTAAGCAGTTACAGAGAATTTATTTTTAGCACAAAGTAGCAGCAGATTGACTAATATGTGGGAAGATGACAGTTTTAAACCTTAACTGTGCATTTCCGGTCCATAATTCAGACAGGAGAGAAGAAGAGCGTCTCTAAGCCTTATTTTAATTTGAATGGCTAAAACTTCTGAGTATGAATCCTTAACAAAGAGAAATGGCTTGCCTGTATTCTTCTTACTGACAAATTGCAGGCAGATTGCAGATAACACCAACAGAAAAAATAAACCCAGGTTGGACTACAGCAGTTTCTAACTGATGCGGGAAATGTCCACTATTAAAACACCTTGTTTCAACCTCTTCACCCAAAATATGTTCTGACTATTAGGGTTTTTCCAAAGCAACTCCACAAGTTCATTTTTACCACTACAGCAGCATTTCTCAACATTTGACCTCCGCTGTACCACTTCATATGGTCCATCAAACTGGAAGTATCACTGGAAGTAACTGGTGATGAGATCATCATTCTGATGAGATTCTGGATTGAGATGTAACACGATAAACACTCAGGATGGATAGGAGGACTTTTCCAAGCACATAAAATCAGGCCTTGGACGTCTACCTGCTGAGGCAAGCCTCCTACCAATGTCTTTCATGTCATGTTGCTAGCGCTTACTTGTGGGTCCCACAAGTACCACCAGACATCTAACAACTAATCCTGGGGTAGTTGTGCACTGTATTAGAGGATACTGCACTCTTGAAAATGACTTGTCAGTAACAACAGAGAACTATACCATTCATATACAAGCTAGAGGGGCAAGGAGATACAACTTCATTGCTGCTTATTCCCTTTTAAAGAGATCCAGCTACATGTACTCTCTCACAGAGTGGGACACAATCAGCCCCTATATAATACATAAATACATATTTTTCATTGGTTGTATGGTGCTCGAGATAAGTATCTCAAGAACCACCTGAGCCTGAATGACTCTACCCACCAAACAAGATCAAATTGGTTTGCTCATCACTAATTACATCACAAACAATACTTAGTAGTGCTATGACTTGCAACCCAACTCTTTTCAAAGCCATGACCGCTTAATAATATTATTTTGCCTAAGCAAAAGTCCCCCAGAATCTTGAAAATGCATTGTGCTATCCTTTTGATTGTCCCAGCAGTAACAACTGTTGACCTGGAGTGGAAAGTAGACAATTACCATCATCAATGATCAGTGACAAAGGAAGAACAGAGTTGCCACCTCTTTACCACCAAACATCATCAGAGGCTACTACGTTAGGGGATGGTCGCTTGAGCAGTACATTACAGGCAAACTGCTGGAATAGGTCATGTGTCTCCATTGTCACCAACCTGCTCCAATAAGGTCTTATACTGCACAGCTATCTGGGAATAATTACAAATTTTGTCAAGTATCAAACTTCAGGAAATCAGAAGGTTTGCTCCTCCTGAAATTAAAATCCATATTGAATGTGGCAAGATTGTGAGCAACATATGAGTAAGAAATGAACATTTCCTGCAAAAACATGAATATGGGAAACATTCACTGTGGAACTGTGGCTATTTTTCTAGATTTAACCAGTGGAATTATTTTCAAGCTATTGAAAAATCACTTTTCTTTTCTAAAAGGCATTTTTACTGTGAAAAACAAAAAAAAGAGTGGCCATGATTCAGTCAAAATAAAAAACTTTTTCTACCTAAACTAATATATATTTAAAGTACTCAATTTTGGCTAGAGCATGGTCCCTCTGATGGTTTCACTATGCTATGTTTAACCAAAGATTCTCAGATATTGAACTGAGTTAGTGTCTGTCATTAAGAAGTGGCAAGAAAAGATTTGTCCCCAAGATCTAATTGGGGTGGGTGCTGAATAAAAAGATGGGCTTAACAGCAGAGGCTTTGTGAAGTTATATCTTCCTATGAGTAAGAAGAAAATACGTTAACAGGTTTAAATTGATACTATCACTGTTATCAGGCTTTGTGAACTGGACATTCTGAACTTTCCCATTCTGATAGTTGTGTCAGCCAAGCATGATACCACTGATAATGCCCCACCCACTGGGTGTTCTCTTGGTGCCCAATATTATTTCCCGTGCCAGCAAGCATCCTTTCCCACTGGCGGATCTGCCCTGATTGGAAGTGGGAAGGGGGGATTCAACGCACTGCCCTACCATACTTCCAGTCTGGCTCATGTGTCCCTGTGCATACAATTTGCAAAAGAATTTTTTAAAAAACCCAAATAGCAAAGACAAGACAATCCTCAATACCAGTAACACCATTTTGGCCTTCGCTTTTAAAAGACCAAGTGCCCAGACCAGTCTTTTGTGGGTATTAACACTAATTTGTGTAGGGACAAGACATGAGAGCATAAGAGAGCTTGCTTGTCACACCTTTCCCCTTGGCAGGCACGCACAGACACTCTGCATGCCAGACTATTAAAGCCAACATGATCTCAGCTCAGGAGTAGAGCACCTGCTTTGTGAGCAGAAAGTCTCAAACACATCTCCAGGTTGGGCTGGCAAAGGTCCTGATCTAGATGCTTGGAGAGTCACTGCTAGTCAATAAAGGTTATACTGAGCTAAATGGACCAATGGTCTGACTCTGCAGAAAGTAGTTTCTTATCTTCATCCCTCTCCACAAAGTCAATGTGTATTGCTGGCTGAACTGAAATATGTTTGATTGATGGATGGATGGATGGATTGATTGATTGATTTGGACATGATATGCACACATACCTCTTTTCTCCCACGATGAGCCAGGGAATAAATGTCAAACCCATTTGAAGCTGTAGTGATATACATCTTTTTGTTGTTTCTTTATTCCTGCTGCAAAGCAACACTTTCCTGGCAGTGGTTACTTGAGAATAAAAAATTGAAAAGTCTTCATTCTTGAGCTTGTCTGTAGCCAGGAGCTGTTACACCTCACCCATCATTTTCAGCCTGCTGTAACCTCAGACTCTAGGTGAACAGTTTCCAGACTCTTTTCTGGGGCATACCAGGTGTGACTGTGGTTACCACTGTTATATGACAGTTTACCTCAACCTGCTTCAGTATGATGCTGTCACTGACTGTATCTCTCTCAAGAAGATATATTTTGTAAAAGGATCAGATAACAGGTACCTCAGTCAGGACCAGGTTTGCATGCTGGAAATATATTCTTAGCAAACCACAGGCAGAAGATGGTGAGATCAGGCCTTTTCCTTCCTCAGTCATTGCAGTAAATTACTGTGAATTTTTTTCCCAGCCTTTTCAAAACTAATACACTACTGATTCTACCGAAAAAATCTACAGGCTTTCATGAGTGATTGGTGTTTTCACAGGCACATAATGCAGGTGCTTTGATCTAACTGTAACTGTGTGTTTACTTCCTGTAACTTTCTGGTGGCTCAACATGAGACTGATGTGTATACAGATAGATCTGACGAACAATTGAAGTCCCATTTCTTAGCCAAAACATCACAGTGCAAAGACTCTTGTACAGAGGTGGCATGCTGTAAAAATACACTGTGCATAGTTTCCCAAAAACCTACCGGAAGCGACGAGGTGTTTTGCTACAAAAACGGAAGGGTGGCACAATGTATTTGACAACATACTTTTTTTGATATTAAAACAAATATATGAATTAAAGTATGTCCATATATTTTATTTTAGGCATGCAGTGGAATCATGTGTCTTTCAACTGTTTCTAAAGAAAAGGGAAATACGCTACAGAGGTTATTCTAATGCTGAGTGTGATGTAAAGATTCCCTGAGAATACTTTTCCATCATTGACTGCTGCACAGACTATCATTGCTGACTTGATTCACACAAGCCCATCACATATGAAGAAGCTACAGTTTTTGGTTGGGTTGGGCCAACTTCCATAATATAAGGATGAAAACAGCAGCTGTTTTCTTTGCATTTCTAATTGATGATAGGAAGAAAAGTTGTTTCTGAACTATTTTAAAGGGATATTTTTTATTTTTTATTTTTAATGCTTTTATTTAACACAATTTTTGTATCATCAAGGAGACCCACAATCAAATCCCTGCAGATATTGAGGCAGAGCTTACCTCCATTACAACCAATGGAGGAACAAGAAACCTAGAAGTGGGCCTTACTCAAAACGTTGTAAAACGTTTACTGAATATTTCATTTCCTGATCTTGTTCACTCATCCTCAATGAGGCTCAAACTGTACAGGATGGCAGCAAATGTCAATGACATGCATACAAATCAAAGCAGAGGATTTTTTACACAAAGCAAAAGATGCAGAAACCCAATTTTAGGATCAAAGTAGCAGATGGATAAGGCAGCCAAACCTTTTCCCACAGTTTACAACCTTGGAGCTACTTTCCCAGAAAACTTTTGCCAAGTGGCCTCAATTCTAGCATCAGAGCCTAACTGGGAGAAAAACAAGAATGCAAGTGAGGAAATGCCATAACAGGAAGATGGTCCACAGCATTGCCATTATTTCTTTGGAGCAAGACCATTTTTTTCTGCTGCAAAATGCTCTTCTTTCCTTTCTTTATTCCACTGAGACTAGGGCAAAATCCAGAGCAGTTATGGGTCCACACAGTTAAGTCACCCTCTAGTGTTATCTTATGGAAAGTCATCTTAACTGCTCCAGAGCAAAGGGCTTAATTTGACTTTAGGATTTGGGCCCATATACAAGACTATTATTATTGATGAACCTTTTCATTTTTAGATTTTGAAAAGACATGGGTAGAGAACTGTGCAAAGTGAAAACATGCAACTGAAGTTCCTTGTATAGCATCACGTGACTTATGGCCCAATCCTTAGTCCTATGCACCAGATTTCCACTGGCACACACTGTCACAAACATGCCATAAAGCATGTTTGCAAGCCTTCACAATAGGCTCCGGTGCCTGCATTCTGCCACCTGTTGATAAACTGAACTACTGGGTAATAGAAAGATTAATGGGCGCATAAGGGAAGGAAAACTCAGGCTCAGCTTCACCAGAGCCTGAGTTTCATGTTGGGCCACACACATGTTGTGCTGCCGCAGAATTGAGTAGCCCCATTGCTATTATTTCCCGGCAGAAGTGGATAAAAGTTTGGGCAACTCACAATTGGGTTGCCTATCTAGAGAGAGCAACAATTGGAATGCTGTTCTATTAAGCATGGACCAAATGCATCAAGTACCTATATTAAGGTGTACAAAAGAAAAACTAATTGAGAGGAAATGTTTAAGTTTAAACTTTACTACATTTTGTGTGAATGTGTGTGAGAGAAAGATTTTATATTTATCTACCCCAAGACAAAACATGTTTTGGAAACATGCACAAAAAGAATTGGATTACAATAATCCAAAAATGTGGCAATAACAGTTTATACTCCTTGAAGAGCGTATGTATGTATTTCTCATCAATAGGATATCCATCCAGCAAAAGGATAGGACTTTCTCTAATATGCAAGTTCAAGCTGCACTCTGAGAAGGGATTGGAGAAAGAGAAAAATAAGATATTCCAGGAGCCTCTCCAGCATAAATGGCAACACTGCATTAATAATGCCCTGACGGCAACAATTACTTTCTGAGCTGACACCCTCCCATAGAACCACATCCCAAGTTTTAATTTTCCAGTTGCTACAAGAGGCAAGCTGGCTGGTAGTAGTATATTTGCAATTAAAACCCCAAACTGGCAGAGTATTTGCAAACTTGGCAAAACATTCGTCTGACTACCACCCATGATCATGAGATTAAGAAGAATTTAAGCTTTTGCTAATTACCAGTGTACTTAAATTTGGAAAGATTAATACAAACAAAAATGGCTCACTAGTGAAACCTATGGGCTTTTTCAGAGATTATGCACATTCATTCATGCATCCCTCATTGATTCATGTGGAACATTAATAGAAGGGAGCTAATTTGAAATTAAATGCAGTCTGCATATGATCAACACAGGAAGCAGTTTTCTACTGAGCAAGACCACTGTTTCATTGAGCATGGTCAGTCTTGCTTATCTTGGGTTTCAGAGAGGAGTTTTTCCTATGTGAAGATGAGAACCTGAGACCTTCTAAATGGAAAGCATGTGATTATCTCCCTCTTTCTACCTCCTACAACCTCAGACTGTGTTCACGTGATAGATTCATCTTCCGTATTTCTATATCTGTCCAGAAGAAGAGAGGGAAGCCGTATACTCTCAGCTCTAGTGTTGTGTATGTGAATCAGGACAGGAGTGGCAGAGGTCAAGACCTCTGAGTTATGCTCAGTAAGTTATACTGGCCTAAATTGGCTAGGATTGTGCCCTGAATTTAATTATTGAACATCTTCTTATCCTATGACTATTAACACATCTGAGCTTCTTAATGATGTTACTGAATGTGAAATATTTGCTTTTTAAAAGTTCCACTTTCTATTACTGTAATTATTTGATCAGGTATATTGTTATTTAATATGGGTTGACTTTACTCTTTTAAAATGTTTTTTGAATAGCAGCATTGAACATGCTTTCTATGATGTCATGTTACAGTAGTCAGTGCTTCACAACCACTGACAGCCACTAGGAATTCAGCAATTTGATTTAAATGTTGCCACAGAATTGTGTCATCTGAAAAGAATTCTGGAGTGAAAATGTAGCAAAGGATTAAACTAGAACACAACTTGGGATAAAACCAGCCACAGCAAATCACTTAATGGTACATTTCCCAAAGACTCAGTGCTCTGTGATTTTGGAACCACAGATACATTTGAACTGATTGAAGCTGCTCCAGATTTAATGTGTTTTTATACTTTCTATTCAAACACAAGCCAATCATCGTTGGGCATACTATTATTTCAGGAGAGAGCATACTAGTACTTCAGGAGAGAGTTAGGTAGATAGACTGTGTCCTCACACCCTTAATTAGGTAAAGATCAGATCTAATACACTGCACACATATTGGTAACTGAAGTTGTTTGAATTTGGGGCTGGCTTAAGTATTTATATCTTTAATTCTACCTACACTTATAAAGAAGGATGAATTTACTTTGTACTAATCTATTTCCAAAGGGCAACAAAAGTAATAAAAGATACTATTGGGAGAGATTTTCAAAAAATCAGAATAAGTAGATAGCAAAACTTTGCTCTCAAGACTAAAAAATATGGTTAGATAATATACTTAACAAATGGTTGCAAGTGGCCTAAGGACTGTTGGGCTTTCTCAGATGATGACTTTATTACACTTCTGTGACAGGGAAATAATTGTCTCCAATGGTGTCACCAGGGTGGGTGATATCCATTGGGATCTGACATCACCACTGACCAAAATTTTTTAAATCTTCAATGTTAAAACTGTGATTTGCAATGGCCATTTATGTTGAGTCAAATCCATTTATTAAAAATCAGTGTATAACAAGGTTGAACTTGTATAGCTATTCTATCAAAAGCAATGTCTGTGTTGAAAGTTCATTTTAAAAGCATTTTGGGGGTTGTTCTTGCTTTGTGATTAGCTACATTGAAAATTAGATTATGGCTACAATACTAATCCCCAGTTAGGCCAACCTAAGGTCCAACACAAGTCCCATGCTGGCCTGGGGGTGTCACGAAAGTGTAAGGCATGTCTGCCCCATTCCTGGAGAGTGGGTTAGATCCATGCAGAGACATGTGCTTGCCTCCCTACATCACCACAGGAATGGAAAAACGAAAGAGTTGTGCCATCAGAGGTGAGGATTGCACCCTATGTTACTTCCAAGTACCATGATTGAAAATCACTGCTAACTTGCATGCTCTGTGAATGGCTATTTTTAGGAACTGGCCTTTCATGTGGTAAAATGATGTGGATTTTACAAGAGCATTTATAATGCGTTTCATATGGCATAAAGTCCTGGTGAAATTGCTACATATGGAAACTTAACAAAAAGGGTTCCCCTTTCTCTATTTCCAGTTACTGATTTCCAGCATGCTTCCAAATTAGAGAGTTAGAAAAATCTTGACTTTGGTTTTCTTGCTTGTTTTGTCTGATACAAAGACAATAAGTTTTAGGCTCTGAATAAAGTTTCTGGAAACTCTTAATTTTGTCGTCAACAGGCTAGATTCCCCCAAAAATGTTTTATACACTTACAGATAATTCCTTATCAAAAGGTAGTATTTTTCCCAAAAAGATGTTTTGTATTTTTATATGAACATTTCTTTTAAAATGGTGTTGTTTCAACAGTCAAGATCTTTATATATTTTTTCAGTCTCCCACCCAACATGACACCTGAAAATACCAGCAGTTAGCAGAGAGGAGGAAACAATTTGCTACACCTACAGAATTAACCTACGAAATATATTACCCAGGGATATCCTGATGGTTTCAAAATGTAAGAGGCTTTCAAAGTGTTATTTACAAATACTTTGTGGTTGTTATGACCAAAATATACTAGTTAAGGTGATAAGTCTTATCCATAATGAATGAAGAGTAGATCACGTTTTCCTTGTCCTTGCATTTTTTGTTTTAAAATCGACCACTTATTAGATTTCTATGTGAAACTCCCATGAAGATCCATGGGGTTTTGATGGGTCTCCCATCCATGTCTCTGATCCCTATACATGTCCCTCATCCCTATACATGTTGACTTAGCTTTAGCAGTGTGGCACTAGAAGGTGCTCTCAGATCATCCCCTGATCCTCAGTTTAACAACATCTGGTTTCTTACATTGCATGGAATACTTCATCTATTCACTGCTCCCTCCCCCAATTTGCCATTCATTGTCAGCTTCATCTCTCACATCATGGATGGGCTGATCATGTGCACCTCAGCTTGCAAATGCAAAATGGCCACCAAAAAAGGACATAAATATCACTTGCAAAAGCCTAAATAACATTAACACATAGCCAAAATACATAACAAATTACAGTAAAATGAATAAAGGCATGTATGGGCAATTAATATTGTATGTAGTTGAATGAAGGAAGTAAAAAGGAAATGCTAAAAACAGTTTTATCAACATGTCAACAAAAGGGAAGACAATTTTAGCCTTTAGACCAGCAGAGAAAGGTTGAAAGAGTGGAGCATGTATAAAATGAATGAGTCTTGGGTATAATTGAAAGATGTTGAAAGAGTGAACCATCAGAAAATGATCCATCAGAAAGTGAGGCATGTCTGTAATGGCAATATCTGAAAGGATGTTTAGTTATAAGATAGACTGAAATTAATAGGAAATGAGCAAACTGTCTTCTGGAGAACATTTACAGCCCAATCCAGAGCAACTAATCTGTCCACATAAGAGCCCTTAGGTTGCCCTATCTAACACTAGGTTGGAGCAACTGCAAGATGCTCCAGCCCACTTACTCTGAAGGAGGCTTAAGGCAGAGCAAGGCAAGATAGGGTGCCTTAAGAGAGGTGGACCTGCTCTGCCCTAACTGGGGCAGCCTAAGCAGCTCAGGAGAGGCAAGTTGAGGGCATGTTTAGCATTGCCTAGGGCAGAGCAGTTACTCTGTATCCAGAGCCTGTTTCCAAGGCAGAAATACCCTCTTCCAGCCCTCAGAGTTATACCACCTCAGGAGCAGGTATAGTAATGAGTAGACCCATAGGGGTCCATGGTAAGGCCCGAGTAAGAATGGCAGTGTTGACCAAAAATCTGAGTTCTTGGCCAGCCTAGCTGCAACCCCTTCCTCTCAACCTCAGGATATGGAACAAACTACGGCTGCCCACAAACCTCAGGATACAGCAGGACACTCCAAGGAGCCCCTTGTATTCACTGTAGAATGTACTGGCATCTCATCAGGGACTCCTTATAAGGCAGGCACCCAGTGGCGTCACCAGACTGGTGTGGGCTGCATTGGGGATGCGCTCCGTATGGGGTGATGTGCCGGAGGAGTTTGACTGTCCTTTGGCAGGCCCCGGGCGTCAGCACACCCATTCAGGCCTGCTCCAAGGCAGAGAATCAGCCAGAAGCTGCCACTTGTCTGAGGAGCTGGCCTGAACGGCCATCTGAGGTGCACTGCACAGAAACACACTGAGCATGCCGAACAGCTTCAGAGGAGACTTCCTTAGAGCAGAGAAAGTCCGCGCCTCTGCACAGCCATTCGGCCTCACTCAGGAGGCGGAGCGGCAGCCGAATGGCTTCAGAAAGAGTACTGCACAGGCACCAACTCTGACGCCTGCGCAGTCTCCCCCGAAGCCAAAAGGCTTCAGAAAAGTACTGCGCAGGTGTCAGAGATGGTGCCTGCGCAGTACTCTTTCTGAAGCCAGTTGGCTTCAGAAACAACTGCGCAGGCGCCAACTTTGGTGACTGTGCAGTACAGGTGGGGGGGGGGCATTCCAGGGATGACGCACAGACTTCCGCACCAGGTGATGTGCAGAGTCATGTCACCACTGTAGGCACCACAGCTGTTCCTTGTTCAGTGTGATCTGAGGGGTGTCTCCTCAGGAGCAAGTCTTCCCCTTGTGTCAATTACTTAGCATGCTCTGGAGCCGTTAGGGCAGCCCAGGCTTCCTGACTCTCTGGATTCAGCATAACTTTCTGCTCTGGATACAGAATAGTTAGGAGAGTGCAGTTAGGTCAGAGCAGGCTGAATTTGCTCTGGATTGCAACCTATGTCATTTTCAGTTTTGCCAAAGTAATCAGTTATCAAAGTGATTAGAGATGGATAGGGTTCAGGTATAAGATTACCATAAGATAACCATAGATTAGATGAAAATAATTCACTGTGGATATAATGAGTTAAATACAGATAAACTGAATTTACCTTGACACTTATACACACACACACACACAAAGTAGTAATAGACCCTTCTTGAATATTCTTGTTTTGGAAGGAGAAAGGCTTAGAAAATATATGTGTAGTAAGAGACAACAAGATCACAGTTTCTTAAGATGCAATTATTTCTTAAGAAACATAATTTAAGATGCATTTGTACAATTATTTGTACAAAATTATTTGTGGCTGCAATCATACACATGCTTATCTCTGTGTGTGTCCTAATGTAACAACTGTAACTTTCTCCCAATTAAAAAGAAAATCCCTTTACAGGCAAGAAAGGAGACACCAAAAAGTCACAAGAAGAAATATGCCAATATCATTGCTGAGTTGCCTTTCAAGTTAGTGTGGCTCTAAAAAAATATTACTAGACAATGAGGGTCAAGGTGAATTAAGCTTTTAAGCTAATAATTAATGTGCATAGCCTGCCAAGGTTTCTCTAAAGCAGTGATTTTCAACCTTTTTCATCACACAGCATGCTTAACAAGGCACTGAAATTGTCAAGGCACACCATCAATTGTTTTTACCTTTGACAACGCACATGAGACTGTTCAAATCCCCCAATTTACCTATTAATGAATGTCAATCCCCAAATTCCCTTGGCAAACACAAAGAATATCCACAGCACACCAGTGTGCCATGGCACACTTGTTGAAAAATCACTGCCCTAAAGCACTCCCCAGGACAGTATTCACCAATGCCTGCAACATTTATCTTTACACTTGTAGTACATTAGACATGCCTTTCAGGGCTAGATGAAGATGTCTAAATTGTGCCACTACCTTTTTTTCTTTTTCACACTCATGCTCTATCCCTCCCTCTTGTCTGCTGTTTCTCTGCCTTTCTAATTCCATTGCCACCAGTGCTTCTTCCAAATTTGTTGGGTGGGCAGAGAGGATTAAGGGATTGAAGGAGGTTTCTCTCCCATTCCCCAAATCACCTCTGTCGAGGTCTGTGTTGGAAGAGCTTTTTCAAAATTGACTGGGCAAGAAAGATCTTGGGACTCTCAAGATCCCTCAGACTTACTCTATTTTGAAGAAGCATGGGTGGCAGAAGAGGCAAGTAGGCAGTTACCCTTTTCCTGATAGGAAACCTGGAAGAAGGATCCCAATACATCCTCCTCCAACTTTGCCTCAATAACTTTTAGGAAATGGCTCTGGAGGTGGTAGGCCCAGTAGTTTGTAGTTCACCTCTCAGTACATTGTTTATTTCAGACTTGTACTAATCATGTGGACAAAATCCATTCCAGGTAGGTAATACTCATGCTTTGACACATTTCCTCCCACTGGGAAAAAAATTTCTAGTCATGGCCCTAAATGTATTTACTACACTGGATGGAATGCTTATTTTAGTCACATACAGAAATGTGTGGTTCTTTCATCAGGTGAGTCACAGACATATGTGCCAATCCTGTATGTAGAGAGCTGGTAGTGCTTTCTGTGTGAAACCAAGTGTGACATAAGATACCCTGCTTCTTTCTTCTGTTTTCTGTTTATAGGACTCAGAAGTCATGGAGCTGTGCATATACATGCACCATCCTAACGGGAAGTTACAACAGAAAGCCAATGAATGGTAATGTTCTAGACTGAAGAACTGAGGACTCAGGTTCAAATCCCCAAGTTATAAAGCTGACACAGTGTCTCTGTGCCAGCCACCATCTTTCAACCAATCTTATTTCACAGGTCTGTTGTAAGGATAAGAGGGGAATACTGCTTTGAACTCCTTGGAGGCAAGGGGAAAATGTGTTAAATAATAATGGTAAAAATAATAGTGCAATATAAGACTGCACTGCACACTATGGCTACAATCCTAAAGACATTTTCCTGGGAGTAAAACCCATTGAACCTAACAGGCTTACTTCTGAGTAGACATGGATTGGATTGTGCTCTGTTTCAATATTATCAGGAAAAGGGGGAAAGTATGGAATAACATTAGATTGTTGTCTCATTAACATCTAGTTTCACTCTCATTTGAACACCAGAATTGAAAACTGCCTTAAATTCAATCCCTTAAAAAGAGAAAAAAATCAATTCCTAAGTAAAATGCAGCAATTGCAGCTCAAAGCAATGTTCAAGTGCTTTCTTCCCTGCCTGCCTTTAAAACATCTATTTAGTTCTTTTCAAGTTAGGGCTATTAAGCTGAACGAAAATGTTGCCATTTCCCAGATACACTGTGTGCTCGTTTAGGTTAGAAATCACTTTGTTCTTCAAAGTGAAAGTTTCTAGGATGTTAATCTGTAACATGGATAAGTCTTGTGGGTTTTGGTTTTGTTTCCTTTTCTGAAGAGAGAGAGAGCGTGCGCTCAATATAGATGATTCGGTACCATTTCAGCAAACAGCCATAATTGCATCCAGTGATAGGCAGCCCAATCTTAAAGGTGCAGCTGCCACCAAGTGCAGTGATACCAAGGTAGATACTGCTGCAGCCTGTGGCCCTGCAGCAGCCACCAAAGAGCTTCTTAAGGAAGCCTCAAACCCCACAATGCCTGGGGTGTCTTAAGTCTGAGCTGGTTATTAAGTCTGAGCAGCTAATATATTTCATATCAGACTGGATTTGGCAGAGCAGAGCTCCACTGGTCCCAACCTCTCTTACCCCAGTTCCTCCCCTAACCACTTCCCCACCCATTCCTCACCTCCCCTGACCCTTTATCACCAGCCAGTACTGCTGTTTAATCTGCTGAGTAGTGCTGAGCCTCAGCACCAACTGGTGCTGTCTTAGGGCAAAATCCAGAGTAACTACGGGGAGCCCTTGCTCCGGTGTAAGAACAATTTACTTTGGATTCCAATATGAATTTCCCATAGGTTTCCACTGGGAGGTGCAGTAACTACGGGTGCATGAAATGTCTCTTACGTGCTCCTATAGTTACTCTGGATTTGGGTGCCTCAACTTCTTTGGGTGCCACAGACAGACTTACGGCATGTTTGCAACATCCAAAGTGAGCAGTACAATCATATTACGGGCACTAAAGAGCTCAGGATTGGGCTCTCAATATCTATAATAATGAGCATAAGATGATGAACAACACAGGACAGGAAACAATCTTATCATCTAACCAGGAAAAAACAGAATGCATAAGGACTTTCCAAGGCACTTTCATTTATCATTATATTAAAACAGAATGCAACTTATATCATCATTATATTAATTTAAATCCTTATATTAAAACAGAATGCAACTTATATATAGATTGAAACTTTGTTGGTGGTATTTTTAGGAGTCTGCTCTGTCAATAGAGGGTAAAAAATTAGAAGATCCTTGTGTCGCCTTGACTCCTTTGTGCTTATGCTTCCTAAATAGCAGCAATGGGGGTATCAGGAATGGGCCTGTAAACCATAGTATGTTATATAGTTCCAATATTCTGCTTGATGCAGGGAGTCTAGCAGTAGTGCAACTCCAACAAATGGCTTTCTAGCCTATGCTTCAGTGAGGGAAATTCCATCCCATTAAGAAATTGCTTCCATCAACAAACTGCTTTTATCATTAGGTTGTTTCTCTTAATGTTCAAACAACAACCCTCCCACAGTATGGAAATGACGAAGATTGAATTCTTTGCCCTATCCAGACCTCCACCCTAGGCTCCCATTTGCCCCAAGAGGAAATCTGTGATTGGTGCCAGGGTAACCTTCCTTTTGGGCAAACAGCAGTCTATGAACTGGGGGTTAAATTTTGAATATGGACCAAGGTGTAGAAGTTCATTCGTTGCCTTATCAAAACCCCTTCCAAACCAAGTGCTACTGGCCCTACAATCCAAAGTAACTACGGGAGCACGTAGGAGACATTACGTGTACCCGTAGTTACTGCACCATCTAATGAAAATCTATGGGAAATTCATACTGCAATCCACAGCAAATTGTTCTTACACTGGAGCAAGGAGTCCCCATAGTTACTCTGGATTGTGCCCTTTGGAAACAAAAACCAAGCAACCATGGTATTGAACAGTCACAGTGCAGTGGTACTGTACTTAACCTCTGGCTCCCAGAATAGCTCAGTTAATGTACATGTCAGGTCCACTAAATGAACAAATTATTTACGCAGGAACTTTTGGATCAACAAGACTCGTTAGAAACGAGTCTATTCTTCATGTCACACACGATGATGCAGACAAAATTTGTTACCTCCATGTGCAACATTTATCAGTCCATTTCCATTTTTATGCCCTTGAATGCATACAAAAAACTGTGGGAAATGTGGTGCTGGACTCCTAAGTACACTTTTGTCAAAATATAGGCGTATAAAAATCCACAAAACAAGTACAGCATCACTGAAATCCATGAGATCAACTTCTAAATAAATGCATTTAAATAAGTGGTTCTCTGGCACTGTGAACCACTGTCTTGGAATGGGGCACAAAGGTTGCAATCTATACCTCCCTGGGAGGTCGCTGCAATCCTAATCTCCAGTTAGGCAAGCATAAGCCCTGGTATAAGTCCTGTACTGACCTGGGACTGTTATGAAAGTGCCATAAGCCACTTCTGACCCACTCCTGATCAGTGATCAGGCATATGCTGACCTCCTTCACACCCTCATGGGAAGATATGCCAGGTAAGTTAGGTCAGTTTCTTAGGATTGTGCCTTATGTCTCACTGAACATAATGGAACTTGCTTCCAGGTAGACACAGAAGCTTTGGCATCACAGTGATGTCACATCTAGCCATGACATCACTTCCAGGTGTTCCAGATAGACTGTCATTCTCTGAAGGGAGAATGGTTGAAAACCACTGATTTAGATTTCTTTCTGTTGTCCACAATTTAACATTGTCCGGTAGGATGCTTTAAAATAAACTATTTTGAGACTACGCATGCAATCCTAACCAATTTAGGCTGGCCTAACTCACCTGGCATATCTTCCCATGATGGTGTGAGGAGGCCAGCAAATGCTTGTGTACTGCCTCACAGACCAAGGAGTGGGGCAGAAGTGCCTTATGCCACTGACACCACCAGGTCAATACAGGACTTATGTGAAGGCTTTTGCCAGCCTAACGAGTTTAGGATTGAAGTTTAAGTGACTGAAATGATTAGGGCTCAGCTGGCTATGATCTTAAGATACTGAATATTCCTTCAACTAAAGACTGTTTAGAAAACCAGTAGGGTTTTTACACCAACGTTCTAAGATTTGGATTGGGACCTGTTGGTTGAACTCAGAAGCGTTGAACTTAGATGCATACTGCATAAATATGGATAACTACACTGGATAACTATGGACAAGTTATTGACCCTATTCAAGGTTTAAGTCTTAGCCATGATTTGGCATTACAAGCAGTATTCCCTTTAAACTCCACAGACATGCAGCCACACAGCTCAAAGCTTTGGGAAGCCAAACTGTACAGCTTGGAAGTTGGCATTCCAAGAAACTAGTGATAATTTCGGACATAATTACTAGGGGTCTGGAAACAAAGCAGGGCTCCAGCATTGGCACAGAGAAGAATTCTTGATTATAAACACAGGCCTTGGGCTCACATGTTGCTTCCTCCCCTTGCACATGCATGGCAACTTCATTCTTCTAATCCTGAGTTAGTGGCAAATCATAAACCAGTCAAATCATTTTGTGTGAACCTGGCCAACAATAGTTTGCCCACAAACCAGGAACATAAACTGGGACAAAACCATGGTTTGCAATCCTGGTTTGAACAAACCATAGCATGAAGGTTGGATGAAACATATTATGGTTTACCACAAACCAGGAGCAGATGCTTCTAATCAGCTCCTGTCATGAATGGTATAGCATGGGGACTTTTGGTTGCTCATGCTCATGAAGATAACCTTTTAGTGTCTGAATTCAGCCATCTTCTTAGCCTAACTTTGCCTAGGAGTTCTAGAACTCCTTGGAAGAGTGTGGGATACAAACATGATGACTCAGACTAGGGCACTGCCTTCCACAACTACACTAGAATAATATCAATAAGATAAAATATATGGATGCAATTCTAGTTTGGCTGGCATAAGCCTCCACTTGGCCTATTTCTGTATCACTTCTGATGGGGAGGCTGGTGCATGAAAGACATATACTGGCCTCCCCACACCACAATGGGAACGGAAAGACTGGTGAGTTGTACTGGCCTAAATTAGGACTCTACCCTGTCACCACTTAGCAAAATAAATTTTTGTACTTTTTCACAGTCATATGAATGTGAAACCTCATATGGTGTGTTGATCTTATTTCACAGAGGGGGAATTGAGGCTGAGAGAAAGTAACTTGCCTAAGGACAGTGAGCTGAGATACTAAAGAAATGCAGTAAGAACACCATTACTCACATTTTAATTACACAATGCTTGCTTGTAATCCACATTCATTTTGTATCATTCATAGAGCTATGTCACCATAACCCTTATAGAGATAATAATTATATCCAATTTTTTCATTATATATAGATGTTAAGTATTCCACAAGGCATTTGGACTATAATAAGGGCAACACCAGTTTCGTAGATGTATGAAATCTGCGGGAAAGCCTGGGATGAATAAGCAAGATTTGTTTACCAAGGTGGATAATATTTCCCATCAAATTAGTTTGAAACAAATCAAAAAGAAGCAAGACCTTTCACACATGTTGTGACTGATAATTGGAACTCACCGTGACAAGATTTGAGGGCTCAAAGGAACTAAACCAAGTCATAATCTTATTTATTTGGAAAATAAATCACATTGAATGTTAAGAGAACTTATAGTATTTGAAAATACAGATTTTACCTCAGTATCCACTGATTTAGTATCTACTGATCTGACTCACCACTACTACAAGGGTCAATATTTCAGTGCCTCGTAACAAAATTCAAAATTTGCAACTGTTCCAGTTGCAAGTTTCATGGGGTTAAGGATAGCTTTAAAGACCTACTTTTTGCTTTTCATCTCTCCCTAGAATGCAACAGTATAGAATAGTTGTTACACGACATTCAATCACTATGTTGGAATGAAATAATGGAATGAAATTATTCTATTAGGAGCAAAACACATGGAAGTGGCCTTTAAACCTATTTTTCCACTGATTTGGTGACCAATTTTTATCCACTGAGGATTCTGGAATGAACTCCAGTGGATAACAAGACATGACTTGTAATCACCTTTAACATATTTGCCTGTGAAGGTTTCCGGTTTGCCTGAATTCAGTTGGGAAAATTTGTAAGTGATTAAACAGCCAGAACTAACTAGTGTCGGTAAAAGTGTGACAGAAATAAATACATGCTGAAAATGTCATCCACACGTATTCTACAATATGTAAAGACGTTATAGGTCCAATTTTCACTGTGTATACTGTGGAAACATGTTTTGGTATCTACTATAACACCTAGTCCCTGACAAGCGTTTCCAAAATACGCATACACTTAAAAGATAGGTTATGTGGAGTGACTATATGGGCCCAATTCTATCAGGTTTTCTAGTGCTGATGCAGTTGCATGAGCCCTGAGGCAAGAGTACAAATATATCCTTGCTTTGAGGAGTCCTCCATGACTGCCACCCCCACAGCAGGATGCAACGCATGCCCCCACTGGCCCAGCTACATCAGAGCTAGAATGTGGTATAGGATTGGGCCCCAAAACTCTTGTGTTAAAACAATAACAATAACACCACAAGCTTTTGATTTGGAATTAAGGGAAGCAGGATGAATTCAGCCTTTGCTGAATGCACAAAACCAGAGAAACCAGGCTGACATCCCATCTATCTTTCCATAACAAATGTTTATTTTGAACCCATAAAACTTTGTATCTTTTGACCTCAGCCTGCTGAAGCCAAAGGGAGTCCTTTTTGTTTACTAAGGTTGGGCAAGACTAGCCTACAAATCCCTATGGGAAACCCCAGCTCATTTCCGTAGCTCACACACCCAGTTCCAAAATTAAGAAACGTAGAAGTGCTTCTTCAAGCCTTGCCTATAGTATATTACTGAGCTGCTACAAGATGCAACAATGTTCAGAAAACTCCCTCAGGACTCAATTTAATTATATTACCAAGGCATGGAGAAGAGCCTAATCTGATCAAAGTTTCAACATGTCTGACCTTTAAGGTTTATAACCACCTAAAAGGCAGCCCTAAAAGGCAGATGTATCTACTCAAGAAAGATCTCAATTTGGTTTTAAAGTCTTTTGTACCACTTAAAAAAGGATATACTTTTATGATTTGATAGTTTATTTTGGGGGGAAATTAGCTTTTGATGATGCTACATTTCACACAGATTTATAATAGGCAAGTCTGGTTCATAGACAGCCCAGCAAATAAATTTTCCCTAAGACTGTAGGGCAGTGGTTCCCAAATATTTTAGCACCAAAACCCACTTTTAAACACTATTGGAAGTTACCCTGCTTCTTGAATTTTTTTTAAAAAATTGATAATGTATCCTCTTTGAGGACATGTCCTCTTTTTTGCCTTGTGTCCTGGAAAAAGTCTTAATTGTCCTCTTTTCCCTGTGAGCAGGAAGCCTGTAGTCTTCTGGTAACTAAGAAATTACTTGTAATAGTATTAAATTTTAAATAACAACAATATACGTGAGCATTTTTAGCTTTTCTTTTGTCGTGATCCACATTTTTCTTGGGTGTTCTACATTCTGGAGAGTTTTGTCCTCTTTTGGGGGGAGTGTGAAGGAAAAGAGGGGTGGGACTGGGGGAGAGGTCTACCAGATCCAGATCCCATTAGGCCTCCTGGCTGACAAGGCCTCCTGGCAGAAGAGCTGACAAAGACTTGGGTAGACTCATTGACAAAACGGAGCCCTTCCCCAACTGAAGGACTTGGACAAATAAACTTTCCCCCAAGATGGTGCTGGTAGCTGCATGAAGCCCATAGGCTGCAATGGTAGCCATTTTGGCACCACTGCTCCTCAGGGTGCTGGGCTGCTCAGGATTGGGCTATATTCTTGAACCAGTCACTTTATCTGCCCCAGACCTACTTCAAAGGGTTGGTGTAAAGACAAAATCAGATGACTGCCAAGTACACACCCATGAAATCATGGGGGGAAAAAGAAATCCAAATAGAAAGTATTATAGTCTCAACATTTTAGAACTAGGACTAGAAAGAACCAACAGTTGGGCAACAATTTTTTCTATATGTGAAAATTCATCTGGAGAGCCTGGCAATTCTCTATTAATTATGAATATGTTACTGAAAAAGAGAAAAGAAAAAGAAAGAAAAAGAAAAAAGGAGGAAGAAAATTATATCTGCAATTGTTACAAGAGGTAAGTAAATTATTTCCAGATGCAGCTCACAATTGATATAAAAAGAAGAGGTTTCTAGTCAAAACACTCCAAATAACATGAAGCATAAAACGAAGAGATGAAAGGAAAGAGGAGCAAAGTGATAATTAACATAGAAGAAAGCCACATGAACTATTAAAAAAAATTCTGATGATGACTGTGACACAGTATTTCATATGTATCCCTTCCGTAGCATATCATAAAGAAAACTGTGAAAATGTATAGACTGAAACAGACATCCTTAATGGTGCACTTCTACTTAATATGGAGTAACCATCCAAGTACTTTGTTGATATTTCTGAACCAAGATGCTTGAAATTGCACTACAAGGCTACAAGTGGGCTTTAAACTTGTCTGTGCTTTAGTCCTTTCCTGAAAAACATCTAATCTTTCCTCAGTGTCAAATCTGAAAAAGTGACTCCATCATCCTACACAAGGAAAGAATTCCATTTTTCCAATGACTGAAAATACATTGTGGTTAGAATGAGAGAAAAAAGTGGTATCCTTGAAAATATCTAGATGCCACCTAACAAACAAGCCATACTTTCCATTCCACAAACTGATCACCTCATAAGACTCCAACCAATTTACTTCCAAAGAGGAGAGACTATTACAGTATGCAACCAAAAATAAGTTCAACGTTCAGACTTTTAACTGACTTGCCCTTGATCTCTCTGAGTACATTATTATAAATGGAAGTTCTTTTTGGTATTTTAACAGAATGTGCCCCATCACAACTTGAAAAAAGCACTCAGTGGGGAGGCCACATTGGAGAGTAGAGAAGAAGGATTACAAAACTAATCCCAGCCTTCTACACATGTTTTCAGGAAAACCTGACAAGAAAGAAGTGTCTCTTTGCTAGCATGTAGAATCACAAGGGTAATGCATTAATAATCTCATTACAGAAGAAGGGAAGGTGAGAATATATTCTGGATGTTAATTTAATACAAATACCACTACTAAAAAATGTTAAAAGAAAGAAAAAATAAACTAGGCGAGGGGATGGATACAAAAAGGTGGCATTACCGATTATCAGCAGAGTTTCCTCCTGATATATAGTATTATTGTATAGTAAAAACCTTCCTATATGGAAGAGCCAAGATGAGTCAGGAAGAGACTATAGAGATAGGATGGTTGTTATGAAGTTGGGGTGAGACCTGGAAGATCCAAGTTCAAATTCCCCCTTAGCCATGAAGATTCGTTGGATGACCATGGAACAATCACTCACTCTCAGCCTTACCTCCTCACTGGATTGTTGTGAGGACAGCAGAAGGAGTGGAACTAAAGCTTTGTAAATTGCCTTAGACATTTGCATTGGTATGGGAAAGATAAATTCCTTAAACTAATAAAATATATCTTTAAGTTGCATTGACACCAAAGTGCTGGAAATGTACATATATGCCATGACAACTAAAGGCTAAATGAATGAGTGTTAAGATTATAGCAGTTTGATAGCATGCACATTTGAGTGGCACCTGGAAGTTTTCTTTTCTAACTGATGCCCAATTACAGCTATGTCTGAATTATTATATTGTGTTTTTATTGGCAATTTTCACTTCAGACCTTGTTTCCCCAAAGAAATGAGCCCAGGCATTACCCATTGCTGGAGAGAAAGCCAGAAAATGTAACTACGGTAATTTTCTAACTACCGTAGTAACTACTGTACCTTTTTGTTTTTAAATCTAATTTCTCACACATACTACAAAAAGTTTACATCTATACAAAGAACAACTATATTAAGGCTGCAGTCCTAAATTCCTATCCTAAACTTTCTTTTGGGTAGACATGTATAGAATTGCTCCACCAATTATTCAATATATTTCATCCAAATTTTAATCTGTTTTTCTCCATTCAGCAAATACATGAAAAGATGATGTTTTAAGCAAGTAATTCATGAACTGTATTCTGAGAACCTGCCTGTGTTCTGATTTTTGCACATCTATTTTGCTGAAATAGAATTTTGTAAAGCCAGTGGCTTTTTAAGGTTGCCTTTATTTGTCATGTGGTAGCTGAGAAGCAGGAAGCGATAGTTCCACACAACGTGCAGAGCTTGTCCTACGAAAGCTCCTCTTTATTTTCTTAGCATGTGCTTGTGTACCCTCCGTGATACATGATGTTCTACAATGCATCACACCTTTGAACATAGCTCAGTAAACTTTGCCTTCCAGCAGAATGTTAATAATGTTCTCTCAGTAGCTAGTTTCCTTTTATTTCCTTTACATCAGGAATAAGAAGCAAATAATTTTTAATAATTTTGTACATTAAGGAATTTTAACAGATACAGCTTGTTGTTTTCTCTCAAATTACTATGCAAAATAGCAAAATAAACTCACAAGAGTTCATAGACATTCTCAATTTTTATAATTACTGGTTTGCCACATGATGTGTTTACACTGTTCCTACCCTTAATGTCAGATTTTGGTAGGTTTGAAGCTTTAGTTTCAAAGCTACAGGGATAGTCCAGGATTTTTAATGCACAGAATTTTAACCTGATTAGACACCTCCGTTCCATCGTGTATAGAGGAGTTTGAAAACAGTGCTATTAATTCTACTCAGAGTATGCCCATTGTGTTCAGTAAGACTTTGGCTGTAATTCTATCTTACTCACCGGAAACAAACACCTCTAGTTATGAATAGGGCAAAGAACAAAGGGACATCCTTGACACACTCCAATCATGGTTAAAAAAACTCTTAGCAAAGGATCCGTGAACATAAAGCTTTAACAGTGCTTTCATTTTAGTCAACTTTTCTATAGTTTTCATTTACCAGGAGAACCCATGTCCTTCGGTTAACGAAACTATCAAACTACAATAAAAGTAAACATTTTAAACACAAAAGAGTAATCTAGACACGTCAGCTTGCCTTGCCTTACTTCTTGCCTATATCATCTTGCCTATAACTTATCTGTTCATCTATTGAAAGGTCGCTTGCATTTATTTTTGACTATAAGTGCCACATTAACTTTATGAGAAGACCTAGAAACCCTTACAAACTGATTCTATATTTTTGTGGGATATTATAAACATTCTCAAAAGCTGAATATCACCCTTCAGAAATTTTAGAATTTCTGGTATGATCAAAACTAGCACCTTCTCATGCCTACTAGAGATCAAATCTAGCACCTTCTCATGCATCCCCCAGACCAGAGAAGCCAATTTAAGTGTGGATAAGCTCTCCTGAGTGCACAAGAGACTTCAAAGGAAGAGACTCCTATGTCCAGTAGAAAACATTTTATCAGCCATGTTTTTCCATCATCTAGTAATCAGCTCTGTCAGTTCTAAAGGGGCCAACAACTTGGGCAGAACAGAGAGCTGATCTCAGTTAAGGTGTCTTATTTTCCTTCTCTGCTTGGGGAATTACTGGCAAGTACTGTTACCTTGGACAATGCTGATCACATCTTACACAAGCCTGCATATGTTCATGCTTCTAATGTTCTTAGATCAGACACAATAATTTTATAAATATAATTTGATCCCCTCTGTATTACACCTGAATTCACATATTAAAAAATTAATTTTGGCTGAATTGTTTCATTCATATAGCTAAATTGTTTGGTTCCTTTTACCTCAGCTTGTTCGAAACGCACGCTGCTATTTCATTCATGACATCTCCCATTGTTCTTTTAACTCACGCTGGTAATTTTCTTTCTTTGTCTGAATAAGAGTGTTTTTTAAATTAACAACAGCATTTACTAGCTTTCATGTGGAAAACTCCTTTGATCCTTGTTGGGGGAAAAAAATCTTTAAAAACTTTTTTAGTGTATCCTCTTTTGTTTACAACATCACCTCAAAAAGGAATATCACAGAATAACTGGAAAAGGCAACTAGAATTATTGGGGCACTTTCCCTGTGAGTAAAGCATATGAACTTTTACATTTAGGAAAAAATGACAACTAATGGGGAAAATCACTAATGGGAAAAACGCCTACCTCACAGGATTTTTGTGAATAAAAACGGAAAAGAGGAGCTATGTGCACCACCTTAAGCTCCTTGGAGGAAGAGTGGTTTAGAAATGTGAAAAGTGTGGTTTTATCATACATAGTAAGGAAGAAAGTGAAGCATGCCTGTCCCCCCACACACACTCAGACTTAATAGCAGATGTTGGAGGACACCCAATGAAATTGATTAGCAGTTCCAATTCAGAACAAGAGACTGTACTTCTTCATACAACATAATTAACTTGTGGAATTTCCTGCCACAAAAAGCCACTGGCCGAGACGTCTCTAAAGGGGATTAAACAAATTCATGGAGGACAGTGGCTGTTAGCCAGGATAGCTAAATGAAACCCCCATATTCAGAGATAGCTTAAAACTTGGTACCACCTGCTAGGGAACAATCATCATACCTTGCTTCCAAATGCACCTTCTGGTCAGGGTAAGAAAGAGGATGCTTCTCTAGATGGGTCTTTGCACATCTTTTGCTGAATCTGAGCTTTACCATGAGTTTTATCTGCTCTGTTTTCTCTTTTCTCTTCCTACCCAAGAAAATTCCTACACATTTTCTACCACTAAGACTTTATTCCATCTGCTCCTTGCATCTAAAATTGTGCCACTTACATGTGATGCTGAAAGTGTCTGTCTCTCTAAATCAATTGTTAAAATTCAGCTGTCTGAGAAACTTGCTATTTATAATTCAACTCTAGGCAGTGTCAACAGGACACTCAAGCCACCCAAGCAAGCAAATAAACCTAATATGTAAGCAATCATTTTCTGATCTTTATAATCTGCCCATTTTGTAATGAGAGGAGTGGAGAGTATCACAGATGGGAAGTCCTTGGGCACCTACCCTTTGGTGGCGGCATGCAGACTTCTTAAATAGGATACATATAGGCAACAAAACAGCAACACCATCCAGTTCTCTATTTTCATCCCTCAAGTGCCAAAAAAATCATGCCCACAGCAGCAATCCAAGGCACACTAACCCAGGAATAAGACCCATTGGACAAAGTAAGACTATAGTACACACGGCGATACAGTTTTTGTCCCTGGAAGGGCTTATAATCTAAAAACTCTCATAAGGAACTCGGGAGTAATATGGCGATCAAAAAAGGCAGGAAAAGGTCAGTATCTTAAACATGACTTTCATTTTCAAATAATAAATACTATGATAACTTCTGTGGTACAGGTAGCAGCTAACTCAAAAATACATTAAAAAAACTGCAACCACGTTCCTGTAGTTTAGATTCACAAAATACATCAGATTCATGTCAACCCCAAAACACTTCTGCATGGAAATTAGTCCTTCAGATGTTCAAAGAATACGCTTCTAAATGAGTGAGGTTAGATCACAGAATTGAAATAAAGTGAAGGGACACACTTGTTTCTATCCTAAATCTGTTTTATTGCACACCATAGCCACTTTTTATGGAACCAGTATATTCAGTCTTATTCCTTCTGCTTACAAATGGTCTTCAACTCAGTGGGTCAAGTGCCTTCACTGCACTCAGAAGGGCCAAGTTCCAGACTCAGGCATTTTGAAGAAGGCTGGGAAAAGAGACCCATATCTGAAAGCTGAGGAAGCCATTACAATCAGTGTTGACAATAATAAGCGAGATGTCCCAAAATGCTGACTCAGTATGAAGCAGCTCCATATGTTCATAGGATCACAGTTACTAAATTCAACGGAAAGAGATTTTGGATCTGCTTTAGTTGAATGTGAATGAGATCACAAGACAAGTCAATATGCAGATACAATTATAGTTCTCCTGGCACAATCCTATTTATGCATATCTTCTCAGAAGGAAATTCCATTCTGTTAAATGACACTTATTCCCAGGAAAGTATGCATAGGATTACAATCTTGCCATCACTGTCACTAGGAGAATTTCAAAATGCAATTAAAAAGTGTTTACAAGGAACTGAATAAATCTAAACCAGAGTAATACTGGAGCAAACGTGGAGGAGGATACCTACCCTATCAACACAGTTACTGTAGGTGCCCAGTTTCATCTATATAAGAAAAAATTGTGGCTTTGATATTAGATGCAATAGCATGCAGAGGAGTACTAAAAGTGTCTATACAACCTATAACTTTATGCAGTAATAGAGAGGGGACTAAAAGTGTGTTTCCACTCTGTCTCTGGGTCCTTATGAAAACAAAAGCAAGTCCTTAAGTATGAAAATCACCTTCCCAAAAAAGAATCTACCTTCAGGAAATAATCTCACAACCAGACTATTGTGCAAAGAGAACTAGAAAAAAATAAATGAGAAGTAAAGCTGATCTCCTAAACATGCTTACAACAGAACAAGTCTCAAGGCTCACTGAAGGCAGTAGGGTTTACAGTATTTCTGAATAAACTGGCTTGGAATTGCCCTGTAAAGTCCCTGAATATTTGTGACCTCCCCCCCCCCCCCCCCCGTACATTCATGTGCATGAATGAAAACAAATCTGTACCATTCTAACACTATTGCCTGGAAATAAGTCAAAGACTAGGACTTCAAAGAGACTGACTTATTGGGTCTGATCAGCTTAAAACTCAGAATAAAATAAAATCTTGAACCTATAAAATGAAGGGAAAAATAAATATTCAAGAATTCTATAGTAATGTTTATTTACACTATAATAATGCATTTCTTCTTTTATCATTAAAAAGTCTCTTAGCATTTGTCCTTATAAATTATGGCACAAAGATGTTTTGTACAGAAAAGGGCTGCAGCTACAACTAATGCAACTCATTAGGGCTGCAACTACAGCGCTCTAATAAGCGCCAAGTGTGAAATATTAGAAAGGTCCATGATACAAAGGAAAATGTACTCACCAAAGGTGACATAGATCCATTTGACAGGTAAGGGTCAGAGAGCATGAATAACGGGTAGCCAGAGTAAGTTGATCCTTTGTACATCCCTGGGTCCTGATGTTTCAAACCTGTTTAACATTCAAGTTCAAGTTCATCATTTGGATGTTGCCCTAGAAATTATGTTCACTCCATTCCCTTTGCACTAGTTTTATACAAGGGTACATTTTTTTATAAAAAGTTTTTTTAACAGCATACATCATTTGATCTCTACATAGCTGCATGTTTTAAAATGACAATACTATTTGGTCTGGCTGTCATGAGTTTTTGCAGGCACGCTCCCGGAGTATAGAACTGAATGTCTTCATCACTATCAACTCAAACTCTTGCACGGTTGGCAACAGAGAAGCCCAAATAATTTAAAAACAAAGATGACAACAAGGGATTGATGTTGTGCCTCCTTTGCCCTCAAACTTTCCTGATCTGGTCTTCAGAGGATGTGGTGAAGACTCCACAATTTGTGACTTAGGCTGCAATCTTAAAGACACTTTCCTGGGAGTAAGACCCACTGAACACAATGGGGCTTACTTTTGAATAGACATGATTAGGCTGGTGCTGTAAGTTTCATACTCCACCTGCCCCAGCTTTTAGGGATTGCATGGGTTCCAGACTGATCTCCCATCCAAGTACTTGTCAGGCCTGGACCTGCTTCGTTTCAAAGACTGAGATACATCAACCTACCTCTACTTCCCTTTTTGCATCTTGCTATGGGATGCACATAGGATGCATCCTTCTATTAAGCATCCTTCATATATTTGGCCATCAAGAAAGGGGAAAAACTGTTCAGATTTATTAAGTTTCAGTGGGAGTGACTTATTAAGTTTAAATCACCACTGCTCAGCAGTTCAGGGCTTCAGCTACCAATCCAAAGTCCCTCCCTCTGGTTTGCCTTCCCCCCTTTGCATGCTTTGATTCAGCAGAAAGGCATTGATGTTTCCCCCTTGACTACTGTTGCCAACCCCCCTCCCCACACAGCCCTGCTCAGCAGTTCAGCATGAGAGAAAAGGGTGGGAGAATGAATGGTTTCTGAACACTGACCATCTTCCATGTGATCCTGGAGTTTCTCTTGATAAACTCTTTGAGGATCTTGCAGGCGCCGGATTGCCTGTGTGGAGGAGGCAAAAAGAGGAGGGAGTCAGGGTGGAAGAAAACATTGGGATGGTGGATGGAAGGAAACATTTTCGCTCCCTGGGGCTGGAGAAGGAGAAAGTCCTTTGTGGTGGGATCCAGCCCCCCTCTCACCTCTGCATGGGTTCCTCCTGCAGCAGCTACATTGGAAGGCTGGTTGCTACTGTTGCTGCTGTTGCTGCTCTCAGACTCATTAACCAGGGAAGACTTGAGGTCAGCCAGATCTCCCTCGGTGAAAACGTTGGCTTGGATCTTCTCCTCCTGCTCTCCCTCGTCCTTGAAGGCGATCATCTCATCGGTGGCCCCCAGATCGTCCCCACCGCCGCTGTTGAGCTGGGGCATTTTTTGCAAGCAGCAGCAACAGCAGCAGCAGGAGAACTTCTGGGACTGGCTGGCTTGGCTGCGAAGGGGGAGGACTCAGGGGATGGGGGGGACACCCTGATCTGCCTCCTGCTGCTGCTGCTGCTGCTGCTGCTGCTGCTTCCCCACCTCCAGGCCACCACCAGCCTCCTTTTGATGTGGGGCTTTGCACCCAGGAGGGAGGCTTTGCATGAGCCAGGCAGAGGCAGGCAGCCCCCTCCAAGTTCCCTCCCTCCCTTCCAGCCCCGGGAAAGTTGGACCAAGTCTCAGCAGCAGCACAGCCTGCCTTTGCCCGGGTGGTGAGCTGAGCAGAGCAGAGCCAGAGCGCGCGCCGGCTGGAGGGTTCTACAGGGAGAGGCACCAGCCAGCGAGTGCGCGAGCCAAGCAGAGCACAAGAGACCCAAGCAAAGGCTGGAGACTTCAAAGCAGCCGCCGGCTGATTGACAGCTGAGGGGAGGGGCCGGAGCAGTCTTAAAGGGACCGCGCTCTCACAGCCCTGGGGAAAGGATGCACAGTGCAAGCTCTGGTGGGGACAAGTGGGGGAAATGAATCAGGGACTAGGAAAAAAGGTCCCACACATTTTTGCAGCTGTTTGGGGGGGGGGGAAGCAGAGATAGGGTCATCTTCAGGAGAAATAAAGGGTGTGTACGTGAAAACACGTGTCTATGCAGTTCACTAAAGCTTTTGTGCTGGTCTTGGAAGTGCCACAAACCTCTTTGTTTTGTGTGCCCAGTGCAGGCTCTTTTGGGGAGGGGGTGCAGAAGAGTAAATAACAGCACAATCCTGTGCATGTCTACTCAGAGGTAAGTCGGGCTTACTCCCAGGAAAGTGTGCATTTCGGATTTCAGCCTAAATCAGGCAAGAGCAAAAAGGTTCCCAATTTTTTGCAGATGCAGAAAAAAAGCAAACTACTGTAGAGATAGATCCAGCTACATAGAGCTCCCCTCTCTCTGGGTGTCTCCCTGTCAGGGTGCGGTGCCTATAGGTCATAACTAAAAAAAGAGAACAACGCCCCCAAACTGTAGGACATCCAAGAAAGATGTAGGACATGACAAAATAAATGCTAGAAACACTAAATCCTAAAGGCACTGTCCTGAGAGTAAGACCCATTCAACACAATGGAACTTACTTCTGAGTAGACATGAATAAGATTGCATTATCAGAAGCTTGCTGTGCACAAGTCTCTCTGGCTGAACTCTAGGGAAGTCAACTCTGGAGCAAGGACCATCCACATTTGGAGGACTCTGGTAGAGATTCTAAAACCTGTGATGAGGCGATCTACAGTATATATAGCGTGATCCATAAAAACACCATGACCCTGCCCCAGTTGGTTGTTGGTTGCGTAAGAGTAGACCATAATCCTATGCATGTCTACTCAGAATTAAGTTCCATTATAGCCTTTGGCGTTTACTCCCAGGTAAGCATGGATAGGATGGCAACCTAAGAGCCCAATCCTATGCACATTTACTCAGAAGTAAGTCCCATTGACTTCAACTCCTAGGAAAAGTGTGCATAGGATTGTGCCATGAAGCATTGGGACTGGTCATGGTCCTTCTTTTGCGACAGAAAAACGTGGCAAGGGAAGGAAGGGTGATGCTGAAAGTAGGATCCCTATGTAGATTCTACCCCTATGTAGATTGATTCTTCCCATACATGGGTATGTCGGATTCCCAGCAAAGTCATGCCATACATTATATATCCAGTGATTCAGATCATATTAAGGCTGACTTCCTATGCATACTTAGGGCACAAACCTAACCGTGTCTATTCAAAAGTAAGCCCCATTTTGTTCCAATGGGTCCTACTCCCAGGAAAGTGCCTTTAGGATTGCAGCCTTACTTGCGATAAACCTCTACTGAGCACAGTGTAGCAAATGATCTGCCTTTCTGTTTACAATTTACAGCACTGTACAACTTTTCTTATGTGCCCTGAAGTCGAAACATTTTTGCTCATTGCTTGTCTCCCCCCTCATGTGGATTCCCACACACACATACATATCTATTCGCTACTCCTAACTAGGACCATACATATCTCCCAGTCCAAGCTTGGAAGCCCTCCTCATCCCAAGGAATTGATTTAAAAATAAGGAGGCTTATGATGGTAGCTTGCACAATCATTTTATTTTCATTTTTAATTTTCATTTTATTTTATTTTCATTTTTTATTTTCATTTCATTTTTATTTTATTTTCCTCTTTTCATTCATCAATATAAACATATTTTCATTGATAAATAGAACCACTTTTCCCCAATTCAACCAAAATTTTCAGCTAAAGGGAGACTTGCCAAACATGCCAGATCAACATTGGGTTTTGATTACAAGGTGGAAATCCTATGCTCATTTCCTTGTGGTTAAGGCTGCCATCCTATACGCACTTCTCCGGGAGTAAGCAAGCCCCACTGAACTCAGTGAGACTTGGAGCAATCCTACCCACGTCTACTCAAAAGTAAGCCCCATTGTGTTCAATAGGTCTTACTCCCAGGAAAGTGTCTTTAGGATTGTAGCCTTACTTCTGAGAAGACATGCATAGGATCGAGCTGAATGTCTCATTGAATCAAATGGGGTTTTACTTCCGAGTAACCATATCTGTGCTTGGAGGACGTGTTAAAGGTGAATCAGACTGCAATCCAAAACATACTTTCCTAGGAGTAAGCCCCATTACATATAATGGGATTTATATCTGATAAGTAGATAGGATTAAGATTGCACCCTCAGTCCCCCACACTCTCCATCCCCCTTTTACTTTTTTAGGCTGCAATCCTAAACACATTTTCCTGGGAGTGAGCCCCATTTAATATAAGTAGACAAGAATATGATTGCGCTGGGATTTTATTTTAATAGGACTAAGCACATCGTGTTAATATCTGACCTTCCTGGAGTCTGTGGGAGGACAGAGATGGTCTGTTAGAGCACAATCCTATCCATGTCTACTCAGAAGTAAACCCCATTGTGTTCAATGGGTCTTACTCCTAGGAAAGTGTCTTTAGGATTGCAGCCTCTATTTGAGTCAGACACTCAAAGAAAGCAGATCTGGTTCAAGAAGATCTCAGGCTGCTGAAAGAGGGATTTCTGCAACTTTGTCACTGCAGTACATTTTTATTATATAGATGTATATAGATTATATAGTAGATTCAGAATCTACTTGTTGGATAATGGTCCTCCTCAAGACTCTTCCATCTCTTCCAGAAACACAGACAGTGTTCTCTGGATTTCCCAAATTATTAGGTTTCCCCCAACTTGCCCAGAGGGCATGTTTCAGGAAACATGAAATTAACCTCTTGTCAGTCAGTTTCCAAAACACCAGGCACTTGTTTGGGGCGTCATGGGAAGATCTGGGGAGGGTTGTCTGGGGAAAGAAATCCCTCCTGGCTTCCCTTGAGACCCCTACTCCTACTCATCCATACTATAAGTCATAACCACAAAAGAGGACAACCCCCCCCCCAAAATGTAGGACACTCAAGAAAAATGTTGAACATGAAAAAATAAAAGCTAAAAATACTCAAATATTGTTTTAATGTGGTTGATTTAAACACTACAGCTGCAATCCAGAAGACACTTTCTTGGGAGCAAGACCCACTGAACACAATGGGGCTTACTTCTGAGTAGACATGGTTAGGATTGTGTTCTACATTACTTAGTGTTAATTTTTAAACTACTACATATCATTTGTTACATAATGGGTGCCTGTCTACTCAGAAGTAAGTCCCATTATATTCAAAGTGTCCTACTCCCACGAAAGTGTATTTAGGATTGCAGCCTTATTTTATTAATTACAAGAAGGCTGCATGCTGGCTGCTCATAAGGATATGGAGGGAAATGAAGACGATTTTTCCCAAGGCTAAAAACGAGGACATGTCCTGGAAAAAGAGGACCCTGGGAGGAAGCAGACCACAGTGTAGTAGTGAATGCAAGAGGGGGATTAGGGGAATTCCCTCCCTTCCTCCTGCGAGCAAGGACAAGGTAGAAAGCTGAGCCTTGCAGATTTCCCGTATGGTTTGAATGACTCCGAGTAAATAGGTCTTTATAACTCAGCATCGCACGTAATTGTCACTTTCAACACCTCAATTACCTCCAGTACCTCCGCTTTGGTTGAAAGGTTATGTTCTTCTGGGGAAGAAAGATTTATTTACTGGTGACTTCAGAATAGATCGCAACCTTTCTGTTAAAAAAAGTTTTTTTTTTTAAATCCCATTGCTCTTCAGATACCTACACAGAGCAAACTAGGAGAAGTAGCTGAGATCTGAGTAGCTGAGGAATAGTAGGGCGAGGCAGATGGATCTGCTGGTGGAAAGGTCCCCTTGCACACATTCACACCTGCCTGGGCTTTCCCTGAGTAAACTACACGAGACTACACACTAACTACAGACCCTCACAACGTCCTCCACTAATAGCCTCGCTGGCTTAGCTGCATTGCTTTCAATCCAGGGCTGCACATGAAGAAAGAGCATCAACAATATCTGCTACTTCCAGATTTTACTCACTCTTTTTTTTTTTTTTTTGGTCTGTCCCTCTCTTGTTTTTAGATGCTTTCCTCGCTTTGCATGTAAAGGGGGAGCAAAAAGAAAAAAAAATCGTCTGAGATTTACAGCCCTCCCAAATGGAGATAAAACCTTGGCAATGAGTTGGAAACCTGTTGTAATCTATGATCCAGGAAACAAAGAGGCTCATTAATGCAGAGTCTTTGGTGAGCCTTTGATGTTCGCTTGCATAGCATTCACTCTCAGTTCCATTTGCATTTAAACATTCATAAACATCATCTCTGCTTCCTTTGCCTTAAGCAATTTAGGAGTAAAGTATAGCTTCTATTTAAAGAAACCCACTGTGGTGAGGCTTAGAATACAAATATCACATAATCTTCCAACAGAGAAAATATTTTATCCAGCGTTACTAGTGGACACAGATCTAATAGATTTAAGACCCTGAGTAACACTGATAAAGCCAACTTATATTCAAACCCAGACACAGGAGAAAGGAGCCCATTTTTTTTTTAAAAAAAATGTTCATTGTACGCAGTTTATGTGAGTTTTGGGACTTGATGTAAAGCAGACTGTATAGTACCCGGGAGTAATAACTTACAAACTGTGTTCCTCAAATTGAGCAACAATATCTTTTTGGAATTCCTTTGTATAATTGAATTACAAAGTAGTTATCCTGATCTTCAAGACACTGGAAGAGGCACCAACAAACAAAAATGATAATAAAAGTGTCTTTGATTCTCAAATTGCTTAATGTCAGTTTAAAAATGGAATTGAGAGTGTCAATCTATGTTTGCTGAGAGTAAATACAAGTTATTGATCATGGCTACAATCCAGAGTAACTATGGGACCTTTTATACCGATGTAGTTACGGTGCCACCTATGGGAAACCTATGGGAAATGCATAGAGCGATCCAGAGTAAGTGCCTCTTACATCTTTCCATAGTTACTCTGGATTGTTGGATTTGTCTGACAGTTTTGTAAAAGCCAAGCAGAACCAGACCAGCCTCTAGGCCAGGGGTCTCTAAACTTTTTGGCAGGAGGGCCACATAGTCTTTCATGTGGCGGGGAAGAAGAAAAAAAGGAATAGTTTTACATTTCAAATTGGTATAAATGTACATACTGTAAATATATTAGTGACGGAATCTATGAATGAATGAATTCAAATGGGTTCCTAAACACTTTCCATCACACAGCGGGTGATCTTCAAACCAGTTCATAAGCACTTTCATTCATGAAGAGAGGAGGTGGGTGCAGCCTCCCCAGTCCTCAGAGCACTCCTCACCTCTGGAGGATTACAGACTTGCCCAAGGGCTGGAGAGAAGGGACTTGATGAGGGCTGAATGGAGGCTCCCAGAGGGCTACATCTGGCCCCAGGGCTGGACTTTGGAGACTCCCTGCCCTAAGCAGTTGAGACAATTGTCCCGGGTATGGGCACAACTGGGCTGGAGCCAGTTGTTGGGATTCTAAGGGGCTGTCATGGGGATAAGAGCTCTAATCTGGCATGGGGATAAGAGCTCCTTGAATAAGCTACAAGCTGCCCTTCGATCAATTACCTACCTCACAGGGTTGTTGTGGGACAAAAAGAATAAAAAGCTATGTAAGTCTCCTTGGGCATTTGTGCTAGCATGGAAAAGATAAAGTATAAACCTCTAAAACAGCGTTTCTCAAAGTGGGGGTCGGGACCCCTTTGGGGGTCGCCCAGAGCTTTCCTGGGGGTCGCCGAAAGACCCCTGGTGCAGGGGGCCAGGTCAGGCTTGCCAGACCTCCAGCTGTAGCTGCGCGTGCACTGGGGCTGACTGACAGCCTCAGGGCCCAATCCTATGCATGCCTATTCTGAAAAAAATCCCGTTATAGTCAGGGGGGCCTTTACTCCCATGTAAATGTGGATAGTACTGCAGCCTCAGGGCCCAATCCTATGCATGCCTACTCTGAAATAAATCCCATTATAGTCAGGGGGCCTTTACTCCCATGTAAATATGGATAGAATTGCAGCCTCAGGGCCCAATCCTATGCATGCATACTTTGAAATAAATCTCATTGTGTTCAGTGTGTGCATAGAACACACATTTCATTAGTAACAATGAAAATACATCCTGCATATCAGATATTTACATTACGATTCATAACAGTAGCAAAATTACAGTTATAAAGTAGCAATGAAAATAATTTTATGGTTGGGGGCCCCCACAACATGAGGAACTTATAAAGGGGTCACGGCATTAGGAAGTTTGAGAACCACTGCTCTAAAATAAAATAAGTAGAATGGTTTTGTAAGAGAAAGAAAGGAGAGATTGAAAGAGAAAATAGCTTGGGTTCGAGGAGAAGGGAGATGGATGAGATGATGCTGTGGATACAGTACTGGATTCCTACAAACAAAGTGCAGTTTCTTGGGTGACTTTGCAACACAGCCTGCAATCCTCAGTCATACTAGAAAATAACCTTCACCAAACACTGTGGACATGTCCGTAAGTAAACTTTCATGGGATTACATTGCATGTCCATTTTACTTCAGTCATCTTGTATTCAATGGGTCTTACTCCCAGGAAAGTGTCATTAGGATTGCAGCATTAGTGAATTTGTTATATGGGTGTACTGCTTCAATCTGTCACTTCTGCATCTAAAAAAAGAGTCATGTGAGATGACTAAATTGATAATTGATAGACATTGTAGGAAAGAAGAACTACGGCAGAATCCAAAGGACTGCAGCTAAGATGGGACCAGCGGGATGTACTACCCCTTCAGCCTTGTTCTGCCATTCGGGGCTAGAATTGCAGTATATCATTAAAGAATGAGAGCTTGTGCAACATCAGGAACAACTGTAGTTTGAATATCTGTCTATGGCAGCTAATGCTCCTCCCCAAACTCCACCCATGTACACAGCTGCACAGACTTCTTCTGGCTCAGGGTGAGCTTTTTGTGATCACAATTCTGCTGACTAAGTGATCCTGAAATCACACACCCTGCATTAGCTATTATGGTAGCAAAAGACCAGGGTGCTTAAATAGTTAATGAATAGTTTTAAGTTATGGTATTTCAAAGAAATATTCACCATACATTACCATATTTTACATTTTCCCCTCCTTTATTGGTGAATAGTTAACGAATGATACAATACAGTTGCAGAACATATCCATTACTCTTTTAAAGCGTTTTGCTGGCTTTGCTCCTCCTTTTGTTTCTGGTATTTTTCAAATAGACTGAAGCTTTAGAGGAGTAGAGTGAAGGGCTAGATGGGCTAGAGCTGGCAGGGTTGTCAAATGTAAGGCCCATGGGCCTTTATCGGACCTTCATGTTAATTGGGTCCTTCCTGCAGCACCATCAGCTGCTCAGCTCCTTTGTGACATGGGAGTGCTGGGAAATTCCAATTTATTATGCAGGCTATGCTTTCAGCAGCATCACTTCTACTAAGCTTCTGGGAGGGAGATATGGAAGGAGGCCTTAAAAGGCAAGAAATGCTATAGGGGGAAGGGGCAGACCAAGAAGGGAGAGAGAGGAAGATGAGAGGAGATACTGCCAAGATGCTGGGAGAGCCCAATTATCCTGTGGGTTGCCCCTTTAGTCTCAGCAGAATCAGTGCTGCTGAAAGGGCAACCTGCATAATAATTGGGCTCTCCCATATTTTGAAAATATGATCCAGGTTTTCATATTTTCTCTTCACTTTTTGCAAATAGTTGGTTCCTTGGTGAGTTTGTGTTATTTCTGACCATAGTTGCTTAATGCAGTGGCATTCCTGGGGGGAGGGCCTAGGCACCACCCTCAAGGGGGTGACATACAGGGGGTGACCAAAATCAGATCCTTTGAAGTAACCCAATCAAGTCATACACCATTGGATGTGTATGTTCCAGATGAATCCAATGCAAAAAGCTGCTTTGAAATATCTCCTTCCTATCAAAAGCTTTGACCAAAACACTTTTTTTAAAAGCAGGGAGATCTTTGGAAAGTGAAACTGAGCCCTACTGCACCTTTACTCATGAATAGGCAAATATGCTTTAGCCTGTTGGAAAGGTCAGACTGTGAGGAATTCAACAACCCCAGAATGTTTCCTAATGAACACAGCCCCCCCCCCCCACAAATCTACCCAGAAGGAAGTCCCTGATGGTTGAGCCCTATGGAAAGTGGAAATGAGCTAAGCAGTCATGTTTACTTCTGCGTAAGCAAAGGTGCCTTGGCTTGTGTTCAGGTTAGGCACAGAGGAATGCAAAAGGAATGCACCAGAATGTTCCTAATCCACTGAAAGTGGAATTCAACAAGTGCTCCAGAAAGCAACCTCACCCCCTCCCCACAAAAAAATAAAACAAACATTTAATTGGTAATGTGATTTTTAAAAATATGAAAATATTAATATCTAATTAATTGGATTAATTAATTCTGATAATAATACTGATAATAATTAATTAATTTTGACTTATGGGGTGACAAAAAATTTGAGGGCAGGAGTGACAGCAAACCTGTGGTCAGGCAAAGGGAAGTGAGGTGCTAGCTGAATAGGGACACTAAGTGAGGGATGCCAATCCCAGACTAAAGATTGGTGCATCATTACACCTCATTATTAAGCTGGCTGTGGTCTCACCTAGGAACTCGGCTGCTCTGCCTGATTTCTATACTTGAATGGGACTTTATAAATAAAAAGATTGTCATCAGCATAGGGACTGCAGTGGCTTAGTGGTTAAAGGCACTGCACCTGTTGATCAGGAGATTGGCAGGTCAGTAGATCAAGACCTTGTTGCTGCACAGTGGAGTGAGCTCCTGTCATTCATCCTAGCTCATGCTAACCTAGCAATTTCAAAGCATGCAAATACAAGCAGATAAATAGGCACCATTTCAGTAGGAAGGCAATGTCCTAGTGACAGGCTCCTATGACATTCCAGCCAGGTTCCCCAATGCTGCATCAACCATGGTTTGGATGACTCCAATCCAAAACAAGTGGCCACACCAGCTGTTGGACAAATTTTGAAGTTGTTTTTTGCCTTTTTTATTGTCATCAGCAGGGCAGCCTTGGATTTTTGGAATTCTGGAAGATCTCATTATCAAAACTGCCAAAAGATCAATGTCTGGAAAAGCATGACTGTGGAATTTAAATCCCTTTACCTAGAACTGATCGTTTAGACACAAAAGTCAAGTTTGCAATATGATTAATGCCTAACACACAAAGTCAACAAGAAAAAATGGTTACACTGAAAAAAAGTTTCTTGGATATCTTATTGGAGCAGCATCAAAGTGAAAAGAGGAGGTTGGCACACATGTCTGATCATATCTGCACAGAACGTCACAGGCTGATTTGTATTATTTACACGGAAAAAGTCTCACAGTCTGGAACTAAATATTTTCATTACATTGTTTGAGTTGCACAGGTGATTAAATCAATCTAGCTTTTCTACTTTGATAATTTCAGAAAGATGCAGCCAACTAAGAATTAAAAAACAATTTCTGATGTCTTCATCTTTGTGCCACTAGCATGCTGGATCATCCTGTCTTCCTATTCCTTAGAAGTTAAATAAGATGCACAACTATCACTGGGCATGCTAAAGTTGCCTGACTGCCTCTCTAGACACAAGTGAAGATTTATTTATGCTTTTTTTTAACCAAGCAGTTGTGTTTGTTCAGGCACAGTTTCCACATAGCATCCACTGGATTCGGTGTATTTCCTAATAGTGCCATCAATGTGCATGGTGCTTCGCAAAACATAAGAGGCTATGTACTTGCCACTAAGAATTTGCAATGTTAAGTCTGGCATAGGGATGGAGACAGGGAAAGATTTCTATTGCCTTCATTTTTAATGTTGCTTTTATCCAAGAATCTTGCATAAAATGTGTTACCAAACATGAGGAATTTTGATTTTCAGTGTATTGTTTGTGACACATTCTTCAGGAAGTTACACCCCAATCTTATGGGCATGCTGCATGTTCCGGTGGTTCAGTGTACTTAATGGTTACTGCAAATGTCAACACACCAGGTTGTGCAGCTAGGTCATCGCTACACGTGGCAGCAGTGATGGGCTTCAAAGAAATTAAGAACCGGTTCTCTGTCCATCTGGCAGCCACTTTTAAATGGCTATTTTTAAACTTTATATGTACTTTCTCTTGTTAAGAACTGGTTCTATAGAGTAGGTGCGAACCTGCTGGTGCCCACCACTGAGTGGCAGGCAGATGCAGCCACTCCTTAGCAGTCTCGTCATAGATCAGCATGGAGGAGCAAAGAGGAGCTGGGAAAGGGCAGAATGGGGTAGAGAAAGGATGAGCAGATTTCATAACCACAAAACCACAAAAGATCTCCCTGAAATGGAGGTGACCTAAGAAAAACATTGGTGATGACAAAATAAAAACTAAAAGCACTCATATATATTGATTTCATGTTGTTAATTTAAACAGCACATTACTTATTATTAAATTTAAAATATTACATTTAATTTATTACATATACAGTAATTTATTAATGAAAAGAAGGCTACATGTTGCATACTCACAAAGAAAAGGAGGGCAAGGAAGATTTTTTTCCACGACACACAGCTTAAAAAGAAGACATAACCTGGAAAAAGAGAACTTACAGTCACCCTGGGTAGAGACCAAGGCAGGGAGGAGGATAGATTGATTCTGGGAAAGTAGCAGTACTGGCAACAGTGGCACCACTGATAACCTGTCTTCATTCTCTGCTTCTGTCCCTCTTCCAGTGTCCACTTGGCCCAGCTAAATCACTGGTACAAGTCCAAATAGACCCATTCAGGCAATTGTGGTCTACCCCTCAGCAAGGGAACAAAGTGTTCTGGAGTGTCCCTGACCAGATGCAGTGTTTACTCCACTGATATGGCTGCATCGACTGGAGAGAGGATTTGATGGGATTGGACTGTGAGTCTTTTCATATTGAATATGAATTACTGGGCAAAGAGACACTTTTAAAGTTGATCATCTCATATTAAGCAGGGAGAGACAAACTCTTCCTTTTCACTCCATATTTTCCAATGCCTATTGCTGGTGTCAGTGGCCAGTAGCAATAGCTGTTATTTTGATGGTGTTTGTCGTGTTTCTTTTGCATCTTTTGAGATGCATCTTTTGACACACACACACAGAGAGAGAGAGAGAGAGAGAGAGAGAGAGAGAGAGAGAGAGAGAGAAATTATATTTGTTGGGACTCTTTTTATTGCTATATATTTAAGAAACATTCCCTACAACTGAGCGTAACTACGGGAAGATGTAAGAGGCACTTACTCTGGATTGCTCTACGCATTTCCCATAGGTTTCCCATAGGCGGCACTGTAAGTATGTTGGTGTAAAAGGTCCTGTAGTTACCCTGGATTGTAGCCAATGTTGATTTGATATTTGCACAATATTAAGCGCTGTGGGTGGCGCAAGTGGCTAAGACACAGTGCCTGTTAACCAGCAGGCCAGGGTTCGAGACCCAGGTCGGCCCCACAAGACAGAGTGAGCTCCTGTCCTTAGCCCAGCTCTGCGACGCCAGCTGGATCCAATCGTATTGGCTCTGCCTTTCCATTGGACTAATTCAGTGGCGTGGAGAGGGGGGATTTGCTGCTTGGGTAACAGCCTATCCTCCATAACAATCTAACCCTGGCTTTCATGCTTTGCATGCAGCGTATGCAGTGCAGAGCACGATACCATAGTCTCTGAAGACTGATGGAGGCCTGCTTAAGCACAGGCATGGCTGGAGCATTGCTCTGGCATGTAAATGTGTGGCTAGGGTAGCACAGTTAGTTTTGGTGATAAGCAAATCAACACTGACAGCTCAGATGTGTGCATATTATGGTACTTATGACTAAGCACCATAATTTTCAATTAAATTACTTGCAAGTTCGTGTGCATAGGTTTGCAATTTGAAAATTGTTTTGCATTTTCCTATGACTTTGCACCCCATTGCAATGATTAGAAAAAATGCAAAATATAGATTTGAATATGTCTGAAAAGAATATTTCAGGACATACTATTAAACAATTGTTATTGTTTCTTCTCTCTTGTGAAACTTTCTTTACTAGAATTCAAATCCTTGCATCTTTTCAAGTGACACATTTCAAAGATTTGATTTAGCAAAAGGTTATTTCTGCAAGTCACATGAGACAATGTAGAGTCAGGACAGAGAAAAGGATATTCCGTACTTCAAACAGGGCTAAATCTATATATGAGTCCTCTGGATGTTGGGTTCAGATTGGTAACTGTGAGAAACAAGATGTTGGATAAGACTAAGGTTCATCATTGGTCTGATCCAGCAGGGAAGTACCATACTTATCCAGCAGGAACTAACTTACATTCTTTATGAGGATAGTTAACCTTCTATGCAAGATGCAGCTAAACGCACACAAAACTGTCTTGACTATAGTCCAGTTGGAGGCATTTTAATGAGTTGAAAATCAACTAAGTGATGTTCCATAACTCTCAATTGGGAACCAGTTAGTCCAGATTAATTAACAATGTTGTAAAAAGCTTGAGACTGTATATGTGGAATGGTCCTTAGGAACAGTCATTGTGCTCTGGGAAATGCTACTTTAACTCAGTTTCAATCAAGCCAAAGAATCTTAAGGGAGTGGGAAGTGAAGGATAAAGAGCTATAACATTATGGAGTCCCTGCACTCAGTCACTGTGAATGCTAAAAACCAATCGCATCTTGGACTTGTCTAAGATTTATAAACCAATGTAGCATGGTAGCATCAGTGGTAGGCTCCAGCAGGTTCGCACCTACTCTACAGAACCGGTTGTTAATGAGAGATAGGACATATAAAGTTTAAAAATAGCCATTTAAAAGTGGCTGCCAGATGGGCATAGAACCGGTTGATAATTTCTTTGGAGCCCATCACTCGGTAGCATGTTTCATGTAGCATGAAGTCAAAAGGTCTGACTATCCCTACAATCCAGAGTAAGTACGGGAGCACGTAAGAGACATTACGTGTACCCATAGTTACTGCACCACCTAGTGAAAACCTATAGGAAATTCATATTGCAATCCAGAGCAAATTGTTCTTACACCGGAGCAAGGACTCCCTGTACTTACTCTGGATTGCACCCTATGTCACAACTCCTTCCACTTTGCCTAAGTGAAAAAGCCAGTTACATTGTGCTCAGTGGAACAAACATGGTAGGTAGAGCAGGTTCAGCCTTTGGCATTCACCTGCTAGGGATAGAAGAGAGAAAGGGATTGCAGAATTTCATGCCTGCAAAAGTAAGGAAGAAACCAGCCGTGCAGCCATCAGCAGAAGGAGCAGGTGTGGAGGATTTTAAAAGGTGGTTCTGGAACCAGGAAGGCTGGGAACCAAAGGTTGCCAGTGGGAACAGCACAGGTTTGTTTGGATCCCTTCTTCTCAAGTGGATTTTATTAACATCCTATATATATGGCTGTCTGCTTTGGCAAAACTAAGAGGAAGGGGGTCACATTCCCAGACATGCTTCTACAGAAAGTCCCAAAGGGCTCCTTGTTATCTCTCTTCTGTATGACAGGTAAACAGCCTGTGGTGACAAGAAGGATCCCTTTCCTGTTACTTTAATATTTCCTAAACTACAAATGCTTTCTTAATTTTAAAGTTTGATGCCCTGCCTTTCACCTGCCCAATCGATTTATTTACTTATTTATTTACCACTTTGAAACCAAAAAAGGCCTCAATCAGTTTATACTGGCAAAAACATTAAAAGATGATTCCCCAATCCCCACCCCAAAAGAGGTTACAGTCTAAAAAGAGACACAGGTAATAATCTGGGAGGACAATATGGAGGAAGAAGTAGGGACAGTCAGTCTTTCTTCTCATGTCAAATGCCGCTTTAAGAATACAGTAAGCAGGTCAACTTGTGCTTTATGCAACTACATTCAGTGCAGTGTTAGCTTTAGAAATAAATAGCAAGTGGGCTATGAAACTTGGAAAACCATAGTGGGACAATTAGAGGTTTCCATACTTTGCCCCATGGTGGTTTTCATTTCGGTGGTGCCTACTGTCCACTATTTTGTAAATAAAATAAACTGGCATTGAATCCCAATTGAAGGTTTTTTGAAAAAAATAAAAAATAGGATTTTACTCTCAGATTCAAGCCTCGATTCCCCAGATGAACAGCAGCATTAGCAAATCTGTGCCTGTTCCTATTGAGTTCTCTTGGGGATGGGTCTTCCCTGCAGAATGTGGCTTGCTTGAAAGAGAACAGGCGACATCTCTGCCACAAACAGACATGCTTGTTTTTTTATTGAGCAAGTGGGGCTTATATTGTGAAGTGAGCAAACAAGCTGCTCCCTGTGTGGCTCTTTCTCCAATTCCCAGCAGAGGCTCTTTGAAGTGTAAACTTTAACATATTCTGTTTCCAGCAAGCTAATGAACAACTTTCAACAAGCATCTACTTGGGGCGGGGGGGGGGGGGAGCATGCCTGTCCTGGATGCAGTTTCCCCAGGGTATAGTCAACCAATTTCTGCTGACCCTGGCTGAAGCCTTACAGAACAATCCTATGCTTATTACGTAGAAGTAAGTCTCACTGTGTCCAAAAGCCTATAGGCAGTGATGGGATTCAAAGAAAGTGTTCTCTGCCCATCTGGCAGCCACTTTTAAATGGCTATTTTTAAACTTTATATGTCCTATCTCTCGTTAACAACCGGTTCTATAGAGTAGGTGCGAACCTGCTGGAGCCCACCACTGCCTATAGGATATACTCCTAGGATTGCATAGGATTGCAGCTTCAGACTCAGCAGGTACTGCTAGTCTCCAGCTCAGGCAATTAAATGTTAAGAGCAGTTAAATGTTGGGAAGTATAAAAGGGGGCCTCTGTGTTCTTCAGGTGCATATAATTTATTGCATATAATGACAAGTTCATGTAGGCTACATGTTGCTTGCTCACAAGAAAGGAGGAGGAAAAATAAGATTTTTTCAAGGACACCATGCTAAGAAAGAGGACATAAAGAGTTTGTTTCCTCTCAGCTTCAACCCCATGTGGTCAGGTCATGTGGTCCAAGAGTCTGGGCACCCTAGCCTCCACGTGGCAATATTTACCATATGATGGGATAACAGAACATGGGAATGGAAGTCACCTGGCTGTTGAACAGACAGCAGCAGTCCAAGTCATTGAACTCTGGAGGCAGGGCAACAAAAACTCACTGCCAATGCCCCCAGCCTCTCCACTCTGTCCTGTCTCATCACTAACACTCTGGTCCTTTTCATCACTGCCACTCTTGCTGCGCACCTGTCCCTCACCTGACATGACATAAACCACTCTAACCATTCTTCTTCCTCAGCCTAGCACGCCATACTGAGAGGAAAGGGGCAGAGAAGAAAGGGAAGTGTACCTAGGGGAAGTGGGTAAAGGAAAATGATAGTAGAGTTAAGGGAAAATGTCCTCCTTTCAGTGTGCTATGCCATATGGAGGAGAAGGGATGGTCAGAGTGGCTAGTTCCAAACTGGGAGGCAGTGGGATGGGTGCATCATGAAGGGACAAGGGCAAGCAAGGGCAGAACAAGGGGAAAGAAAGCCACAAGCAGCAAGCAAACACCACTGAGGTCCCCCACCTGAGGTTTCATCCTCACCATGTTTCATTATGGTACCTCTCCTGTTAAAGGCAAAAGCAAAACTTAAGCTCAGGGTTTTCTGCTTTACAGCTTAGGCCTCATAGGAATTATGACACAAAGATTCATGACTGTTTCTTATAGATGAGACAATCACAATCAAAGGGGGAATAGAAACTGCCTGAGAAAAGGAGAAAATAAAATTCCATTTTTTCCAACTGAAGAAGGCTGCATTTTTCCCACTTTCATGTTTTTGGTTTTTGCTTGTATTTTGCTTTATGTCATAGTGTTGTGCTTTAAAAAATGTGCATTTCAATATAAGGCTCAATCCGATCTAATTTTCTAGTGCCTGTGCAGCTGTGCCACTGGGACATGTGTTGCATCCTTTGGTGGGGACGCAGTCACAGAGACTTCACAAGGTGAGGGAATGTTTGTTCACTTACCTCAGGGCTGCATTGTGACTGCACCACTGCTAGAAAGTTGGATTGCAGCATTAATCTGTAATTCACTTGCTTATCTGTATATTTACATAGGATTGACCTATATGTAGTGTTGGCCTTAGGAACTGTGGGGTAAAATATGAAACTTTTTTATAGGGCCTCAGCCAAAGTCTATAGACATTTCAAGATATAAAACCATTATGATATCAATATGGTAGAATGGAAACAAACAAAACGTGTGCTTGAAAAGTAAATGTGAATCAGTGAACAAAATGGATCTGCATGTAAATCTACAAGTAGCACACTCTACAATCCAGAGTAACTATGGGAGCACGTAAGAGACATTACGTGCACCCATAGTTACTGCACCTCCTAGTGAAAACATATGGAAAATTCATATTGCAATCCAGAGTAAATTGTTCTTACACTGGAGTTCTTACACCCGAAGTTATTTTGAATTGCACCCTAAATGTGTAGATTGCTTTTGAAAAGTAAATAATTGCACAGCTGTTTGTTTTAGTGACTGAAATGATTTAATAAAAAACATTTTCTTTATTTTTACCCTAGTAGGAGACCCTTTGGCACAAGCACCCAGCTGGAAGCACTGGCCTTGTTATTACACACTGTTAAAACCAATGGCAGTACAGCTCTATGTAAGTTGCTTCAGAAGTCTCATGGAGTTGTGTTCAACTCAAGACAGAGTGCGTAGGACTACTTTGTAGTCATAACAAACTTTTTTTTAATTCAGTTGAAATTTGTATGAAATGGTGATCAGAAATACCTGGAAATAAACAAGCAAGCAAACCCACTGTCCATACTTCTGCATGGCAGCAGCAGGGCAAAGTCGTCTTCTAACCTTGGGAAACAAATTACCAATATATCCAGTGGTGGGCTTCAGGGTGTACTCACAGGTTCTCTAGAACCCTTTGCTAATGAGCGCCTGGTTCTGAGAACCGGTTACTAATGGGACATAGAACCTGTTGTTAATTTAGATTATTAGGATATAGAACCTGTTGTTAATTTATTTGAATCCCACCACTGAATATATTCAGGAGAATCTGTAAACGAAGGACTGTCTGTACCTGTATTTGCTTCACAAGACACATTCTGAGAGGGTGTGACAGAGGTTACTGTCATTTATAAAATGGCTGAATGGACTTTGAAGAAAAAGGATTAATGAACCTGTGAAATTCACACTTAGCAGGCAGAATCTTGTAATGAAAGCAGTTGAAAGGAAGGAAGGAATAAGGCCTTTTCAATTTATATGTTTCAATAGTATGTTCTGGAAAGTGTTGTATGTGCATAGACATCTGTCATTGGCAAGGGTGCAGACTCAGGGCTGATGGCCAGCTCTTCTTTTTCAGAAGGGGAAAAAAAGACTTGTAGTGTTAAATACATATGTCATCACCAAGCTTCTTTCCCCTCCTCTGCCTTACAGTTTAAACTGTCCTGTTGTGCAACTATGAGCTCTTTTTTGGTGAACTCCAGCCAAGTTAACTGTATTTGAAGTTGACTTCTAAGTCTGTTGTGTAGGTCTGTATGCTTGAATTATGGAAAGGGGGGAAAGGAGGGAGGGTTCTTAATGAAATCCACAAGCTCCACCACCAAACTTAGCTGAAGGTTGCCCTCCCTATAGCCTTATAAAAACAGCACCTAAATCCTCTGCATAGTATAGTACTATGGTCCCCTGCTCCCCCTCATATTTTGAGAACAAAGAACATACATACAAACACAGCCAAATATTAGTCATGAACAGGAAACAGAGTGGATTTTCCTCAGTTATTAAGAGGAGCAAAGTGGCAGGAAATTAGGTGCCACTAATAAGGTGTCAGAATTCTGGAACCTGGAAGAAGACTCTTGTTCTGACTACAATCCAGTACATATCACAGTTTTTGAGGAACACCAATGGATTATTATCATCATTTGAATGATACATCAAATGAATTCAACATGCAATAATGAGCTTTTAAGAAATCTTACATTTCAGCATTATTCTTTTAATATTCAGTTATATTAATTCCTAATTTATTATAGATATGATACAATTACAAAATATAAAATTATAATTGTATTATGTTAGAATATTAATATAAGATGAAAATGACACTATACCTGAAGAGGCAAAGAAGCTCTAAAAATCAAAGTCTCTCTCTCTGTTTGTGTGTGTGTGTGTGTGTTTACATTCTTCCAAATTAAGGGCCATCTCCTATTCAATTTTCCAGGGCTTGTGCAGCCATGCCAAAGGGGCCTGCACTGCATCCTGTGGGAGGTGAGCAAACACAGAGACCTCCTCCATTTAACTCTTTTTCCTTTCCTTGGGGTAGCACTGTGGCTACACCAGCACAGGAAATTGAATAGGATTGGATCCCCCAAACCCACACCAAGCAGTTCACAATAAGAATATGAAACAACCAAAAATCAGCACCCAACATAAACAGATGAACCAACCCAGCAGTGTAAAACCATCATGACAGGTAAAATTAATGTATTGGCTAAAAGACTGGTCAACAATAAAAGCCACATCCGCCAATCCAGATTAAAATTCATTAAAAGTGTTTTCCGAGAATGCTTAAGGGCTGACAATGTAGAACCAAACCTCTCTGATGATTGTATTTGCTTACCAGAGTTCCTCTGTCAGGAAGACCAAGGTGGTTTTAAGTGATTGTACATGTGATGACTATCTCTGATGAGGCTGCTTTAATTGTTCCAGAGGGTAACTGACTCCATTTGCTGAGTCATTTATATGGCAAAGGTTCACAATGCAGATCATGTGATTTTGTCCATGCCATGTCAAATAGGGATTATATACCCAAATGAACATAGAGAAAACTGCCCTTTGCACATTCCTTGTGCCATGACAGCTTGTGCAGAGCAACTTCAACAGGAATCAGTGTATTGGTTCACACATGATAACACAAGCAAAAACAATCCCTAAGGCCCACTGCTCAGTACAGTGCAATGGCCCCCTGCTTCCCATTCTCATAATTACTGTATTTAGTAGCACCACTTCTATAAATCTTTTTTCTATACTGTAGTGTGATTTTATCTTAGTAACCTAAGGGAGGACACATGTGAGTTAAAGAACAGATGAATGGGGAGAGGCTGCTTGATACTTTCTGCCCTTTTCCAGCTCAAATCATCTTCCTCAAGCTGCTTTACACCTATTGGGAAAAGAAATGGGGAAGATGCTGAGACTCAGCATCTCTCCGGTGGTACATGAAAGAACACTGAAACAGAGCAAAAAGTTATGCTTTTTCTCTTCACTTGCTCTCCTGAAACTCAGACACAACCTGCTCCACCTTCTTGATTTTTTAAAAAATGGAAAAAAAGTCATGGGACTCCATGTCACTTTGATTCACATACTGAGAAAACAGTGAGCTGACTATATGACCTAGAGGTCTGTACCATTAAGGGATAGACCACTCTTAAGCTGTACTGGTGCAACACAGCTTTGTTTATATGAGGTCCCATATCCAGACCTCAACAGCTCCAGTTAAAGAATCTCAGAGGACTATGTTTCGTCCTAGTCAGAGACAGTCCTGAGCTCCACACAGACCCACATATGCGGGTGACATATGGCTTTTGACTCATAAAACAGCTTCTTATGTTAACAGCTGCCTTGTGCATCTGTTGAAATTACCTTCTACACATCAGTAGCCACAACATCAGCCCTTCCTTCAACTTAATGCATTTTACATAGGTTAAAAGAAAGGCATATGATCAACAGAACTATTTCAGCCTGAAGAACAGCTCTGAGAATTTCCAACCTTTCCATGCTCTCACTCTCAATCCAGCTTGATAAAAATTCGTGTCTGTCTACATTTTTCTTCTATCAAAACATCACCACAATGCCAAGCTATAATTCTGTATCCAGAGTTATGCAGACTTAAATCCCATTAATTTCTCTGAGACTCAAGGAGGCTTCCAAGATTGCAGGCTTCCTAGCTCCAGATGCAAATACATAATAGGAAGAATGACATTCTTGGGGAAAATTAAAAGGCGCAAGATAATCAGTTGTAAGAGGGAATGTAATAGCTGATCAATCACAGGTTTGTTAAAAACTTGCCGAGAAAGGAAGTACAAGAAGTGACAAAAGAAATGGATCTGGTCTGGGTGCCCCTTCATTCATATAGGTATTTCGATGGATGATAAAGACTAAACATAAATTACGTGTTGAAAGACTTTCATCTTTGTGAAGCTCTGCATTCCTTTGCTTTTTAATATTTGTATATAAATATTTTTTTTCCTTGAAGCTTAATTGGAGGTAAAAGCTACTCCATTCTATTTATTGGAATGTCCTAATATGATTTCCCCTAGTTAATCATGTCTGTTCCTAAATATAAGTTTCCTTTTGGCTTTTCTTTCAAGTCACTGTAAAATGAAAGGGCCTTCATCGCTCTTTGACCTCCTGTTATACATCAGACCCTTGAAAAGCAGCACTTCCAAAAACCAGCAAATGGATTTTGTAAATTACAGCCTGCAGAGGAAATAGTACCGGGAGCTGAGTCAGGCTAGACTAGAGTGTGGGGTTAAATGACACTGAGAGATTTTCTAAACAGCATTCTTCTTGCTGGAGAATGTGGCGCATTAACTTCCTGTGACAGACTCCATACAATCTATTATCAGCTTCAATTTTCTAAATTTCTGAAGTGCACAGTCCATAAAGATATTTCTTTACGATATGCCTACTCCAATTGATTGTTGGGGTATGGGTTTTCTTGAGGGGAGGGCATCTGAATGTCACTGATACAACCTGTTTGCTTATTCTGGGGCACACGAGTTCAGCAGAAAGGGAAGGATCTGAATTTGTACTTTCTCAGAGTTTGTGCTTTCCCAACACAGTGCACCAGGGTACAAGAGATAAATGATAGTTTGAAGTCCAGGCAGGAACCCAGGTCTACCTGCTCAGCAAACACCAGCCATGAAGGCCAACATTCAACCAGGAGCTCAGGTCTACCCACCTGGTTGACATTAGCTCTGAAGTTAAGATAGTGCTCATGGCCCTCCTCCTTCCCCAAACACAAACACTGGATCTTTCCCTGATTTATTCTATGCAAAGTATTTCCTAACTTTATACATGATATATGCATCTTGAAAAAAACCCCAAAAACCCTTCATGAAATTTGGATGAATGACAAGTCTTTGATACCCTTTAATTTTGCACATCAGTATAGATACCTGACATAATTTACCACCTTGAAAAAAGAGTTGCCAACCCACCTGTAGAATCCTCACTACAAGCCTGCTGACAGCATTGAGCTGCCAGGAATGCTGATGGGAAGGCCAGCATCTTTTCACCTACATCTTGGACTCTCTCACTCCTCACAAGGAGTGAGTGCTGTGAATAGTTTTGAATGAAGGCACATGCTTTGGGTCACAGCCAAATCCTGTTCTCCATTGGCTTTTCCAATGAGCTACACTGCATGCAGTAGTTATGATGTGCCCCAACCAGAAGGCCCAGGAATGGAAAGAAACAATCATTTTTACTTATGTTACTGTTAGCCACCTGGCTACCAGTGGGTCTCCATGGACATAGGCCATCTATTGATGGACAAGGGGAATAAGATTTTGGTGTGTGTTGCTATCATCAAGATCCTGTTTCTGTTTTGGCCATTCCTCACCCCAAAACTCTCTAGAAATGGTCCACTGCCATCTTATCTGCTTTGGTTGGGTGTCTATGTGCCACAGAGATGTGCAAGAAGCCTCTTGTTGCTGTTTACATCAGTGGCTCTGAAGCACATGATGATACAGCCTTTCTGCCGCATGGAACAGGGTTTATGGCAGCAGATTGCATAATCTGCTCTAACCGCATATAAAGCCAAGTATAAAGGAGAGCTCTAACCGCATATAAAGCCTGTTCCAGTGAGTGCAACCTACAGGTCCTGTGTGCTGCTTGTAGCATAGTCCAACAGACCGCCAGGAGATGTGCTAATGATTACTGGCTGCAGCTTTGCTCTCAGATCCAGATAGCAGCTGACACAGGCACCGTCAAGGGGATGTATGATGGCATCAAGTGGGCCCTAGGTCCAACAGTGAGGAAATCTGCCCCTCTGAAGTCTGCTACAGGTGAGATCATCCAGGACTGAGCACAGCAGATGGTACACTGGGTGAAGCACTACTCTGAGTTATACTCCAGAGAAAATGTAGTAACTGAAAAAGCATTAAACTATATTGAGTGCCTGTCTATCCTGGAGGAGCTTGACAGTGAACCAACTTTAGAAGAACTAAATGCGGCCATGGAAATGTATTCCCTTTCCTATGGCGAAACATCCATTTCCATTTTTAAAGACTGACGTTTTCATGTTAACATTGCAGACTTGTATTTACTAGTCCATCTCTGTGGCAGAACCTACAACTCATACAGAGGTTTTGAAAAAGGACTATTTGAGAAGTTTCATTACATTTTACCTAAAGAAATCTATGCCATTGTAACTATTTGCACTTGACAGATTTTTCCCTTTCAGTGTTCCTGCAGTTTCTGTGTGTCTTCATTTCAGTCATCTGAGACAGTGTTCTCAAACTAAATTGATCAAATTTCTCAGGCCACTGTCCCCAGTATACTTCTGGAAGTAAATCCCATGAAAATAATGAAATCTACCACTGAATAAGGATATGTAGATCATTTTAAGATTGAGCTACAGATGGGTTAGGGTGCAATCCCAACCAATTTAGGCCAGCACAACTCACCTGCCTCCCCATTCCCATGGTAGTGTCGGAATGCCGGCAGGTCTGTGCACTGGTCTAACCTCCAGGAATGGTGTAGAAGTGTCTTACAGCACTTTTGTGACACCCCCAGGCCAGTACAGGACTTGGTCTGGGACTGATGCTGACAGCTAGCCTAACTGGGGATTAGGACTGCAATCCTATCTACAGTATTTATATACCGCTTTTCAACTAAAAAGTTCACAAAGTGGTTTACAAATAAAATGGAAAAATAATATGGAAAATAAATGGAATAAATTATATGGAAAATAAATAGAAAAATAATATGGAAAAATAATATGGAAAATAAATGGAAAAAAGTTACTAATAATTTTTTTTGCATTTTAGATTGTGAGCCCTTTTGGGACAGGGACCCATTAGCTTTCAATTAGCTATTATTATTTTTCCATTTTCTTTGTAAACCGCTTTGTGAACTTGTTAGTTGAAAAGTGGTATATAAATACTATAGATAGATAGATAATAATAGCTAATTAAAAGCTAATGGGTGCCAGTCCCAAAAGGACTCACAATCTAACATGCAAAAAAGAACACCAGCAGAAGCCACTCGAACAGACATTGCTGGGGTGTGTAGGGCCTGTTACTCTCCCCCTGCTAAATAAAAGAGGAGCACCCACTTGAAAGAGTGCCTCTTGCTCAGTTAGCAGGGGTATACACAGTTTCCTAAGAGTGAAGGTGCAATCCTAAGTATGTCTACTCAGACATAAGTCCCATTGTGTTCTATGGGACTTACTCCCAGGAAAGTGTGTACAGGTTTGCAGCCTAAGTTCCATAGAACAAATGGCATTTACTTCTTAGTAGACATGCTTAGGATTGCACCCTAGGATTGCAGTCTCAGAGGCTCTATGTGTCATACAGAATGTAAGAGAATGTCTTTTCCATGGAATTGTCTTACTATGGAAGGCCCTCTCTTGGGAGATCCACCAGGCTCCTTCTCTCTTTATATTTCAAAGAGAGACTTGAGACACATTTGTTTCAATGGGCTTTTTATTACTAACAGCTCCTATGTTTGAATTCTTGACTAGTTCATTGGCAATGTGAATGAGTGCGTTCTGATGTAAGGGCTATTTTGTATGTATTAATAGTCATCTTTTATTTATATAGTCTGCTCTTCAACCACGTCAGTCACTTCTTAGAGTATAAATTGCATCAAAATGTATCAAAATTAATACACTGTATTAATTTTTATTACACTTTAATATATATTATACATCAGAATATAAATATATCAAAATTAATACACAGAGGGAGGAAGGGCTGGACTGCATAACTGAATGGAACACACAAATGAAATTGGTAGTGCAGAGGATCTCATGTGCTGCACAACTGCTACATTAAAAAATATCTTGCTCACTTGTGATCCTGCATCATGGTACATGGTAATATTGGGAGGTGCTCTGAGGCTTCAGAACATCTCCTGGAGGTGTCCTAAAGGGATTTCCAGTTTTTGGCAGAAACTGAAAGTGTCTTTTGGATTTATCTGGGAGGCTTTCTGAAGCCTGGTGATGCACATGGCCTCACCACACTGGGAGGCCCTTGGAGAGCTTATTGTGGATTTAAATAATCACAGAAATCTGAAACTATGGCATGGTGGTGCTCTGGAATGTTCCCCACCATGCTGTCATTCTCTTCCAATCTTTTGTTTGAAACATACATTTGCTTGCAAGCGTATAATAGAAGAGAGGTGACTAATACTGCAATTGACAGAAAAGTGAACTTATATCAAAAACCTTTTCCAATTCCATTAATGCCGAGTTCTTTTTGTAAAACATTCATAAACTGGTTGCTGTGTTTTAGGTGGTGCTCATAGTCTTGAAGACCAGTAAGAAAAAAATAGAGGTAGCAGAGATATGCCACCATGATAAAGGAGCTAAAGTTAATTTGGTAATAGTGATGAAATGGTATATTTTCACCAGTACTCAAAATACTCCTTTTTTGGCTTTTTATTCAAATTGTGCAGTTAAAAATAGCTGATTCACCTCCCCTCCAACAAGTTTGTGACTGTATACAGTTGTATACATTTGTATTTTCCCTTGTGCCTTCTTTTCTATCATCATCATATCATCTGCTTTATGACAGCATTTAATAAGTACTCAGGTATATGAAGATTAATTACATTAATAAGTGAATGCAATTTTTTTGCTCCAAAAGGATCAAACCAGCTCCACCACTACAAAATCCTCTTCCTCAGTAAGCCTACAGACTTTCAGTGGTACTCTCATAATATTTTTTCTGCAAATAGATATACAGATGGAATAGATAGATAGATATATATATATATATATATATATATATATATATATATATATATATATATATATATATATATATATATCAGTGTTTTATTGATGCTCAGATCTGAGTCAATGTGACTGGCTGAGCAGCTCATTAAATGCCTTTTAATAGTTTTCAGGATGGCAGAAGTGTGTGTGTGTGCACATGCGTGTGCATCTGTGGATGTATGTGTGCTACATGCCCTCTGAGTCTCCCCCTCCACCTGCACTCCATTGCAAATGGCACATTGCAGACAGCCTCTGTGATTTTCTCTCTCCCTGCCTCCCTTTCGCTGTCTTTCACTCACTCACTCACTCACTCACTCATTGCTGTGCATGCCATCTACCTCTGACCCAGCTGTGCTCACAATGGAACCTCTTAAAGGGAGATTGTCAAAGCCAGCAAGCCAGAACCAGATGTCTACCCACTTAAGAGGTTCCTTATCCTTAAGAGGTTCCTAACCTAGAAGACATCTAGACTGGATTATCGCAATGCTCTCTACATGGACTCATTCAATCAACACCTATTTCAATCTTTCAACTTCTCTCTGCTGGTCTAAGGCTAAAATTGTCTTCCCTGGTGTTTCCCATCAAATAAGTTGGGGATGCCTGTATTAAAGGGCATTTTGGGGATTTTTTTTTCAGTTGCAGGTATTTGTCAGCAGTTGTCCCTGCCCAGAACAAATCTTCACCAATAATTAGGCTTGACCTATAATGCTGAAATGCAAAGATTTGGGCCATTGGATTATAATCATAGGATGTTGGATGCATGAATAAGGATGACTCATACAGAATTAGGCTTGTAGGAGGTACTTCACCACCCACTGACTTCTGCCAACAGAAAGTTATGACGCTCTTCCAGACATGCCCCAACAAACCATATTCATTCACAAATTGGCTTTTACCTACTGTAGGAGTCCTCCTATGCTTGTCAACATACAAATGGTTCTGAGACCCCCATGGATACTGAAATTTGTGGATAATCCAGTCAGTAGATCTACCCATCTGCTGTCCTCCATACATGACAGAGCTATACAATGGTTGCTTTTGGAGGCTTTCCTGAGGACATGGGAGGGCATGCATGGCCAATCCAGAGAAAGCCCTCTGGGGTCTCTGGGCAGCCAATAATATGCTTTTCTGGTTTGAGCCAATGTGTGCAAGTTATTTCAAGTTAAAATTATTTGGGCTTAAAGGCCATATACAAAAAGCACTTTTAAAAAAAGTTTTTCCAGGGTGTGTGGTGAGCATTTTCAAAGGATACAGTGTATACTAAATAGTCTGTTGAATAGTCTGTAATATTACATATGCAGTTCCCACATATCTGGATGTATGTTCCATTATGTTCTGTAAAAAATATCAACTAACAGAGTATGACAGGTTGAGTTGTGATTTTTCTTTGATAACAAAATTAAAACACATAATACTGCTTCCTACACTATTCATTCTTATTTTTAAAAACTCCAGAAATCTGCCAAAATGAACAAAAATTTCTTATTGACTGTGAAATTACTATGACTGGATGTACTGACATATTATCACCTATATCACTTACCTAGTACATTTTAAAACTATTATAATTTATATAAATATAGCCTTGGAATAAAAAATATACCATATAATCCAGAGTAACTACAGGAAGATGTAAGAGGCACTTACTCTGGACTGCACTATACATTTCCTATAGGTTTCCCATAGGTGGCACCATAACTACGTCAGTGTAAAAGGTTCCGTGTAAAAGGTAGTTACTCTGGATTGCAGCCATAACTTCAGTTTCTGCACTTATTTCCTTGGGAGGTGAGGGGATAGTGATAGGATACAAGTTACACTTAAGTACAGTATTATAATTGGTGGAAGTTGTTATCTCTGGTACTTTCGGTGTTAGACTACTGATCTGATCAGGGCAGGGTGGTAACACAAACAATAATATATGAACCCAGTGAGTAACAAACATGTGTGAGCAACAAACCTGATAATAAGGAATAGTTTTAATTACTTTCATGTCAGCAGAATAAATGTCACCTGAGGACATGGCATGGAGAAAGACACTCTCAGCACACACAAGCTGTTTGTTTCCTGGAATAGCTGGTTCTGAAATTCACATAGTGAGACACAGCGCTTTATTAGCAGTACACGGAGCACAATAATTGGGCCAAGCTGTAAAATATAGTATGATTGCTGGTGGATAGAGACCAGAACATTCAACATGGTGCAAGGAAGTTTTTAATATCCTTGTAAGAAGAAATTTCTCTCCCTCAGAAACCACCACCTTAGCCTTTTCCCTATGACAGTCTCCATACAAACATTGACATGAGTTTATAAAGGAATACAAAGTAAAATGCAACCACCGTGAATAAAGAAGAGCTACCAGAATAAAATTCATGTCCCATAAAATCTGAAATCGTAATTCAGGAAACTGATTCTGGTAGGTTAAACATAAGAAATCATTTTTTAAAAAATTCGGTTATATGTGCCTGTAAGTGACTTCCTCCCACCTTCCCTTTCCTCCTCCCATCACACACCTAGCTCAGTGCAAAAGTCCTGGTTTGTTAAACCACAGTTTGTCATGACATCCAAACAAGGAGAGAGCAGTCCACAGAAACCAGAACTGCAAATAAGGATCTCATTGTGGATTGATATCCTGGTTTGTTGGGATCACTTAAACCACAGTTTCCTGGTTCTGACGTAATGGGTAATTGATTTAACAAATCATGAAGGTTTGCATTTAGTCTGGTTTAAGAAGATAGGAAAAGGGGGAGACATTGTGTGTGTGTGTGTGTGTGTGTGTGTGTGTGTGTGTGTGGAGGGAGAGAGAGAGAGAGAGAGAGAGAGAGAGAGAACACTCAGAAGAAAAGCCCTTTTCTAGGTCAATGACACATGCACGCAACATGCAACAATTAAAAACAAAGGAAGTACAGAACAATTGTTTTTTCTCACATGCACGGTATGTAATTTTCATTGAAATATTATAGGTGCAGTCCTAACATAGGCCAGCACAACTCATCGGTCTTCCTGTGATGATGAAGGGAGGAAAGTGCATTTCTGTGCATTGGCCTAAACTTCCCCCAGGAATGGTGCAATGCACATTGGTGACATCCCCATGTCAGCACAGGACTTATGCCAGGGCTTAGGCTGGCCTACCTGGAAATTAGGTTTGTGGCGTAAATTTGGCTAAAACTCATTATATTAATCAACTATGATGTCTTTAAATCCCTTTTGATCTTCTTTAGTGGTGTGTCACATTCTCAGTGCAGAGATAATTATCAAGCCTATGCATGTCTATTTAGATATATATCATTAAGTTCAGATATATGTGTATAGGATTGCATATGTACATGGTTGTAATTGTTCGGGTCAAGGCTGAGAATACCCAGCTAGTCTTGGAACTTTACCTTTTCTAAAAGTGCAAACATATCCACTGTTTTGAGAGGGCACAATCCAAACCAGCTATCAAGCTTCTGGGGTAACGACAATGCTACCCCAAGGTAAGGGAACAAACACTGCCTGGAGGTAGCTTTTGTGACTGCCCCCATCTGCAGGATGCAACAAGTCCCCACTGGCACAGCTATGTCACTGCTGGAAGGTTGGTTTGGATTGCACCAGGAATGTCTTATGAATGGTGTAGCCCCTTCACTAATATAGAAAATACTCTGACAGTGACTTTGAACAGTCTGTATGCGAACCACACATGCTGCGACATCTGTTTCAGTTCTTTCGTTGGCTGTACACTGGTTGTGGTTGTCAAATTCATTGTAGTTGTTACCCCTTTAGGAATAGAACAAAAGAAAAATAATTCTTAACAATTTGCTGTAAGAAACCGCACATCTTTGCTGTACATTAGTCCTTGGTTAAGATATTCCTCAGCAGCATTAAATTAAGCCGTAACTGGACATGAAGAAGAGGGCTGTTAGCATTGCTATAGAATTTTGTCTCATATAAGGAGGAGAGGTGGAAGCAGGTGTTAGATATAAAGTCTGCTCTCGTTCACATCTGTATCTCTCGTTCAAATCTGTATCAGAAGATTGGCCTTCTGTAGCCTAACTGCAGAAGGCCAAAGCTTTTTTATGAACTTTGAGTTTTGTATGTAAGCTTGGAATGCCTTTTGATTATATATTATCTTGCTCCCAGTTGCAGCACCCCTCCCACGCCACCCTTTATGTGTCCCCCTTGAGGAGGAAGACATGCTGATGGAGAAGAAGAGAGGGAAAGTATAAAAAGTCTGCTACAGCTTTAAATTGTTTCTGTCCACCCTCTTTCAAAGCACCAAGTGGGTGGATGGTTAGATTTGGAGCCTCTCCACCCCCTCTTCAGAGCAAGATCTGCTCCATGACCCATAAGAAAATAAGAAAAGCTTCTTCTGGATGCATCCAAAGGCCTATCAGGTCAAGCTTCCTGTATCTCACAGTGACCCAGCATATGTTGCTTCAGTTTATTGGAAACAGAAGAAATGCCAAGTGGAGATGGGGGTTGGCTACACAGCATACTTTTGGTAAGCAAAGTGAAGAAGCACAAGCTCCAGATTGCAAACTCCATGCTTTGGAACCACTAGAAGATTGGCCAATGCTGAAGGAAGGATGGGGGCTGCTGCTGCTCTCAACCTGTCAGTGGGACTGGAGCCTCCAGTGGACTGACAGGCTGGCAGAAGATGGGCTGGGACTGGTCCATTCACCAGTCCTCCAAGGATGCCACCCACACAACAGTCTTGGGTGGTAGCTTCATGGCTAAGTTGACCCTCCTGGCTCCTTCTGCGCATAACTGTGTGTCAGCCGTGAGCTGAGACAATACAGAGTTCAGTGACACCACATGATGTGGTAGGTGTCTCATAACATCCGGTGAAGTGTTGTTGATCTTGAAATGGAAGTTTGAAGAAAAGCCCAATGATCTCAATTATGCTAGATATTTAAGGAGTGAAGGGAATGCATGTGGTGGTGGTGAAGAGATGGTGAAGCATTCAGTGTTGAAGATGTGATCAGGTTGTCCTGATCATGATGAAACATGATGTTTTAGAGTTGGTGAACTTTTGCTCTGAACACTAATTTGTACAAGTGCCTCTTTTAACTGAGGTGGTGGAACAATAAGCTCCATTACTTTCTGAAGCAACACTCTCTTATTGGCCTAGCATGCAGAGAGCGTTGGTGCTTTTCTTTATGTGTGTTCAATTAGGCCAAGATGATAATTAAGGTAGGGAAAGAGTTGGAGACCATGATTCTTTTTTATTGCTACATTTTAATGATCTAAGCAAATTAAGGATGCTATGAATTAAGAGGTCATTACTTGGGCTATGGTACACATAAACCCTATGGGGTTGATTTCGTTGTGCAAGTAGCATCAAACAATTACTGATTTTTATCTGTGCAATTTTTGAAATTATACCATATTGCTTTTCTTTTAATCATTACAAAACATGAATTGTGAGTAAGAATATAAAATTTCAGCTGGAGGGGAAAGAAGAAAGCTTTTATACATATGTATTTAAAACTGAGTTGAGAGCTGGGAAGCCCGTGGTATAAATCTCACTTGATCCAAATCTCTTTTGGTGGCCTTAAAATGATGGGTGCTAATAGTTGTCACCTGATCATCTGTAACAAAGTCTACCTGCTTCTAAGGGTCTAAGCAAGTCTACTCAGAAGTAAGCCCCATTGAATTCTATGGGTCTTATTCTCAGGAAGGTGTGTATAGGATTGCAGCCATACTGCACAATCCAGAGTAACTACGGGAGCCCTTGCATCGATGTAAGAAAAATTTGTGCACTATGAATATGGATTATGCTATGAATTTCCTATAGGTTTCCACTAGGTGGTACCATAACTATGACGTAAATGTCTCTTAAGACCTCCTGTAGTTACTCTGGATTGTGCACTAAGTTACTCAACTTCTAAGAGAGTGGGTAGAATGCTGATTGTGGTCAACTGGAGATTGTTGCCCATTTGCTGGTTGACCATTAAGGCTGCAATCCTAACCACACTATTATTGAACACAATGGGAGTTACTTCCAATTAGACATGCTTAGTTAGGATTGCACCGTAAGGCAATTTCAAGATTTGGTGGATCTATGCCTAAATGTTCAAGATTTGGTGGATCTATGCCTAAATCATTTGAACATTTGGCATGTTCAAGATTTGGTGGATCTATGCCTAAATCAGGCACTTCTAATAGCCTTAAGCATGAAAACATGCTCCAGAGCCCCAAGCATAAGTTAAATCTTATCTTCGAGAGCTTGAATATGTATGCTTGCTTTGTACACAAAATGTATTAGCAGACCATGAATATTCTAGTTAAACAAACAAAACAGCAGCCATGCAGAGCTGAAGTCAGCCTACCCTGATCTAGAACAATGTCAGTCTCTTTGGAGACTTGCATTTTGCTTTCCTGTTGGCATAATCTCACTGGGAATCAATTCCTTTGCCTTCACCATTAAAAATGACTTTGATATATAAACCAGCAATAATGCCCATGATTCTAACAGTTGAATTCACCCATTAGTCTCTTAATCAGTTCCATTCTTTGCAGAATAAGTAGTTTGTACTAGAATTGCCATAGAGTTTACTGTAAGGGCACAATCCAGAGTAAGGGCAGTGAGGAGAGCCCCAGCTGGGCTGCCCCAACTATTCTGTATCCAGAGCAGGAAGTTATGCTGCATCCAGAGAGTCAGGAAGCCTGGGTTGCCCTAGCTCCTCCAGAGCATACTCAGTAGGCACCAAGTAAGTGACACATGGGAGGGCTTGCTCCTGTGGAGACCCCCATCAGATCACAATGAACAAGGAACATCTGTGGTGCCTGCCTTATTTGGAAGCCCACAAGTTCCTGACAACCAGTCACAGCTGCAGTTCCTCTAGTGGAGGGTGGATGCTTGGAGTGGCCTGCTGTATCCCAGGTTAGAGGGCTGCCGTAGTTGTTCCATATCCTGAGTTTGAGAAGCAGGAGTTGCAGCTAGGCTGGCCAAGAACTCAGATTTTTGGTCAACCCTGCCATTCTTACTCTGCCTTATCATGGACCCCTATGGGTCTACTCGTTACTATACCTGCTTTTGAGGTGGTATAACTTTGAGGAGCTGGAAGAGGGTATTTCTGCCCTGGAAACAGGCTCTGGATACAGAGTAACTGCTCTGCTCTAGGCAATGCTAAACATACCCTTAACATGCCTCTCCTGAGCTACCTAGACTGCCCCAGTTAGGACGGAGCAGGTCCACCTCTCTTAGGGCACCCTATGTTGCCTTGCTCTGCCCCAAGCCTTTTCCAGAGTAACTAACAGTTGGTCCACCCTAGTGATAGATAGGGCTACCCAAGTGCTACTCTAGATTGGGCTGCCCGACCCACAGCAGCCCAAATCAGATGTGAGGGTCTCATTCCTGAGATGTGATAGCCATGTGCTTGAGGAAGGGCTGTTTCACAGGTTGCTACTGACCTTTATTTTTGAAATACCTTTGTATTTGATGACGCACTGCAGCATTTTTTTAACGTCTGCAGAAGGGCTGTGGGCCAGTCCAACAGTGGGAATGTGTGCGGTTAGACATATCATCAGAACAGTAACAGTAGCAGTAAAATGTTTGATTTTAACATTTATAGTGTGTTTCAGTGAGCTCCATGGGCTGCTACACAAGAGCATACGTGCTTTGAAATTCTTACACCATCCACTGGAAAAGGCATTGGAAGAGGAAGGTACTAAGCTTTCTGCACCCCCTAGTGGATGGCTAGGGAATGGCCAAAAAACTTTTCTGACACAATATCTCTTCCAAAACTTGTTTATTGAACAGTTGTTCCCAAATTGTTTAGTATCTGAAGGGACTATCTAAAAATAGTGTTTCACTTTAAATCCCCATAAGACTCTGTAGCTATAATGAGTGGTGGGGGAGCAGTGCGCTCCCCAAGTAGCAGGATATTTTACCCTTGATGCACATGGCCTACTCTGTCCTGTCAGTTTCAGAATCCACCCAAAATTGGGTTGTGATTCGCTCATTTGTGGGCCTTAGATCCACAGTTTGGGAACCATTGTGTAGCGTAAAACCTAGTGAAGGTAAATGCAGTGTCTGTGCAGAAAGAATTAAATGGCATTTGTACACATGTCTTGTACTGTTGAGTACTTCCATTTGCTTTAGACTCTAAGAGCACAATCCTAACCATTTCCACTCAGAAGTAAGGCTGCAATCCTAAAGACTCTTTCCTGGGAGTAAGAACCATGGAACACAATGGGATTTACTTTTGAGTAGACATGGTTAGGATTATGCTCTTAGGCTGCAATCCTAAAGACACTTTCCTGGGAGTAAGACCCATTGAACACAATGGGGCTTACTTTTGAGTAGACATGGTTAGGATTGCACCCCTAGTCTCATTGAATAAGGTTCCCTATGAGTACAATCCTAACAATGTCTACTCAAAAGTAAGACCCATTGTGTTCAATGGGTCTTATATTCCTAGGAAGGTCTTTAGGATTGCAGTCTCTTTTTAAAGCAGGCCTCCGTCAGTCTTAAAAGACTGTGGTATCATGCTCGGTGTTGCATACGCTGCATGTGAAGCATGAAAGCCTGGGTTGGATTGTTATGAAGGATAGGCTGTTACCCAAGCAGCAAATCCCCCCTCTCAACGCCACTGAATTAGTCCAATGGAAAGGCAGAGCCAATACGACTGGATCCAACTGGTGTCGCAGAGCTGGGCTAAGGACAGGAGCTCACCCTGTCTTGTGGGGCCAATCTGGGAACTGAACCCTGGCCTGCTGGTTAACAGGCACAGCGTCTTTACCGCTTGCGCCACCCACAGAAACTTGGTGCCAAAAACTCTAGATCACATTTTCTAGTTATACCACTCAAGGGTCCTAACACAGTGTATAGCATTGTATGAGCTATCATAACTTTCATTTTCTCAGAAAGGATTATGCAGTATCTCACTAAAACAACTAGACAATTTACTGTAAATAACCCTAATTTAATAAAGAATAATTACACATTCAGCAAAATCCTCCATTTATTTTAACCCTTTTTTGATACTAGATTTGTAAGCATTTTTCATTAAATTTGGTTCAAGTCTGATATTCAGTAATATAAACCAAAATCCCTATCCACAGTTCTTCTGGTATCTAATATTTGCCTAGTTTTTCAGAAAATTTATCAGTTTGCACTTTACTGAGATCTGTGGATACATTGTTTCTTTTTCCAGTTAAACCAATACTTTCAATATGTTTGCTACATTGAAACCACATTTAAATGTGGTTAAAGTCAGGAGACAATGGGAGATTTAGGGTGCAAAAGGAAGGGGATTAATTCCTGAGAGATACTATCCAAAGTTTTCTGCCCCAGGCAAAAAAAGAGCACTTTGAAAACTGAAATTTGTGCCTTGGGGGAAGGTCATTAGGAATATTTACAAGAGAAGAGGAAGCAGAGCAAAGCAACCTTGGAAGAGCAGCAAATATTAATTATACCATGGCCAATATTACGATTTACTGATGATATGCTGCCTTTTTAACCAACTAACCCCCAAATCCAGAGTAACTATGGGAGCACATAAGAGACTTTACATGCACCCATAGTTACTGCACCACCTAGTGAAAACCTATGGGAAATTCATATTGGAATCCAGAGTAAAGTTATTCTTACACTGGAGCAAGGACTCCCTGTAGTTACTCTGGATTTTGCCCTTATACAATTTGAGGGATGAAGCCACTTAGAGTCAGATTTCTGGAATATAAGTGAAGCAATAGCCTTTTGTAATTTGTGAGAGTGACATCATGTATACAAAGCATGCCTTGATCTTAGCTAAAAAGGCAATACACAGAGTTTTTTGTTCATCCTGTCTTTAGGGTTGCTCAATGTTACTGGAGGAATTGCTGCATACTTCTGGACTGTTGTCTGTCTTACATACTTGTAAGATATGTATGTATCTTACATATCTTTGTGTCATAGAATGACACAAAACCATGGTGGCAAAGAGTTGCATTCCAACGCTTACAATATACAGTTAAAAGCCAAAAAAGAACACTTGAAATGGACCAGGCTGTTTGAAATACTAGGGGGCACAGAGTCTTATAGTACTCTAGATAAGCATTTATCAACATTTATCCCCCATTGTATCACTTCACCTGATCCAATTCACTGGAAGAAAATAGTGACGATGTCATCACCAGTTATTTCTGAGTTGAGAGGTTAGATGCAACATTTCATACACCAGTAGGAAGCTCAGGGTGAACTGGACGGTTTTTTAGAATGCATGAAAGTGTGCTTTGAAGCTCTGTCCACCAAGCCAAGCTTCCTACCTGTGTTTGCCACGACACATCACTTGCCTGGCTGACAGGCACTAGATGTTCAGGATTCCCACAAGTACTGTACCACCAGACACACCACCTCAAGTACCACTGGTGATAACCATACCGCTGGTTGAGAATTGACTCTTCAATTCCATTCTGGTTTTGCACTTTATATATATGTAATATATGCATCTACAGAGATTCCAACTATCTTTGTACTGTCTTTGTAAATTTGAAATACAACTTGGAATGTGATGGGATCCTCCACACTCCCTCATCTTCTTGATTGAAGCTAGATGTATGTAAGGTCCATTCTGCTTACACGGAAACAAACTAATATAACGGTAACACTTCCAGGTAACATGTTTAGGATTAAGAGATCAAAGCGGTCAAATTATGGAACTCCCCTCCCCTTTGAGGTAAGATTGGTGCCATCCTTGCTGCAGCGACAACTTTTTTGATTTGTTCTTTTTTCTTATGATTCAATGCTGGATTGCTGTGATAGCCTCTGCTTCTGTTCTGCCACTGTCTGGTGCATTTTAATTCAGATTCTAGTTTGTGTTGTTGTGTTTTATTATCTGTTGTGGGCTACTCTGAACACATCCATAGCAAGAGGGAAAACTGTGGGGTATAAATATTTTCATAACTTAATAAATGGAAAAAGGTCAAACATCATGTCTGCCGAGAAGACGCCCATCCTTCTTTTCATGCTCCTGGGACTTGGGGAGGCAGTATAAGAAACAACAACACCATGCTGTGTGAATTAGTGCATTTTTCTACCATGTGGACTCCACACAACTGTGGGATCAACACAAAGCTTCAGGGTTATAGGGTTCAGATGTCTTGGCTCAGGACCTCTGAAGATCAGTGAAAATGTGTCCCAATGCTCTGTCTGTTGGACAGTGCTGGTTCTGTGGAGATGATCCTCACAATCTGCTGTCCACCTTATTACATCAAGACATGTAGCATATTAAATTCTTAAAATGAAACTTTTTCAAACCCACACCCATCTCCTATAACAAATAAGAAAGCCTCTACTTGGTGGTTTTTAATGAAAATGCCATTTCGTCGCTCTAATGGCCAACAGCTGGAAAATGAATGCTTTTCTCCTTCATCATCTAAAGACTTCAGTGGAAGAGCATTGGTTTGCGGCTCTACTGGGTAAGTTTGTTGATGATCTGATGTAAAAAGTCATTTAATTTCTTCTAAGACCACAGAGGTTACCATAGAAATATATTCGCTGCATAACAAGGAATAATTAGTATACATTTGTTCCTTCATATCCCCTAATTTCTTCCATCCAAGGTCTTAAACATATAATTAAAGGGATTATTCAGCTTTTAGATCCCCCGAAATTCATTTAAAGACCAAACTCTTGTGTGTCGGCAGTGCCTAAGTCACGTTTGGTAATCAGTCCAATCTGTTTGTCTACATGGACAAAACAGCATGTTTTCTATTTGAAAACTCTGAAATGTAAGTTGTAGTGAATTGTAGATTCTCTTTATATACAGTCTGCATGTAAACAATGGATTTAAGCAGGCAATATTATAGGCTGCAGTGGCCCAGTGGTTGAAGATGCTACGCTTGTCAATCTGAAGGCTGGCACATCAGCAATTCAAGACCCGAGTACTGCAAGACAGAGTGAGCTCCCATCTTATACCCAACCTAGCAGTTCAAAACCATGTAAATGCAAGTGAATATAGGTACCACTTTCACTGGAAGTTCTACTCGTATGTGCTTTGTTGTTTTGTCATGCTATTCACATGACCATGGAGGCATTTTTGGACAACGCTGGCTCTTCAGCTTTGACGTGGGGATGAGCATGGCTTCTAGAGTCATTCATGACTGCAGCCAGCAGCGGATACTTTTACCTTTAATTTTCGGATAATTTACAGTCTTAGGAATTGATCCAGCCAATTTGTAACACAGGTTACTTATTGAATGGACAGCATTTCGGGTTTGTGGGATGAGCCATGGCTGCTAATGGAACAGGGAGAGAGATCAAAGACAGGAACTCCTGTGCATTGAGGAGGATGGAGAAAATGTGACAAAAAACTGAATCACTCCTAAGATTTAATGTGCCATTTAGAGATGTACAGAAAACTTTGTTCACGAGATTTCAACAAACACAGAAGTAACAAGGCTGTGACTTGGATGATCACATTTTCACTGAAAACATAGTCTAACTTTGATTGAATGCATTTGTTTAAAAGGCTGCAATCCTATACACAACCTCCCTGGAAGTAATTCCCACTATATATGAGACCTCTGAATACACATGCAAAGGTGTGTGCTGAGAGTTTGTCTTCCAAAAGCCAAATTCTGCAATTAGAAGGCTAAGAGTGCAATCCTATCCATCTACTCAGATGTAAGCCCCATTATAGTCAATAGGGCTTACTCCCTAGCAAGTGAAGTTAGGATTGTTGTCTAACCCTACAATCCAGAGTAACGACGGGAGCACGTAAGAGACATTACATGCACCCTAAGTTACTGCACCAGCTAGTGAAAACCTATGGGAAATTCATATTGCAATCCAGAATAAATTGTTCTTACACCAGAGCAAGGACTCCCCGTAGTTACTCTGGTGATTTACGCCCTAAATCACTCATCATCATTAGTTCATTTGCCTCTTTAAAACATTTCTGATGTCTTACAGTTATAAAATGGTTTTATTCTAGTTACAAAATGTTTTCTATATAACACGATTTTTTTCCTGGCAGGGACTTAGTGGTGGAAGAAAGTGAATGAATGTGGCAGTGTTAGGGAAGGAGAGAATAACATCCAAGGCCGAGTGGGTAAATATTTTGTTACATCCAAGCTCTCTGTGTGTGTCCCCGCATAGGGCATCTGGGCACCTACATCACAATTACTGTATATGCACATGGCAAGGGGATGTTACTCCCATTTCTCCCAGACATGTACCATTTCCTTGGATGGGATAGCTTGTGAAACATCATAATTTGCTTGAGGCCACCCATAAAATTCACAGTTAAGATATAAACTTTGATTTTGATATAAACCACCCCCAACATCCTTTAACATTCTGGGGTACAAAGACCCTCTCAATCACTACCACCACTTGTGTTTCTAGATATATTTGTAAAAATAAACATAAAACAGTATTTTATGCTTTATGCTCCATGCTTCTTTTTGTGGTTGTCAGTTCTTTATAGAAAAAAATGTATGGTATTTTGATTTCTGGCCTGGAAGTATATTGCCCAGCATTTGCTTGCTGAATATAGCTCAGAGGTTCCATTCTGTGAAGGGCCAGCAGCCTTGCTGAAATATATATTTAGGAGGTTTTTTTATAGCAAAGTACTTACGCTAATGCACAGAAGATAAAACAACTTGTAAACCACTAAGTACAAGCAATAAAGCGCAGTGACCACTGAGCATTTCATTGCTGAAAATAGACCAGCACATAGCTGCATTTCAAATACTTTGCAGACACTACAGTATTCCAAATGCTAACAGATGCTTTTAAAATATAAAGGAAATAGAACATAATTCACTGACAGGTGATTATTTACGAGAGGCTATGGTTGTAAAGAGAGAAAATAGTTCCCACCTGTGGTATTAAAGAAAAATCACAACAGTTTATGAAATTCATTGGCAACATATATCTTGCAAGCATAAAAGAAAGAACAATTAAAAAAAATTGTGGTGGGAGACTATGAAAGCAAAAGTCAAGGTGCAATCTAATAATTCCTGGCAAAGAAGCCTGGCACTCGCATGTCCTCTTATTATAAATGAAATACACACAGCTAGTATAACAGGATAGAAAACACAATGAAATGCACAAACACTCATACACACACACACACACACAAAGATAACATACAAAGTAACCAAACTACAGCTAAATTATAAAACTCCCTGATTCTGTGCACAACAAAAGACCATAATAACAATATAAAAGTAAATGTAGTACGCCACAGGTTACTTTGCTAGTCATGACTGACTCTAAAGTGCGGTGTTCATCCCCATACAAGATCAAAGAGCCAGCGTTGTCCAAAGACATCCCTATGGTCATGTAGCCAGCATGACTAAGCACCAAAGCACATGGAATGCTCTTACCTTCCCACCTGAGTGTTACCTATTTATCTACTTGCATTTACATGATTTCAAATGCAAATCTGAGCAGAAGCTGAGCAAGCAACAAGAGCTTACTCTGTCTTGCAGTACTCGGATCATGAACCACCAACCTCCAGTTCTTCAGATTGACAAGGACAGCTTCCTAAGCACTGAGCAACTCCAGCCCAACAACCATAACAGTATAACAAAAATCACATAAAAAGTGGCAAAATATATAGTATAGAGCAATGGTTCCCAAACTTATTTGGCCTACTGCCCCCTTTGCAAAAAAAATATTACTTAGCGCCCCCTGGAAATTTTTTTTTTAATTTTAAAAATTTAAATTTTCAATTTTAAAATTCCTAAGATTACTCTTTCACAGGTAGTACTGTATGGAAAACCAAAGGACTGCCCTTAGCCCTGTGATTGTCAGCCCTTTCAACTCAAGACACACTGACAAGGTGCTAAAATGGTCAAGGCACAGTTCTTCTACCACTGATACTGTTCACCTTTCACACAGATCCCACACACACCTGGCTCCCCTGCTCCCCTGGATCCAATTGCCTACAAGCTCCCTTGAAGGGGGGAACTCTAGAAGGTGAAGGGGGAGCCCAGAGGAACTCTTCCCCTTTCCATCAGGGGGAGCCCAGAGGAACTCTGGACTCAGGATCTTAACACAATGCTTATTTTAACACAATGGGGCTTACTTCTAAGTAGACATGCTTAGAATTGTTCTCTCCAAGAGTCAAATCCCAATTTACACCCTCTGGACTGGGGATCCCCTGCAAAGAAGAGGGTGATCTGCATGATGCATAAAGTCTACTTAGGCTGCAATCCTAAAGACACTTTCCTAATAGTAGGACCCATTGATCACAGTGGGGCTTACATCTGAGTAGACACGGGGGATCCCCTGCATGGAAGAGGGTGATCTGCATGATGCACAAAGTCTACTTAGGCTGCAATCCTAAAGACACTTTCCTAGGAGTAGGACCCATTGATCACAGTGGGGTTTACTTCTGAGTAAGCAGCAGCAGCAGCAGGAGCTGCTTTGGCACTGCGGTGGTGGAGGAGGAGGCAGGGTGCTGGAATGGAAAAGTTGAGCCTCTGCCTGGTCTGGCTCCCTCCCCTCCTCCTCCTCCTCCACCACCACCACCACCACCAGTGAGGCCAGCAGCCTGACTTACTGAGGCTCTGGGCGGCAGGCTGCAGGAGGAAACAGAGGAGCAAGGCGCACAGGCTTCTCCTCCAGGCACATGTGGCCATCACCACCCCCCCCCGGATTGCTGCAGTGCCCACCAAAGTGGTGCCCACTTTGGGAATCACTGGTATAGAGGAACTAAACATCATATTCTAACTCCTCCATGCTGTAATAAGTTGTTAAACAGTTTGTTTATTAAAAGGACAGAGTCACATGTAACATGTTGGGTTCCACTGTTAGATCTTTGGCTTAGACATGAATGTCAAAGAGTGGCTCAATACAGTAACCAGTTTTGAAACAGTTCTTCTAACAGAGTGTCAAATTATTTTGCTTGCCATGAGCCATACTGTATAAAATTAATGCAAATATTAATGCAAATATTGTTTCACTTTTCAGTTTTCTCCAAACAACTGACTGACCTGATTTTTTAGAAGGTTTTGCCGAGCAAAATGCATACAATGGGATAGAGCAAGAAAACAAGACTAGGAATTTTGCAGCCAAAAGCTGAATACCTAACAATCAAACTCCTTGTTTTGAACTCGTTTCATTTTTGCTGGGTTTGGTGATAGTTCAGTTGCAAAAACAGAGAGCGTTTTCTCATCTCTTGGTAACAACATTGAATCCTCCTCATCTGGAAATAGGTGGCACAGTTTCCAGGAAAGCTTGAACTTTCATAATCTCTGCTTTCAAAGTTCACCACCAGCTATTACATGACATTTACAAGTAGAGGTCCCCAACTAATCTGAATGACACATCTCATAGTCTCATGTATTGCTTTGTTTGCAGTAACCTTTTTCCATTCACTTCAGCTTCTAAAAAATAATGGCAAGAAATGGCTACTGTAAACACATGTTTATGATGAGCAACCACAGCAATCTCGAATGAATTGTTAGATAAATTCTCATCAGCTTGCTGACCAGCTACCCTACAGTTGCCACTTTTACCTTGTACTTATGTTGACCAACCACCAGCGGTCTCATATCTTCAGTGAACCGTTTTTAAAATGTCCTGGACCTTAGCAAGACAGAAGGCTGGAGCACATGGGACACAAGTCCCTATGGCATAGGACCAAAGGAAAAAGCCAGTAGATGGGTGATAGGCAATGGAGACACTCACAAGAGGCAGATCCAGCAAAAATAGTCAAGACTGTATGTTGCTGAGGTAAATGTCAAGCCTGACCCAGGAGGCTTTGAGGCCTTAAAACATCATTACATCAATGGCTGCCTGGATGGAACTTGAAATGGCATAATCCAAAGAATCTTCTAGTGATAGTATCCCCTGCAGTTGTACTGCAAGTCGTGACCAACTGTGAAGTGCAGAACACATCCCTGTTTCTAAGCAGAAGAGCAAGCATTGTCCAAAGACATCTATATGGTTATGTGGCCAGCATGACTAATGCAATCATAAACACACTTTCTTGGAAGTAAGATCCATTGAACTTACTGGATCAAGTTCAATGATTGTGGTTAGGATTGTGCTGTGGTACCTCTTCATCTACTTACATTACATGCATAGGAACTACTAGATTGGCAGGAGCAGGGCAAGTAACAGGCACTCACTCCATTTTGCAGTACTCAGATCTTGAACTGCCAACCTGTTGGTCTTCAGGTTGACATGCACATTATCTTCAACTTCGAAGTGTCCACAGTCCTCAGTGAAAGTCCTGGGAGAAAACACGGGAAGGCTTTAATGTTGGTGACTGCTGATTCTACTTTGATAATGTTTTAATAATTGGTGCTTTCAGGGGATAGCAGGCATCCCAGCAAAGTTTGAGCATTTCTGAGCAGAAGTGGCTTCACATACCCATTAATGGGCCACAATTATAGCCAGCTGCCTTGGATGCATAGTAAGTTCATGCCCCTGGCTGGCTAACCAGGAGTTAGTGAGAAGCAGAAGTGCACTTCTCCAGCCCAACGTTTTAAATCCCAGATATCTCGCCCTCTGCAACGCTGTATTGAGAATCAAGAGTTGTAAAACGCCTGTTACACATACCCTTTCCCGCAAAACACATATGCAGTTCTTTGTTTCAGAACTGGGCAAAGTTAATTAATAATGGCAAGTGAAAGTAATTGTTTATTGTTTATTTGATTGGATTTTGATAAACAATTTTAAGTGAGTTTGGTCCAATTTTACAAAATTAAGGGGTTGAAGGAAAAAAAAAAGGATGTGTAGCAGATGCATTTGAAATTATATAGAATAAAAAAATAAATGGAGAAGAAAGAAAGAAAGAATGAAAAAGAAAGGGAAGTAGTGTCTAGAGACATTTCATATAGATGAAAAGAACATGTTGAAAAGAATATTTGAAAAGATGAAAAGAATATGTTGAAAATAAATATGGTTGTTTGTGAATAGTTGGATAGGTTAGAAAATTTAAGTGACTGAATTCATGGCTTTGCTGTTGTTGTAATGTACTAATATAATTTTTGTTGCTTTTTATTTTATAAAATTTGAATAAAAATATTATTCACACACACACACACACAGAACTGGCAAGTTTCCTTGACCTGTGAAAAAGTCAGGAGAAAAATAGCTGGATCCCAAGGAAATGCTCTTCTGAAGTTGGTTAAGTTTGGGTGCTTGAGCTCTGACAAAAGGATAACTAGCCACAAATCCTGCCTGAATGTTAAATGATAATTGCCCAACTGAGTAGTTCTTTTCAGGCTTTGGGTCAAGCTGGGGAGTCATCAGTCAGATTCTAGGCACTCCTGTGTTGGCAGAATCTTTGGTCCTTGGCCCTGAAGCACACTATTGTTTAAGCTGGGACTCCTCTGGATGGGCCATCAAACTCTTTTTGTGTCCTCCTGGAAAACTCAATCAAGGCCAGGAAAGGCTCCCCAACTCCTTTGTTATGCCAAAAATTACTTCGTTCCTTTGACTACTTTCCAATGACTTCCTACTCTGGTGGTCACTTGAGAGTCACTACTCTGGAAGTCACATGGAGTGAGGAGGGTCACTTCAGAAAGCTTTCTCTCCAGATGTTAGATGTTTGTCTCCATTATTGAGCAGGGCCATCTTTCTCTCTGCTAAGATGCTCTTGAAGGTTTCTCCTTCACTTTTGGGTCACTTCAGAAATTAACATGCTTGTTTGGAGGCTCCTTTTCCAAAAAAGGGAGCTTCTTCCATTTCTTGATCTTTTCCTCCTCTGGAACCTGGAAACTCTGCAGTCCTGCCTTGCTGCTTGGGAAGAACTTCGCACTCAAGCCATAACCAGCAGACCAGGACAGGTGATTTTTCCTGCCCTCTTTTGATCTCCCTCTTTCTCTCCCCCCCCCCCAAAGATTCTCAGCCCAAGCCTAAACTGGGATTGCTGTGGCATTGAAATGGATTTCATGGTATCCTTTGTCCCCTTCCCTGGGTTCCTTGTTCCCAATGGGAATACTTGATTTTGTGACAACCCTTGGGCTGCCATAGAATCAAGAGCCTCTGCGTTTGGCTGCAAGGCTCTGGATCCAGCAAACTGTGCACACAGTTTGTTCACGACCACAAAAGAGGATAAGCCCTCCCCCTCCCCCTAAAAGAAAGCCAAGAAAAATATAGGACATGTTAAAATCAAAACTAAAAACTCTTACATATTACTTTTATGTGGTTTATTTAAACACTGTGAGCACAATCCTAACCATGTCTTACTCTAAAGTAAGCCCCATTGTGTTCAATGAGTCTTACTTCCAGAAAAGTGTCTTTAGGATTGCAGCAATAATTTATTACATACAGGTTGCAATCCTATCCTCAGGCTGGCACAAGCACTTTTGGGCCACTTCTGGGGGGGGGGGGGTGGGAAAGTTAGGCCAGCGCACAGACATGAGCACACTGCCATTGGAATGGGGAAATGCAGCCTATAGTATTTATATTTGAAACTATTATAAATAGAGTACAATCCTAATCATGTCTACTCAAAAGTAAGCCCCACTGTGTTCAGTGGGTCTTACTCCCAGGAAAGTGTCTTTAGGATTGCAGCAATAATTTATTACATACAGGTTGCAATCCTATCCTCAGGCTGGCACAAGCACTTTTGGGCCACTTCTGGGGGGGGGGGGGGTGGGGTGGGAAAGTTAGGCCAGCGCACAGACATGAGCACACTGCCATTGGAATGGGGAAATGCAGCCTATAGTATTTATATTTGAAACTATTATAAATAGAGTACAATCCTAATCATGTCTACTCAAAAGTAAGCCCCACTGTGTTCAGTGGGTCTTACTCCCAGGAAAGTGTCTTTAGGATTGCAGCAATAATTTATTACATACAGGTTGCAATCCTATCCTCAGGCTGGCACAAGCACTTTTGGGCCACTCCTGGGATGTGCACACTGCCATGGGAATGGGGAGATGGGTAGGTTGCGCTGGCCTAAATAGGTTAGGATTGCATTCATTAATTATTAATTACAAGAAGGCTGCCTATTGTCTGCTCACAGGGAAAAGGAGGATGTTGAAGTTCTTTTCCAACACACAAAACTAAAAAGGGGGACATGTACTGGAAAAAGGGGATCCTGTCACTACTTCATGTCAAGGGAGATAAGAGTTTGTCACACTGTTATTTTTTATTTCTTGCTTGCTAATTTTCCCAACTTCAGTGATTTGTGTGCATGTGCATGAAGGAGCAGTGTTGGCAACAGGCCATTGGGGAAGACAGGATATAGTTCCTTGATGTTAATGCTCCAGGTAAACTAGCAAAGGCCCAATGGAAAGAACAGCCAGGAGGTAGTGAGGAGCAGCAGCAACAGCATGAGACCTTTTCTTAGATAGATAGATAGAAAGATAGAAAGATCTTTCTTTTCTTTTCTTTTCTTCCCTTCTTTCTTTCTTCCTTTCTTCCTTTCTTTCTTTCTTTCTTTCTTTCTTTCTTTCTTTGGTGGATAGAAATTGGCCTTTCATCTGAGTACATAATGTGCTATTTGTGGTTAATTATTATCTCTTCCAGGAGCCTCACTCCCTAAGAGCATGAATGAACAAGGTGGTTAGTGAAATTTGGCTTTTGGATACAACAGGTTCAACAGTGTAGGTTCAACAGCTTTGGATTCACATGTCCAAATTTACATGCATTCATTACTCTGATGGACCATTTCCAGATTTATTTTCCTGCCAAATCTAGGCCAGGCAGTCTTCCTTTTTTTTCTGTGCACCAAGTCTTGTAAATCAGATCGACATTTTAATTGAAATTCAATATGTCAGTCTGAAAGCAAACAAACTAATGTGTGGTGAAGTATAAGGTCCTGGACATGTCAGTCCAATGAATGATTGTTTGGGTTGCTGAAACCAAAGAGCAATTTTGCTTTGTGCCTTGACTTTTAGCTAGAGAAGATTTAACGCTGGAAAGCGGATGTAAAATTCCACGGTGATTTCATTGACACAGAGCTGTGATTTCACAAGGCGCTTTAAAGTTTACTAGCCATATAATAGGCTGTGAGGGTCAATGTTAAATTTAGCAAGTACAGCATTTTCACTGAGGGCAAGAAAAAAGGCACCACTGGGAGCACTATGTGAACATCAAGGCCTACATATGGCCTTGAGCATGAACTTGAACAAAATGCTTGTTCAATAAAAACTTTTAACAGAGAAAAATTACCCAGAATTTTTTTTTACAGTGATGATAAGAAATTCATTATTGAAGAGGAGAAAGACATTGTAACTTGGGAGAAGTCTGTGACTATCAAAGGAGAGGCTACTAATTCTATTCCCCCACTGTATTCTAGGGATGCTATGGTTTATTAAGGAATCTGAAAGCTGTTAGAGCTACCCGTTACTAACTACAGTCTTCAGAATGCATTAAAATCAGGGTGACCATACAGAATGGAGGACAGAGTGCCTCTACCTTTAAGCATTGCATAGAAGAAGGAATGTTGGCAGGTGCTGCTTTTTAAACCCTTCTATGATGAGCTAAACCTGCCTATATTCCCTCTTCTATGCAATGCTTAACGGTAGAGGCACTCTGTCCTCCATTCTATATGGTCACCCTGATTACTGTAATAGAAGTCACATTGGGGGAAATGTGGTTGGCAATGGTTAGATACAACATGTCAGCCACCTACCTGATCCAGAGCAGGATAGGTTTGGACTGCCTGGATACTAATAATTGTCCAACTTTTTCTTTCTTTTGCAAGAATTTGTGAAATATATTAAGGTTTAGGAAAATCCAAAAAGTTGCACATAAGTATTAGATGTATAGATCACATTTGCACATGACTTGAAATTTGGCCCAGAGTTAAGCCAGGAAGAAGAATCTGACACTCCTCTTATGAATCCACAATAGTCATGGGGAAAAAAATCATATCACATAATGTCTAATTTATTAATTAAACAAAGAAATAAAATCTATTGCCATTTTAAATACTTTGTACTTCGATTTCCCCTGACTTCTTACAAGGTGGATTTCTAACTTTGAGGGAAATATTATATACATTCCAAAGAAAATACAGTGGTACCTTGAATAAAGAGTGTCTTGAATAAAGAGCGTTTTGTATAAAGAGCAAAATTTTCTCAGAAATTTTGACTTGCTTAAAGAGCACTGTCTTGAATAAAGAGTGCTTCTGAGGAAGTTTGGAACAGGCTTCCATGGCAAGGGAACTCACAGGACTCACGGAACTCACAGGACGAGGAGACTGGCTTGAGCTACAGTGGGGCCCTGGGCAAACTTTGGAATAGGCTTCCATTGCCAGGGAACTCATGGGACGTCCGGGGGAAGCAACCTGAGTCAGGTCTGAATGTGGGATCTGTGTGTGGCAGTGTGGAAGGTGTGCCTTCTCAGTGTTCTGGTGCTGCTCCCCGTCAGCAGCTTTGGAATGTTAAAGTTGCACAAAAAGACAATAGATTCCATTGAGCCAATGGATAGCAGTGACTACATTAGTGATTGTGAAAGAGCACAATCCTAACCATGTCTACTCAGATGTAAGCCCCATTGTGTCCAATGGGTCTTACTCCCAGGAAAGTGTCTTTAGGATTGCAGCCAAAGTCATCCCCTCTCTGTAACCCTCACACCAGCCATGAAGGTTTTCAAAGGTACAGTACAGTTCAGTACTGTACAGTATTTTCTTTATTGCAGTGTTCTGTGTTACTGTATATTACAGTGCTTTGTACAGTGTTATATTGCAGTGTTTTGTAATCATTTTTATAAACCGTTAATATTTTTATATGAATATTTTTTGGGTTGTGGAACCAATCGTCTTGAGTTTCCATTATTTCCTATGGAAAAATCTGCTTCACTTATAGAACGTTTCACTTAAAGAGCATGCCTCCAGATTGAATTAAGCTCTTCAAGTGAGGCGCCACTGTAGTGGATTTTGGGGGTATCTTCCCAGATTTTGGTTTTTCTCCAGAACAGAAAGATTCTGCCAAATTTGGTGTTTTTATTTTAAATCAGGTTTTCCCCACTTAAGATCATATGAGGAGGATGTTAATACAACTGAATACAAATGTTTAGGGGTTTTAAAATTACAGAAAGAGGTTCTAGTTACTAAATTTTTTAAAATACAAATTTCCAAAGCAGGACTATTTGCAGGTTTCTTGGGTGCCGGACAAACTGTTATCCATGGTCCCCTTTTCCCCAAAAGTTTGAAGTGGGATGCAGCCTGGAAGATGCAGAAAAGCAAGTACCTGTATCTACTACCACTGCATGATGGCATGGGGCACAATTCTCCCAGATGAAATCTCTGGGGCTCAGCAACCATTTCCAATAGACTAGTGAAAGCAGTCCTGGGAATTTTAACAGGGTTCTATGAATTTAAAACATCACATCATTTAAAAAAAATTCCTGGAATATTTTTGGTCAGAGTTGGCAATCATAATGGGAAAAATATGGTCTCTGAGAGCCCTGGTTCATTGGCCGCTGCCTAATTATGCTTACCACTGATGCTCAAAAGGAGAATTACTAGTCTTTAAATAATATTTGTGCTCTAGAATAAAACAGAGCAAATGGGCTGGTGCTGTGGAGGGAGGTTGTAAAAGTGCAGATGTTTCCATTGTCGTCTTATCTAGTTACAGATCTATGCTAACCCCATTCACCACAGGTACAGTTATGCTTAAGATCCCTATCTACATTCCACCATATGTTTGCTAACGGATAACTAAATGTAGAACATTAAAATAACATGCACCTCCCACTAGAATCTCAGTGGAAAATTTTCCGTGTAACGTTTACCATACTAAGTATCCCTTTTGCTCTGATTGTACTTATATCCAGCAGAGGAAATCTATTTGCTGAGTTGGGTCATGTACATACAAGGAAGTTCTGGGCACAAGTGTCTAATTTGATATCTAACCATCTCGGACTACTTGAGAAGTTTCCATTGCTTGATCAGGGCCTTTGCTTGACAATGAGCAATTACCTTCTTTGGGATTGTGGTGGTTTATTGACAGGGGAATGAAACTACCTCTGTATTTGGCCTTAAACAGATGTTGGCAGCAGTGGCATAGTTAATAATCATGTAGTCTGATGTAAAGCTCAAAATGTTGCCCTGAAAGTGATGTCACAACCAGAAGTTGTGACACAACCAGAATTAACACCTTATTAGTGCCATAGTTTACCATAATTATATCTTATTGGCTCGCAGACTAATTTGTGATTTCATAGGTCAGTTTCATAGGTCAGTTTGGAGATAAGAAAATCCACTTTTTGTTCCGTCCGTCCGTCCGTCCATCCATCCATCCTCAACCAAAAAGTTCAAAAAGTGGTTTACAAAGAAAATGAAAAAATAATAGCTAATTAATAGCTAATGGGTCCCTGTCCCAAAAGGGCTCACAATCTAAAATGCAAAAGAAGCTACAGGAACAGACATTACTGGGGTGTGGAGGGCCATTTACTCTCCCCCTGCTAAACAAAAGAGGAACACCCACTTGAATGAGTGCCTCTTGCCCAGTTAGCAGGGCTCAGTTAGCATTTTCTGGTTAATTGGCCAAAAATTGTGATATAATACAGATATTCCAATGCAGTTTGTTTTATTGCATTCTGCATTAAATTCTATATAGTATAATGGTATTCTTATTCATATGTACCTGATTTTGCACAATTTTGGTCACTCAATGGAACTTCTAAGTGGACAACAATAGGATTACACTCAGCGCAATCCTAAGCATGTCTACTCAGAAGTAAGTCCCATTATGCTCAATGGGTCTTACTCTCAGGAAAGTGTCTTTAGGATTGCAGCATCTGTAAGATAAGTATTTGTCCACTTCTATCGTTTGAGTCCCTGCTGCTATGCACCTCAGTGTCAATGAGTCAGTGTAAATCCAGACTTAGTGCACTGATCTGATGATCCATTAATTTCACATTATACGAAGTAGCACACCTGGCCTTATTATGGGGTGACACATTCTGACAAAGACAAGGTGATCAGTATGGATGTCACAGCTGAATGTGTTCTGCTTTGAATGTGAAATACAGTTACATATCAATAGCTTAGGCATCAAAGAAGCAGCACATTTTAATGAGCTATGATAACAGTTTTGCAGACAGAAGAATAGCTTTTTAAATTCCAAAACCATGATATAAAATCACAAGACAATATGTGGGAGAGCTAGGATGATGCAGTTGCTAGGACTGGAATATCAGGTTTGAATCCCCCTCAGTCATGAAATTTCCTGGTGACCTTGGGCCAGTAACCTTTATCTTCACCTACCTCACAGGGTTGTTGTGATGACAAAAGGATATAAAAGCCTTGTTAGCCATCTTGGGAATTTCTTTTGGAATAGGAAAGGTGGGGGATATAAAAACTTCTAATTGGGCAAGAGGCACATTTTCAAGTGGGTGTTCATCTTCTATTTAGCTGGGGAGGAGTGAATGGCAGGATCATAGTTTTGTTTCCAGCATTGTTTCCAGATCTGTCTTCTTTCAGCCTATTGTCTTGACTGCATTCCTTCATCTTCTGTTACCTGAATGCTCAGCCTCTCCCTGCAGGCAATCAGATCAAAAGAGAAAGGCTGCAGGAATAAACTTGAGGCTGCAATCCTATTCACACTTTCCTGAGAGTAAGTCCCATTGAACACAAGGATTTACTTCTGAGTAGGCATGCCTAGTTTGTGCCCTGAACTGAGCTGCAATCCTGGACTGCATCCTTACTCCAAGGAGTTGCAAGGCAGTCCATGCCCATTGCAGGGTCCTGGAATCACTTGGGGTGAACTGGAGCCATTTAAGGAAGGTACTTTTCATGCACAGGATGGGATGGGATGTGTGAGTGTGTGTGTGAGAGAGAGAGAGAGAGAGAGAGAGAGAGAGAGAACACACATGCATGTGTCTGGAATAAAACAGGGTTTGGGGAGGCTCCTTCGAAGTTGCATCATCTGATCACCTTGCCCCCATCCAGATCACATGGAGAGCAAGGCTGCTCTTGAACAGCTCAAAGGAAGGTTGGGAGAGATTGTGCTGTCTGGTTGCTATTTCTTATACAGTGGCGCCTCACGTAACAAATTTAATTCATTCCGGAGGCATGTTTGTTATGTGAAACATTCTTTATGTGAAGCAGATTTTCCCCATAGAAAATAATGGAAACTCAGACGATTGGTACCATAACCCCCAAAATATTCATATAAAAATATTAACCGGATGTAAAAATGATGACAAAAAACTGGAATTGAATTCAAAACATGCGTTCAATGTGCATGATCCTATGAAGTCTACTTAGGCTGCAATCCTAAAGACACTTTCCTGGGAGTAAGCCCCATTTAACACAGTGGGGCTTACTTCTGGGTAGACATGGTTAGGAGGCTGTAATCAAAGATACTTTCTTCTGCAATCCAAGACACTTTCAGAGTGTCTCCCCACTTTCTCCTTCTCTTCCTCCTGAGCCTCTCTCCCCTGCTCCCTTCTGGCTAGCCCTGAGCTGCTTCCCTCTTCTCCACTGCTGTTCTCTCCCTCTGCCCAGTGGATGCCTGGCCACAGGAGGAACAGTGCGAAAGTGTTGCTTTCACTATGGGCAGGTATGCTATGGACCCCTTATGCTTTTTCAAAAGGCTGTCAGCCAGCACATCTGCCCCAACTGCCAACAAGTTTGTTCTGTATTTGAAGCAGAGTTTATGTGAAGCAGAATCCTAGATAAATTATTGTTTGTTACGTGAAACATACTTTATGTGAGGCATAAAGTGGGTCTTTATGTGAGACCCACTGTACTGTGGATCATGCTAATGAGCACAAAGCTATTTGTAGGGGTGGGGTGGGGTGGAGAGAAATATTTCTGTTTGGAGAAATCATAGTTGGGTTTTATTTTTAAAATTAATGCTTGATATGTAGGGCAGTTGAATCCTTTTCATGGGGGTGGGCATATATTCACCCCCACAAGGACAAGGTTACATATGTCCTATTTGTCCAGGACATGTCCTGGATTTTAGCCTTGTGTACTAGAAAAACTTTAATGTTCTCTTTTTCCTTGTAAGCAGGAGGATGTGACCTTCTTGTAATTAATAAATTACTGCATATGTAAAAAAGATTTAAATATAAAAAGTAATAAGTCATATATACAGTAAGCAATGTAGTGTTTAAAGTAAGTGCATTATATATATAGTATATGAGTTTTTTTAGCGTTTCTGTTTTCATGTCCTACATTTTTCTTGGATGTCCTCCATTTTGGGGGTCTTTTTTGGTTATGAGATATGAGGCTTTCCATAAAAATAAAACACAGTATTTCCTGCATCATAGTGATGTTTTACATTTGAAAGGATAAGGCTGCAATCCTAACTGCACTTTTCTGGTAATAAGAACTGTTGAACACAGTGGGACTTACTTCTGAGTATACATGCTTCGGAGTGCACTGTAAGTTATATTTATTTCTGTGTAGACAAATAGATTTTGCATAAACAGAAGCATTTATTATATGCAAGTTATTGTTACATTGTTTAACAGATGTGTCTTTAAAAACCACCCCCAAAACAGTTTGTCTTCATGAAATTGGATTGAGTTACAGGTAGAATGACCATAGATCATAACCAAAAAAGGTGACAAGGCCCCCCAAATGTAGGATACCCATGACAAAATAAAAGCTAAAAACTCATATATACTGCTTTCATGTGTTAACTTAAATACTATATTGTATTATATATTGTTAAATTAAAAACTATTATATGCAATTTATTATATACAGTTTATTTATTACAAGACAGCTATATGCTGCCTTATCAGGAAAAGGTGGACCATGAAGACTTTTTCAAAGACAAAACTCTAAAAAAGAGGACATGGGGGGAAAAGGACATATGGTCACTCTAGTTACAGGCCTTTATTCCCCATTTTTATCCTTTCATTTTGTGCACTTGCATAGATACCCAACATAATTGCCACCCCCCATGAAAAATTGTTTTCCCCCACCTCTAAAATCCTGGCTAAATTCTAGAGGCAGTGATTGGCCCTCTTCACCCCAGCAGTATCTTTTCTAGTGGTTTGTGCTGCTACAGGTCTTCAATGTAACCCAAACAGTGGTATCCCCTGGTTTCTGATGGTTCATTTTCAGATGAATCACTCTTTCAACACCTTTCAGTTACTGTATTTACTCACCCTTTTCAGCCGAATTCAGTCTCCAAAATCAGGACACACATTAGATTTGATGTTAATTAGAATTGAGAAAATACAGTATTTTGATTATGAGTATTGATTATGAGTATTATATTCGATGTCACATTATATTTGAGTAAATACAGGTATATCCAGAATTTAGTCATTCAATGCATGCTCTGCTCTTTCAGCCTCTATTTGCTCTTCTAAAGGCCAAAGTTGCACATGGGGGTTGATGCACATGGGGGACTGATGTTCATGGGGGACTGATGTTCATGGGGGGATGGATGCACATGGAGGGTTGATGTGCAGTGTGGGGATGGTGTATGGGGGAATTTTACTCCTGCAATGTGGGTACGTTTTCACTATTAGTACATAAATATTAATGAATAAATAGGTATATTCACTGTAGCATTGCTTTCTACTTGTATGGTGCTATCAGAGGAAAAGGCCTTCTCTGTGGTCACCACCAGCAAAACCAAACCACCAGTGGGAGTGGTATGTTTCCTCCAGAAGAACTCAAGAGATAGGATTTTTATGGTGGGTAGCAATTCTTGAGGTACTTGGTCCTAAGCGTTTAAACCAGTGGTTCTCAATCTTCCTAACGCCATGACCCCTTTATAAGTTCCTCATGTTGTGGGGACCCCCAAACATGAAATTATTTTCGTTGCTACTTTATAACTGTAATTTTGCTACTGTTATGAATCATAATGCTAATACCTGATATGCAGGATGTATTTACATTGTTACAATGAAATGTGTTCTATGCACATGTTGAACACAATGGGATTTATTTCAGAGTAGGTATGCATAGGATTGGGCCCTGAGGCTGCAATCCTATCCACATTAACATGGGAGTAAAGGCACCCTATAATGGGATTTATTTCAGAGTAGGCATGCATAGGATTGGGCCCTGAGGCTCTCAGTCAGCCCCAGTGTGCACGCAACTACAGCCAGAGTTCTGGCAAGCCTGACCTGGCCCCCTGCACCAGGGGTTTTTAGGTGATCCCCAGGAAAGCTCTAGTGACCCCCAAAGGGGTCCTGACCCCCACTTTGAGAAACACTGGTTTAGACTCTAATAATTAATAAATTATATTTAGTAAATTTGCTAAGCTAGTATTAAACTTATGTGTTTATATTAAACACATGAAAGCACATGAGTTTTTATCTTTTATTTTGTCATGTCCTACATTTTTCTTGGGTGGCCTACATTTTGGGGGCTTTGTCCTCTTTTGTGGTTATGACATCTAGTCACCCTGCCAGCACCTTACATTGCACCAGGAAATGGTGCAACCTTTGTAGTTGTTGTAATAGTGAAAGATAGGACTACTCTTTTCTTCTTTGGTGAGCCACTTGCAGCCCCAAATTTGCATTGGATATGGGGCCAGACTTCCATAACAATGCAAGTTAGAATAGTGCTATAAGGCATCTGGCACTTGTGGGCACAAAACATTTTTAAACTCCCCCATGCCATAAATTATGAAATATAATACTCCATATAATATGAAAATAACTGCAGTGATGTGATGTCACCAACAAGTATATCTAGGTTTCTATGCACTCAGAGCAGTTACTTGCTGCTTTGGGTGGCCAACACTTTTTTTCTTAAAAAGGGGAAGAGTGAAACAGCACAGGAAAAAGCACCCTTAATTAGTAAACAAAAGCAAACAAAAATAAAATACTGGCCAACCTGATGACACTTATACAACGTAACTGGATTTCTTCTATTATCTCTGATTATTATGAAGAATATGGATATAAGTACCTCTTCAACAACGAAAATTTAACAAAACAGTTTACACTGAAAACCAAATAACTAAGTGGTTTTCTGGCCCAGAATGGCTCACAGTATAAAAGATGCAGAAGAACAGCATGAACTTCATCTAGCAAAGACTCTCTTTACTCAGCAGTGATTATTGTACTATGATTCAGGTGAAAGTCACTTAGCAATTGTCATGAAATAGTGGTTTTGCAGTGGTTTTGCACTGATGTTAGATAAGATGGGGCTCCTCAAGTGCAAAAAATCCAAATGAAAATGGGTGGGTTCATTATTAAAGAGAAAAAAAAAATATTTACAGGAGGGACCTTTTTGTCTTCCTGATGTATGAGGCTTCAGAGGAGGGTGACCAGATGTCATACAAGGACAAGGTACCCCATAATGTAGGACACCCAAAAAATAAGTAGGACCTGACAGCATTAAAGGTAAAAGCACTAATCAATATTGCTTTCATGTGGTTAATTTAAACACTATTTCTTGTTAATTACATAATTTATGATTTGCAAGAAGGCTTTATGCTGCTTGCTCACAAGGAAAAGGGAGTACAATGAGGCTGAAATCCAGGACATGTTCTGAAAGGTATATGCTCATGATGCTTTACTCTCGCTCTACTTAAGAGAGAGTTAACAGCAGAGTCCTATCTTGTTCAGGGACAGGCAGCCCAAGGAACCTGCGTTGTATCCAGCACAAGATTGGGGCTGCTGCTGTGCTACTGCAAGACAAGGGGAAACTTTTCACCAGACCTTGGGTAGCACTGTAGCAGCCCCTATGGATCTACTAATAATACTACCCTGTGTATTTCAGAGTGAGTAGGCACCCTGTGCAGTGGTGTCATAAGGGTGGTGTAGTCTGCACTGGGTGATGTGCCGGGGGTGGGGGGTGATGCACACTGAAGGGCTGTGAACCCCCCAAAGCAACTTTGCGGTGGTGCACGCTACCCCCTCGATAATATATTGTTTGTCTTGGAGAGCAGAGTCCAATGCAACAATCCGTTTTAAGTTAGCACCTTCCTAGCCAACGTTATGGCCAAAAACCTAAAAAGTCCCACAATTTACTCATGAGTCAGATTTAATTATGTGAACCCGTGATAGTCTGAGGGAAAGGGGAGGCTGAGAGAAAACCAAGGAGAGTGGAAGTGTCCAGCTCCAAGAACTACAGCCCCCACAAGTCACCTCAAGAGGAAGTTCCCTGCTAAAAAGTTCCCCTTTTCATTGTTTACGTGTGAGTAACTAGACATGCTGTGGCTGGTGCAAGGGAGAGCAGAGCAGTCCAAGGGGTGCAAGGCTTCAGAATGGTCCTGATCCCAGGTGCCTGGAGCGTGAAAGGGCTCCAGAAGGCAACCCCCCCCCCCCCAAACACTGAAACTGGCTTTGCAGGTAAAGGGAATTTTTGAAAAAATTATTAGTAAAGCCTTTGTAAAGTCCAAACTTCTTCCTCTACTCAAGCTCAGATGGATCTCCAACCCTCTCCTCTCTGGGGTTTTAATGCCTTTTGGGGGAGGGGTTTAGATAGTTTTGACTTTTTAAAATATTTTTTTACCAAATGTCCACTTTTTCTAGGACACTCTTTTTTAGACTTGTGGCCTGGAAAAGCCTTCCTTGAGCTCTATTTCCTTGTGAGCAGGCAGCATGTAGTGTGCTTGAAATTCATCAATTATATGTAATAAATTATATTTAATAATTTTCAATTTAATAATAATCAATAAACAGTGAAATCCTAACCATGTCTCCTCAAGCATAAGTCCCATTGTGTTCTTATTGGTCTTATTCCCAAGAAAGTGTCTATAGGTTTGCAGCCATAGTGTTTAAAGGAATTTAATTTAAACACTATGGCTACAATCCTGAAGACACTCTCCTGGGAGTAAGACCCTTTGAACACAGTGGGGCTTACGCTTGAGGATGATTATGCTGTATATGTATTAAATATATATAATACGTATGATTATGCTGTATATGTATTACGCATGATTATGCATGATTATGCTGTATATGTATTAAATATATATAATACGTATGATTATGCTGTATATGTATTAAATATATATAATAATTTAAATGTAATATTCAGTAATATACTGAACTTTGATCTCTGTGTTGGAAATCTTACTTAATTTTTTTGAGTGTTGGGCGGGTTTGAGGTTATTTATTTGATTAACTTTAAAGTATTTACAATTATTTATTTGTTTTAATTTGCTTGATGATGTCACTCCCAGCCATGACATCACTTTTAGTGGATCCTGGACAGGTTGTCTCTCTACAAAGCGGGACCTAAGCTAGACAGTTTGAGAACCACAGCAGTAAGTTGTTAGAAATGTGGCATCCTCGAGGGGGTGACACCACAAGTGAACATTTCTTAGGTGAACAAAACGGCTAAAACTCGTGGTTTTTAGGAATAATCCCATCATGTTATATACTGTTGGATGTGTAATTTGCAGCAGAATATAGTGAAACAAACCACTTTTTAAAATATCTTTATTCTGTCAAAATATGTGGCCATAAAACAGAGGTAGGGCAATGGCACATATGCCTTCCCTTCCCTATTAAACCTCCTGTCTCATTACTGTGGTGGCTGAAATTTCCCAGTGACAACACAAAAAGGCAACACTCCTGGCAAGACAACTCTGCGTATTATATTTTTTATTTTATTTTATTTTAATTTATTTAATTTAAGCTGTGTAGTTCCTTTATGAATCTCTGCAGCCATTACCTCAAGAAGTGGAAAAAAATTCAGACATGTAATGAAGCTGGTATAGAAGGTTAAAAAACTCATACTTTTCTCTTTTTTTTCCTGACAGATAGAGGAGAATAAAGGAGAACACAACATTGTGGTGTAACAGAAATGGCTGTCACGCTTCCAGGCCAGGTAAGGGAGTTCTGCAGGGTACAGATTGGGCTACTTCTGAAACATTCTCAGCATCTGACTTTTTGCTTCAGTCTGGACTACCAGTACATTACTTGCTTGCTTCCTATTTACCTCTCCTTCCAACCTTCTCCTCTCCCTGTACCCCAGAATCTTCCTTTCCTTCTCCAGGATTCCTTTGGAAAGTCCAGCTAATCTACCTGCACCTATTCTCCCCATCTTCTCCCCCTCTCTGTGCTTCCTCCCCCCATCTCTTTTTCTATCTGCTTTCCTTTAAGTTCAAAGGTGTGTGCATTTTGGTAGACAGAGTCCCCTTGTATAGTTTAAGGGCACAATACTAACCAATTTAGACGAGTGCCACTCACCCTTCTCCAGTGTCCCCATAGTTGTGTAGGGAGGCCACGACATTCTGTGTACTGGCCTAATACCCCCCCCCCCAAGAAATGGTGAAGAAAATTTATGTGGTGCCCACAAGCCAGTATTGGACTTGTGCTGGCATAACCATAGGTTAGGATTGCATTGTCAGTGTGTCAGAATAGTGGGTCCCTGTTAAAACCCTGTTTTGTTTCTTAAGCATTTTTACAAAATTCTGGTTCACCTTATGTCTAGCTGAAGAACACTGACTTGTTATTATCTTCAACATGAGACCTGCACAACATTGCTTTCCCCCATGCGTGTGCATGTTACATTTGTATTTAAAAAGCACTGCTGGTGACGTAGTGTGGAGCCTTGAGTGGGCAGACATCCAGGTTGACAGGTCTTGAAGCAGAATATGTGTGGGAATGTGCTTTTAATTTTAGATCTATTTAGCCCTTCCATGGAATCTATAATGTACTTCTTTGGGATTGCGGTCATGGCCTAGGATGACGTGCTAACATATGGGACATCTCTCTTTTTTCTTTCAGAGCTTGGTTTCGTTTGCGGACATAGCTGTGTATTTCAGCCGTGAAGAGTGGGCTCTTCTGAAACCATGGCAAAGGAGTCTTTACGAAGCAGTCATGATGGAGAATTATGAAAATGTGATCGATACAGGTAAGGAGGACTCTTTGGCACTTAATAGATGCTTCAGGTGGGCACCTCTTCTGCAGTGGGTAATGCCAAAGGGAGTTGATGGCCAGGCTACACGACATGGGCATGGCTGCTTCTATGCCTCCAAAGACAGGCAGCAATATCCTTCATCGTTACATGAGGAGGAATGAGCCAAAGTCCCATTAATCAGTCCACCTCTTTTCTTCTTCCTTCCCACTACTCAAAGTTTTTTTTTGGCCCAGCTCCCCATGGCTAAGTCCTTGAACCTTTCTTCATTCCTCTCTCCTCCTTCTATTCAGCCTCCACACTTGTGCCTATAAGCTCCTTTTGTCTCTTTTTAAAGGAATTCCTCATTTCTGCTTTCTGTGGATAGCAACCATCTATGTTTAGGGCCTACTATTTGAATGGCTAAGAAACACTGAATTGCTTTTTGTAATGTTATTGTCACAGTAGACCTTTGTTTACTACACTTTCCTCCCTTCTTCCTCCTAAACCACTGAGCTGTGCCAAAGGCCACTAAACAGGGTCTGGGGATATCAAAGGAATTTTCCCTTTGCACACATCAGCAAACCCTATAACAGTCTCTAGCAGTACCTGGACAAGATTCTTATAGGATATATCTGGAACAAACAGAAACTTAATTTAGACAGTGCAGAAGTCATAGGAGAGCCATCTGGGAGGTATTCATCGTTTTGTAGATGGGGTTGTCTTCCTTCTGAAGGAACCATTACACAGCCTGATCATGCTTCTGAGACCTGCATCTACCAGGAAATCAGAAGTCATTCACATTTTGGATACACTTCGGTATGGTTCATCAGCAGCATCCTTTTTGACAAGGTTCAGCTTGTTTGGAGATAGTTTCCTGACATTCCTAAATCTGAAAATTTATTCTCGGTGACTTTCTTTCTTATTCCTCCTACCTGGTTGTAGCTTTTCTTCCTCTGAGAGTCCTTTGGCTCTAAAGAAGCAAAGTATTATATTGATGAAGCCACCTGCAGTTGCTCTGGCTTTTCTGGATCCTATTTCTGATCAGACAAGAAACAATTTTTGTGATCTTTCCCAGCTAGATGCAGTTTCTTCCACTGGGCTCTTAATGTATTTTATTTCAACAGCATCAATTTGGAGTAATATTGGAAGAAAAAGGAAACATACATTTTTCACAGGAAAGAGCCCAAATGAGAGAGAAACCTTTTTGTGCCTAATGTGTGGAAGACTTTTAGTGAGTACACACATGGGGATGAAGTCTTCTCAGTGCCAGGAGTGTGTAAAGAGCTTCAGTTTCAGTGAACACAGACAGTCACTTAATGTTTAATGCATTTTTCTTGGAAAAAATTAGTAAAGTACTTAATGATGAAGTATCTTTTGATGTGGTTTTGCAATCAAGCTTATGGTCCAATCCGATAGAATGCAATTCTGTTGGGCCACCACAACATGTGTTTTAGCAGCGCAACAGGCTTCCACGAAGTCACACACTAACATGATGGAGTGTACATAATGGCCACTGATAGCTTTTTATGTTGGATAGCTTTGGGGGGAGATGGATATCAGATGCTGCTAGGATTGTGCAGGGGCTGGAAGGAGGTAGGGAGGGGTGGAATGGGGGATGGGTAGGCAACAAGGATAAGAACGTAACAAGAGCCTCCAGTGGATCAGACCAAAGGCCCATCTAGTCCAGCTTCCTGTATCACACAGTGCCCCCCCAGATGCCTCAGGGAGCACACATGACACCTGCATCCAGGCATCCTCCCCTGCATCTGGCATCTTGAGGTTGTCCACATATTCACACCCCTCATGGCTTGTCACCTGCAATGGTCCTTTACTCTAGGAATTTGTCCAATCCCTTTTTAAAGGATGGAGGATGGTGGCTTTGGCCCAGAAAGGGGATCGTTCAGTGGCAGTGGTACTTTCCAAATCTCAATCCTCACCTCTGGCCCAATTCTCCTTTGCAGGTCCACACAGATTTGTATAGGTGATATCTTAGTGCGGATTTAAGTTGACCATCACTCTAACAGGGACTTGGAGCCCAATCCGGAGCATGTAGAACACTGTTTTGCATGTGCTGAATGTCACAAATGTGCTGTAAAGCATGTTTGTGGGGCCCAGCACAGGAGTTACCTCAGCTCTAACATTCCCCCAAACCCTACTCTGGTGTAGGTCAGACTAAGAATTACCAATTTAGGAACACAGGCCTAAGGACATAATCTGTGCTGGCACCAAAACTCAAAAGGCATTGTGTTCTGTGAGGTGAATCTTGCCAAGATACAGAAACAGGACAGGTGATGATTGGTGCCCTGCGCACATTCATAAAACACTGGAAGCCGCTGAGCGCATTGCATACCAAAGATCCCAGAGGTCCCAACCCACCTGCCACCAGTGAATTCTGCAAGCCCAGGTCAACCGCTAATTCCTGTTGGGGGTCCCTTTGGTATGTTGGAGGAGTGTTCCTGAGATGCTCTGTTTCTGGTTGCTCCTTAATAACTACTTTTCTCCAATGGGTACCTTTGAGTAAGTAATAATCGGGTGTCCAAAACCAGTCACTTTGCAGTTGTGGCAAAGTGACAATCCTATCAGGGAAAATCTACCTGCATGATTGAATTCCCAGCACACAAGGGAGAACTGAATGTTTTGCATGACCAAGCTTTCCTGAAGGTCACAACCAGATGTGCTGTTCTTGATGCCATCCAAGCAGGAGCCCTTAACTGAACATTTTCATTGTGGGATTTCTGTGCATTATCAGCATAATCTGTGCCTGTATGTAAACATACAGATGCTACATTAGGTGAGGTCCATGGCTGCCACATCTACACTATTGTGCAATTTATGACAATTTATATAGAGTTCTGCTTCCCCCATCCTAGATCACTCACTCTGATCATATATCAACCAAAAAAGAGGACAAGGACCCCCAAAAATGTAGGACACTGAAGAAAAATGTAGGATGTGACAAAATAAAAGTTAAACACTCATATATATTGCTTTAATACTGTTAATTTAAATACTATACAGTGGCGCCTTCACATAACAAATGCCTCATGTAAAGTATGTTTCACGTAACAAACAAAAATTTCTCTAGGATTCTGCTTCATGTCACAAACTGTTTAATGTAACAAACATACTCGTTGGCAGTTGGGTCAGACGTGCTGGCCGGCAGCCCTTTTAAAAACATCAGGGCTGCCTAGCGCACCTGCCCATAGTGAAAGCAACACTTCTGAACGGTTCCTCCTGTGGCAGGGGTCCGATGGGCAGAGGGAGGGAAGAGCAGTGGAGAAGAGGGAAGCAGCTCAGGGCTAGCCAGAAGAAAGCAGGGGAGATAAAGGCTCAGGATGAAGAGAAGGAGGAAGTGGGGAGACACTTGAAAGTGTCTTGGATTGCAGCCTTCTTACCATGTCTACCCAGAAGTAAGCCTCATTGTGTTAAATGGGGCTTACTCCCAGGAAAGTGTCTTTAGGACTGCAGCCAAAGTAGACTTCATTGGATCGTGCACATTGAATGCATGTTTTGAATCCAATTCCAGTGTTTTGTCATCATTTTTACATCTAGTTAATATTTTTATATGAATATTTTGTTGATTGTGGAATCAATCATCTGAGTTTCCATTATTTCCTATGGGAAAATCCACTTCACGTAAAGAACGTTTTCACGTGACAAATCTGCCTCCAGAATGAATTAAATTTGTTATGTGAGGCACCACTGTATTATTAAATTTAAAACTATTACATATAATTTATTATATATAATTAATTGCAAGAAGGCTATGTGCTGCCTGCTCACAAGGAAAAGGAGGATAGTGAAGATATTTTTCAAGGGCACAAGCCTGAAAAGACCACCCTGAGATCACTGCCTGAGGAGATTATGATCTAAGAGCACAATCCTAACTATGTCTACTCAAAAGTCATCTCCATTATGTTTAATGGGTCTTACTCCCATGAAAGTGTCTTTAGGATTGCAGCAGGTAATAACATAAAAAAATGAAAAGAAATTGGGAGTGCAGAGGATGGTGGGGATTGTGATAAACTATTTACCAGATTAAAAGATGCCCTATTTCTCCCCCCAAAAGTGGGGTGAAACGTTGGTGGGTCTTATAAAGTGATTCCTCCATGGGGGTCCCTAATTCCACCCCCAGGTTTGTGACTGCTCAGGAAGGAGGAGCACAGTTTCCGCAGGGAGTTCTGGGCTTCTTAGAGCTGGGAAAGTGTCCTTCCCCTCCCTCCTCCTCCTTCCTCCTTTTTGCATCAGCATCCTTGCACTGCATGCAAGTGCCTGCTATCTGGTGTGGTGTATCTCCCTTCCAAGCTCCCTTTGAAGCTCCCTTCTAAGCTCTGGCTGCTGCAGAGCATCACTGGTCCTAATTCTCCCTCCTCTGTGCAAAGCATCCACCACTGGCAGAGCCTCACCAGCCACAATCCTCCCTCTTCCAGTGCCTCTCTGCCACCTCCAGCAGCCAAGCGGAGCCTGCAGGTAACTTTAAAAAAGCCCCACTGCCTGAACCAGGACCTCCCTCCTTCTCCTTTAAACAGCCCCTCAGGATTGTTTCCTAAAAGTTTTAAGAAGCAGCCTGGGGACAAGGCTGCAATTCTCCAAGGCACACTTTCCTGAGAGTAAATTCCATGGAAGACAATGGCACTTACATCTGAGTAGACAAACTCAGGATTGTGTCCTAAAAGTTTTAAGAAGCATCCTGGGAATCTTAAGGCTGCAATGCTCCAAGGCACACTTTCCTGAGAGTAAATTCCATGGAAGATAATGGCACTTCTGAGTAGGCAGACTCCCTCTCTCCCCAAAGAGAGGTGCCCAAGGGAGGCTGGAGGGAGCATCTCCCCTGGGCTGGACCCCCAGCATCTCCTTCCTGGACCCCCCAGTAAAGAGGGGGTCCCTCCACAGCTGTAATGTGTGTGTGTCTGTATGTGTGTGTGTGTGGGGGGGGGGTCTTGGGAGACACATTACTGAGGTGGAAGGATGGAGCCTGAACTTGCTCAGGAGGTACAACCCTTGCCCAGCTCTTCCCAGCAGCAGCAGGAAGGGAGTGTGGATCAGTGGGCAGAGAAGCCCAATGATGCCAGGTGGGGCTTCCTTCATCCATGGCAAAAAGAGGGTAGAGACTGGCAAGTCCCAGAGATCAAGGGGTCTGAAGGACAAGAGACAGTGACTTGCCCTGCACAGGGTGTCCATCTGTCCCCCCCTTTCCTCTTTTTCAGCCTTTGGGCACAATCCTTTCCATGTCTACTCAGAAATAAGTGGTATTTGATTCAGAGAAGCCACCAGGGGATCTATTCTTTTCTCTATCCCTATGCTCTTTTTCACCCTGGAGTCCCTCCTCACTCACTCATCTGCACCCTACTTACCCTGGACCATCAAAAGTGTATGTATGTGAGTGCACTTGTGTGTAAATGTATCACATGGGGGTGAGTGGATGTGTGTACATGAAGGTGTGTGTAAGAGGATTTGTGTATGAGTGCATGTGTGTATATCAGCACGTATGTGAAGATGTGTGTGCAGGCAGGGGGCTGGACTAGATGACCTACTAGGTCCCTTCCAACTCTATGATTCTATGGTTTGAGTCCATGTGTGTGAAGGTGTATGTTGTGTGTATGTATTGAGAACTCATGTGTGAAATGAGATGTGTGTGTCTGAGGTCTTGGGGGACACATTACTGAGGACACATTACAGTAGGTACTGACAGTTCTTTCATTACTGTATTTTCTTCAGAAAAATACTACTGTTACCTCCTCGTGCTACATACAAGGATGTCAAGGCAGAGAAGACTAGCATATAAAATTCCTTTTAAACTGGAAGTAGTAAAATATGCTAAGGAACATGGAAACAGAGCAGCAGAGAGACATTTTGGGCCACCTCCAACTGAAAAAATGATAAGAGATTGGAGGAAGCGGGAGGATCAGTTGGAAAAAGCAGATAAAAATAAGCACAGTTTGCGTAGGCGTGGTGCACAGTTATCACAGTTAGAAGTGGACTTGAAAGAATGGATCACACGTTACCGGAATAATGGCTTCACAGTTTCTACAAAAATGATCATATATGAAGCCAAACGCATTGCTGTGGAGAAAGGCTTTTAGGATTTTACTGGATCAACATCATGGTGCAACAGATTTGTGAGGCGATGTGGCCTTGCTAATGGCACCAAAACTAGAATTGTGCAAAAAATGCCAAGAGACCATGAATCGAAGATTCTGTCTTTTCATAAATTTGTAATTGATGTCAGGCAGAAAAATGATTTTGAAATTGGCCAGATTGGGAATATGGATGAAGTCCCATTAACATTTGATGTGCCTTTAAATAGGACTGTTGATCTGAAAGATGCCAAATCTATAACTGAAAACCTCAGGACATGAGAAAACACATTACACAGTTGTGTTGTCCTGCTGTGCAGATGGCACCAAATTGGCCTCCAATGATAATTTTTAAAAGTAAAAACTTTCCAAAGGAATTGATTCCACAAGGAGTTGTTGTGCATGTTCATGAGAAAGGATGGATGGACGAAAATGGAATGAGAGCATTGATTGAAAAAGTGTGGTCCAAACGTCCTGGAGGGCTTCTGAAAAAACATGCTTTGCTAGTGCTTGACCAGTTCAGAGCACATATTAGTGAAACTACCAAAAAGAGAAGTGAAGACTCATCTAGTTGTAATTCTGGGAGGGGGTGGGCTTACCAGCCAGTTGCAACCTCTTGATGTTTCCATCAATAAACCATTTAAAGTTTTCATGAAAGAAGAGTAGAACAAATGGATGGCTGCTGGTAATCATGATCTGACAGCTACTGGACGAATGAAGAGGCCCACTATCACTCAAGTTTGTGAATGGGTTAAAACATCACGACTTTCAGTGAAGGAAGAAACCGTTGTACAGTAATTCAAAAAATGTGGCATTAGCAATGCCTTAGATCAGTGTTTCTGAAAGTGGGGGTCGGGACCCCTTTGGGGGTCACCTAGAGCTTTCCTCGGGGTCGCCTAAAGACCTCTGGTGAAGGGGGCCAGGTCATGCTTGCCAGACATCCAGCTGTAGCTGCGTGTGCATTGGGGCTGACTGACAGCCTCAGGGCCGAATCCTATGCATGCCTACTCTGAAATAAATCCCATTATAGTCAGTGGGGGGTGGCTTTATTCCTATATAAATGTGGATAGGATTGCAGCCTCAGGGCCGAATGCTATGCATGCCTATTCTGAAATAAATCCCATTGTGTTTAATGCGTGCATAGAACAAACATTTCATTTGTAACAATGAAAATACATCCTGCATATCGGATATTTACATTACAATTCATAACAGTAGCAAAATTACAGTTATAAAGTAGCAACGAAAATAATTTTATGGTTGGGGGTCCCCACAACATGAGGAACTTATAAAAGGGTCACGGCATTAGGAAGATTGAGAACCACTGCCTTAGATGGAACAGAAGATGGTATTCTACATGATGATAGTGGTGTCAATGATTGTGTGCTGCTGACATTCCTGAATTCTAACACTGATGATGAGTTCTTGGGGTTTCCAGAATATTAGAAAATTAAAGCATCCTCTGAATCTTATTATGCTTGAACATTAAAGTCATTTGTTCATGACAGTGATGATGGCTCTAAATACATTGGTTTACATGGTTAATTGTATTTACATGGTTGAATGTTTACATAGTTGAATTAAAGAATGTTAAAGAAGGTTCTTAATATCACTGTTGACTTTACATGGTTGAAATATTCTATTTTATTAAATATATTAGTACACCATTTGGTTCAGAATTTTTTGTTTTGTTTTCCTCCTCTAAACTTTGGTGCATCTTATGGTCCGGTGCGTGTAATAAGCCAGGAAATACGGTATATACAAAGGCTTTGTTTCAGTGATGGCTTATGACAGATAGATTAAAAATATATACTAGTGAAATGTACCTGCATTGTGGGAGTAAAATACCCCCTGTATGCCGTTCCCCCATTGCATTTTATACCCCCATGTGCATGTGCAACTTTCCCCCCTGTGCATCAATACCCCATGAGCATCAACCCCCAAGCTCATCATCCCCCATGTACAACATCCCCCATGTTCATCCAACCCATGAGCATCATCCCCTATGCACATCATTGTCCCATGGGCATCAGTTCCCCATGCGCATCATCCTCCATGCGCAACAACCTCCCATGTGCAACTTCCCCATGTGTAACATTCCCCCATGCTCGTCAACTCACCATGTGCATCAACCCCCGCCCCCCATATTTCATGCTAGTATGCCTAGTGGTTTTAGCTGGGCATTGGTGAGTGAGTGAGTCAGTGATTTTTCATTTATATATATATATATATATATATATGTGTGTGTGTGTGTGTGTGGGTGGGTGGGTGGGTGTGGATATGTTTACTTGTCTTGCAAAATGCTCACAATCCATTACTCTCAATCACTATAGTATATATTTTACTATGTATGAAACCACTTACAGTTAAAGGTTGATGTGGCTTTTCTGGGCCCTAGTTCTGAGCAACTGCCCCTAAATGCCCCCAAGTTGCCCCCACTGGCCACCTTGAACCTCTAGCAGCAGCCCAGGTAAGCCTCCCAGGAAAGTGTGTCTTTGGGCGCAATCCAGAGTAACTACGTGGAGTTCTTGCTCCGGTGTAAGAACAATTTGCTCTGGATTGCAATATGAATTTCCCATAGGTTTTCACTAAGTAGTGCAGCAACTATGGGTACACATAAAGTCTCTTGCGTGCTCCCGTAGTTACTCTGGATTGTAGGGTTTGATTGCATCCTACTAACCATGTCTACTCAGAAGTAAGTCCCATTGTGGTAAGTGGTGCCTACTCCCAGGAAAGTGTCTTTAGGATAGCAGCCTAAGTAGACCTCATAGGATCATGCACATTGCATGCATGTTTTGAATTCAATTCCAGTGTTTTGTCATCATTTTTACATCCAGTTAATATTTTTATATGAATATTTTGTGGGTTGTGGAACCAATTGTCTGAGTTTCCATTGTTTCCTATGGAAAAATCTGCTTCACTTAAAGAGCATTTCACTCAAAGAGCATGCCCCCGGAACGAATTAAGCTCTTTATGTGAGGCACCACTGTACTATATATTTTACTGTGTATGAAACCACTTAGTTCAAGGTTGATGTGGCTTTTCTGGGCCCTCGTTCTGATGAGACAAAAAATTCTATTTGGGATTTTTCCCAGCTGGATGGAGTTTCTTCCATTGCGCTCTTAATGTATTTCTTCTCTTATTTCAACAGAATCAGTTTGGAATGGGACTGGAAGAAAAGGGAAACATACTCATTTTTCACAGGAAAGAGCCTACATGAAAGAGAAATCCTGTTGGTGCCTAATATGTGGAAAGACTTTTAGTCAGACTTATACACTTAAAGCTCATGAGAGAACACACACAGGGGAGAAGCCCTATGAGTGTAAGGAGTGTGGAAAGAGCTTCAGTATGCAGGGCAGACTTGTGCTCCATCAGAGAACCCACACAGGGGAGAAGCCCTATCAGTGTCAGGAGTGTGGAAGGACATTTAGTCGAAGTGATACACTTAAGGAACATAAGAGCATCCACACTGGAGAAAAGCCCTATCAGTGCCAGGCATGTGGAAAGAGCTTCTGGCGGAATAGTAAACTTAAGCTCCATGAGAGAATTCACATGGTGGACAACCCCTATCGGTGCCAGGAGTGTGGAAAGAACTTCTGTCAGAATAGTGACCTTAAGGTCCATGAGAGAATCCACACGGGGGAGAAGCCCTATCAGTGCCAGGAGTGTGGAAAGAATTTCCGTCAGAATAGTGACCTTAAGGTCCATGAGAGAATCCACACAGGAGAGAAGCCCTATCGATGTGAGGTGTGTGGAAAGGGCTATAGTTGGAATAAAGATCTAAAGATCCATGAGAGAAAGCATACAGAGAAGACCTTAGACCATGATAAAACCCACACAGATGAGAAGCCATATCGGTGTCAGGTGTGCGGAAAGACATTTCATCAAGGTGAAACACTTAAGGAGCACAAGATTATACATGCAGGGGAGAAGCCATATCAGTGCCAGACATGTGGAACAAGTTTCTATCTCAATAGTAAACTAAAGATTCATGAGAGAACTCACATGGCAGACAACCCCTATAGATGCCAGGCATGTGGAAAGAGCTTCAGTCATAATTCTACACTAAAGATACATGAGAGAATGCACACAGGGGAGAAACCCTATCAGTGCCAGGAGTGTGGAAAGACCTTTAGTCGGAAAGATCATCTTAAGCAGCATGAGAGTACTCACAAAGTGGAGAAGGACTACAAGTGCCAGGAGTGTGGAAAGAGCTTCTCCCTCAATAGTAAACTTAAGCTCCATGAGAGAACTCACATGACAGACAAACCCTATCGGTGCCAGGCATGTGGAAAGAGCTTCATTGATAATTGTAAACTAAAGATACATGAGATAATCCACACAGGGGAGAAACCGTATCAGTGCCAGGAGTGTGGAAAGACCTTTAGTCGGAAAGGACATCTTAAGGAACATGAGAGTACTCACAAAGTGGAGAAGGACTACAAGTGCCAAAGGTGTGGAAAGAGCTTCGGTTTGAATAGTCAACTTAAGCTCCATGAGAGAATTCACAGGGTGGACAACCCCTATCGGTGCCAGGAGTGTGGAAAGAACTTCTGTCGGAATAGTGAACTTCAGGCTCATGAGAGAATGCACACTGGGGAGAAACCCTATCAGTGCCAAGAGTGTGGAAAGAGCTTCCGTATGCACAATAGTCTTGTAATCCATCAGAGAACACACACAGGGGAGAAGCCCTATCGATGTGAGGTGTGTGGAAAGGGCTACAGTTCAAAAAAACATCTAAAGGTCCATGAGAGAAAGCATACAGAGAAGACCTGCATCTGTCCGAAGTGTGGAGAAAGCTTCAGTGACTATACAACACTTAATGAACATGATAAAACCCACACAGAGGAAAAGCCCTATCGATGTCAGGTGTGTGGAAAGACCTTTCGTCGAAATGATACACTTAAGGAGCACAAGTTTATACACACAGGGGAGAAGCCATATCAGTGCCAGACATGTGGAAAGAGCTTCTATCTCAATAGTAAACTAAAGAGACATGAGAGAACTCACATGGCGGACAACCCCTATAGATGCCAGGAGTGTGGAAAGAACTTCAGTGGTAATTTTAAACTAAAGATGCATGAGAGAATCCACACAGGAGAGAAGCCCTATAGCTGTCAAAATTGTCATAAAACCTTCCGCAACTGTAGAGCGCTTAGACACCATGAGAGATCCCACACAGGAGAGAAGCCCTTTGAGTGCCAAAAGTGTGGAAAGTTTTTTAGTCGAAGTGATACACTTAAGGAGCACATGAGTATCCACACAGGGGAGAAGCCATATCAGTGCCAGGCATGTGGAAAGAGCTTCTGTCGAAATAGTAAACTTAAGCTCCATGAGAGAACTCACATGGCAGACAATCCCTATCGGTGCCAGGATTGTGGAAAAAGCTTCAGTCTGAGTGGTCAACTGAAGGCCCATAAGAGAATCCACACAGGGGAGAAGCCCTATCAGTGCCATGTGTGTAAAAAGAGCTACCATATGCAGGGCAGCCTTGTAATCCATCTGAGAACACACACAGGGGAGAAGCCCTATACGTGCCAGGAGTGTGGAAAGACCTTCAGTCGGAGTGATACACTTAAGGATCATGAGAGCACTCACTTACAGGAGAAGAAATATCGGTGCCATGAATGTGGAAAGGGTTTCTGTCGGAGTAGCGGTCTTACAATTCATGAGAGAACCCACACAGGGGAGAAGCCTTATCAGTGTCTTAAGTGTGGAAAGTTCTTTAGGTGGAGAATTAATCTTAAAGTCCATGATAGAATTCACACGGGAGAGAAACCACATAAATGCCAGGAGTGCGGAAAGAGCTTCAGGGACTATAGCACTCTTAATAAACACAAGACAACCCACACTGGGGAAAAGCCCTTTCAGTGCCAGGAGTGTGGAAAGACCTTCAGTCGGAATACTCTACTTAAGATGCATGAGAGAATCCACACAGGGGAGAAGCCCTATCAGTGCAAAGAGTGTAAAAAAACATTCAATCGGCATGATAGACTGAAGGAGCATGAGAGTACCCACCTACGAGAGAAGCAGTATTGGTGCCAGGAGTGTGGAAGAAGCTTCTGTCATAATCATGAACTCAAGGTCCATGAGAGAACCCACACTGGGAAGAATCCTGTACTTGTAAGGACTGTGGAAAGTCCTTCAGTGTCAGCAGCAATTTTATAGTCCATCATAGAACCCAAACAGTTGAGAAACCCTAGCAGTGCCAGGATTGTGGAAAGAGTTTCAGTCAGTTTGATGAGCTTAGGATCAAAAATCCCCTCCTTAAGAACCTTAGGAGTGTTGAAAGTATTTCTGTGCTTAATGAGGCAAGAGATGTTGAGTGCCTTGTTTACCTCAAATAACTGATGTTTGTAAAATTCCTGATATTGCTGCAGTGTTCATTTGAAATGTAGATGTAGTATGTTGCTTGTTGTTTTCCAATAATAAAGTTTATTAAAATTTATCTGTCATAGTTTAAAATTTAAATTTAAAATTTATCTGTCACTATTCATTTATCAGGGCCTTGCTCTAACGAGTTTGGCACCGTCAAGGTGGTTAGCAGCTTATTCATTAACTCCGTTGGGCATACTCTGGGACTCCTGGTTCAGGCGCAGTATGCCTGACAGGTGCCTGTTATCAGCACCTAATTAACTCAATTCTAACATTCTTAAAGTGATCAGTGACCTTGATTAGGATGTAGAAAGAATATTCAAAATCTTGATTTAAAAAACCTCATTTATTAACATTAAGGCAAGTAACAAAAAATACTGAAATTTTGCAAGCGCAGTCATGCATAGTGTACCTGATAGTCCACCCTGGACAAACATATATTTCTGCAAAAGGACAAGTTCATGCACAGGTGGCCTGAGGCCTGGAGGGTCACAACTGCACCCCACGCAAGCAGCGGGAAAACTGCCTAGGGGGTTTCGAACAGCACGTAGAGATAGGAAGATACTAGGAGGGACAGGCCTCTTGGCCACCTTGGCATGGAGAAGGGAGTGAGAACAGCTTTGAAGTGCCTGTCAGGTCTGTTTTGACTGATGGAGTGTATGGGGAAGGAGGATTTGGATGAAGTTTAATTAGAATATACTTATGACCCAATGCACCTGCGAAAATGTACCCATGTTGCAGGAGTAAAATTTTCCTGTATGCCATCTCCCACTGCACATCAACCCCCCATGCTTATCATCCCCATTGTGCATCATTCCCTCATGTGCATCAACCCCCCATGCACATCAAACCCCAATGTGCAACATCCCCCATGCACAGCATCCTCATCAGTTGAACCCTTCCCTCCAAATAATATCTCCCTCAGTGCACCAGGCACTGAGTACCAAATTGGCTGGATGTTGGTCAGTCTTCCATGTTAACTATAGGACAAAAACACGTTGCACCCCTTTTAAGCCCCTTAAGGGTTAAATTTCTCAACTTTGGTTCTTGGTGGGTGTTGATGTCACAGAAAGAACACCCTCCCCAAATTTCACGCTTCTAGGTCTAGGTGTGGGGCAGAGCATCCTTCAGGGATTCTTCAGTGGGAAGTATAGGGAGGAAAAGGCGTTGTGCCTCATTTCACCCCCCTCCAGTTGGAATTTCCAAAAACTGGTACTTAGTGCACCCCTCGGTTACCGAAGGAACACCCACCCCAAATTTCATGTTTCTTGGCCCAGTGGTTTTGGCTGGGCATTGATGAGTCAGTGAGTGACTTTTCATTTTTTTATATATATAGAAGAAGATATGTTTACCTATCTTGCAAAAAAGCAGCAGGCCTCCGTCAGTCTTAGAAGACTATGGCGCTGCATACGCTGCATGCGAAGCACGAAAGCCTGGGTTGGATTGTTATGGAGGATAGGCTGTTACCCAAGCAGCAAATCCCCCCTCTCCACTCCATTGAATTAGTCCATTGGAAAGGCAGAGCCAATACGATTGGATCCAGCTGACGTTGCAGAGCTGGGCTAAAGACAGGAGCTCACCCTGTCTTGGGCTGACCCAGGTCTCGAACCCTGGCCTGCTGGTTAACAGGCACAGTGCTTGCAAAACGCTACTGTCAATCACTATACAGTGGTACCTCTCATAACAAGCGCCTCACATAACAAGCGCCTCACATAACAAGCAAAAGTTTCCAAGAAATCTTGTTTCACATAACAAGTTCCGCTTCACTTAACAAGTAAGTGCGCTATGGACACGTGCTATTCAGCCTATTACTGTTTTCAACAGTAAACTCTGTGCGAAGGCTCTTTAAAAGGGCTGCCGGCCAGCGCTGCTGCCTCTAACAGCCCCCAACTTGGGGGCAGTTGCCTGGGGGTGCTGGAGGCAACTGCCCACCTTGAACCTCTAGCAGCAGCCCAGGTAAGCCTCCCGGGAAAGTGTGTCTTTGCAGCCTACTAACCATGTCTACTCAGAAGTAAGCCCCATTGTGTTCAATGGGGCTTACTCCCAGGAAAGTGTCTTTGATTGCAGCCTCCTAACCATGTCTACCCAGAAATAAGCCCCATTGTGTTAAATGGGGCCTACTCCCAGGAAAGTGTCTTTAGTATTTCAGCCTAAGTAGACTGCATAGGACCATGCACATGGCATGCATGTTTTGAATTCAATTCCAGTGTTTTGTCATCATTTTTATATCCAGTTAATATTTTTATATGACTATTTTGTGGGTTGTGGAACCAGTCATCTGAGTTTCCATTGTTTCCTATGGGAAAATCTGCTTCACTTAAAGAGCATGCCTCCAGAACGAATTAAACTCTTTATGTGAGGCACCACTGTACTATATATTTTACTGTGTATGAAACCACTTAGTTCAAGGTTGATGTGGCTTTTCTGGGCCCTCGTTCTGATGAGACAAAAAATTCTATTTGGGATTTTTCCCAGCTGGATGGAGTTTCTTCCATTGCGCTCTTAATGTATTTCTTCTCTTATTTCAACAGAATCAGTTTGGAATGGGACTGGAAGAAAAGGGAAACATACTCATTTTTCACAGGAAAGAGCCTACATGAAAGAGAAATCCTGTTGGTGCCTAATGTGTGGAAAGACCTTTAGTCGGACTGATACACTTAAAGAGCATGAGAGAACACACATCAGGAAGAAGTCTTATCAGTGCCAGGAGTGTGGAAAGAGCTTCTATTGGAGTAGGAGTCTTAAAGCTCATGAGAGAACCCACACAGGGGAAAAGCCCTATCAGTGTCAGGAGTGTGGAAGGACATTTAGTCGAGGTGATACACTTAAGGAGCACAAGAGTATCCACACTGGAGAAAAGCCCTATCAGTGCCAGGCATGTGGGAAGAGTTTCTGTCGGAACAGTAAACTAAAGATGCATGAGAGAATTCATATGGCGGACAACCCCTATCGGTGCCAGGAGTGTGGAAAGAACTTCAGTGATAATAGTAAACTAAAGATACATGAGAGAATCCACACGGGGGAGAAACCCTATCAGTGCCAGGAGTGTGGAAAGACCTTTAGTCGGAAAGGATATCTTAAGGAACATGAGAGTACTCACAAAGTGGAGAAGGATTACAAGTGCCAGGAGTGTGGAAAGAGCTTCGGTCTGAATAGTCAACTTAAGCTCCATGAGAGAATTCACATGGTGGACAACCCCTATCGGTGCCAGGTGTGTGGAAAGAACTTCTGTCGGAATAGTGAACTTCAGGCTCATGAGAGAATCCACACTGGGGAGAAACCCTATCAGTGCCAAGAGTGTGGAAAGAGCTTCCGTATGCAGGGCAACTTTGTAATCCATCAGAGAACACACACAGGGGAGAAGCCCTATCGATGTGAAGTGTGTGGAAAGGGCTATAGTTGGAATAAAGATCTAAAGATCCATGAGAGAAAGCATACAGAGAAGACCTGCATCTGTCAGAAGTGTGGAGAAAGCTTCAGTAACTATACAACACTTAATGAACATGATAAAACCCACACAGAGGAAAAGCCCTATCGATGTCAGGTGTGTGGAAAGACCTTTCGTCGAAGTAATACTCTTAAGGAGCACAAGTTTATACACACAGGGGAGAAGCCGTATCAGTGCCAGACATGTGGAAAGAGCTTCTATCTCAATAGTAAACTAAAGATGCATGAGAGAACTCACATGGCAGACAACCCCTATCGGTGTCGGGAGTGTGGAAAAAGCTTCAATTGGAGTGGTCAACTGAAGGCTCATGAGAGAACCCACACAGGGGAGAAGCCTTTTGAGTGCCAAAAGTGTGGAAAGTTTTTTAGTCGAAGTGATACACTTAAGGAGCACATGAGTATCCACACAGGGGAGAAGCCATATCAGTGCCAGGCATGTGGAAAGAGCTTCTGTCGAAATAGTAAACTTAAGCACCATGAGAGAATCCACACGGGGGAGAAGCCCTATCAATGCCATGTGTGTAAAAAGAGTTACCATATGCAGGGCAGCCTTGTAATCCATCTGAGAACACACACAGGGGAGAAGCCCTATATGTGCCAGGATTGTGGAAAGACCTTCAGTCGGAGGGATATACTTAAGGATCATGAGAGCACTCACTTACAGGAGAAGAAATATCGGTGCCATGAATGTGGAAAGGGCTTCTGTCGGAGTAGCGGTCTTACAGTTCATGAGAGAACCCACACAGGGGAGAAACCTTATCAGTGTCTTTAGTGTGGAAAGCTCTTTAGGTGGAGACTTAATCTTAAGGTCCATGATAGAATTCACACGGGAGAGAAACCACATAAATGCCAGGAGTGCGGAAAGAGCGTCAGGGACTATAGCACTCTTATTAAACATAAGACAACCCACACAGTGGCAAAGCCCTTTTGGTGCCAGGAGTGTGGAAAGACCTTCAGTCGGAATACTCTACTTAAGATGCATGAGAGCATCCACATGGGAGAAGCCCTATCAGTGCAAAACGTGGAAAAAGACCTTCAATCAGCGTGATAGACTGAAGGAGCATGAGAGTACCCACCTATGGGAGAAGCAATATTGGTGCCAGGAGTGTGGAAGAAGCTTCTGTCAGAGTCATGAACTCAAGGTCCATAATCCACACTGGGAAGAATCCTATACTTGTAAGGACTGTGGAAAGTCCTTCAGTGTCAGCAGCAATTTTATAGTCCATCATAGAACCCAAACAGTTGAGAAACCCTAGCAGTGCCAGGATTGTGGAAAGAGTTTAAGTCAGTTTGATGAGCTTAGGATCAAAAATCCCCTCCTTAAGAACCTTAGGAGTGTTGAAAGTATTTCTGTGCTTAATGAGGCAACGGATGTTGAGTGCCTTGTTTACCTCAAATAACTGATGTTTGTAAAATTCCTGATATTGCTGCAGTGTTCATTTGAAATGTAGATGTAGTATGTTGCTTGTTGTTTTCCAATAATAAAGTTTATTAAAATTTATCTGTCATTTTTTCCTACAATTCATGATCAGGGCCTTGCGCTAACAAGTTTGGCACCAGTCAAGCTGGTTAGCATTAACTCAGTCGGGCATACTTCTGGAACTTCTGGTTCAGGCGCAGTACAACTGACAGGAGCCTGTTATCAGCACCTAATTAACTCAGTTCTAACACTCTAAAAGTGATCAGTGACCTTCATTAGGATTTACAAAGAATATTCGAAATAAGTAGACTTCATAGGATCATTCACATTGCATGTATGTTTTTAATTCAATTCCAGCGTTTTGTCATTTTTACATCCAGTTAATATTTTTATATGAATACTAGCGAAAGGCGTACCCGCGTTGCGGGAGTAACTTCCCCATACAACATCCTCCATGGTGCATCAACAACCCATACGCAACCTACCCCCATGTACAACATTCCCCTGTGCGCATCATCCCCACGTGCAACTTTCCCTATGTGCATCATCCCCCCACGCGCAACTTCTCCCTACGTGCAACTTCCCCCGTGCGCAACTTCCCCCAATGTGCAAGTTCCGTCCATGCGCTTCCCCCATGTGCAACTTTCCTACATGTGCAACTTCCCCCATGTGCAACTTCCCCCCATGTGCAACTTTCCCCATGCGCAACTTCCCCATGCGCAACTTCCCTCCATGTGCAACTTTCCCCCATGCGCACCATCCTCCATGTGCAACTTTCCCCCATGTGCATCTTCCCCCATGCGCATCATCCCTCATGCGCATCAACCCGCCATGCGCATCATACCGCCATGCGCAACTTTCCCTCCATGCGCACCATCCCCATGCGCATCATCCCCCCATGTGCAACTTCCCCCCATGCACAACTTCCCCCATGCGCAACTCCCCCCTGCGCATCATCCCGCCATGCGCAACTTTCCCCATGCGCATTATGCCCCATGCGCAACTTCCCTCCATGCGCATCATCCCCCATGTACAACTTCCCCCATGCGCAACTTCCCCCATACGCAACTTTCCTACATGCGCAACTTTCCCCATGCGCAAATTCCCCCATGCGTAACTTCCCTACATGTGCATCATCCCCCCATGTGCATCATCCCCATGCGCAACTTCCCCCCATGCGCAACTTCCCCCCATGTGCAACTCCCCCATGTACAACTTTCCTACAGGCGCATCATCCCCCCATGCGCAACTTTCCTACATGCGCAACTTCCCCCCATGCGCATCATCCCCCCATGCGCAACTTCCCCCATGTGCATCATCCCCCCATGCGCATCATCCCGCCATGCGTAACTTCCCGCCATGCGCAACTTCCCTCCATGTGCAGCTTCCTCGCCAGCGCAACCTCTTCCTCCAAAAACATCCCCCAGTGCACCAGGGTCTGAGCACCAAATTGGCTGGATGTTGTTCAGTCTCCCATGTTAAGTATAGGGCAGAAACACGTTGCCCCCTTTTCAGCCCCTGAAGGGTTAATTTCTCCAGATGGTTCTTGGTGGGAGTTCAGGTGACAGAAGGAACTCCCAGAATTCCATGCTTCAGGCCCAGCAGTTGGGGCGGAATGTTGATGAGTCAGCAATTCTCAATGCAAAGTATAGGGAGGAAAACGCGTTGCGCCCCCTTTCACCCCCTTCCGCTTGGAATTTCGGAAAACTCGTTCTTAGTGCACCCCTCCGTCACGGAAGGAACACCCACCCCAAATTTCACGCTTCTAGGGCGGGCAGTTTTGGCAGGGAGGTGGTCAGTGAGTCAGTGAGTGACTTTTCTCTTTTGTATATATAGATTTTGTGGGTTGTGGAACCAATTGTCTGAATTTCCATTGTTTCCGATGGGAAAATCTGCTTCACTTAAAGAGCGTTTCACTTAAAGAGCATGCCTCCGGAACAAAATAAGCTCTTTATGTGAGGCACCACTGTACTATATATTTTACTGTGTATGAAACCACTTAGTTCAAGGTTGATGTGGCTTTTCTGGGCCCTCGTTCTGATGAGACAAAAAATTCTATTTGGGATTTTTCCCAGCTGGATGGAGTTTCTTCCATTGCGCTCTTAATGTATTTCTTCTCTTATTTCAACAGAATCAGTTTGGAATGGGACTGGAAGAAAAGGGAAACATACTCATTTTTCACAGGAAAGAGCCTACATGAAAGAGAAATCCTGTTGGTGCCTAATGTGCGGAAAGACCTTTAGTCGGACTGATACACTTAAAGAGCATGAGAGAACACACATCAGGAAGAAGTCTTATCAGTGCCAGGAGTGTGGAAAGAGCTTCTATTGGAGTAGGAGTCTTAAAGCTCATGAGAGAACCCACACAGGGGAAAAGCCCTATCAGTGTCAGGAGTGTGGAAGGACATTTAGTCGAGGTGATACACTTAAGGAGCACAAGAGTATCCACACTGGAGAAAAGCCCTATCAGTGCCAGGCATGTGGGAAGAGTTTCTGTCGGAACAGTAAGCTAAAGATGCATGAGAGAATTCATATGGCAGACAACCCCTATCGGTGCCAAGAGTGCGGAAAGAGTTTCAGTCAAAGTAGTGAACTGAAGTTTCATGAGAGAATCCACACAGGGGAGAAACCCTATCAGTGCCAAGAGTGTGGAAAGAGCTTCCGTATGCAGGGCAACCTTGTAATCCATCAGAGAACACACACAGGGGAGAAGCCCTATCAGTGTGAGGTGTGTGGAAAGGGCTACAGTTCAAAAAAACATCTAAAGGTCCATGAGAGAAAGCATACAGAGAAGACCTGCATCTGTCCGAAGTGTGGAAAAAGCTTCAGTGACCATACAACTCTTATAGACCATGATAAAACCCACACAGAGGAGAAGCCCTATCAATGTCAGGTGTGTGGAAAGACCTTTCGTCGAGGTGATTACCTTAAGGAGCACAAGAGTATCCACACTGGAGAAAAGCCCTATCAGTGCCAGACATGTGGAAAGAGCTTTTGGCGGAACAGTAAACTTAAGCTCCATGAGAGAATTCACATGGCGGACAACCCCTATCGGTGCCAGGTGTGTGGAAAGAGTTTCAGTCAAAATAGTGAACTGAAGGTTCATGAGAGAATCCACACAGGGGAGAAACCCTATCAGTGCCAAGAGTGTGGAAAGAGCTTCCGTATGCAGGGCAACCTTGTAATCCATCAGAGAACACACACAGGGGAGAAGCCCTATCGATGTGAAGTGTGTGGAAAGGGCTACAGTTCAAAAAAACATCTAAAGATCCATGAGAGAAAGCATACAGAGGAGAAGACTTACATCTGTCAGAAGTGTGGAAAAAGCTTCAGTGAACATACAGCTCTTATAGACCATGATAAAACCCACACAGAGGAGAAGCCCTATCGATGTCAGGTGTGTGGAAAGACATTTCGTCGACGGGATTACCTTAAGGAGCACAAGAGTATCCACACAGGGGAGAAGCCGTATCAGTGCCAGACATGTGGAAAGAGTTTCTATCTCAATAGTAAACTAAAGATGCATGAGAGAATTCACATGGCGGACAACCCCTATAGATGCCGGGAGTGTGGAAAGAGCTTCAGTGATAATTGTAAACTAAAGATGCATGAGAGAATCCACACAGGGGAGAAACCCTATCAGTGCCAGGAGTGTGGAAAGACCTTTAGTCAGAAAGGTGGTCTTAAGCAGCACGAGAGTACTCACAAAATGGAGAAGGACTATAAGTGCCAGGAGTGTGGAAAGAGCTTCTCTCTCAATAGTAGACTTAAGTTCCATGAGAGAACTCACATGGTGGACAAACCCTATCGGTGCCAGGAGTGTGGAAAGAGCTTCTGTCGGAAAAGTAAACTTAAGCTCCATGAGCGAACTCACATGGCAGACAACCCCTATCGGTGCCAGGTGTGTGGAAAAAGCTTCAGTTTCAGAGGTCAACTGAGGGCTCATGAGAGAACCCACATAGGGGAGAAGTCCTATCAGTGCCACGTGTGTAAAAAGAGCTTCCGTATGCAGGGCAACCTTGTAATTCATCTGAGAACACACACAGGGGAGGAGCCCTATCACTGCCAGAAGTGTGGAAAGACCTTCAGTCGCAGTGATACACTTAAGGATCATGAGAGCACCCACTTACGGGAGAAGAAATATTGGTGTCAGGAATGTGGAAAGAGCTTCTGTCAGAACAGTAGTCTTACAGTTCATGAGAAAACCCACACAGGGGAGAAGCCTTATCAGTGTCATAAGTGTGGAAAGCTCTTTAGGTGGAGACTTAATCTTAAGGTCCATGATAGAATTCACACGGGAGAGAAACCACATAAATGCCAGGAGTGCGGAAAGAGTTTCAGGGACTATAGCACACTTGCTAAACATCAGAAAACCCACACAGGGGAAAAGCCCTTTCGGTGCCAGGAGTGTGGAAAGACCTTCAGTCGGAATAGTCTACTTAAGATGCATGAGAGAATCCACACAGGGGAGAAGCCCTATCAGTGCCAGAAGTGTAAAAAGACTTTCAGTCGGCGTGATAAACTGAAGCAGCATGAGGGTACCCACCTACGGGAGAAGCAGTATTGGTGCCAGGAGTGTGGAAGGACCTTCTCTCAGTGTCGTGAACTCAAGGTCCATGAGAGAACCCACACTGGGAAAAACCTATACTTGTAAGGACTGTGGAAAGTCCTTCAGTATCAGCAGCAATTTTATAGTCCATCATTGGGTCCGAACAGTTGAGAAACCCTAGCAGTGCCAGGATTGTGGAAAGAGTTTCAGTCAGTTTGATGAGCTTAGGATCAAAAATCCCCTCCTTAAGAACCTTAGGAGTGTTGGAAGTATTTCTGTGCTTAATGAGGCAACGGATGTTGAGTGCCTTGTTTACCTCAAATAACTGATGTTTGTAAAATTCCTGATATTGCTGCAGTGTTCATTTGAAATGTAGATGTAGTATGTTGCTTGTTGTTTTCCAATAATAAAGTTTATTAAAATTTATCTGTTATTTTTTCCTACAATTCATGATCAGGGCCTTGCTCTAACAAGTTTGGCACCAGTCAAGCTGGTTAGCAGCTTAATCATTAAATATATGGAGAAGGAGGATTTTGATGACGTTTAATTAGAATATTCTTATGACCCAGTGCTAACCCTATTGGTGCTCAGGGTGCCAACTCAGCAGCTGATGTGTTTGGCACACAAACAGTGAATGAAGCAGGCCAGGAGAGGTAATTAATTAAAAAAAACTTTTAGGAGGCAGCCTGATCCACTAAGGTTGGGTCTCCAAACTGTCTTATTTGGGCTTATTACAGTCGATGGCAAGCATCTAACTGGCTGCGTCTGCTCCCCTAAGAGCCTCTGACCCAGTTGCTCAAAAGAACTGGAGCTGTGGTGTTGGGGTGGGGTAATGGGAGATCATTTAAGGATGTGCTTTATTTCTGTGCTGTGTGTAGGTGCTTTCCATAAGCCAGAAATTTGAACCTAATTATTCATTAACTAGTGAAAATTTACCCACATTGCAGGAGTAAAATTCCCCACCATCCCCCACTTTGCATGAACCCTCATGCACATCAACCTCCCATGCGCATCCACTCCCATGTGCAACATCCCCCATGTTCATCAATCCCTCCTGCTCATCAACCCCTCACATGCAACTTCCCCCTTGTGCAGCAAACACCCATGTGCAACACTCCCCATGCACAATAGCCCCCATGCGCATCATCCTCCCCAGTGCAATCCTTCAGAACAACATCCCCCAGTGCACCAGGCACCAAGTACCAAATGGGCTGGATGTTGTTCAGTCTTCCATGTTAAATATAGGACAAAAACACATAGCACCCCTTGTCAGCCCCTAAAGGGTTAAATTACTCCACTTTGATTCTTGGTGGGTATTCATGTGACAGAAGGAACACCCTCCCCAAATGTCATGCTTCTAGGTCCAGGGGTTGGGGCAGAGCATTCCTCAGCCAGAGATTCTTGTAAAGTATAAAAAGGAAAACGTATTGTGCCCATTACACTCTCTTCTGGTTGGAATTTCCAAAAACCGATTCTTAGTGGGTGCCTCTGTCATGGAAGGAACACCCACCACAAATTTCACACTTCTATGCCTAGTGGTTTCGACTGGGTGTTGATGAGTCAGTGAGTGAGTGGCTTTTTAATTTTTTATACAGTGGCGCCTCACGTAATGTGTTTAATTCATTCCGGAAGCATGCTTGTTACGTGAAACGCTCTTTATGCGAAGCAGATTTTCCCATAGGAAATAATGGAAACTCAGACGATTGGTTCCACAACCCAAAAATATTCGTATAAAAATATTAACTGTTTATAAAAATGATTACAAAACATTGTAATATAACACAGTACAAAACACTAATATACAGTAACACACAACACTGCAAAAAAGAAAATACTGTACAGTACTGAACTGTACTGTACCTTTGAAAACCTTCATGGCAGGTGTGAGGGTTACAGAGAGGAGGATGACTTTCACAATCACTAATGGAGTCACTGCTGTCTGTTGGCTCAATGGAATCTTTGTCTTTATGTACAACTAATATTCCCAAGCTGCTGATGGGGAGCAGCACTAGAACATTGATAAGGCACACCTTCCACGCTGCCACACACAGATCCCACCTACAAACCTGGCTCAGGCTGCTACCCCCGGACCCCCAATGAGTTCCCTGGCCATGGAAGCCTATTCCAAAGCCCAGGGCCCCACTGTAGCTCAAGCTAGTCCCTTGTCCTGCCTGTGAGTTCCCTTGCCATGGAAGCCTGTTCCAAACTTCCTCAGAAGTGCTCTTTAGCGAAGACAGCGCTCTTTACGCAAGTCAAAATTTTGCTCTTTACTCAAATTCGCTTTACCCAAGTCACTCTTTACACAAGGTAACACTGTATATAGACTAGTGAAAGTGTACCCGCATTGCGGGAGTAAAATTCCCCATATGCCATCTCTCCCACTCATCAACCGCTCATGCACATCACCCCCCCATGCGGATCACCCATGCGCATCATCCCCTCTATGCACATCATCCCCCCATGCGCATCAGCCCCCATGTGCTTCAAACACCCATGTGCATCATCCCCAATGCGCATCATCCCCCAGTGCATCAAATCTCCATGCGCATCAACCCCCGTGCGCATCATCACTCCATTGTGGGTTTTTTTGGTACACAAATCATTAAAACTTTTCTAACCCACCTTCCCCGTCAAAACATTCCCTTATTGATGCACAAAATAGAAGCACATACATGATCACAGCATGCTCTATGATCACAAAAAACTTGGCATCTATCAGTCTTGAAGACCATGATATAAAGACCATGGTATTATGCTTGACGCTGACACTGCATGCGAAGCACGAAGGCCTAGGGTAGAATGATATGGAGGATAGACTGTTACCCAACCAGCAAATCCCCCCTCTCCACGCCACTGAAATAGTCCAATGGAACGTCAGAGCCGTTATGATTGGTTCCAGCTGCGTCGCAGAGCAGGGCTAAGGACAGGAGTTCACCCTGTCCTTTGGGGGACCCAGGTCTCAAACCCTGGCCTTCTGGTTAACAGGCACAGTGTCTTAAACACTTGCACCACCCACAGTCAGTTAACACTTAGGCTGCAATCCTAAAGACACTTTCCTGGGAGTAAGACTCATTGAATACAATGGGACTTACTTCTGAGTAGACATAGTTAGGATAGTGGCCTTAATGCATTTTTCTTGGAAAAAATTAATAAAGTTAGCAGCTTAATTTTCTCCGAGAAAAACGCATTAAATTTTACTTGATGAGGAAGTATCTTTTGATGTGGTTTTGCAATCAAGCTTATGGTCCAGTCCTACAGAATGCAATTGTGTTGGGCCAACACAACATGTGTTTTAGCAGCACAACAGGCTTCTACAAAGTCACACACTGACATGATGGAGTGTATGTACTGGCCACTGATAGTTTTTTATGGTGGATAGCTTTGGGGGGTGATGGATACCAGATGCTGCTAAGATTGTGCAGGGGCTGGAAGGAGGTGGGGAGGGGTGGAATGGGGGATGTGTAGGCAACAAGGATAAGAAAGTAACAAGAGCCTCCAGTGGATCAGGCCAAAGGCCCATCTAGTACAGCTTCCAGCTTCCGGTGTGCTCAGAGAGCACACATGACACCTGCATCCGGGTACCCTCCCCTGCATCTGGCATCTTGAGGTTGTTCACGTCTTCACACCCCTCATGGCTTGTCACCTGCAATGGTCCTTTACTCTAGGAATTTGTCCAATCCATTCTTAAAAGATGGAGGATGGTGGCTTTGGCCCAGAAAGGGGATCGTTCAGTGGCAGTGGTACTTTCCAAATCTCAATCCCCACCTCTGGCCCAATTCTCCTTTGCAGGTCCACACAGATTTGTGACATCTGGGTGCAGATTTAAGTTGACCATCACCCTGACAGGGACTTGGAGCCCAATCCGGGGCATGTTGCACACTGTTTTTGCATGTGCTGAGTGTCACAAATGTGCTGTAAAGCATGTTTGTGGCGCAGGTGTTAGCTCAGCTCTAACATTCCTCCAAACCCTACTCTGATATAGGTCAGTCTAAGAATTACCAATTTAGGAACACAGGCCTAAGGACATAATCCGTACTGGCACCAAAACTCAAAAGGCATTGTGTTCTATGAGGTGAATCTTGCCAAGATACAGAAACAGGACAGGTGATGATTGGTGCCCTGCGCATATTCATAAAACACTGGAAGCCGCTGAGCGCATTGCATACTGAAGATCCCAGTGGTCCCAACCCACCTGACACCAGTGAATTCTGCAAGCCCAGGTCAACCGCTAATTCCTGTTGGGGGTCCCTTTGGTATGTTGGAGGAGTGTTCCTGAGATGCTCTGTTTCTGGTTGCTCCTTAATAACTACTTTTCTCCAATGGGTACCTTTGAGTAAGTAATAATCGGGTGTTCAAAACCAGTCACTCTGCAGTTGTGGCAAAGTGACAACCCTATCAGGGAAAATCTATCTGCATAATTGAAATTCCCAGCGCACAAGGGAGAATTGAATGTTTTGCATGACCAAGCTTTCCTGAAGATCACAACCAGATGTGCTGTTCCTGATGTCATCCAAGCAGGAGCCCTTAATTGAACATTTTCATCATGGGATTTCTGTGCATTGCCAGCATAATCCATGCATGTATGTAAACATACAGATACAGGTGAGGTCTCTGGCTGCCACCTCTACACTACTGTGAAATTTATGACATTTATATAGCATTCTGCTCCCCCATCCTAGATCATTCACTGTGATCATATATCAACCAAAAAAGAGGAAAAGGATCCCCAAAAATGTAGGACACCCAAGAAAAATGTAGGACATAACAAAATAAAAACTAAACACTCATATATATTGTTTTATCGCACTTAATTTAAACACTATATTATTAAATTTAAAACTATTGCATATAATAAAATTAGCAGGAAGGCTATGTGTTGCCTTCTCATAAGAAAAGGAGGACAATGAATATTTTTCCAGGGCACAAGCCTGAAGTAGAGGACATGTCCGGGGGAAAAATTGGACATATGGTCACTGTGAGATCACTGCCTGAGGAGATCACAATCTAAATTTTGAAACAGGGTGTCATAACAGAAAAAATGTAAAGAAATTGGGAGTACAAAGGATGAGGGGATTGTGATCCATGTAGAAATGCTCATCAATGTGTTTGGAGTTCAGCGCATGTCTGCGCACTGGCCTAGCTCCCCCAGGCACATTTGCCACACCAGCATGGGACTTGTGCTGGCTGAACCAGGGGTTAGGATTGCAGCCACAAAGTGCTAGTGCTTGTGTTTGAAGTTATTGCTGTTTTTGATTTGACGTGGACTCTCCTGTGTAGCTTTGTTGTGAAAAATATCAAATTTTATTCAGATGAACAAAAAGCAAAGGCCGGATGTAGAAAAGCATCTGTTTCATGTCAAACACTATGAAAGAGAAGCAAAGCGAATCATTTTTATGTATCCAGCAACTGGTTTTTCAAAACACATGGTATTTCTGTGTATAGTATCAGAAACATTGACTACATTTTACAACAAGTGAGGCACGTCATGTGCAGGGTGACTTATATGAGTGGCAATTCTGGACATGTCATCTTTTTTAGCCTTCTATTTGTGTGTCCTCTGAAAGGACTTCATTGTCCTCCATTTTGGCTGCTCTGTTATGGTCCCTTACATCTCAGTTTTCCTGCACACAGCCTCGACCAAGACACACAAGCTGAGGGGCCACACTAATGAGCCCCTGAGTGCCATGTGACACAGGCAAGCAGGGGGAGAGAGAGCTTGAGAACAAGTTCCTTGTCCTCCATGTTTCAGGGAACTGGAGGGTATGCAGGGACCTGATCCACAGTTGTAGGAAGCAAATACATTTCCTGCTTTTGGGAGGGGGGTGAGTGGCTGGCTGGGTGGGGTTGGTGTGGATTTTTGCAAAGATCTTGCTTGTACATGGAGCCTTGGAAGGGCTTAGGTATTTTGGATACCCACCTCCCATAAGTGGATTTTTGCAAAGATCTTGCATGTGCATGGAGCCTTGGAAGGGCTTAGGTTTTTTTGGAAACTCCTCCCCCATAAGTGGATTTTTGCAGTCCCAAAGCCCTAAAAAACTTCAGCCCTGTTCCAAACCTCCATGCAAATGCAATATCTTTTCCTGCAGAAATCCACACATAAGGGGTTCCAAAAAACCTAAGCCTTACCAAGTCCTGAGCATAGAGACTTGGAAGGGCTTAGATTTTTTTAAACGCCCTCCCCTCAAAGTGGATTTTTGCAAAGATCTTGCTTGCGCATGGAGCCTTGGAGGTCTTCGGTTTCTTGGGAACACCATATGTGTGGATTTGTGGAGAAAGATGTTGCATGTGCATAGAGGTTTGGAGCTGGGCTGAGGTTTTTTTGGGAGTCTGCATGTGTGGATTTGTGCAAAGATTAAATCAATATAGGTTTTTTCAGCTTTTATTTTGTCATGTCCTATTTTTTCTTGAATGTCCTATATTTTGGGGTCCTGTGCTGGCCTGGGGGAGGTTGCAAAAATGCCATAAGACACTTCTCTGTCACTCCAGGGATGGAGGTGGAGGGTTGAAATGCCAATGCACAGATGTACTCTGGGCCTCAATGCCACCATTGGAATAGAGAGACAGGTGAGTTGTGCTTGACTGGTTACGATTGTGCCCTCATCGAGGTCTCCTTTCTTTTCCTGATATATAGGAGAGACTCAATGGAATCACAACTTTGTGGAGTAACAGAAATGGCTGTCACGCATCCAGGCCAGGTAAGGGAGATCTGTAGGGTCCAGATTGGTCTTCTTCTGTAACATTCCCAGCATCTGACCTTTTGCCTTCCCCTGGTCTACCAGTACTATACTTGCTCGCATCCTATTAACCTCCCCTTCCAGCTTTCTCCTTTCCCTGTACCCCAGAATCTTCCTTGAAATTCTTCTCCAGGGGACTTCTGGAAAGTCCAGCTAATCCAGCTAAGTCCAGCTAAAATCTACCTACATCCATTCGCCTCATCTTCCCCCTCTTTGTGCTTCTTCAGAGGAATTCCTCTCTCCTCCCCTCTCCGTTTTTTAATTGCTTTCCTTCTGGCTCCACATTATTTACATTTTGGTAAATATGGTAAGGGTGACCCCTTGTATAGTTTCAGTGTGTCAGAATAGTGGGTCTCCCGAACAGTGGGTCCCCAGAATAGTGGGTTGAAACCCTGTTTTGTTCTTAAGCACATTACTAAACTCTGGTACACCTTATGTCTTTGCTGAAGAACACTGACTTGTTATTATCTTCAACATAAGACCATAACAACATTGGTTTCCCCTCTGTGTGTATGTTATATGTTTTTAAAAAGTACTGCTGGTAACAGTGAAGGGTTTTGAGTGGGTGGATATTGAAGTTGACAAGTCTTGAGATGGAATGAGTGTAGGAATGTTTTAAAACTTACGCTGCAGTCCTAAAGACACTTTCCTGGGAGTAAGACCCACTGAACATAATGGGGCTTACTTTTGAGTGGACGTGGTTAGGATTGTGCTCTTAGATGAATTTAGTCCTTACATGGAAACTATAATGTACTTCTTTAGAATTTCAGTCATGACCTAGGATGATAGGCTAATATATAGGACATTTCTCTTTATTTCGGAGCCTGGTTTCATTTGTGGACATAGCTGTGTATTTCAGCTGTGAAGAGTGGGCTCTTCTGAAACCATGGCAAAGGAATCTGTATGAAGCAGTCATGATCGAGAATTATGAAAATGTGAACGGTACAGGTAAGGAGGACTCTTTGGCACTCAATAGATGCTTCATGTGGGCACCTCTGCTGCAGTGGATAATGCCAAAGGGAGTTGATGACCATGCTACATGACATTGGCATGGCTGCTTCTATGCATCCACATTCGACAGGCAGCATTATCCTTCACAGATGTATGGAGAGGAATGACCCAGAAGTTCCATTAATCAGCCCACCTCTTTTCTTCTTTCTTCCCAATGATCAAATCGCTTTTGCCCCAGCTCTCCCTGGCTAAGCTCTTGAACTTTCCTTCATTTGTCTCTCCTCCTTCTGTTCAGCCTCCATTCTTGTGCCTGTGTCCATTTGTCTTTTTAGCCTGTGTCCTTTTGTCCTTGCTCCTTTTCTCTCTTTTTAAAGGGTTTCCTCATTTTTGCCTTCTGTTAATAGCAACCACTATGTTTAGGGTAGTGATTTTCAACCAGTGTGCCTTGGATAGTCCTCAGGTGTGTTGCAGGAATTTGGGGATTGACATTCATTAACAGGTAAATTTGGGAGATTTGAACAGTCTGGTGTGCCTTGTCAATACAACAATTGTCAATAAAAACAATTGATGGTGTGCCTTGACAATTTCAGTGCCTTGTAAAGTGTGCCATGAGATGAAAAAGGTTGAAAATCATTGGTTTAGGGCCTACTATTTGAATGGCTAAAAATCACAGGATTTCTTTTTGTACTTTTATTGTCACAGTAAAAATGTTTACTACACTTTCCTCCCTTTCTCTTCTCTTGAGCTCTGCCAGTGGCCCCTAAACACGGTCTGGGGATACCAAAGGAATTTTCCCTCTGCAACTAGCAGCGCCTGGAAGAGATTGTCATAGGCTAGATCTGGAACTAACAAACAGAAACTTAATTTAGACAGTGCAGAAGTCTTAGGAGAGCCCTCAGGAAGGAGATGCCAGTTTGTCCTTTTGAAGATTGATTGATCAACCAGTCAAAAGTATTTATATACCTCCTTTTAACAAAAAAATTCACAACGCGGTTTACACAGAAAATGAAATATAATAACTGATATCTCCCTGTCCCAAATGGGCTCACAATCTAAAAAGATTTCAAAAAACACCAGCAGAAGTCAATAGAGAAGACACTGCTGGGGTGAAGCAGTTACTCTCTCTCTTTGCTAAATAAAAGATGAACACCCACTTGAAAGAGTGTGTCTTGTCCAGTTAGCATGGGGGGTTGTTGCACATGGGGGATGATGCGCATGGGGGATGGCGTATGGGTTTATTTTACTTCTGCAAAGCGGGTACATTTTGCTAGTTTTGGATACACTTTTGTATGTTTCATCAGCTGCACCGTTTTCAACATTCAACTTGATAGAAGAGTTTTCTGTTATTCCTTAATCTGAAATTTTATTCTCAACTAGACTAATTTGTTATTCCTCCTATCTAGTTGAGGCCCTTTTTTTCCTCTGAGAGTCCTTTGGCTCTAAAGAAACAAGACATTATATTTTGCCCCGTATATCAGAAGCTCTATACAGTGGTACCTTGGCTTATTAACATAATTTGTTCTGGAAACATGCTTGTAATCCAAAACGCCTGTATATCAAGGCAAATTTTTCCATAATTTGAAAATTATAATTTCCATAATAATGAAAACTTAGCCTATTCATTCCACAACCCAAAAATACTCATATAAAAATGATTACAAAACTGTAATATAATTCAAAATATATAGGAGTGAGCCCCACTGATTATAATGGGACAAACTTTAGAGAAGAAATGCAAAGCTTGGTGTCTCAGGCTCCATTGTCCTCCTTACATAGGAGGCTTATTTCAGAATAGACACGTTCATAGGAGACATGTTCATAGGCTTATTTCAGAGTAGACATGCATAGGCTGGTCTCTCAGGAGAGGCTGAGCAGGTGCTGGCAGAGGGCTGAAACTGGCGATATTCTGGTTAGGACTATTTTTTTGCTTGTTTATCAAGACATCGAGTTAAAATTTATTTGAAATATTTGCTTGTCTTGCAAAATGCTCTCAATCTGTTACTCTGAATCCAAGGTTTTACTGTATATTTTTGCTGAGGCTTTTCCCATTCCTAGTTCTGATCAGCCAAAAATGATTTTTGGGATTTTCCTCAAATGGATGGAGTTTCTTCCACTCTTATTTCATTTCTTTTCTTATTTCAACAGAATCAGCTTGGAATGAGATTGGAAGAAAATGGAAACATATTCATTTTTCCCAGGAAAGGGCTTGCTCAAGGGAGAAACACTGTTGATGCATAAAGTGTGGAAAGACCTTTAGTAGAAGTGAGACTCTTAAAGAGCATGAATGTAACGACATGGGGAAGAAGTCCTATCAGTGCCAGGATTGTGGAAAAAGCTTCAGTTTCAGAGGTCAACTGAGGGCTCATGAGAGAACCCACATAGGGGAGAAGCCCTATCAGTGCCGTATGTGTAAAAAGAGCTTCTGTATGCAGGGCAACCTTGTAATCCATCAGAGAACCCACATAGGGGAGAAGTCCTATCAGTGCCATGTGTGTAAAAAGAGCTTCTGTATGCAGAGCAACCTTGTAATCCATCAGAGAACCCACATAGGGGAGAAGCCCTATCAGTGCCATATGTGTAAAAAGAGCTTCTGTATGCAGGGCAACCTTGTAATCCATCAGAGAACCCACATAGGGGAGAAGCCCTATCAGTGCCATGTGTGTAAAAAGAGCTTCTGTATGCAGGGCAACCTTGTAATCCATCAGAACCCACACAGGGAAGCCCTGTCAGTGCCAGGGGTGTGGAAAGAGCTTCTGTATGCAGGGCAACCTTGTAATCCATCAGAACCCACACAGGGAAGCCCTGTCAGTGCCAGGGGTGTGGAAAGACCTTCAGTCGGAGTGATACACTTAAGAACCATGTGAGTACCCATGTACGGGAGAAGCAGTACTGGTGCCAGGAATGTGGAAAGGGCTTCTGTTGGAGTAGTCGTCTTAAAGTTCATGAGAGAACCCACACAGGGGAGAAGCCCTTTCAGTGTCACAAGTGTGGAAAACTGTTTAGGTGCATTCTTAATCTTAAGGTCCATGATAGAATTCACACAGGAGAGAAACTGTATAAATGCCAGAAGTGCGGAAAGAACTTTAGGGACCATAGCTCACTTATTAGACATCAGACAACCCACCCAGGAGAAAAGCCCTTTTGTTGCCATTGGTGTGTAAAGACCTTCAGTTGGAATAGTCTACTTAAGAAGCATGAGGGAACCCACAGTGGGAGAAATCCTATCCCCGCAAGTAGTGTGGAAAGTCCTTCATTATCAGCAGCAATTTTATTTTATCATAGAATCCAAACCGATGAGAAACCCTAACAGTGCCAGGAGTGTGGAAAGTTTCAGTAAGTTTGTTGAGGATCAAAAATCCACTCCTTAAGAACCTTAGGAGTGTTGAAAGTATTTCTGTGCTTAGTGAAGCAACAGATGTTGAGTGCCTTGTTTACCTCAAATAACTGATGTTTGTAAAATTCCTGATATTGCTGCAGTGTTCATTTGAAATGTAGATGTAGTATGTTGCTTGTTGTTTTCCAGAAATAAAGTTTGTTAAAGTTTATTTGTCATTATTTCCCACTATTCATGATCAGGGCCTTGTTCTAACAAGTTTGGCACCAGTCAAGCTGGTTAGCAGCTTATTCATTAAATACCGTATATGGAAAAGGAGGGTTTTGATGATTTTGATGAGGATTTTGATGCTGGTGCTTAGGGGTGCTGACTCAGCAGCTGCTGTATTTGGCACACAAGCTGTGAACAAAGCAGGCCAGGAGAGGTAATTAATAAAAAAAAACTTTTAGGAGGCAGCCTGATCCACTAAGGTTGGGTCTCCAAACTGGCCTGGGGGCTTATTGCAGTTGATGGCAAGCATCTAACTGACTTGCAGCCAGTGTTTGCTCCCCTAAGAGCCTCCAACCCTCAAAAGAACTGGAGCTGTGGTGGTGGAGTGAGGGCAATGGGAGATCATTTAAGGATGTGCTTTATTTCTGTGCTGTGTGTAGGTGCTTTTCATAACCCAGAAAATTTGAACCTATTTATTCATTAATCTAAGTTCTGTTTTTAATGTACTAATTTAAATTTTAGATTTAAATTTTATTCCAGCCCTCCACCCTAGCTCTTTTACTGACGTAAATGTGAAGAATGGCAGGGGTGTGTCTGGACTTTGCCGAGTGGAAAGGATTTGGTAAAAATTGCACCCACAGAAATCCCCCCATTCCACCCTTGATATTCCCTTACTGTCAGCAATACCAGCTGACATTGAAACTGCAAGAAACAGAGGAAGAAAGATAGTCTGAACACTCACAGAAATGCATGAGAAAGTGCATTGTGGTTTTTTTTGTATGCAAATCATTAACATTCCTAACCCACCTTCTCCCTCAAAACATTCCCTTATTCTGTCTACATTACTGATGCATTGATGGTGTATTTATGCACCAAATACAATCACATACATGATCACAGCAGACTCTGAACACAATTACTTAACTTTTAACGCATTCTTCTCCAAGAAATAAGTGAAGTACTTAGTGATGAAGTATATTTTGATGTGGTTTTGCAATCAAGCTTACAGCCCAATCCTATTGAATGCAATTCTAACACATGTTTTAGCAGCACACCAGGCTTCTGAGAAGTCACATGTGTTGACCTCCCCACACAAATGTGACATGATGGAGTATGTGGGGCCACTGCCAGCTCTTTATGGTAGATAGCTTTGTATGGCGATGGATACTGGAGGCTGATAGAATTGATCAATCCTTTAAAGAGCCAAAATGTCATTATTTTGAGCAACAGCTCACTCTGTTCCTGATACCACCCAAGTGGCACCCCTTAATTGAACATTCTCATTGTGGGATACATTGTGGGATACGCACTTTTGCAACACCCACAGGCCAGCTTGGGTTGGCTGAATTGGATTAGGATTGCAGCCATAAAGTGTTAAAGCTTGTATTTGAAGTTATTGCTGGTTTTGATTCGACATTTGCACGGGGGAGTTAAGCCAGTGCTCAGAAATGTGCTGGCTTCCCCACTATATTACGGGAATGGAGTAGTGAGTTGTGCTGGCTTAAAGTGGTTAGAATTGCACAATATATGTGTTTTGGAGGGCCCAATCCTACCCAAGGAAAGGGAACTAAGGGCACAATCCAGAGTAATTACAGGGAGTCCTTGCTCCAGCGTAAGAACAATTTACTCTGGATTGCGATATGAATTTCCCATAGGTTTTCACTAGATGGTGGCATAACTATGTCAACATAAACGTCTCTTACGTACTCCCGTAGTTACTCTGGATTGTAGGGTAACATTTGCTTATCTTGAAGGGGACACTGTGTCTGCATCCCCACTGCAGAACGCAGTGCACTCCCACACAGCATGGATCTATGTAGCTTTGTTGTGAAATATAATCAAATTTTATTCAGATAAAAAAGCAAAGGCCAGACTTAGAAAAGCATCTTTTTTCTTGCCAAACATTTATGAAAGAGAAGCAAGGCAAATCTTTTTTATGTATCTTGCAACCGTTTTTTTTTTAAAAACACATGGTGTTTATGTATATCAGAAACATCTACCACATTTTACAGCAAGCAAGGCATGTCATGTGGAACAGTTTTGATCTCCAATAACCTGTTCACAAATGCATAACGGATCCTGTCCCTTGATAAGAATCTCTGAGGGTTTATTGTTTGGAGGTTTCGCAAAGTGCTGCAAACAGTTCAAAATTGCATGGCACACAACAAATGTGAGAAACCCATGACCACAGCCAGTCTTGAAAGCAAACCCAACATTTGACGTTACTCACATCTTCTAATACCTGTCAAAGTTCAAACAGGAAACCTGCTTTTTCCTCAAATGTCAACAACAGTATTTTTTATGGCTGCTCTGAAGTATAACTTCACGTTCTTAAGAGCTGACAGTCCTGCACTTTTCAGGACCCATATGAGTGCTATTTATGTATCATTCATGATATTATCAGGAGCACAAGATGTGGCTTTGAGTGAACTTCTGGCTGCTTTGGTGTGAACTATTTGCCTTGATGCCAACATACATATTCACACTCTCAAAAATAGGAACATTTGTTCACAAGCATCCCTGTGATTTCAAAACAGCAATAGCTGATTATAGTTGTGTTAATCCTCTCTATTAGTTATTTCATTTTCTCTGTAAACTGCTTTATGAACTTTTGTTGAAAAGTGGTATATAAATACTGTACGATTGATTGATTCATTCTTTTGGGAATATGCCTATTATTCAGAGCTGGCCCATCCATTAGGTCAGTTGAAGCAACCACCTCAGGTAGCAGATTGGACCCTTCTCTGCCGGCTCACTTGTCTTCTTCTTCTGACTTGGTACTGGAAGAAGTATTAGAGGAGAAAAGGAAATCTGGAGGAGAAGAGTGGGGTGAGCTAGAACCGTAGACAGTGGGAGGAATAGCGACTGGCACAATTTCACAATTTCAAGTTAATTATGAAATTAATTTCAAGTTAATTATGAAGCAGGGATGGAAAAGTCCAGTGCAATTTGAATCAAATCTAGAGTTACTACCTTTCTGCAACTCAGCTAAAAAAATTGTCACAATGGGAGCACCATTTAAGTTGCTGTGCCACGGCCACCCCTTTGCAACTTCATTGGAATTGAAGACTGGTGCCTCCTTTTAAAAGTGCACTGCAGATCTGTGGAAAAGCAGGGCTGCTGCCTCTGTGTGTGTGTCAGAGTTCTCTTTAAACAGTCCTCTGCTAGCCCTTCCCACCTGTAAATGGGGTGGGAGAGGCTGGGAAGAACTGCATGAAAGAGGGGACAGAAGCAGCAAGATGGAGGAAATCGCATACCAGAGGAGGATCACATTCCACAGCTGCAGAGCTTATCTGGAAGATCCAATTCCTCTCAAAATTAGTCGCATTACGATTGATAATTGAATGACACCATTGGAGCCTTTTCATAAATTCACTGCCCATCCTTTGACCATTGGTTTCTTCCTATCAGAGATGGTCACCAGCTAATCATAAGGCAACAACCCCCTTGGGTTACTTTTCTCCTCTATTTGGATAATTGTATTTGTATCCAAAAAGGAGGGGGTTGTGGGACTGTGATCTTTTACCCATCTTTGATAGGAAGGAAGGAATCACTGGATCATTGGACAAAGCAGTGATCTTCAAAGTGGGGGTCAGGACCCCTTTGGGGGGGTTGTGACTTCATTTCAGGGGGTTCATGAAAAGCTGGATGCAGCCATCTTTGCAACTGGCACTAGGCACCTTTAATGTCACTTCCAGCTGTGATATCATTTTCGGGGGGTCCTGGACAGATTGTCATTCTCAGAAGGGAATCTTGGGCTGAAATGCTCTATATTCATAAAGAAAATGATTTTTTCTTGGGCTGAGGTAGGGCAGAAGATAACCCAAGAGGGTTGTCCCTTCCCTGCTTCCTGACTAAAACTTCCTTGCTGTTCGCCTGATCTGAATGACAGCCTCACAAGGTTTTTCATGCCATGACAACATTTAGGAAGCATTCCCAGACACAGGTGGACTTGAGTCTGCAAGCATGAGGATGAGCATTGGCTTGAGTATCTTTCTGAGTCTTCCATGTGCATGACTCTTGAATCAAGAAGTCAGTGATAAATCCACATTTTTGCAACTGGAGTCCAAGTCACCTGACTTGAGTTCCCATCACTAATTTGAAGCCTAAATTTATTGTGTCACTTCTAGTTGTGACATCTCTTTGAAGTTAATGACATCACTTCTGAAGGGCTGCAGTGCTAAAACATTTGATATGTATGTGTGGTCCCTTAATATGGTAGGAGCGGTTCCTGTCTTGAGAATCACGTTAGATTCTCTGGTAAAACCAATGAGTTTTACCCACAGCATTATGGTTTCTACAGAACTCTGCATCAAAAAGCAGTGGGGGAAAATTCCATGTGATCTTGAGGGAAGGGTAAAGGGTGAAAGATTATGTTGCACTATGATGTAATCTTCAACGGAATGGTTACAGTTTATGATGTTCAATGGGCCAAGCCAGGCATTTTGCTGGTGTTTACTTCGATACCTATGTGATGTCGTGCTTGACAACACCTGCATAACCCACTTGTCTTTCTTAGAAAGAGTCATTGAACTGGATTGACTAAAGGAACTGATTTCCACAATGCTACTGGGTGGTGGGATAATGAGAAACAGCTGACAATTGTTGACATTGAATGTGTATATAAGGGGGAAAAATTAGCCTCTGGAGAAACTGCTTGATTGGGAAAACTTTCCTTGATGATTTATGAATGACAGATGAAAAAAATGCATTGTGAAAAGGACACACAGGCAGTTCCATTACTATCATCTTGCTTTGTACATTTGTCATTCTGAAATATGTTTTTGTGGTGTGCATAATCAAGAGGCAGACCATATGGTAAATCCTTGTTACAGTCAAAAAGAAAATCAATTGAGCTCAGTAGTGCAGCTGGCTTGTATAAGAACAGCTGGTCGGTATTAAGACTACTAGTAACCTTCAGAGGGAATGCTACATGTGAAGGCTGCGGGAATGAGCTCATACTGTCTACACACATCAGCTGATTGCTATAGAGATCAAGAAGGATTTTCATTTCTGTGACCCAAAATGTGGAACAGGTTTGGTGCATTATTAGTAATAATTAAAACTTTGCTGTTTTCTCTCTCCAACCATAGCCATAGAGATACATATAGTTGCAACACTATATACTGGGAATAAGTTGACTCTGTTATGGCTGCAAACAGTCCTGTGGGCCAAGAAGCAACAGTTAGAATCAAATATGGGACAAGTCTGGGTTGGATGAATCACAAGCCGGAATGAATGAATGAATGAATGAATGAATGAATGAATACACAAATAAATAAATAAATAAGTGCAAAATATGACATAAAACTAAACATTAAAAAAACCAAGGTCATGGCTTCTGGTCCTATAAATTCATGGCAAATAGAAGAGGAAGATATGGAAGTCATGACAGAGATTATTTTCCTGGGCTCCAAGATCACAGCAAACTGTGACTGCTGTCAAGAAATCAAAAGATGCCTGCATCTGGGGAGGAAAGCTATGACAGGGGAGGAAAGCTACTTAATTATATCTGGGGAGGAAAGCTACTTAATTAAAAGTTGAGATATTACCTTGCCAGCAAAGATCCGTCTAGTTAAAGCTATGGTTTTCCCTGTGGTAATGTATGGCTGTGAGAGATGGACCACAAAGAAGGCTGACCCCCGAAGAATAGATGCCTTTGAATTATGGTGCTAGAGAAGGCTCTTGGACTGCAAGGAGATCAAATCAGTCTATCCCCCAGGAAATCAATCCAGACTGGACAAAAATTGAAGGTGTTGCTCAAATATTTTGTCCATATCATGAGAAGGGAGGGCTCCTTAGAAAAGAGCCTAATTCTGGGAAAAACTGAAGGCAAAAGGAGAAAGGGATGACATAGGATGTCATGACATGTCATGTGTCATAATAGTGAACATGAACTTGATGGATTTTGGAAGCTGATGGAGGATAGGGGGGCCTAGCATGCTGCAGTCCATGGGGTCATGAAGAGTCGGACATGACTGAATGACTAAACAACAAAACAGTCCTTGGCAGGTGGTGATGCATGGCTGACAGGGTGAATCATTTACACTAGTGTGGATCAACATTTTAATGACCTATCTAACATTGATAACACCAACAACAACTTTATGGCCATTGGCTTGCTCCTTTTGGCTTTTCTTCAAGGCTTTTATTCATGGGCAGACTTTCTCTAAAACTCCAAAGAGGTTTTTACAATGAAAGAGAAATTCTATCTTTCAAGGTCTATCTCCTTGTTGGATCTTCTCATGGTCTGGACACATCCTGGCTGCTGTTTTCCTCCTAAACAGATCAGATCCTTGGCCGAAGCTTCATTCAGTTTGTCAGCGTCTCACTGCTTCATTATCATTCTGAGAACATGTCATCATCAATGTGTCTTTGCTGCTGGTAAATCATCTCTTGATGTTAATGTTGATCTATGCTGGTGACACTGATCCATATGAAATGAGCGCGAAGTATGATCTACTATCAAATTAATCTAGTATTTTATAAAGAAGCCATGCTCTCAAATCTAGAGCCTTGACCCCAAACAGCTGATTACAAAGCAGTATGAGAATGGTAATAATAGGTGTTCCGAAATGCCAGCATTTTCACTATTCCAAGGGTTGGCAGTCATGGCATCACCAGGCTCTACTTCAGAAATTTCATTGCTGCATGTGGAGAGCGCAGGGCAACAGTTTGGATAGGATTGCAGTCTGAGTCTTATATTTAATTGTTGAAGGCACAAATATATTTTGTACTCTCAACAAATACGACTTGAAGCAAGTCGCTTTTTCATTTAACCAGAAGAAAATTTCTGCATGTATTTGAAAGAGAAATCTTTGTTGGATCTCGATGGAGGAATATTACCACGGCAAGTTAAAAGCTCGACTTGTGGAAACATTCGGTTGGTGGTCTTTTTTGTTTTGTCAGCTCTCGTTGAACATCTGTTTTGAAGAAGAATTAAGTGCACAAGTGGCTAGGAACCAAATTGTTGTCATGATGTCAGAGTTAAATAATGTCTCTTTTCTGGATATGAAAGCATTATGAAGTTGTCTGAGGAGAGAGGGAAAGGCTCACCCATGGAAAGCAACTTGAAGTGACAAAGAGCTAAAGTTGTTCCAGTCCGTACTGTCAACACCATGGCTTGAAAGAAACAACACAACTTTGCCTCACAACTTGCCTCTTTGAGCAAGACACCACATACTGTGAGGGTGATCTAAACAATGCAAGGAAATGGCCCTCACTGGAACGTTTGGACTCCCAGAAATCCTTATTTATATGTGTGAAGGCTTGGACACCTGTTTATTTATTTATTCAATTTCTAAACCATCCTATCCCTTTGGCCAAGAGCTTGTAATAACACTTTAAAGTATCTAATAAAAAAACACCAAAGAAATATAATTGGTTGGGGAGTTATTCAGACCATTCATCAGAATCATCAAAATATTTATGTCTTGCTTCTTCAAATACTAATGCGCTCAGTGTGGGTTACAACAAAATATGCTCCATAGACATTACAATAAAAATACAATAAAACTTGCACTATCAGAACAATTACCAAAATTACAAGAACAAGAAAAAATCAAGTCTGTATAATAATAAACTAAAGCAGAAAAATTGATCACAGAGGACTTATCTGAAGGTAAAAGAAAATTATAAAAAATTAAAAAAAACTCTTTGCTTATCATCTGTATGCCAATTTTCACTTACCTCCTCTGCTTCTCTCTGGTTCCCTATGGGCCTATATACATCTACACCAGCTATTTTTCTGGTGTGGCTCTATTAGGGTGAAAAGGGTATATCTGGCTCTAGATCTCACAGACTCTGCTGTCACCAAGATAGGCCTATTACCTTCCACCTGGGCCAATTCTCCATCGTCATCCCCCCCCCCCCATGTTATCTGTGCTGGTACCTGGTCAATAGCTCATTGCTGCTGGTATAGGGTTTTCAGTACTGTCAGTAATGAGCCTTTCAAAGAAATTTTGAAAAGATTCAATAAAAATTTTGAATTCAAATAATTAATAATATATGATGTCTTTTTCAAATCAAGGCGGTAACGTCGGCGTATCTAAATATATTTTGGGGTAAAAGGTGAAAAAGTTCCCTGACCCTTGAATTAGAGTCTTGCAACTGGCTCTCAAGCTGGAATTTGAAGATCCTTGTGGTAGATCTACTCCCTTCTTCATTCTGGCTTTGCAGACTGGTTTGAAGAATTGTTTAAGAATCTGCATGGCAAGGAACACATTGAAAGAGCAGCTTTCAAATTGGCCTTTTCTTTTTTGGCCAACACTCAGTTCACAACTGCAGCTCTGAGAAATATTCACTAGTTAGATTATTATAGGTCTTGGCTTCTCTCATTCATCCCAACATTTGTCAATCCAGATGGGTGGCTTCATACTGGCCAACTGAATGTGCAGGGTTAGGATCCTATCACTGACTGCTGGCCTCTGACCAATGGGCATAGCAAGTTACAATTCAAACAAAATGCCATATATAACAACCAGTAAGTGAACAAATGAACAATTTCAATAATGGGTGCAAAAAAAAATCAGAGAAAGAGAAAGGTTCTTTTTCCTGCTATCAAACAATAATTATGAAACACTATTAGTAGTTCTGGTTCAGCTGTAATTACAATCCAATTTTTGTGTCAGTTGATTCAGTGTGCATCTAAACTTTTCAATAGCCTCTTCTTCCCTGTCTGCATATAGACATGCTGAAGCTTTGTTCAGTTCCACTGCCAGAAATGGGGATTATCCATCTATCCTACAGTAATTATGATTCATCACTTCTGTGTAGTTCAGTGTTATATCAGGACAAGCTGTGAGTTAGTACATCTCTAATCTGTAGCTTCAGAAGGTTATAAACAGCAGGCCATATCATGAATATGGATTATTCAGGAATCTGGATATTGTACTTGCCTTTCAAACTAAGCTCTTTCTCATGTTGAGCCCATGTTTAGATAAGAAAACTAGGGTAACAAGACAGACAGCCACGTCTAAATCACTCCTTATTTTATCCCTAATTATAACTAGATGTCTTATGCCAAATGCCCAGAGAAGAAAAAATGGAATTCCTTCAAAGGACTTTTCTGTTACAACTATTCATGAATCTTGATGCAAGTTCAATATGGAAAACTAAACACATGCTGCCAGGCCATGCTTATCAGCTCCACTGAATCCAAGAGGACTTTCCCCCCTATATGCGCATCTTATAAAATTGCTGCTATTCAGCCCTTTCTAAAATTGAAATCAGTTACACTTGCTTAGGGAGAAGGGCCCAATCCTATCCAAGTCTGCAGCACTTACACAGCTGTTGTGCAGTTCCCTAACTTTGTTCCCTAACCTTGAGGGAACCTCTGTGATGACCCTCCCATTGAAGGATGCAGTGCATGCCTGTTGACACATCTACATTGGCATTAAAATGCTGGATAGGATTTGTCTCTTAGATTTGTGATTTTCCTTTCTATGCTTTAGGTCTGCCGACCTGAGCAGGAGTGGCAAACAGAAGGCCTGTAGTCCGTATCTGATCGACATTAGATCTTGGTCTGGAATTCATTATAATTGGACTCTCTCAGTGCTACAATTTCAGCAGCATAGCTTCTGATAACTGTTGTTATTGTGTCTGTGGATACTGGGGCATGCCCCTACTGTAAAGTCAGCAAATGTCCTGAGGAGGAGCCTACAGTAGGAAGCCACGTCTTGACACTAGCCCTCTAACACTTGCAGAAGATCTGTGAGAAAATTTGTGGGGTGATTTGTGAGGAAACAATCCCCAGATTGTAATCTATCCTAAGCATGTTTCTGTATTTGATTTGTTACTCATTAATATTGTTTAACATTACAGAGTCTAACATTTTTTAAGATTTATTGGAATATATACATTATGGGTGCAATCCAGAATAACTACGGGGAGTCCTTGCTCCGGTGTAAGAACAATTTACTCTGGATTGCAATATGAATTTCCCATAGGTTTTCACTAGGTGGTGCAGTAACTATGGGTGCACGTAATGTCTCTTATGTGCTCCCGTAGTTACTCTGGATTGTAGGGTATGTCTCAAAAAAAAAATACACACATTTTAATCAGCTCAAATTCATACATGGTTCTTTAGAGAAGATCTGTAACACTTGAGCAACCAAAGAAAGACATTGAAGAAATGTGTGGAACCATCGCAGTACACAAGTTGGTAGTTGATCTGTAGATTCTTTAGTCAGCAATGTCAATGATGTATAAGCACCAGTGATTGGATCTGTCTGTCTGTCTGTCTGTCTACAGTATTTATATACCACTTTTCAATTTAAAAGTTCACAAAGTGATTTACAAAGAAAATGAAAATTATGGCTAATGGGTCTCTGTCCCAAAAGGGCTCACAATCTAAAAAGATGGAAAAAGAACATCAGCACAAGCCGCAATAAAAGATAATCAATCAATCAGTCAAGCAACTGCTTTTGTGAACACCATATATACTATATATATGATAATTATCTTCTATATATATAAAAGAGTAAAGTCACTGACTGATTCACTGACTGACTCACTGACTGACTCATCAATGCCCTGCCAAAACCACTGGGCCTAGAAGAGTGAAATTTCCGTGACAGAGGAAGTCACTAAGAACTGGTTTGCAGAAATTCCAACTGGGAGGGGGTGAAAAGGGGCGCAATGCGTTTTCCTTCCTATACTTTGCATTGAAGAATCGATGACTGAGGGATGCTCTGTCCCAACCCCTGGACCTAGAAGCATGAAATTCAGGGAGGGTGTTTCTTATGTTACATGAACACCCACCAAGATCCAATGTGGAGAAATTTAACACTTAAGGGGCTGAAAAGGGGTCAATGTGTTTTTTGTCATATACTTAACATGAAAGTCTGACCAACATCCAGCCAATTTGGTGCTTGGTTCCTGGTGCACTGGGGGGATGTTGTTCGAAGGAAGGGTTTGCACTGGGGAGAATGCTGCGCATGGGGGTGTTGCTCATGGAAGATGATGTACATGGGGGTGATGCACATTGGGGGATTGATGCGCATGGGCGTTTGATGCTCATGAGGGGATGTTGTGCATCAGGGGTTTGGTGTGCATGGGGGTTTGATGCTCATGAGGGGTTGGGGTGCATGGGGGATGTTGCACATGGGCGTTGATGCGCATGGGGAGATGATGCCCATGGGGGTTTTTGCACATGGGGGATGTTGCGCATGGGGGATTGATGCACATGGGGGTTGAAGCACATGGGGTTGATGCGCATTTGGGACAATGTGCATGGGGGAATGATGTTCATGGGGGTTGTTGCGCATGGGAGTTGGTGCGCATGGGGGTTTGATGCACATGGGGGATGTTGTGCATGGGGGAATGAACATGGGGAAAGTTGCACATGGGGAATGTTGCACATGGGGGTTGATGAGCATGGGGGTTTGATGTGCATAGGGGGATGATGTGCATGGGGTGGATGAACATGGGGGATGTTGCACATGGTGGATGCACATGGGGGTTAATGTGCATGGGGGATGGCATACAGGGGAATTTTACTCCCACAACGTGTGGATTTTACACTAGTAGTATAATAAATTTGGCACTGTGAAGTCTGTGTACATTCTTCTGTGTCATTGTGTATGAATATCCTGTTTACCATAGTTGCCTTCATCTGATGTTTTAATATTGTAGGAAATGATAAGGTGGGATCTCTCTGCTATTGTTGTCCTCATTCTCATTCTTCCTACTTAAGTGTGCTTTATGGGAATTCCAATGTGTGTGTAAACTGTGCAAAGAGGTATACAGGGAAGTGTAGCCTGCTTTATGGGGCCCTCAGGATGATCCTCCAGTTGCAACTGCGGGGAGATAGTCCTGGGTTAACTGGGAGCACATGTGCACTTGTCGACTGTAGTAATTTTCAACATGATTGCCAGCAGATTCCAGAAAAGTAGATACGTTAGTCTAATCAAAAAGACAAGAAGTGTTAAACTAGAGATTAACTGGTTTATTGTGGCATGACAATGGGCAACCCCATCAGACACATCTCCCTTCTGAGAAATTTTCTAATTTTATCTCTAAATAATAAGAATAACAAATCTACTTGAGACAGCACCAAAGCATTTCCTGTGGCTTTCAGTTTCCTATTTTTAACCCAGCAATACTCTACCTGAGCCAGCTGTCTCAACAGTAAATAAAAGATCTGCATATAGAAGGAAGACAGTCACTGCACGGGTGGAGTTGGAAAGACCTTCTAGAAAAACAAAGGTAAACCACATCTGAAAAACACAAGTGTCACACAGAGAGAAGAAAGCAAACAAAATAGTTTCAGGCCAATTAATTTTTGGCTGAAGCACAGACAGAGATGGAAGACAAATTCCTTTTTTGACACAGTTTCTCTGCCTTACAGTACATAGAAGTCGTTCAAGAAGAGAGAAACAAAGAGGATGCCGACTGGCTTCAGTGGTACCCACTGAAAGCCTGTTAATCAGAAGGAATGGATGGAAATGTTAATATTCCTAAAAAAATGACTAGCTCAAATAATTAATATCAGACATCAATTTGGTGCAGCGACCTTTAAAGTAATACATGAACATACACAGACAGCACTTACTCTTACTCTTCTTACTTACGTAAGAATATCTTATTTACGTAAGTACAGTATTTTACTCTTTTCTAAGTTCTTCCAAATGTCCCTAACTTATAAGTCCTCATACAGATGGCTCTCTTGTGATAGAATTTAAGTTCTGGGAACAGAGGGATGTGTGGTAAGTTGGGTAGAGAGTAGGGAGCAGATTCATCCAGCTGGTGCTGGCCATGTTGAAAGCACTCTGTCCCATGCACCCAATAGAGTGTACATTCCATCACTGCAGTTACACAGACATCATTGTAATATCCCCAGCATGGACTTGTAAACTCCCCTTAGTAGCCATGATTTATGACGTTTTGTAGTTGTTTTTCCTTTTTATTCTGTATTTATGCCTAATAAGGGTCTTTTGGATTTGGAAATATCTCCAATTGCACATTCCATCCTTGCAGTTTCACAGCCCCATTCTCACTGCATAGAGAGGAAGAGGCAAAAGGACCCATAGGTGTTTCTGGACAGTTTTCAGTTAAGTTGTCCCTCCCTCCCATATCATATGAGAAGATATATCCAAAAGGCCCTATGTGTCTCACTTTTTAGTACAAAGTTTGTACCTTGTCCTATTGCACATGACAGCCCCTTTACTGGCAACCAGCTCTGAGAAACAGTTAAGACCCAGATTCAAAATGGGATGTTGCAATACACATCACTTTTAACAGCCACATTACAATGAATGGATACATCAGAGGGTGATCAGAAACAAGGTTACTAAACATTCACACACAGTGTAATTAATTAGATATTTCCATTGTAGAAATGTTCTCAGGGATCATTTTTAGATATTGCCAACTGGGCTAAATTATTCTGTACCAATACACCTGATGTTAAGAGCTGTGGGTTGCATTCATTTATATTTGACTGAAATTTAATGGAAGGCCTCTTGTCTGTTAGCCTGCTCCTAAAAATCTTTCTCAATGCAAGTTACTGATACATGATTACTATTTTTAGCTCTTTTTAAAATAATCCATTCTGACTGAGAGTCTTGATTTGCTGTTATGTTGCACACATAAAAGTGCACAATATAAGTTTAATGATTCTTTTATAACTTCTGATTCTTTGACTGCTTTATTTCAAGTTACACAGCATCTCTGTATAGACTCCAGCAGTCCTGCATCTGTTTGCAAAATTGTGGGTTGTCCATATGGGAACAGATGCCCTTGATAATAATTCTATTGAACCTTTCACAATTACGTGTATCACTACTCCAGTTTAGGAATGAAACAACACAAGGAACACAAGAATCTCATAGGAAGATTTGTCCCCAGGAGTTTGTGACAATCCAGACATTAAATGCTATGCTGTAACTATACCATGAAGTGGTCGCAGAACCCAGATTCTAAACAAGAATGGTTTTTTTGATTAATTGATCTGTTCATTAATATCTATGCCAAATAGGGGTTTGTTTGTTTTGCATTAAAGAGGTGCAGGCGTAAAGAAGGCATGTGAAGATTTTCAAAACCAAACATCTGAAAAAGAAAACAATGCCCTTGTTGTTGTCTGGAAACTTCATCAAAACTGAATACACACAGCAAATTTTTGTCATTAGCACATACAAAAACTATTTAAAAGGGTAGTTCATTTCTTGTTTTTAAAAATATCAATTAGGTTACAGGCTTCAGAAAGAGTTGGGTGTGACTGGTCCTGCTTTTAATCTTCACTTAATGGGCAAGATATTGGCCAGGAGAAAGAATGAGGAAGAGTTTCTTGGACATTTTCCTCACAGAAGACAAAGATTTTGAACCACCAAATGCTGGCGAGATAGTTATGAGCTGACGGTTTCTTCAGCCACTAGAGAAGAGAAAGCTCTGTTAGTGCACTGATAAATAGCAGAGTCAAGTATTAAATGAATGGAAAGTGTCTTCTCATTTCATTGACCAAGGACATTGTCACTGACACATTAGAATGTTCTAGAAATTGGAGGATGAACCTAATACTCTGTTAAATAGCGTGGAGGCAAAAGACCCAGCATGGCCTTCTCCAACTGGAAGAGACACTTGTTCGGCAGGCTGAAGCAAAGAGAAACCTGGGACCTGGGCAGGGGACGGAATTGATTTGTCCTCAGTGTGGAAGGGTTTGCCACTCTCGAATTGCCTTTTTAGCCACACTAGATGTTGTTTCAGGACCTCAATCAGAGCACGATACCATAGTCTTTTGAGACTGAAGGATGCCAGTGATGATGAGCAAGAGCCACATTATTTTTCAGTAAATTCTAGAGATATTAAACTTTGAAAAAATAGGAACATTTAAAAAAAATTTTCACTGAAATAAAAAATGAACCGAATTTTTTTAAACTTAATGTCTTGTAAAATAAGTTAACAGCAAACAGTGTAAGTAAACATTGGTTAATATAGTAATCCATACAAGACATGAATGTAATTTAGCTAATGATCATATAAAATTGGAGTCAGTAACCTTTCAGAGGTGTAGTGCTGAACTAATGTTACAATGTTCTGTGTGCCGACATGATTCTAAAGTTCTGCATGCAGTATGGAGAGCACCTCCTGGGGCTTTTCTGTCCTGCAGCCAGCATGTGGCTTCCTCTGCCCACCCCAAGAGGTTTCTCAAGCTCTGAGCGACTGTTGAGCTGGAGATGCTGAAGAACAGCCAGATCCTAGCCTTGGCATGCCTCTTGCAAAGGGGCTTACTTCTGAGTTGAAAGGTGCAGGATTGTGCTCTAATGATGCCCTCTTCTCCACTCCTTCCTGGGAGTATATTCCATTGACTGCAAAGAGGCTTACTCCTGAGTAGAGAGGCTCAGGAAAATGGGGTAGAGCAGCTAGGCACTCCTTCGCTGGCTTCACACAGGGCTCTGGCTACTGGGGTGGCAGGGAGGGCCCCGTGCTGCCCCTCCAGCTTCCCCTGTACCCTGTCGGCATCATGCACCAACCTAGCCTCTGTGCCTCCAGGCCTGCTGCTTCTGGGAGGGCTGCGGAGGGAGGCAACGCAGGGAATGGGGTTGGGTACTGTTCCCCCAGCTTAGCCACACACCTGCTCTCCTGCAGAAAGCTCCAGAGGGCACAGTGTCTCTGCCCCAAGGCGTTCTATTCTGATGGTGACAGGGAGGGGTGAGGGGAGGAAAAATGTTGCAATTATGGGCACTGGTGCTGGTGAGGGGCCTGCTGCTGGCAGGCAATTGGGGCAGTGGCAGTACTCTTGGCCGTGTCTGCCAGGGGTGCCCTGGTGTGCCGGTAGGCACCATTCCACATGCTGAGCTTCGTACCCATGCTGGGGGTTGCCTATCCTTGGTATACAAAAACTAAGAAATATGTTTACTTTGATCAACAGGAAATTTCAATATAGTATTGATGTTTACTTACTTGATGATTAGCCAAAGTATGATACCACAAGAAGAGTCTAGTGGTCATGAAATAAGAAATAATGAGGTCCACCAGGTTATAAGCATGTAGCAAAACGGCTGATACTAATCCTATGACACATAAAGACCAGCATAATCTGTGATAGACCCAGAATTTGCCTGGTGAATCTGAAAGAGAATGTTTTGTAACTTGGTATATGAGAGCAAGTTTTAAACACACAGTACAATCGTTACAGGTCTACTTAAAAGTAAGCCTTTCTATGCTTAGTGGGGCTTACTCCCAGGAAAGTAAATAGGACTGCATCCTAATTGTATTTTTCCATTATATCTTTCCTGATCTCCTGAAAAACTAATGCCTCATGAGTAATATATTATCTATGCCTACAGTCAGATTTTAGGAACTAGAAAATGTAACATGATGACGTTGGGGTGAATGTTTTTGATAGTTCAACTAAGTATTTGGATTTAAATCAATTTCGCTACTGAGTTCCTAAAGGGAATTAATGGAATTTATATTCTAGCTGTATTTATTTTGAAAGAATTACTAAATTTCTAAAAAATTTAGCGACAATAAGAGTGCATTGGACTGGATCCTTAAAATTTTGTTGTAACTGAATTATGATCAAAATATAGATTACTACTGGAAACAGAAAAATTTTAGTTGTAAACAAACCAACACTTTTCCTATGCATTTCAATGGAAAAAGAATTGCTTAACTTGCCAACTTAAAGCTATGGGAACTGTGCTTAGCTTTGGTAGGATTGTGCCAAAAGAAAGAGGTGAGTTCATGTTGCACAGAAAATCTCATGCATTTTAAAGGATATCATATCTTTATTTAATAGGCCTGGGTTGTAGCAAAAGGAAGCTAAATATCACAACCAAGTATTGAAATTAATGGTACTGTACTTAAATTAGTGCTATCTCTCAATGATTTCAGCTGTGACATACAACAGCCCATGGTCTCTCTCAAATTAAGAAAGGACTTTCAGACCCAAAAGAATATTTCTGGTGTGTAGGCTAATGTATAGCAATAACATTATTAAATCAAAAGTACTTACAGTAGTTTTATATACAAGGTGGCAAATTTATTTTTTGAACATGAATGATTCATCACCTCAACTGACAATGGAAGCATAACTGAAACAGCCAAATAACACATCTTTGACAGTGAGGTAAGCCATGTAGTAGACCAGTGGTTCTCAAAACAGGGTGTCAAGAACCTCTTGGGAGCATTGCAACATCATTTCAGGGTGAACACAAAAAACCAGGTGCTGCCATCTTGGAATCTGTATTTAGTAGGATATACTTCTTAATAAGTACATAATAAAATCAAGGCTTTTATCTTCCTGTCAATAAGATCCAAACATTCTATTGCGTCTTGTTTCCTACTTCTTTCTTTGCTATCTACCTAGCCCAGTGATTTTCAGCCACAGTGCTGTGGCACATTGGTGTGCCGCAGATTGTCTACAGGAGTGCCGTGAGAATTTGGGGAGGATTATTTAGGTATGGCTCACTCTGTCCTTGAATAGCTGGGTTGACTGAACATTAAAATCTAGTTTACCATAAGTACATGAATTGTATCCTATATGCTAAATAAATATTAGTAGGGCATCTAAGGGATTTGAACCCCTTCCTGCAGCATGGTGTGCCTTGTCAATGCCAATGGTATGCCTTGACTATTTTAACACTATGTCAGTGTGCCATGAGATTAAAAAGGTTGAAAATCACTGCTTTAGCCAACAGCCACATAATAGTACCCTCGTTGTGTATTAATCACGCTTTGCATATACTTACAGGTTTTAATAAAAAGGTAGGTGAGAATGAGATTAGCTGCATGACCATACATATAAATTCCACAGAAAACAATGGATTTTGGAGATAATTCACCTGTGGATGCCATTTTCAGTGTCTGTTTCAGAAACTGTTTCCAGTTTCCATAAAACTGAGGGGAAGAACAAAACAAGAGAAAATGAGAGGGAGAGTGTCTCCCTTCGCCAGTTGCTCTATCAAAATTCCCAGTTCACAACTGATATAAAACCAAGAAAATACATTGTTTTCATAGAATTCTGTTGGGTTCACACTGGACCATGGGCTCATGTAAACCTAAGACTTAAATTAGAGAATATTTTGCCTCATTTACCAAGTATAGGAATACAATTCTAAATCGTGACATGGCTTTTAAAAAAATCTGGATTATTAATGTCAAGATACTACTAGCTTTAGAATGAAGTATGCAACACTTTTAAGGCACAATCCTAATTTAAGCACAATCCTAATTTAAGCGCCCTACTGATGCCAAATGAATGAGCACTGCGTCCTGTGATAGAGTTGTGGAAAACTCCTCGTAGTAAGGAAAAAGATGCCCCTAGTAAGGAAAAGGGAAGGCTTAACTACCTGAATTGGTCTCCTTGGGTCTGTGCTAGCCATTTTGATGGTGCAGAACCAAGGAGTGTAAATGAGAGGGAACAGGGATTGGATATTGGTGCATGCCAGTGCTGTAAGTTTCCACCTCTTGAGCATCCCCACGCAAGGGAATGAATCCTGCATTACCTTATCTTCGCAAGTAATTTCAGAAGATGGAATGGGCAGTACCATGACATATATGATCAAAGACCGGTATAAATGAAGAGTGCCGATAATGAACAGAAATCGACGTCCTACTATTGACCTAGAAGACAGAAGACAGTAAGTTTAAGCAGTTTTTGCCCAACATTGTACGTATTCAACAAGGATCAAATGTTTACACCTGTTGGCTGGACAGAAATGGGATATTTTATGTAAAGTAAATATTCAAGGAAGAATATATAAACGTGTTTGTTGGACAAGTGCACATATAATGTGTTTGGGGAAATCAATATTTATTGATTTATAGATTATTGATTTATTACTTATGATGGTCTGTTTTCTACCTTTGTAGAAAGTTCCTTTAAATACTCTGAAAACAAAAATAATTAGAACACAATTCTAACCATGTCCTCTCAGAAATAAGCCCCATTGTGTTAAATGGACCTTACTCTCAGCAAAGTGTATTTATGATTGCAGCTTAAACTAATAAAATAGCAGATGTTAGAACACAGAAACCATGAGAAGGACAATAATTCAGATGATATACCAAGGTCTTCAGGATATGCTAGAATGTCATCAAGTTGAAGAGGAGATGGACCCTTTGAGATGGGATTCCAAAGTCCATGGGTCACCACCACAAAGGAGGTCTCTCCCACATTCCTGTGTCAAATGGTGAAATACTGTTTAATGCAGCACTAATCCTTCTATATGTGTTCCATCAAGTCAAGATATAAGACCAACTCAATAATTTTTTTCTGTTTTTTGCTGCATACCAGCAAAATATTAGTTGTCAAATGCTGGAAACAAACTCAGTAAATATTTAAGGTTTATTAAATATATTATATGGACTGCTGTTTAATTAGGGTTTTCTAGTTCATAGATATCTACAACTACAGCTTATGTAAAAAGCTCAAGACAGCTCTATTTCAGCATATATCTATAATATAGAGTATATAAAATGGAAGAGTCACTGACCTACTCACTGACTCATCAACGCCCAACCAAAACTACCAGGCCTAGAAGTGTGAAATTTGGGGAGGGTATTCCTTCTGTGATGTTGGCTGGTGGTGCCTTCTGCCCAGGGCAGTGACAGGTAAATTCTGCTAGTGATTAATACAAGCCAATGAACATCCTCTGCTCTGATAAACTTGATTCTAATCTAAGCTAAAAATACATGGTTTCTGAGATTGAGCTCATAGACTGAAAAAACTTTTTAGCTCCAGACAAGTTGTATAAACAATCCAGTCTATTGATTAAAACCTATTATCAAACATAGTAAGTTTTATGATAATGGATAGGTTCCTTTTTTCAAAGCAATGTTTGTTTTCACTGCAGGTTTCGGTCTCCCCCTACTGTTGTTCCTGAGAATAGATTATGGTTCAGTTCTTGCATGCAGAAGGTTCCATAACAGAAGGCAATTCATATCCATACCTTCACAGAGTGAAGCGTGGATAGATTTGAATCCCACCAAGTTTTTTATATGATTCGATAGTGCATGTGTTTCTGTTCTGAATACTTGTCATGTTTGGCATATCCCACTGATTTTGTAAAGCGTTTGGGTAGTAATCTTTTAAGTCTTGGGAATTTTTTTTTTGCTTTCCTCATTGCCAAATGAGGCAGTGGGTGAGTACTTGCAAAACTGATTACTCTGGAGAATACTTGCAAAATTCATTGAGGGCTGACATTATTGAATTTAAACAAACTGTTTTGATTGCTTATGTTATTTTATTTATTATAATTGTTCAATCTCATTTTTAATTGTAATACAGTAGACCCCATGTGGCAGACTGTGCTTAAAGACCTCTCTCCCCTGCATCAGAAATAGGTTCCTCCTGGTGTCCAAATGTCCATAAATGTAACACTTTAAATTTTAATAAAGGACTGGATGGCAGTCATAGTCTTGGAGGAACTAAAAATAATACAGGTGTGTAGCCTATTTATGTGTGATTTATTTATACCTGTATGTGATCTTATCTCAAACCAAATGAGGTTGGCTGTTTAAACTGAAAGATAAGATTCCCTTAAGTCCAGTTAATGGTTTAAAGGCAGCCTGCTTACCAAGGCAAAGTGGCAGGCAATTAATCTTATCTTAGAAAAGGTTGTGAACATTTATGTTCCAGCCTAGGAGGGAGAGACTCTCCCTTCCTTCAAGTGATAAATCACTTGATAATCACATGGACAGATCTGACATTGCTTGCACATTGTACATGCTTGCAAATTGCAAGGGCTCAGCTCCTTGCAGGGCTAGTTAGCAGCGCTTGAAAGGATGCTGCTTGATTATCTTGAATCATTGCCTGCCTTGTGACCATGTTAACGAATTGTCTTTGTATAACTGGAAGTTTAATTTATCAGCAGTTTCTTGGAATTAAATGTCTGAATGGGGAGATTCAACTTCTATCAGCTTTTTTTCTCCAAGAATAATACTGGAGGACTAACACTGTCCTCTGCCCTGGTGAGCCTGCTTTCAATAAGAGAGTAGATTTTGGCAGGGCATCTAAGAGGAATTTTATCAGGCAGTACAAAGATTCTTTTGGTTCCCTTCCCTTCAACAATGGGTCATAATTTCATAGATCATTGGATTACTATATGAATCGTGATATAAGACTAACTTGCAAAATGTTTTGAAAACTTTGCATGAGACCAATTGTCCCATTATTACTTGATGGGAATCAGTGGCCGTGTTCTCCATCAACAGACTGTACTAGCCTGCATGTGCACCAGAATGGCCATTGTCTCTATATTTTTACAGATGATTGACAAAAGAGGGGGGGAAGGGTTTTCTTCTTTGTGAATTCATTTATTGCTCTGCTCCTCTTGAGCAGGGGGTACTGGGTTCCCAAAAGAAGCTGTGTCCGAGGAGGCTGACTGATATTCCTGCTCTTTGCATGAGGAGTGTATATGGGCATGTGAACAGAGGTGGCAGGTAGATTCAGAGAGTTTGGAGATACATGTTACCCCTGGAATGATGCTACCTAAACAGTGGTTGCCAACAAAATGCTTACCTGTAGCGCAGTAAAAACCACTGAAGGAGCCAAAGTGTGACCAGCAGGCAGCTTGTGATCCTGGAAATTTCAAAGGCCCAAGAAACATCTCTAACATAAATGGGGGGAAACACTGTGATTGTGGAGATGTCATGCATAGTGGGACCCCATTTTTTGGACAAAAAGATTAAAGATGATGAGAGTAAGAAAGAGCATCCTGCGTAAAAGAACATGGTGATGGTCTTATACCACTCAGATGGGTATCTGACACCCACGTCTATTACACGAATCTTAACTGCCTTCTTTCTCTTCTGCATATCAGCTTCTGAATTCTTTGTGGATCCCAGAGATGAAAAAATGCAGGTTGAAGGATCAAGAGGAGGCAGAGTTTTGCTGTTCATTTGGAGTTGAATGTCAGTGACTTGGTCATTGAATGTAGGAAAGGATCTTGTCACTTTCAACTTGACTCTAAACAGGTGAATGCTATAAAGTTTAAAACAAATGAATCAGAGTCATATACTGCCTGGCTGATTTAAATGACTCTTATTTCACATTAATTACTTTCATGTGCCATTGTCCAGTATAAATGATATTCAGACAAAACTATCCTTTACATTTTTACTTTACGTGTGTGATGATTCCCAGAGTAACACAATGGTGAGGGTAATGAGACCCTGCAGTGTGGATTGGAGCCCCCTGTAGTTGTTAATTACATTAAAAAAGAGAAAGAACACCCATGCCTTATTTTTGCATAGGATATGGCCCAAAAATTGTGTAATAAGCGTGATTACCAGTAAGTCAGCATCAATCACCACTGAAAGGTCAGGGATACCTATTTACTGAAAACATGAGAGATAAGTACAAGCACAACTTGCACATAAAACCATAGAACACAGTCAGTGTTCCCTTGCAAATATTATAAATGTGTGGGTAGGATTGCATGCACATCCTGCTTATGACCTCCATAAATTAAATCAATAGTATGCACACACCCCAAGTGCTTGCGACTGTATGCACAAAAGGTCATTTCAGCATAATCAAGAACCCTATGCAATGCTTTGAAAATTTTTCAGTTTAGTTTACTACTTGCCTTCACGTTTGTGCAGAAAGAGCCATATACCTTTAGGACAGGGGTGTCCAAACCCCAGCCTGGAGGCAAAATGCGACTCGTGGCAAGCCTCAATGCAGCCCATGGTAAGACCCCTCCATTTGGCCCACAGGGAAGACTTGTAATCCTCCATATCTGTCTCTAATACACTTTCATATATAAATTTATGTAAATTTGCATTGTAAATCATTTTACAGCCCCTGACACAATGTTAGAGAGACAATCCAGAGTAACTACAGTAGCACGTAAGAGACATTTATGTCGACATAGTTACAGCACCACCTAGTGAAAACCTATGGGAAATTTATATTGCAATCCAGAGTAAATTATTCTTACATTGGAGCAAGGATTCCCCATAGTCACTCTGGACTGCATCTGATGGCCTAAAAGTTTGGACATTCCTACTCTAGGCAAACTATAATTTTTAATGCATGAGTGGCTGTTAAAAAAGAATCCTCTTGCCTGCTCATCTTCATGTTGAAAATTTCATATCTGCAAAGGGTTTCATCGGCCACCAGGCAGTTTGGAAAACATTACTTCTGGAGACAGTCTCTTCTTGTTTACATGTGTAGTACTATCCTTTGCATGTCTATTCAGATGCAAATCCCACTGAATTCAACTGGATTTACTCTCAGGTAAGTTTGTTTCTGATCAGCCTCAATTCATCACTGTTGTACTAGTAGAATTATGAACAAAATGTGAGGCTCAAGACCAGTGATGCTCCATATTATAAGAGCAATATGATTATATTTTATCTGTATTTCACTATCACAGTGTTTCTGATGAAATTTTTTCTTTATAGGAACTCTCATAGTGGAATAATTAAGAAATCATTCTTTTTAGACTTCATTGGAATTATTTTCATGCAGACCAGGTGAGCAGAAACAAGAAGAAGAGGAACCATTTAACTGAGCAGGAGAAATAATTTAATTTACAGCTATTGGGAAATCATACAGTAGACTTTTATGGGGTATAAAAGGGGATTGTCTAGTAGTTTATCATTCAATTTCATTTTTCATTCAATTTTATGGTTCATCAGAGTAGGTCGCTCTTATGGCAGAATAAAGATAAAACTGATAACCCTATTAAGAGATAGTTTGAATACAAGGGAGTGAAAAATTTTGTGGAAAGTGGGTATAGGTCAAGTTCATCAGGATGATGCCAGACTGCTCCAACCACCATATAATTTTTGTAACTCTTTGAGAAGGCATATCACATTTTAACGATTTCCATGGAAATTATTACATTCCCATTAGAGGCCTGTTCAATTAAATACCAAGGCCTACAAAATGCAAATGTTTTAAAATGTTAATAAGAAATTAATTCCACTTACATGATTTCATCCAAAATATTAGAGCAATGCTATGTACTTGAGTTATGCTTTAATTACAAAGCAGTGGGTAGCAATTTGCATGCCTTGTAGATAAACTTCTATCCTTGGATTATTGCTAGAGAACATTCAACATACAGTACAGTGTTTTCAGTCAAGAAGCAAAATTTTTTTCAAGACATCTAGTTAAGGTGATTGAGGCACACCAGTGTCCATGTCTAACAGCATACTATGAATGGATGCAATCCACCCGACATCCCCATCTTTAAATTCTACCAACCTCATTAGGAGACTGAGGGCCCAATCCTACCATCTTTCTGACATTAATGCAGGATTGCAGTGCTGTAGTCAGCTAATTATTTCAGTGGTTAGCAAGGGGTAAATATGGGAATGTTTGTGCTTCACAAACATCTGACCTATTTATTTTGTTTTAGAGATTTTCCCAACTTCATAATGATCTGCAAATGTGGGGAGGAAAAAACCCAGGGTGATGTGTCAGTCACATGGCATCTGGTTTCTCACGGTGCATTTCTTTTATATATGAAAAGCACATGATTTCAGAAACTGAGGTTTGGGAGTAACACTTTGAATTTTCTTTCCTGTGACCTATTTGTAATAAAAAAGCATTTGAAGATGTTATGAAATTAATATGCTAGAAAAACAGTGTGATTTGTAGAGATTCTCAGATACTGTCAATGCCTAAAGCAACCCAGTTCACCAAAGGAGACTGAAAATTTGGTCTCCTCATAGTATTACGCTCCCATGAGAAATTCAACTTATTTTAAAGATATCACCATACGAGAGGCCCAGTATTTTCATGATGGCATCTTGGGATGTTAATTCTAATTGTCCTTTATCCTTTGTTCTTAATGTGCCCCGAGTTTTCTTTGCAGTGTAAACCCTAGCCTCTTTTTTTACATGTCGCTGAAGAAAACTCCAGAAAAAGTGATGAAGGAATAGTGGCATCGCTTTGGGGGTTGCAGGCCATACTGGGTGACATGAACACGGGGATGACACAGCTACTGGCCAAAATTTTTTAAATTTTGTTTTTTTTAAATAATACCATCATGTTATATATCATTTGATGTGTGATTTTATACAGAATACAGAAACAAACATGCTGAAATATGTTCTATCAGACATTTTAGCTAAAAAATCCAGTAGAGGTGGAGTAATAGTGAATTACCACACCCACTGCCCAGGGCATTTGAACATAAGAAGAGCCTCCGCTGGATCAAGACCATCAAGCTCATCTAGTCCAGCTTCCTATATCTCACAGTGGCCCACCAGATGCCTCTGGGAGCACACAAAAACAACATGACACTGCCCTCCCCTACATCTGCCAACTGCATGGCAGAGGGTCCACAATGGGTGACATTCTGGCCTCCCACACCAGGTGATGCAAAACCTACTGATACTTCTGGGAAGGAATTCAATTCTGCAGGTATCTGGTTAAGAGCACAATCCTAACCATGTCTACTCAAAAGTTAGCCCCAATGTGTTCAATGGATCTTACTTCCAGGAAAGTGTCTTTAGAATTGCAGCCATAATCCTTCATTTCCATCACAAAACCAGCCAGTTTAAAAAAAATCTTTGTTCTCATAAAGGGCCAGAGGCTTGAAAAGCACTCTCTTTAGGGATCTGTCCAATGAGACAGACAGTGCAATCCCAAGCATGTCTACTCAGAAATAAGTCCCATTGTTTTCAATAGTAGTTACTCCCAAGAAAGTGTGGTTAGGATTTCATCCATATTTAACAGATATATTTAACAAACATATTTAACAGGTATAGAAATCTATGAAAATATGCACACATACCGTATTTAAGAAATCAACAAAATGAGAACTTACAGGAATGATTGAAAATCAGGAATATGGAAATTCCTGTGGATCCTATGGCATCTGCCTTGTCTATTACTGGGAAGAGCTGAAGGCTTTCCAAACAGCTCAGTGACTCCATAGGGTTCTGATCCTGTTCATGTGACATCACAATGTGCATATGCTACTACAGCAAGCCTTATGTCCAGAGAGGAGGGAAGGCCAAGAGGTCTTCATAACTGCTCACCAAGAAATCAACAAGAGCTAATATGGAAACAGTAGACTTGATTTACCATATTGGACTGAGAGATTGCTGTGTTGAATATTCAGAGGAGAGTTTGATTTTCAAATGTTGGCGCCATGGGAGAATTTATATTTTGACCATACTTCAGTGAAGGGTATGAAATGAAGTCCCCAGCAAAAGAGACATTTGAAGGGCCTTCTCCCACTCTTTCAATTCATAGAATGCTCCTCAGCTCATGGTGGCATTAGGGGGGAACATAATGGAATAGTGACTCCTGCTCCTTAAGGTGGGGCACCTCTAGGCTGGGCCTGGGGAAGTGGCAGGGCCTTGTTAGGCTTGACCCCAGCACCATCTGGCCAGCCGATGAGGCCTCAATCAAACTGCAAGGAGGTTCTAAAAGGACCTGGGTCCTTTTCCCTGCCAGGATTAAGGTTCCCAGGCTAGTCAGATTCTCTCAGCTACTAGCTTCACCAGCCTCCTTCATCACTGCCTCCAGCAGGCTTTGTGTGCTGGGAAATCACTCTGGCCAACCCCTTCCTCTTCTGGGGCTATATCTGTTGTGTATTTCATGCCCATCTTTTTCTCTCACTCCCTTTTAAGTCATTAATTACATGCAAAATTCTTATGATTTCTGTTATATGCATTTCTCACTACCTGAGGGACAAGAAGTTCCAATAAGCAGTGGTATTTTTATTAACGATCCACAATCAAACAGTATAAAACATAATCAATCAATCAGATACAAAACATAACATATCATTTGTTGTCCATTATATTCATAAAATCAACAGCTATAAAATGTATCCATCACGATAGGTCCTAGGTCATTTAGAGTTTGTAGTTGGACTCTTGTGTCATCAATACTTTACGTATTTTCATTGCAGCCACTAGAAAACTGGCACAAGGTTTAGCCAACAAGTCATTTGAACCAGCCAGTAACCATCTGGTTAGTTCGCTATCCCCTAAAGACTGGCAGACCGAATTAGAAGTCGAATAAATTTGAACAGGTTGTGACCTGTTCAATTTTGTGTCCACATATACTCCAGGCTCTAACTTTAGGCCTTCTGCCATAGGCCATTACCTTGGTCTTCTGGTAATCGATTGAAAGTTGGTTATTTAAACAGTAGTAGCTGAATTTATTGAGAGCCCTCCTCAGACCAATGGGGGTCTGCGACAAAATTACTGTGTCATCAGCATACAGGAGTACAGACACCTTGTGAGAAGCCAGAGTGGGGAGGAAGAAAATCATTGGATCCCATAGAGCAGCGTTTCTCAAAGTGGGGGTCAGGACCCCTTTGGGCGTCACCTAGAGGTTTCCTGGGGGTCGCCTAAAGACCCCTGGTGCAGGGGGCCAAATCAGGCTTGCCAGACCTCCGGCTGTAGCTGTGCGCACACTGGGGCTGACTGACAGCCTCAGGGCCCAATCCTATGCATGCCTACTCTGAAATAAATCCCATTGTGTTCAATGTGTGCATAGAACACACATTTCATTTGTAACAATGAAAATACATCCTGCATATCGGATATTTACATTATGGTTCATAACAGTAGCAAAAATTAGTTATAAAGTAGCAACGAAAATAATTTTATGGTTGGGGGTCCCCACAACATGAGGAAATTATAAAGGGGTCACAGCGTTAGGAAGATTGAGAACCACTGCCATAGAGTCAACCAGATTGTTTATATATATATATATATATATATATATATATATATATATATATATATATATATATATATATATATATATATATATATATATATATATATATATATATATATATATATATTAAACAATGTTGGGGCCAAAGTTCCAGATAAATGCTACCTGAGTCTTTGGTGAGAGATATCTGGAGGCTTAAAAGGCCTTTAAAATAATTTTAAAAAATGTAGAAGGTGGCCATCCAGTGAAGAAAAACTGAATAAATTCCCCTACAAGTAGGAAACCAATGCAAATCAGATTCCCAGTGGACAGACTGCATACTCCCCTGCAGTCGGTAAAAAAATTCTTATTCTTCTCTGTGCCTGACATCCTGCCTATCTCACCCAAAATGCAAAGCTGAGTTGTCTCCTCACCTAACAGGAGTGGGTTGTGCATAGGTAATGTGTCATTATGTAAACTGAAGGCTTTTCATCTTCCAGGGGTTTCCTGGATATTACCCATTGAAGGCACATCCTGGATAATTTCCAGTAATTTTGCACAACAAAGAATTGGTTAATTAGCACTCATATTTGCAATCTCATATTAGTTAAGCAACACTCACATACAGAGCTATGTAACAATCTATTCATATGTGCAATCTCATAATAATCTTGTAAAATAATCTTGTAAAATAAAATTTTTATTTTCTATTTTCTCTCTCTCTCTGTGTGTTTGCATTTTAAAAAAATTTGACCTTCTGGATGCAGTATTGCTTATCTTATATCAGTTTGTTAATCTTATCCAATTTGTTTAGTTTGGATTTGTTTCAATGCAATTCTCCCTCCTCTGTGTGTTTTCACTTGTTTCATTTGTAGTTTTCACTGTCATTATTTGTACTGTAACGAAGTGTACATTTGTACATAGATTATTTTTTTCTATGGAGCGTAAAAAATGTGGGGCTTTAAAAAATGCTTTAAAAATGGGGCTTTAAAAAACGTGGTCCTGTTTTTGTTTTGCTTTTAAATCCACTATTTTTCTGTATATCACCTGAAAAAGCCCTGCTTTTTGCTGCTGCCTCTGTGTTCTGACAGGATCGTACTTCAGTGAGGCTCTTTCAGATGGATGGCTTCAACTTTATTAGTGATTTTTAACCCTTTTCATCTCATGGCACACTAACAAGGCATTGAAATTGTTAAGGCACACCATCAGTTGTTTTTACCATTGACAAGGCCCACCAGGCTGTTCAAATTCCCTAATTTTCCTAATAATAAATAACTTTGGGAAAACTCCTGAAGCACACTGGTTGAAAATCACTGAACTATAAGAAAGCAAATGGCCTCTCAACCTGATTTCATCTGTAACAAGCTGAAAACTTTTAAAATCACTTTCAATCTTTTATTGTTTAATTGTATCCATTTTAAATTGTATATATGTCTTCTTGTGTTAGCTGAGTCACTTATAGGAGAAAAAGGTGAGATTTAAACAAACAAAAAAAATCTCCATCCTGAAGCCGGATTGTGAGGGATCAAGATAATTCAACCAGAACACTCTGGTATTTACTTCATCATCCTTGCTAGAAAAGCACCATAGCTAGACTGTAAAAAACAAAAATACATTAACCACCCACTGCAAATGAATGTGTAGCCCTGTGGTATTTTGCCCTCCATCCACTGTTGTTACTATTCTCAGAAACTTATATTGATATAAAAAGTACCTTTAGTCATTATGCAATCAAGGCAATTGGATACTAATGTACACAGGTCCTTGTTTTCTATTACAGGAGCAACCAGTGAACCCCACTGATGAAGCATGACAGCCATTTCATTCCAACTGATGACCCGCAGCTGGTTTCTATATTACATTGCAAATTACAAAAAATTATACCAAGAGTATCTGCTCTAAATACATATCTACTCAAAATATTCATAACACATTTGGAGCAGATATGTTTTTATAGTAGATTAGGTATAAATCTTGTAATCTGCAATGCAATCACATATTCATATCTGTGAAAAGGAAACCACTCACATCACAAAGCTCAGACGGGATGCACCATGTGTCCCAGTTCTACACTTAAATGCAGCTAGAAATATAATGCCAATCTGAGATACTTCCATTAATGCTAATTAGCACATCACTCTTAAGAGCGTTCAGAGATTGCCTCATATTCTGTACCTTATAGATTCAGTTTTTGGTAACTGAAATGGTAAGCAGAATAAGGATTTTTTTTTTGTTTTCAGTGTAGTGTCTTTGCCTGAGAAGTTCTGTGCTATTCTAAGATTTTGATCTAGCCATATGTTCTGCCTCTGGATACTGATCTTAGAGTTAGGGCGCAATCCAGAGTAACTACGGGGAGTCCTTGCTCCGGTGTAAGAACAATTTGCTCTGGATTGCAATATGAATTTCCCATAGGTTTTCACTATATTGTGCAGTAACTATGTGTACACGTAATGTCTCTTATGTGCTCCCATAGTTACTCTGGATTGCACCCTTAATGTGATAAAGACTCTGTAAAACCTTGAAATGTTTTTGGTGAGAATTTTTAAACAGATCTCTATTAGTGGCAATGTAGGAAACCTGGACCCTTTAGAATACAAAGCCTTCCACAGAGCTACAGTTCTTCTTCTAGAGGAAAGCTCCATTACTTTGATGCACAAATCTTTGGCACAGGAAGTTTTTCCACCTTTCACCAGAAAAAATGCTTTAATGGTCTTTCTGAAGAGTCGGATATGGCTCCTTCACTTTCACATTCTGATCCTCCACTACTCTGCATAAGATCAAAATGTAATAGAATACAAAATCTAATAGAATGTATTTCAAGTTCAGATTCCCATTCTGAAAAAATCCAGTTGGTTTCAAAATCACAGGATGAAAATGTTGCTTCTGAACATTTTTCAGCATAGTAAAACCAGGACTAGGATTTGGGGGAAATGGATGTTCTTTCTTGACTATGGGATTTGGCATAATCAAGAGACGACAGCTTTTTGAGCACAATCCTATCCATGTCCACTCAAAAGTAAGCACCATTATGCTCAATGGGTTTTACTCCCAGGAAAGTGTGTTTAGGATTGCAGACTGAGGCTGCAATCCTAAAGACACTTTCCTGGGAGTAAGACCCATTGAAAACAGTGGGGCTTACTTTTGAGTAGACATGGCTAGAATTGTGCTCTAAGTTGTTCCACTTCAGAATGCTCACTCTATTCTCACATTCTTTTTGTGTATAACACCAGGCTGTTAGAGACAAGGGTCAGCTCAGTTCTATATATAACTGTGTTTTTCATAAGGGAAACAGTAAACATACAGCTACTCCGGGCCATCACCACAGGGGTGTGGTGGGGCGGGGTGCCTTTTTTAGCCTTGTGTCCTGGAAAAAAAAATCTTCATTTGACTCCTTTTCCTTGTGAGCAAGCACCATGTAGTGTGCTTGTAATTCATAAATTATAAGTATTAAATTATATGAAATATTTTTAAATGTAATATTCAGTAATTTAGATTGCAGTCCTAACCACACAATCCTGGGAGTAAATATTATTGAACTCAGTGGGACTTACTTTTGAGTAGACATGCTTAGGATGGCACTATAAGTCTTTAAGCACAGGGAAGCAATATACATGAGGGTTTTTAGCTTACATTTTGTTATTCCCTTCACCTTTCTTGGGTGTCTAACATGGTGGGGGGCCTTCTCTTCTCTCTAGATATGACATATGGTCATAACATATGGTCAAAATCTTACTGAAGTTTTTTTTGGGAGGGGGGGTAGGGGTTAAAGTTATTAACTTGATTTACTTTAATGTATTTACATTAATTTGTTTTAATTTGCTTGATGATGTCACTTCCAGCCATGACATCACTTTTAGTAGATCCTGGACAGGTTGTCCCTCTACAACGTGGGTCCCATGCTAGAAGGTTTGAGATCCTACAAGAAATTGTTAGAAGCACCCTTGAGAGAGTGACCAAAATGGCAAAAACTCATAGTTTTTAGGAATAATCCTATCATGTTACATATTATTGGATGCGTAATTTACAGTAGAATGAAATGGAACAAACCACTTTGAAATATATATATATATTCTATTAAAATGTGTGGCCAAAAACAAATGGAGGCAGAGCAATGGCACATAACCACTCCTACCACCCAGGTTGTTGCCCCGCTCACTTCATGGAGGTGATGTGCTGGCCTCCCATATCGGGTGACGTGAACCCTAGTGACACCCCTGCAACTACTGATTTCAAATATCTAGAAAAAAAACATTGCTTTCAAATCTGCTGAATGTATAGATTGGTGCTGTGAACCTCAATAAATAATTTTAACGTATAAAGTTCTGCCCACTGTAGATCATTGTGACACGAAGCTTTCACTGGGCAGGGGTGAAGAGATTGGCATCCCAATCCTTTTCCCAGAAGTGGTGCCAGGTGCAGTGGTGGAAAAATGGATGTTTTTACATCAGTACTGCTGGGACTCTTAAATGGGCTGTGGGTGGCGCAAGTTGTTAAGAAATTGTGTCTTTTAACCAGCAGGCCAGTGTTTGAGACCCAGGTCCCCACAGGACAGGGTGAGCTCTGGTCCTTAGCCCAGCTATGTGACGCAGCTGGAACTAATCATATCTGCTCTGCCTTTCCAATGGACTATTTCAGTGGCTTGGAGAGGGGGGATTTTCTGCTTGGGTAACAGCCTGTCCTCCATATCTATCTACCCAGGCCTTCGTGCTTCGCATGCAGTGTCGAGCACGATACCATAGTCTTTCAAGACTGATGAATGCCGTTTTTTGTGCTGGGATTCTTAGAGAATAACTTGGAGAACAACTTAGAGAACAACTGTAAGCCCCACAATAGGGCTTCTCAAATCTGCTCCAGCTATTTTGCTGGTTTGCTGCGAAACCTGAAATGGAAGATAGGTTATATTGGATCAAGGCTCTGCCAGTCACACATCCTCCCTGCCTTCTGTCCTTAATTGTCTTTAAAGACCTTTGAAACATCACCAAAGAGGGAACCAGATAAGCTTTCTGGGGAAAGGAGTTGCATATGTTGTGCACCACCACATAAAAGGCTTTCTTGTCTGTCCGTGCCAACTTCATCAAACAGAAAGCATAAAGGGGCATAAAAGGACCTCTCTAGATGAGTGCAGAGGATAAGGAGTCTCATGTGTGCAGATGGGGGTGGGAGGAGTCCTGTAAGTACCTATACCCAAAAGCATTTCAGAGGTTTGATGGTAATAATCAGCATCTTGAATGCATTGCTGTACCCTGCCCTTCAACTGACCACAGTTCCCAGACCAACTAACAAAACATAATAAAACTGAAAAACAAAAAAAGAAACAATGAAACAATTCAAGACAGAGACCAAGGTTGCAATCTTAACCACACTTTCCTAGAAATAAGTACTATTGAACACAATAGGACAAAGGCTACAATCCAGAGTTAATACAGGACCATTTACATGGATGCAGTTATGGTGCCACCTATGGGAAATGCATAAAGCAATCCAGAGCAAGTGCCTCTTACGTCTTCCTGTAGTTACTCTGGATTGTAGGCTTAAAAGACTTGAGAAATTAAAAACCTTTTATGACTGCAATATCAGATTTTGTTTTAAAAAATATTCTTCTTATAAACTTATGACAATTAAAACAAAATGATCATGAGATTTGTAAGACACTTGTTTTAGCAGAGCCAGTTCACAAACTATGGGGCTTGGATTTCTCTGACTTGGATAAGACATGGATATCTTACCTTGTACAACCCTGGGGGTATCAGGAAAGTGAAAGTCTTCATTTTTTCTCACCTTTCTCATATATTGAAAGAAAAAAAGTCATCCATGTACATATCTCCAGCTACCTTAAAGTCATTGTGACTGTATAGATTAGTGATTTTCAACCTTTTTTATCTCATGGTACACTTAACAAGGCACAGAAACTGTCAAGGCACACCATCAGTTGTTTTTACCATTGACAAGGCACACCAGAGTATTCAAATCCCCCAATTTTCCAATTAATGAATGCCAATCTCCAAATTCTTGTGGCACACCTGAGGACTATCCATGGCACACCAGTGTGCCAGGGCACACAGGTTGAAAATCACTGGTATAGATGAAACTTCCAGAGACAACAGTGTAGCACTGCAGGAAAAAACACAAGAAAAATTCTTGTGGCACTTTGAAATTAATGCACTTTTAAAGCATAAGGTTTTGCAGATATGAGTCCATTTCAAGATATATATGGATATAGAGCTTATGGTTATAATGCAGTGTTTCTCAGACTGTGAATTGGGACCCACTAGATGGGCTGTGGATAGCCAATTTCAGGTAGGTCACCATTCATTTCAATATTTTATTTTTAACATATTGAATAAAATATTCAATATTTTATTTTACATACAAGTATGTATGTAACTGAATTTGGGGAAATATTACTGATCTGTACTTTTAACAGGATTATATATTTAACATGTTTATATATACGTACCATATATTTGTATCTCCGAATATATATTTGGATACTTATACATGGCATGTTGTATTTGTATACAAATATATTTTTTGGTACCTCCTCTTCAATGTTCTTACAAGGTACTCTCTTTCCCTCCATATTTCCCTTCCTTCTCTGTCCCCTTTTTCCAACCCTGGGAGTGAAAGGAGAAAGAGGGGCAATAGGAGCAAACAGACAGAGATGGGAATCTCCATCAATCTGTTGCTTAATGTTAGCCTCATGGATGGGCCAACCTTGCTAGATATATACGAGAACTATATAATGTGCTAGATATATATACGAGTAAAAAGTAAGATTTGCTACCATCTTCTGGCAGTGATATGTAATTACTTCAGTAATCAAGTTAATTTGTGTTTACACAAACGTGACAGATTTAGAAGATACTTTAGCATCTCAACCAGCACCTTGTCTACTTTGTTACCCAATGTGGAGCCTAGGACCACAGTGTCAGCAGCTAGATAAATACAGAAAATCAAAACACATTCCTGAGTCTCAATTTTTTAAAAACAGTAAAACCTTGGGTTGAGAGTGCTTTGCAAGACAAGCAAATGTGTCTAATAAATTTTGACTTGCATACAAGCAATATCTTGATAAACAAGCAGAAAATAGTTCTGGGCAGGATACGGCCAGTTTTGGCGCTCTGCCAGGACCTGTTCAGCCTCTCCTGAGAGACGAGCCTATGCATGTCTACTTTGAGGTACACATATTACAGTCAATGGGGATCACTCCTATGTAAGGGGGCAATGGAAAGGAGTGAGAGACCTAGCTATGCATGTCTACTCTAAAGTTAGTCCTATTATAATCAGTACAGCTCACTCCTGTGTAAGGGGGGCACATTGCAGCCTGAGAGATCTGAGAGTCTAAATGCAACTTAATTTGCTTTATTTTTCTTTATATTTAGTATTTTATTATTTTGTATTATATTACAGTATTGTAATAATTTTTGTATGAATATTTTTGGGTTGGGGAATGAATTGTCTGAGTTTCCATTATTCCTTATGGAAAAATTCACTTTGATATACAAGCGTTTGGATTACAAGCATATTTCCAGAAAGAATTGTGCTCATAAACCAAGGCACCACTGTACAGAAAATCATTGCAGAAAATTAGACTGCAATTTGCAAAAACTGAGTCATGTTTAGACTCACAGTAGAATGGAACATGTTTCATGTGTACCGCTATGTACTTTTGCAGCAGCTGTAATTCCACAGCTGTGTCCTTGATAGACTCCGACACAGTAAGCAGATCCACAAGCCAAAGAGCTATTGTAACTGGCCAATGTCCTCTCAGATTTAACAGTGTTTAGAAGTGTTATATATCATTCCTTGGCCCAGCACATAAGGCCTGTAGTAGCCACAGTCTCCAGGCACCTAGCATCCCATGAGGAAGGCAAATCTGGATGAGACTGAAAAAAATGTAAGACCAATAAATTTTGGAGCCCCTCTTTGGCTCCCGGGCGCAGGTACAAATTATACCCCATATTCCTTCTCATGGTCCCTGGATATGCAATCCTGACCCCTTCACACACAAAAAATACAATTAAATTTGTATTCAAGATTTATTAGATGTATTATTTATAGATTTGTGGTTTGCTGCTTTTGTTGCTTGTTCATTCTCCACCCAGTCTAGTAATGTATGGGGGAGCATGCTGGAAGTGAACATAGGGTCAAGAAAAACATAAGACATGACAAATTAAAAGCTAAAAACACTCATATGGATTTCATGCGATTTAGGCTGCAATCCTAAAGACACTTTCCTGGGAGTCAGACCCATTGATCACATGCAGGGCTTACTTTTGAGGAGACATGGTTAGGTTTGCACCCTTAAGTTAAACACTATGAGCACAATCCTTTTACTCAAAAGTAAGCCCCATTGTGTTCAGTGGGTGTTACTTCCAGAAAAGTGACTTTAGGATTGCAGCCGTAATTACTTAATTTTAAAATATATTAACATTTATTACAGGGAAGGACAGCTTCTGGATGGGAGACTGCAAGCTGATAAGCTTCATGAATCATTAGAGTCAGAAGGTGTTGCCGTTTACAGCTTGGCTTACCTGAAAACTACTACTGGAAGCTTGAAGGCATCCCCAGTTACCAGATGTGATTGATGACCATGATGTGAAGGACCACCTGGAAAGAGATCCCACCTGCCCGTAGAACAACGTAGACTAGTCTGCACTTCCGGAATAAACAGGCTACACTTACCAGCTATTGGACCTCGGAAAGAATTTCCTGGCAGTTGTAACTGCCATATGCTAAATAAAAAGTATTACATACAATTTATCCATTATAAGAAAGTTCTATGCTGCCTGTATGGAAAAGGAAGATATTTATCGTACGTTCTTTTCCAGGAAATGAGGCTAAAAAATGGACATGTCCTGGAAAAAGAGAACATCTGGTAAACATGAGTGGACTACCTGTGGTCCTTGGACAGACTGGGCTGTGGTCCCAACAGACTGGGAACCAGTGTTTTAATTAATGCCCTAAGTTCATTCCAAAAGGATGGGCTGTGAAGAGAACGTTCTACAGATTAATATTTACTGTGACTTCCTTGTTTTCGATAGGAAATGGCCTACATTTCAGGCTTGTCTCTTAACTTAAGAGGGGGCATCTTCCTTCCTGGATTTCTCAATCTTGGCTAGTGACAATACAAAGACTCCAGATTTTCCAGTAAATCTCAGTAAGAACAGTGAAGCAGACAGCAAGGGAGACAGGACCTTTGTTAACTGTTAGGAGTTATGCCCATTCCACCCTCTGACCATATTCCTTTATAGTGATTATGAAAGAGAAGAGATATTAAATAACTCCAGATGTGCATGAAGGCTCTCAGCACGGAAGATGATTTGCCTTTTAAGGAATATTCCAGGCCTCCTCCTTGAATTTTTGTACAATAAATATGAAGCTGTCTTTACTGAGGTTGACCATTGAAAGAATGCCTCTTGTCCAAGTAGAGGGGGCAACCATGACCAATACATGATTATAATATGTGGCTCCCACACTAAATGAATTGCCCTGGGCTCACATTGAACCCAAACCCTTTTAGAGCTCAATCCTAACCATGTGTACTTAAAAGTAAGCCCCACTGTGTTCAGTGGGTCTTACTCCCAGGAAAGTGTCTTTAGGATTGCAGTCTAAGTGACAGGTCTCCAGAGAAGTGGAAGTCCTGATGCCTTTGGCTGCAATCCTAAAGACACTTTCCTGGGAGTAAGACCCACTGAACACAATGGAGCTTACTTTTGAGTAGACATGGTTAGGATTGTGCTCTTTGTCTCTCTGTATGGCTTTCAATGAAAAACAGGCTGCAAGTCTTTCCAGAAGAAATGGGGAGAATTGCAGAACCTTTTTCCCTTCCATCATTTCATGTTGCAAAATTACTTTTCCTTTGTTGTTTTCCTTCCCAGAGGAAAACTTGGGAATCATGTCTTTTTCCTCAGAGTAGAGCATGCTTCTGGAATGAATTATGTTTATCAATAAACATACCACTGTACCTTATTTTCTCAAATCTAATGCTCACCTTTCTCAGCTGAATTTAGAGCACAATCCTAACCATGTCTACTCAAAAGTAAGCCCCATTGTTTTCAGTGGGTCTTGCTCTCTGAAAAGTGTCTTTAGGATTGCAGCCTTAGGGCGCTATCCAGAGTAACTATGGGGAGTCCTTGCTCCAGCATAAGAACAATTTGCTCTGGATTGCAATACGAATTTCCATAGGTTTTCTCTAGGTGGTGCAATAACTACGGGTGCACATAATGTCTCTTATGTGCTCCTGCAGTTACTCTGGATTATAGGGTTAATCTCCAAAATCAGGATGCACATTCGGTTTGAGTAAATATGGTATTTTGATCATCAGGTAAAGTCAGTATAACAGTTTACTATATTGCAATAAAAATGTAACCAGTTCATTTTTAATGAAGTAGTACCATTAGGTAAAAAACCATAACATAGATCCATTGTTTTATTATTGTGATAGAAGTTGTATGACATAAAATTAAATTTTGCACCTGCTTTGCAGTTGAGCATTACAACTGCCATTCAACTTTTTTAAAAATCTAAAACCTTTTAAAATCAGGATGCACATTAAATTCAATGGTGCATTAGGTTCAAGTAAATATGGATATTTTCTTCTGTCTGCTATATCTCTCACAACCATTTTAGGGGAGAAGGAAGAGAGAATCTGTCCATGAAAGAAAATGGCTTTGAGTGGATAAACAAACAGGAAGAGCCTTGTACTTCTTTCCTTGACTATCAACTGTCAAGATTGCCTTTTTTCCCTCAGAAAGCACAAAAACACAACCTATAGGAAGCCACACCAAACTCCCTCCAGGGCCTTTTCATATCTGGCCTGGAACTGACTGTATGTAGGTTCTTCCCATTAGCACACCTTTCTGTTTTTCTGCCCTCCACCTGTTTCCTTTGACATTAATTGCTCTCCTTAAAAACCATTTATGCCCAACCAAACCTTTTTTCTTTTGGTTCTTCTTATAGGTGGCAGCAATGCTGGGGCTCTCTCAGCTAGCAGAATGAGCCCAATCCTATGAATGTCTACTCAGAAGTAAGTTCCATAGTAGTCAATGGGACTTCCTTCCAGGTAAGTGCAGATAGGACTGCAGCCTGAGAGCCCAAACCTTAGAAGTCAATGCTATTATGGCATGGTGACCATGTCTTTTTTCAGTCTTGTGTCCTAGTAAAAAATCCTCCTTTTCCTTGTGAGCAGGCAGCTTGTAGCCTTGTAATTATTAAATATAATAGTTTTAAATTTAATAAGAAGTAATACTGCACCACATGAAATCACTTTACGTGAGTGTTTCTGAACTTTTATTTGATCATGTCCTGCATTTTTCTTGAGTTTCCCATATTTTGGGCACTGTCTTCTCTTTTTGTGATGATATTTGGTCACCTTGCATTATAGTCAACAGGGTTAATCCCAGGAAAGTGTGGCTAGAATTGCAATGTTGGAACCCCATCCCATGAATATTTACTCAAAACTAATTCCTATTATAGTCAATGGTCTTACTCCTGGGAAAGCGTGGATTGGACCTGTGAGCCTAATCCTATGAGTGTCTACTTTAGAGTACAGTCCTAACCCTGTTTACTTGAAAGTAAGCCCCATTGTATTCAATGGGTCTTATTCCCAGGAAACTGTCTTTAGGATTGCAGCCTCAGAAGCATGTCCCATTCTACTCAGTGGGGCTTAAAGTGGATAGGATTGCAGCCTTGGAGCCAATCTTATGAATGTCTACTCAGAAGTAAATGCCATTCTAGTCAATGGCATTTCCTTACTTCCAGGGAAGCGTAGCTAGGATTGCAGCCTTGGAGCCAATCCTATGAGTGTCTACTCAGAAGTAAGTGCCATTCTAGTCAATGGCATTTCCTTACTTCCAGGGAAGCCTGGCTAGGATTGCAGCCTTGGAGCCCAATCCTGTGGGCGTCTACTCAGAAGTAAGTGCCATTGCAGTCAATGGGGCTTACTCCCAGGAAAGTGTGGCTGCCTCAGTGCTGCCCCCTTCCTTCCCCATGGAGGCCCTGGTGGGAGTGTTTGGCGGAGAGGAGCAGCCTATCCGCAGCCTGGGGTGCGGAGGAGGGTCTGAGCCTGCTGTGGTCCTGCCTCCTGCCTGGTGCCATCCGTGCCGCTGTGCAGTGGAAGCGATGCTGGCCTCGGTGCAAGGAAGGTCCGCCCCGTCGCTGTCCCCGTCCCTGTCCCCGCAGGCTGTCACTCCGCAGAAGCCCTGCTGCAGCCACGGCCAGGAGCGGGACTGCGCGGTGAGTCCTCGGAACCCCCTGCTGCGCTGCTCGGGAGGCGCTGCAGCACCTCTGGGGGGCACTCTTACCCGGGAGTAAGACCCATTACACTCTATGGGGCTTACTTCTGAGTAGACCAGGGTCACTGCAGCACCCCAAACTGGAGAGAGGGAAGGAGGGAGGAGAGAGAGGGATGTGCATTAGAATGAAATCCCAGGATTTACTCTTACTTGGGAGTAAGACCTATTGAGCTCTATGGGGCTTACTTCTGAGTAGACCCAACACCCCAGTACTGGAGGGAGGGAGAGGGATGTGCATTAGACTGCAATCCTAGGATTCTTACTTAGGACTAAGCCCCATTGAGCTCTATGGGGCTTACTTCTGAGTAGGCCTGGTGCAGGCTTTGGAGGGGATGGTGGGGAAGACGGCCTTGCCCTCTAGCTCTGCCCTTTCCATCCCTCCAAGGCCGCGCCCGCTCGCCATGCCGCAGGGCCTGCCAAGCCCGCAGCTCCTCCGCCTCCTCCTTGCTTGCTCATCCTGACGGTACTCGGTGGGCAGAGAGGAGAGGAGAAGCCCCTTCGCGTGGGCTTCCTGCAGTGCTGCAACCTGCAAGCCCACCTCCCCCAGAGCCCCAGCCGGTGCAGGTCTACTCAGAAGTAAGCCCATTATAGCCAATGGAGCTTACTCCCAAGAAAATGTGGATAGGATTGCATCCTTACAGCCGAATCCTAGAAGTAAGATCCACGATCGTCAATGGGGTTTACTCCCATGAAAGTGGGTAGGATTGAAGGCTTAGATCCCAATCCTAGGAGTGTCTACTCAGAAGTAAGCCCTATGATCATGAGTGGGGCTTACTCCCAGGAAAGTGTGGATAGGTTTTCAGCCTTCTAGCCCAACCCTAGGCGCTCCTACTCTGAAGTAAGGCTCATTTGAGTCAAGGGGGCTTACTCCCAGGCAAGTGTGGCTAGGATCGTGGCCCTGAAGCGGCCTCGCCTCCGCAGAGATGCATCTCTGGCCATTTGGCACCTATTTTTAAGCAGCGCCATCTGCTTCCCTTGGGGGACAGACGGGGAGGGATTTGCATGGGGGATGGCAGGGCAGGGGAGGGGGCGATCTGAGGCCTCCCTTCCCTCCGCAGGCAGCTCGAGGTGACCTTCTTGTGTCAGGCTTCAGAGCATGCTTTGAAGAGTCATTTGACTCCATGTGTGCTGTGCTGTGGAGGCCTATGTGCCACCTATGCATGGCCTACACCCAGCCCCTCCATGCAATGCAATGCAAGGTCGTCCAGTCCAAAGGAATGGGAGATCTGCATGCAGTACATGCAGTTTTGTTTTGTTTTTGGTAGGCTGCCCCATTTCCCCCTCCCCAGCTTCCTTCCGTCTTGCCCTCTAAGTGCCCTTATTGTCCTTGATGGAAGAAAGCAAATGGGTGGAGAAATAGGAAGCCTGGAGGTTTTGTGGCCTGTTTCAATTTGGAAATGTCTGGTGGAGAAGAAAGGGATGGGGGAAATACAAACTGGATTTTCCAATAAAATCAAATTGCCGTGTGTTAGTCCTGTTTATTTCAGTGGAATGGTTAAGCCATGTTGGTTCTGCACAAGACACAAAGATTTAAAAATCCATTGGTCTGTACACTAAATAGCTCCCATTTTGGGAATCATTTTCAAAAATCTTAAAGGGAGTATAGCCAAAGGAGTATAGTACAATTAAAACAAATCTTCAAAGGGTAAGGACCTTTTTAAGTTTAGCTGATTTAAGGTAAGGATCTTTGAAAACTGATTTCAGTGAGAGAGGTTTGAACACCTGCTTAAATTCTCCATTCAAATCAATGGGGTGCAAAAAGTGGTTGAAGCGTACCTAAGGTTCTCTGGTAACCAATATATTTTGGATTCTTTGTGATTTGCTTGGCATGTGCTTTCTGTGACCTCCCAACGATAACAGCAGGGTGCAGATTATATTTTGTTGCCTTAGGGCCTGGTCTCATTTGCAGAGCTGGTAGAACAGCCGAAGGTGATGTACAGTTTGCTTTGAAGTGGCACATTAATTATACCCATGTTATCCTTTTTGAATGTAGTAGAGTAAAAAAAGATAGTCATGCCTATGACTGCACATCTAGGTAGACACATCTGTAGGGAGACACATCCGTTGGCAGTCACAAGTACGATGTGTTCCAGTACACGGAAAACTGGCCCATGTCAATCCAGTCATAGATTTGCTTTACAAATTTTTTTTATTGAAGTTTGACTTCTGACTCCAAAGGTTGCATATTTAGATGTACTTCCTATTCAAAGCAAAGCAGTGAAGAGTAGATAGCAGTGGTCCAGGGGAGGACAGACATTTTTGCAAGAGAGCCACTTCTTTCTGGCACTGTCTTGGAGGCCAAGAAAAAAATTTACATTTTAGATCTGAATATATTTATACAGTTATAAATATAGAATATAGAAATACATTCGAGAGAACTTGTATGAATGAATTTTACAGAATTATAATATACATGAGAACTAGAATAAGGCATTTAGAACCACATGAGAACTAAAAACTGTTTGCCACACATCAAGGTCTATAAACTGTTAGGCTCCAACAATCTCTGTTGGGGCCAAAAACTCATTGGAGACAGGAGGCTCTTTGTGGGCTGAATTGGGGGCATGACATGTAAAAGAAAAGGTGCAGTTTGAATTGTATAAGTTTATGTGGGTATTGTTTGGCTCCCACTGTGAATGTGGGCTTCCATACATCCATTTCGGGAGAAAAATACTCTTGGAACCATCCATTCACATGCTGTATTTTACATGGGTTTTTCCAGACACTGATGATGATCCCTGTAGAACTGAGGCAGTAATTTTCCAGTTTTTTACTTGCAGACTTCTGTTCTTTCAAAGACATGTAGCAATAGTTCTAATTCTCTTACAGTGCCTGGGTTGTTCAGCTAGCACTAATGGATTGTGATAAGTGTGTGTGATTATAAACAACTGGCTAATTTGCCACTCATAACTCCCATTTTTGAGTTTTCATCTCTTGAGTGTGTAATCCTATGCATGTCTACTCAGCAGTAAGTCAAAGTCACGCAGGCTTGTCCAACAAGAGGCCCCGAGGGCCACATCTATGGACTTTCTAAGCCAAATGTGGCCCTCGAGCCTCATGTTGAGACTCATTTTTTTAAACCTATTAAAAATTTTGCAAAAGTTTTGCCTTCTGTCCTTCAAAATTTAGGCCTTTTGAAAAGCCAGTTCTGCAGAATGGTCATTGGCATATTTCTCCAATGTCATCTAAGACCAATTAAATTCAGTGGGACTTTCTTTCTAGTCAGTATTTTTATGATAGCTCTTTTTTTGTTGCACTGCCCAGGATTGCTCACATAGTTTGCTTATTGGAATGTAGAATCATCATTCAAGTAGCCTGTAATTTTATTGTTTTCCAGGGGAAACCTTTACCTTTCTCTTTATTGTTTTGGGAGGGGAGACATTTTCAATATGGAAGTCTGCCTGAATTTTTTAAAAATGGGATAAATAAAATATTTGATCATTTTTGTTCTTCCATCTAGCTTGCTTTTTTCCTCTATCAGGTGTGGTCATAACTTATAAACTTGCAATCACTAGTTATCTCAATTATGATTTCAATTGAATTCTTGCAAAATGGAGTTTCACAGTAAAAGTATAGTAAAAAGCAGAAAAGATTGACATACATAATGGAAGATGAAAATTTAGATGTGCTTTCCTCATTCTTTTGAATTTTGAAAATGGGATCCAGTGAGTGTAAGTTGTCAATATTACTATATATACGTAAGGTAAGGATAGCAAAAGTCAAAGGTTGACAGCATTGTAAATATGAGCTAGAAAGGGGTTAAATCATGGTTCTTCAAAGTTTTTGGTGAAAGGATCACGTCATATATTTGGCACAGTGTCAAGGGCCAGATAAAATATTTTAAATATAAACTTTAAATACATTAGAGATGGACTAATGAATAAATGGGCTTAAATTTTCAGGATTTCTGCAATCATCAGTTATAGCACAGAAATAAAACATTCATTTAATAAGAACCTAATTCTGTCTGTCTGTACAGTATTTATATACCGCTTTTCGACTAAAAAGTTCACAAAGCGGTTTACAAAGAAAATGAAAAAATTAACAGCTAAATTAAGAGCTAATGGGTCCCAGTCCCAAAAGGGCTCACAATCTAAAATGCAAAAAAGAGCACCAGCAGAAGCCACTTGAACAGAGATTGCTGGAGGTGTATAGGGCCAGTTACTCTCCCCCTGCTAAATAATTCTTCTAACACACAATCATAGCTCCAGTTATGTGTGTTCAACTGGGTCAGCGGCTTTTGTGGGGCCAGTGTCTGGCTGCAGGCCAGTGAAGCAGCTTGCCACAGGCTGCATCTGGCCCCTGTGTGGGAGTTTGGAGGCCCCTGGGTTAAATGATAATAGAGGAGTAAATAAGGGTGGTTAGGAATAGAGGTAGTTAAAATAAGGCTTTGAGGAAAATAGGGTGTTTGTGTGTTAGAAATAGTGGCTTCATGGGAGGTGGCTCTGGGCATAAAATATGATGGCAAGTGATACCTTGCACTAACAAAATGTACAGGTTACTTAACAGAAGTACTATAGATTATGTAAGAGGGAACCATTTTTGTTCATTTACTGAAGTGCACATACCAAGATGTATATCTCATCATTTGGCAAGCATCTAATTTGAAAACCTCTGACATGCAAATATTGGCTGAAAGAAATGTTTTACAAGTTTTTATTAACGTTTTTCTCTGTATACAAGGCTTGTCCCATTCTCAGAATCTATTTTAGGTAGTATTTGTGAGACTGTGCAGTCTTGGCTGACGATGTGTGGACTAAACGCAGAGATATTATGGAGATTTGCCTCCAGAGGAGGAAGCGAGAATAATTTTCAGGCTCCTGAATTCCATTGGTCTTTGGATGTTTTGAACACTATGTGTAGATCTCATGGGGGTCATAGTGACAGGAACTTTGTGGGCTGATGAGCTTAACTTGCATTGCCTTCTGCATCTGTTCATGGAATAAATAGAACAGAACAAGGAATGATTTGATGTACAACTCCTCTAGCTTAAAAGCTGGGGTGCAAACAGTTGCACAGCAAGGAGCTTTCTAGCAGGTATGCAATTTCTTGTTATGAAAGATTTTTTAGCAATGCTCAAACATTTCCTTGCTGTTGAAATAAGGAATGCTAAATTTTGCAAAGCAAAAAGTCTTTCTAATTTCATGACTCTGAGGCTTTTAATCTTAGGAAATCAAACTTTTAAAGAATTATTATTTGTGTAAAGTACAGGTCCCTGGTTTTTGGCTGAAGAGCCACTTCAAATATCTCGCAGAGTGTTGAGGACTTGGAAAAAATTAAATATAAAATTTCAAGAAGGAGATTAGAGATGAAAAATTAATGAGTAAATCGGCTCAATTTCCAGGATTTCTGTAAGCACCAACACAGCACAGAAATAAAGCATACAGTTAAATGGATCCCCTAAATGAATCCCCATTTCCCCCACACTACCATCACAGCTTCAGTTATTTGATCAACTGTATCAGAAACTCTTAGGGATCAGAGGCTCACTGTGGGCCACATCTGGCCATTGGCTGGGGTTTGGAGACACCTGGTGTAAAGAAACATGAGTTAGTTAAAGGAATGACATCCTGCTGAGGACACTCTTTCAAGTTTTGTCTAAGTTACTCTTTACATTTTGCTCTCTGATGTTTGTTTCCATCATTGGAAACATTGTACATTGGCAGGAAAGAATTTCTGATAAGTTACAGTATCCTTTTCAGTGTCAATAGATGTATTTAGACACTGCCATAAGAGTATGGTAAATTCACAAGGATTATTCACATTTTGCAACAACAAGCAGGGGTGTATCACCAAGAAAAAGATCCATACCCTACAATCCAGAGTAACTACGGGAAGACGTAAGTGGCACGTACTCTGGATTGCTCTGGATTTCTCATAGGTGGCACCGTAATTATGTCGGTGTAAAAGGTCTCATAGTTACTCTGGATTGTAGCCATAGTGAGTCCTTGTTTCTCTACTAAAATATCTGTGTGACTGTTGTGTTTTTTTATAATCGTTTTGTTACATTCCCCTGTTACATTGTTAGATGTGCAACTTTTCTAGGCTGTCTGAGAGGATCTATGCGTGAAACCCAGTATTTGTTTATTTCATTGGCTAAGCCGGTAAGCCAGTTGAGGGTATCAGAAATAGTTAATAAGACATGTTTTACATCACACCTAGGAGTGTTGGTGCTTTCTTGATGCTTTATAAATATTTATACATGTTCATATATATGTTTATGTATATACATGTTCGATTATGCATGTTTGTACAATGGGGGGAGAACATAATATTCATAAGAACATCTATAAGCATATGCATAAGAATATAATATTCATCCATTAAGGATTTTAAACTTGCAGGGACTGTTACTTTGAGTGGCAGCATGCCTAAAATGCTCTGATCAGCTCTTGCAAATGGAATTAAATTTTTTTCCTTGAAGCTTGGACACCATCAAGAGTTTGCAGAGGATATATTATGCTTTTGAAATGTGCCTATTTCAGGGACCTGACTCTGCATGGAGTTATGAGAGTCGCTTTAGAGACAGAATCAACCTTCAACTATTGTGTGGGTATTTTCTCTTTTGGGATTTGTTCTGTGGTTCTGTTTCCCTTGATCATGCAGTCCACCATTCAGAGAGTGAAGTTGTTTGGGAAAGATGTTTGGGAAGTTTCAGGGCGCAATCCTGAGTAACTATGGGGAGTCCTTGCTCCGGTGTAAGAACAATTTGCTCTGGATTGCAATATGAATTTCCCATAGGTTTTCACTAGGTGGTGCAGTAACTACGGGTGCATGTAAAGTCTCTTACGTGCTCCCGTAGTTACTCTGGATTGTAGGGTCAGTTAGGTCCTACCCCTGTGTGTGTGTTGGTCACCTTGTGGAGGTAGTCGGGTTTGCTTAGGAATATGTACAAATACATTTGCAGGTGAATTTCCTGTTGCATATTCAAGGAAGTGAATAGGCTGTAAACATGGTTTGGGGTGGGAAAAGGAACACTATCAGCGGTGTGGAAAAACATCCCACAGATGACAATATCCCCATTCTACAGCAAACTTCTTGCCCAAACTTCACTTTCCTAAATGATCATGTTAGTTGAAGACTGAAGTTTAGTGGTGGATAGGAGGCTGAAAACAAAATGAGTATCTGATGGTAGATGGGAGGCTGGAAGCAACATGGGGGTATTATGGAGAACATCAGTTTCTTCTGTGACTACTTTTTCTCACTTAACAAATCCACATAACTCATCGGTTGACAGTAACCCATTATGCTCTACTCTGGCATGTTTTGTATGTAATGCACTTTCCAGAAGAGAAAGACAGCTTATCTGTCGCATCCATCTCTGGTATTCAACAGCTTATTGAAATTAATGCTTCAGGCTGGAAGTAACTGTTAAATATTTATCTGACATCTATGCATTGGCACATTCATTTAAAAGCAAATCATGTTCTCATGTTTTCATCTGCAATCAGAATAAAAAACTTATTGATGCTCACTCAAAAAAAGATTAGGAATGCAGTACTTACTGATTTACAATGAAGTATCTCTGCTTGCTAGTAGGAGTTATCATGCTATCATCTATAGCAGTGAGGCTTAGATTGGTGGGTGGTGACTCACCATTGAAATTTAAGGGGAGTGACCCAGAAATAGGTGTCCTGATGGTGCCATAGTGATTGTGGTACTGTCAGTACCCCGAAATATTTTCATGTACTCGGGGGAAATATGTTCATATACCCAGGGGATACACAGGACAGTGTAGACTTTAGGTGGGTCTTGGAGGTTCAAGCCTCCTCCATGAATTTTCCTCTTTAGTGGGCTCCAATCCTGATGGTGTCACAGCAATTGCAGTGCCACGGGCGCTCAGAGGCATTTTGACGGGTCTAGGGCAGGACTTTGCAACCTTCTGGAGACTTGAAACCCCCTCCACAAGCCTCCTATCTTCTGATCCACAGTCTGCACTTTTGGTTTGCCATTAAGAGATTTGAGCTCAGAAACCAGAAGTGAGCTGCACAGCACCCTCAAGTATGATAAAATGCTTTGGAGAGCCTGTGACACAATTGAGATGTCATTTCTTTATAACCAGAGATGGAAGAAAATGCATAAGATTTTTACCGTATTGAATTGAATTAGTGGAACTACTATGGATCTTTTAGTTGATTAAATGGGTGAAGATGATATGTTGAGTGCTGACAATAAATTTTCTTGCACTATGTATAATTGAGATTATCTGCGAAGAACCAGCTATTGGAGAACTCTAATTTGGGCCTTGAAAATTTTGCGTCCCAGCTTGAAAAACCATACCAAAGTAATCTTACCTGAGCCGAACTCTTCAGGCCTTTCGGAAAAGGCCAAATCTAGATTTTCATTTTGGTAACTTCTGCTATTTTTCTACTGCTATGTTTGGTTGTGGCCCCATTGCTGTGAGTGAATCTTCATAAATTTTCTTATGTGGCTATTGCTCTTAGACTATAGATTTTGCCTTTTTAAGCCTGGTGTTGGAGCTTATTTTTATATTGTGTTTTTCCTTGTTTGGTGAATATTAAAACAATAATGTAATTGTCGAACAAAATAACAAATGTGAAAAAGAGAAACTGAGGAGGAAAATTTAATAAACATATTAATAGTGTATGCTTCTGAAAATGGCTTCCAAATATCTGAAAACTTATCTGTAATTGGTTATCTTCTGTAAGCCATAGATTTAAATATTTATAGTAAAAAGTCCTCAATCCATTGAAAAATAAAGGAGAGAGGATACTTGCTCTTCCCAACATTTCAGTATGAGCCCTTTAAGCTGTAGGAAGGACACAGTCGGTTTCTTTTGTCCAGATACCTTTCATAGAATAGGTAGATATAACGAATATAACATATTGAAACAATGATTTAAATATTTTGATTCAACTAAAAATCTCCATCCCAAATGGTTCCATCACTACACAAGACCATAACTGTGCCTAAGTGATGTTTCAGATTTGCCACAGTACAAATGTGACAAACTTGTGTAAGAAAATTTGTACCTCTGCACAATAAGGGACAAGTTGTACAATGTATTTTTTGAATGAATGATTTGGCATCCCCTATGGGAAGATTTAAGTGGGAGGAAGTATGTGAACTCTACACCGAGATAAGTGTTAACATAGTAGACACATCCTAGTTACATAATCAACCCTATATGCTACATGTATCTGGCAACTTGGTTTTATCATTGGAAGAACTGATATTTAGGTTCAAATGAAAACTGGAGCCACAGTATCTTTGATTTCATCTTTAATATGTCTTCTGGTGATACTTCTGAGTAAACATGAATATGATTGCACTGCTAATCATATTTTTAATAGTTATTATTTGTAATAGGTCCCACTATGATTAATGGGGCTTACTCCAGTATATGTACATATAGGATTACTGCATTAGGGCCCATTCCTACCCAGTTTTCCAGTGCAATGCAGCCACGCCAGTGGGGTATGCACTGTATCATATGGTGCTGTGGGGCAGTCACAGAGGCCTCCTAAAGGTTAAGGGGTGTTTGTTCCTTATATCAGTTCTACATTGCAGCTGTCATGTACCCTGAAAAGTTAGATAGGATTGGGCCCTATCAAAGTGCATAAAGCCTTTGATTTTAATGGTCTTAAGTCATGGAACACAATCCTAATCAAAAAATTACAATATATTATATTCACTAAGACTTAATCCTAGGAAAATGTGGATACGATTGCAGTCCTAGTTCCATTTTGGATTGCGGCTTTTGTTACCAATAGTGAGTAGTGCTAGGAAATCCTAAACCCGTTACCTTAAAATATTTTGTGTCTGACTTGTAGTTTATTGACAGATGGACATATGAAGTGCTAAATATACTGTGATGTCAAAGATTATTCACAACAACATTAATTCTAGCATCTCTTCTTTTGGCAGAAAATGGCTGTTCCCCCTGCTTATGCTGACTTAGGAAAATCTGCCCGAGACATCTTCACCAAGGGATATGGTAAATATTGCCAAGTGGAAAAGGATGCCTTCATTGGTTACCTGGGCCATTAACTTCTGGGATTTTACACACATATAATTGCAATTCCTGGGGGATGCTGTAGTGCACTGTCAGTAGACATAGATCAGACTATTCCTGCCCTTTGAATTGGCCTTCCGCAGAAGATACATTTGTTGCTGAGCAACACTGGGCTAAAACTGTAGTTAATATTCTTTCAGGTAAATCACAGCGAGAAATACAAAGAGTTGTCAGCTTTCCAACACCTTGAAAACCTGCTTTATAATAGGTTTAAAACATACATTGAGTTTGACCAGATAACAGGCACGAATGCAAACCATACAATAACCGAAAATTAGAATTTGAAGCCGATTTTTCAGAAACTTGGAGTGGAAAAATTCTGATTCGCAGCACATTGTTTTTTAACTAATACGCATAACCAGATACATAATAACAAATTAAATGCCAGGAGGATACATCTTTTGGGTTTTACCTGTCGCTTTTGATTTATTTTGAAATGGAATGATGATTTCAGAACAGTTAAAATTAAATACAGCTAAAATGGTGCAATAAACGTACTTGTTAATACATCTTTTGTTTTTGCCCAATTTCAAATGACAGTTTATGGCAAGCTGTTGCTATCGGGATAAACAGGGTAAAAAACCTCTGCAACCAGAGGCAGGTAAAAAATGTAGGGTGTGATATATCAAGATTCTAATATTGTATAGTAGAGGTGATGTTTTTGTTTGTCTCGGGTTGTTTTTTTTTGAATTTTGTTTTCAGTACATGACCTTTTGATTCTTCCAGGAAAACTGTGTGGAGAGATGAGTATAAGATGTATGCTGGATTGTGTTGCTATTTGTGCGACTGATGTAGGATTCGGTAGTTACAGAAGATGGACAATGGTATCTTAGCCTTGCCAACCAGTCTGTCACTGTTCACAAATAAGAGCTCTGTCATTCCTACAAGTCTATCCTATCCATCAACACGATCAAGCTTAGATTCTCCTTCCTAGGTAGGCTTCATTTTGAGAAGCCTCCCTACTCGGTACTGAGTAGCAACCTGTTTGGTATCATCTGGTGGAAGAGAGGGTGATGTGAACTGTTTTTCCTACTGTGAAATCCTTTCCTTCCTCTTCTGGCTGCTTTCTGGTCACAGAGTTTCAATTTAGACTCTTTGGTATAAATATTGGGATCTCCATTATCTTTTGCAAATACTGCTATAAAATACGTTTATTATGTTGATGCTATTGGATCGCCAGCAAATTGGTAGCTTTTGTGAATAAAGGGAGATAATCTGGTTCTCCCCTTTTTAAAAGACAGGAGATGTAATTCTTTCAAAACATCTTGGATGAAATAAAACTTTAGCCTTCCAAAAGAGACAGCAACAACTTATTTTTTTCAATTTATTTGGCTGGAAACCTAGATTAATATAAAGTTGTACGTAATCAGAATACAGTATTTGCTTCTGCTACACTTTTAGAGGTTTTCCTATATGTAATTTTCAATGCTTTTTTAGTAAAGATTAAAAAAACCTTATATTTTACACCTCAGTATTTACACAGCTCTGTCTTAATTTTTATTTTCTTAGGATTTGGCTTTGTAAAGTTGGATTTGAAAACAAAATCTGAAAATGGTCTGGTGAGTAGAGAAAAGAGCATCGGTTTTACACTGTTTATACAATATTGAGTCTTCTGAGCAGGCAAGCATAAATGTAAAATATGTTCTGAATAGAATGTGTAGAAACTTGATTATATTTGAGATTACCATACCTGGCTTGTCAGTATGTGTCAACTTTGCTCAAAACTCTCCCAGAAAGGTAATTGCTGCATTCTGCAAAAGCACATTATTGGCATTGGAGGGCCAAAGGGCTAAAGTCCTCCCAACTCCTGCTGTGGTTTCTGCTGGCATTAAGACCTTTGATTTTTTTTATTTTCTTTTTTCTAGGAGTTTTGTGGCAGCAAACAATATTTTACAACCTTGCTTTTAAAGATTATTCTCCTTTAAAATTCTCATAGGGGAAATATCATAAATTTAAAATTGCCATCCCTCCCCCAAAAAGCCATCAGTATTTCTCCTGAAAGTGTTCAACTGTCCCATGTTTGGATGGTCTTCAAAGCACTCTACATTTCTGCCTGTCTCAAAATAGCCACATGAATGTTTGGAGAGTACAAATACCAGTAGATTTCTTCATTTGTGAGGTCCTTGGGGCATACGCTCATCTACATTTGATTGTGTAACTATGTAAGGTATAGAGTATCTGACGGCATCATATAAATGTTTTTATTCTTAAGGAATTTACAAGCTCAGGTTCAGCAAATACGGAAACAAGCAAAGTTACTGGAAGTTTGGAAACCAAGTATAGATGGACAGAATATGGCTTGACCTTCACAGAGAAGTGGAACACTGACAATACACTAGGCACAGAAATAACTCTAGAAGATCAGGTGGGTAATGGATTGAAAGGTTGTAGCTTATTGAACCTCTTACTAGTCACCTTTTGAACTATAATTACAAATGGGTTTTTTTTCCTTTGCAGCTTGCACGTGGTCTGAAGCTGACCTTTGACTCCTCTTTCTCGCCTAACACTGGGTAAGGAATGATTAAGCTTGTATTACAGATTAATTTTTTGATCATTTTCGAAAAGGTGATTAATTTTTCATCCTTGGCCTTTATTAAAGTGATTGTTTTAACTAGTGTCTATTAAGTTCTTCCAACTGTGTGTATCAAACAAATTTTTAAGAGAAATGCTTTTGAAAAATCATATATGAGCTTTTTTGTGGTGGTTGCTGTAAAATTTCAAATATAAACATGTGGCTTTTATGGCAAAAGAGCAGTAATGGCTCTCTGCACAGTGTGGTTTAATTAGCACCAATCAATTATACAATTTGGTATTTTTCATCAAACTAGATTTCTAGTCTCAATTCTGTGAGCTGTAGGATTGGCTAGGGAAAAGGTTTTGTTCATGTGATTGCTTTCTGCATGTTATATGGGCCACAAGGATTAAGCAGCTAGGAGATTATAGGCAGTTAATATTTGTGGGCTTTTTATTCTGTCATCCTTTCTGAATACTCCTTATGGTAGACTTATTACCAGTAGCATAGCTGGGGTTGCAAAACACTATCCTAACCAATTTTCCAGCATTGCCATAGCTGTACCAGTGGGGCATGTGCTGCATCCTGTAGATGGGGGGGGGGGGGCAGTCAGAGATAGATTGTTCCTTTATCAATATCTGTTCCCTTATCTCAGACTTCCATTGTCTTTACCTGGAAAATTGGTTAGGACTGCACCCTACATTTTGCATAGTGTCTCACTGCAGTATGCAAGCAGCACCTCCCTTTCAGAGCTATTGCTGTGTCTCTCCCATTTTGTTCTAGCATTTGGAATGGTTCTGAGGAAAGGGGGGTGCTTGCATGCAGTGAGGCCCCTCCAGCTATGTTATTAAATATGATAAAATATCTACAAGTAGTCCATACCATTTCAAACAATTAGGCTATATTCATTTGGTATGCTATCTTCCTCTAATCTGAAATGTTGATGTCATCCTCAAATTCTGGCTGATTTTTACTCTTTTTGTTGATGTTTGTTGTTTGACAGTATAAATTGTTCCAGAACCTCTCCCACAGTTAACCAGCTTTCCATTAAAAATGTCACTTCTGGTTTCTCCATGAAACATAAAGTCATGTGTTTTGAGCTCTAGAGTTCAGACTGAGCTGAGCAGGGGCCATGGATATAAATCCACAGGTTCAGCTGAGCTAAGAGGGACCTGCTTCTCCAGGTGCCCAGAACCTCTGGGATTCCCCAGAGGTCCCCAGAAATTTGACCCCTGCTGCAGGGATGAGGGAAGGAGCCCTCCTCTGGAAAATGGAGAGGCGGGAGGGTGCTCTGGGAAGGGCTTTGGGGCTGCCTGGCAAGATTTGGTAATGGCCGTCTGGGCAGCTGCTGACTTCCATAGCTTGGCTGTGCAGCCACACGCAGCTCTAATCAGGAAGGGCGACCCAGGGGTGGATGGAGCATCCATAACCAGGTTGTGCACGGGCTGTGCACACCTCTGGGGAGAGTGAAAGTGGTGTGATATGGGATCCATAGATTTGGGGGCCACTCTCCACTAGCAATTATTACTTGGATTGAAATATGACAAGGCAAACAAGCTTTGCTTAAAAAAAACCCCAAGTGAACATGGCATCTGTCTTATAAGTAAAGAGCATTGGAGATATTCAGTAAAATTACTGAAATGAATAGATCATAGTTGTCCTTACTGTGATTTTAAAATGTCGACACATGCTTTTTTCTAGTGAGAATGTTTCAAGGTTTAGATTTTTTCAGAACACATACCAGTAATTACTGACTCCAAACAAGAAATGTTACGTCTTGGCAAGTAGTATGATATTAAGTCCTAGACTGATCTATTTTGGCAGTAAGTAAAAGGGCTTTCTATTTTATGCTAGAAATTTGAACAACATTCCTAGGACTGAGTTGCATATCACAAGATGTACGCTTTCCAATCCTGTATTTCCCTTGTATTGCTAACGGATGGGGCATTTTAAGGAGAAAATTGGCAGGTATTTAATCTTTGACCTGCCTTCAAAGTCCCCCCTGTTATCCCTCCCTTTATCAATTTTATTCCCCCATGTTAGGCTGTGGAATTGGGAAGTATTTTGTGTATTTATAGATGTATCCATCACCTTTCAATCAAAATGATCCCCAGTAGGTAATAAAAAAACAACCCAGGAGCCTATTAGTACTTGTATAGATGCCTCCACTCATCTTTCCAGTCTCTGAGCTGTGGGCAGCCTGATCCTAGCTCCCCAGTGCTGCAGGTACAGCGGTACTGAAATGGCTGTATTCTGTGGGTCCAGGGAAGCCTCAGGGTCAGGAGACGAATGTGAAGCCTCAGTCCCTGCAATGGTGCTACTTGAGTCTGAACTCTGTGTTGAGTTTCTGAGCCCAATATGGAGCATAGGACCCAATGGAGGCAGTCTCTACCAGTCCCTTCCCTTCCCAGGCCAGTCTCTCTTCCAGGTCTGCCTTCCCATGCCCTGGAACATGAGTGCTGCAGCAGTGGTGGGCATATGCCTCCAGCTGGTGCTGTTTATTTGAAGGGTGCTGCAAGCATGTTTATCCCACATTTTCTGTGCTACTAAGAGCCAGTAGTACAAGTGTACCACTGGCACTAAAACCCCCTTGCTTTTTCTCTCTAATTTGGTAGCTTGACTAATGGGGGAAAAGGCCTTGGAAAAGCAGTTGCAAGGGAGATTGCAACTGCTCTTCCAAGGCCTTTTCCCCCATTAGTCAAGCTAATGGTTAGGATTGTGCCCTTAGTAAACCAGTAGTTCATCTTAATTTTAACCCTGTGAAATATCTATATATGCTCACTCCTAAAAATATCTATGTATGCTCACTTCTAAATATTTCAGGAGTTAACAGTTGTTTGGTTGAACATATCCTCTAGCAATTGGAGGCAAGCGTTGAATTAATGATGTGGTTGTGTTGTCTTTCATTTAAATGGCATTGCAAAGGTGTTGCTTGATAAGGGCTGATAGGACGTGTAAGTAATTGTGATCTCTTAACTCTGAGGTTTCTCTTTACCCAGGCTTGAAACAGAATAATAGCAATAAGTGAGAGAGGGATGTGGCTGTTTTTGTTCAGTGTAGATTACTATACACGTAAACTCTCCAAGGTTAAGAGCACAATCCTAACCATGTCTATTCAGAAGCAAGCTCCATTGTGTTCAATGGGTCTTACTCTCAGGAAAGTGTGATTAGGATTTTAGCCTAAATATTATTTTGAAGCGTTTCCTATTAAAACAGTGATAGCAGTCTTTTATTATGTTTTCTTCACTAACCACTTTTCATTGGGTTTATTTGGACTGTACTTTTAACTTCCTGATCAACTCCATATATATGATTATGGATCTGACCTACTCATGTACTGAAACTCCTTTTGCTTCCTGATTGGCTAACTAAATGAGGAGTGGTTCATCCTGTAATACTGTATTTCATCCCCCATCTGTTAAACTTGCCAGGGTATGTATGCATCATAAGCATAAGGGGCAGAGGATAATGAGTGTAACTACCTCTGCATTCTGAATAAGGGTGAAGCATGGAGTGTAAGGAGTGCTCAGGATAGGGAATGGAGGGCTAGTTCTAGTTAGTTTTTAATAATGAGCAAGTTAACCAACAGCATTGACTATAATATGGGAAGCAGTCTGGTAAATGGGGAGTCCCATATATTTATGATATGCTAATAAAAACACCGTATTTACTCATATCAAGTGCTGTTGGATCTAATGTGCATCCATATTTTAAAAGGCTTGAGATAAACTGTTTGCTAGCAATTGTAATGCGCAGCAGCAAAACAGGTGCAAAATTTAATTTTACTACATATGAGTTCCATGAAAATAATATGACAATGTGTTTATGTTATGATTTTCACTCAGTTAGTTGCACTGCTTTATACAACAGTGGGTTCATGTTACATTTTTATTACAATGTAAACTGCTAAACTAAATACTGATGTGTATTTATAATCAAAATACCATATTTACTTGAATCTAATGCATATCCCAATTTTGGAGACAAGGCTTAAAAAGGTGCACATTAAGATTCAAGTAAATACGGTGACTGGTTCCTTTATTGTGAGAATGGAGCTTATTCCGCACCTTAGTTTTTGCTATAGGTTGGAGTTTCTTTGACATTTGAGGAACAAGCAAATCTCGTCCAAGGTTGTCAAAGAGGAGTTTTGTGTAAAATTGTGATTAACAGGAGCACTTTTTGGCATAAGATTTAAGCATTTTCAGGTGATCACTGGGCTACACAGCCCTCTAACATAGTCAGCAAGGTTGCAGAACAATGGGAGCAGAACAATGTCTGAATGCATGGGTTTTATAGACTTCAGTGTTTATTATTACTAATGTGGTATAGCAAGGCAAAATCCCATTGCTTGGGATGAGGGCTATCATTGCTTGGGATGCCCTGGAACATGAGTGCTGCAGCAGTGGTGGGCATATGTCTCCAGCTGGTGCTGTTTATTTGAAGGGTGCTGCAAGCATATTTATCCCACATTTTCTGTGCTACTAAGAGCCAGTAGTACAAGTGTACCACTGGCACTAAAACCCCCTTACTAGTTCTCTCTAATTTGGTAGCTTGACTAATGGGGGAAAAGGCCTTGGAAGAGCAGTTGCAAGTGAGATTGCAACTGCTCTTCCAAGGCCTTTTCCCCCATTAGTCAAGCTAATGGTTAGGATTGTGCCCTTAGTAATGACTGGAAAAACCCGGATTTGTCCGGATTTTTAGCCTCCTGTCCGGGTGTCCTACATTTTGGCTTCATTGTCCTACATTTTTTGGCTTCGTTTTGAAACTTTGCAATAGTGCATAGTACCCCATCATGCCATGTGTCATTGGATTCGTATTGAAGAGCAGAATCCAATGCAAAAATCAGTTTTGAGATATCTCCGTCCTATCAAACGTTATGGTCAAAAAACCAAAAAAACAAAAACATATACACTTTTTGGCATTTTTTTTAAAGCTGGTAGGAATTTTGGCCTGGGATTAGGAATTTTGGCCCTAGGGTTCAGGAATAATCTGGTCACCCTGGCTATCAAGGAAGTGCAGTTAGGTTGATAAACATGAAGAATAAGCATAGCTTTGAGGTTTGGGGGCAAACATGCAGGGATGCATCTGTCATCTCATTCTCATAATACTGCACAGCTGTAGAGGTCATGTTTTGCTTCCAACTTCTCAGCCTCCCATGAGAACATTCCAGTGGGAAAGTAGACAAGTTTCCAGTGTATGGAAGACACAAGGAAGAAGGCAGATAGGTCCCCAATTCTGCACCTCTTTTTCCACTGTAGCTCTTTATGACCCCAGAGCCTTTGTGTGAAGAAAAAAGTGGCAATGTCTTTTTTCTGGACTTGATGAACATTTTTTTAAAGATTAAATTTGCCTTTTTCCTTGCTTTAGAAAGAAGAGTGCTAAAGTCAAGTCTGGATACAAGCGGGAACATATCAACGTGGGTTGTGATATGGACTTCGACATTGCAGGACCTTCAATACGTGGTGCCTTTGTGTTTGGCTACGAAGGCTGGCTGGCTGGCTACCAAATGACTTTTGAGACAGCCAAATCCAGAATAACTCAGAGCAACTTTGCTGTTGGTTATAAGACTGATGAATTCCAGCTTCACACTAATGTGTAAGTATTGGTAGGGTTGTGTTGGAAAAGAGAAGGTTAACAAACTAGTGGAGTGGAAGGGGATATTTTCACACACATTCCTCATTTGAAAATGCACAGAATTATGTCAGTGGAGTCCTGTTATGTTAGGCCAAATATCCCACCAACTTGAGCTTTCCATTTCCACAATGACCAGTCAGATACATCTGGGAAGACACAAGGGCTATATAACCCACTTCTCCTATAACATCCCATCCAGTGATAATGAATAGGGACTACTGGTTCTGAATTTGGAGGTTATACCAATATGCAGTTTAGTGTACTTCAATATATGCCTCATTTTTGACTGCAGAAAAATTGTTATATCAATTTAGGCATAATTTATACCTCACTAGCAGAATTAACCTGTCATTGTGGGAGTAAAATTTTAAGAATATTTGTGGGCCCTGGGCATGCCTGTAGGCAATGGGCATGACAGCAGGCACCTGCAGCCACAGGTGGTATTATGGTTTAGTGGCAGGCTGCACTGGACACTAGAGGGCAGTGAGTGCCATGGGCATCACTGGGCAGCAGGCATCCTCAGGCAGTGGCCACCACTCTGCAGTGAACAGTGAGCACCAGCAGGTAGGGCATCCCTACCAAGCATCAGGTACTGGGCACTATTTGGCATTGGTGATCAACACCAATTGATCAATATCAATTGCTGGCTTTATGGCAATAAGAAACTTTCTGGGGGAAGAGCGTAATCGTGCCTCCCTTGCTGAGGCTGCTGGCAGTTCTGGCTGTCATGGCCAAGGCAAAGGCCCTTTCCTTTATGAGGAAGTTCGTAGTAACTTTTTTGACACCTGGATAAAAGCAAATTGATTTCATAGCAACTGACTGAACCTGTGACATACTTTAATTATAATTATATTTAAATATTTTTCATGATCAGGTCCTTTTTAAAAAAGTACTATTTAGATGGCTTTTTAAGTTTAGATAGGATTTGGAATGATGTATGCAAGGAGCATCTCTGATCTCAGTGAGGCAGTAGAAATCCCTGAACGTCTGGTCCTCAGCCAGTTCGAGCTCTTCCAATTATGATCAGTTTTCACATTTTAGGCCCTTCTCAAACTAGCACTACCCACTTGCTCATTGGTACGAGCTTATGGAAGTCTTGGTGTGTAGCTGCATATCTAATGCTGCAAGCAGGATCTCTGTAAGTGGGGCACAAGTTGGTTGCTGTGCCCAGGCCATTTCGCCATCTTTGCTGAGGGTACCCCTTCTTGGAGAACTGGAATTTGAACACCTTCTGTGGCAATCATATGTGTTCTGTAGGGACTGGTTTAAAAGGTGCTTGAAAACTCAGATGTCCAGACCATAGCAGCTGTCTGTTATGTGTTCACTGAAGGGATAATATTACACTATTTTGGAAGCTTAAAAGATTAATGCTGGTAGTTGGTTTATCTTTGCGATCAACTGAAAGAGTTTTAATGTATTATTCCACATATTTTATTCTAAATGTAGGAAAATTAATATAGTAAACAGAACCTCATATGCTGTTTGTCACAACTTTTATTTTATTCTTGATTGTTATTTGTTGGTGTCAATGGTATTGACTTTCCTATATTTTGGTGGTATGATTTTTGCACATTAGCATCTGTTCAGCTCTGAATGCAGGGTATCAGTATTCTGAGTGTTAGCTTAATTTCTTGCTTATTCAGCATTAAAAGCTTTAATGATAACATATGCTAGTTGTGGTGTGTGTGCTTCTTTTCTGGTGTTCCAGCACACATTTTAAAATTAAAATTAAATTAAAATTAAATTTATTTAAATTGTTATGTGATATCAGTCCTAGTTTTAGTATACTGTGTTTTTAAACATACTCAGGGTGCAAGCCTATATGTTTTCTATTAACTTGTATAGGATTGTACCGCAAATGTTTTTTTTATTTTTAAAATGAAAGCCACTCTAGATTCCTAAACACTATCTCCCGCTCCAAAAATGTATTCCATCCTTTCTTTTTTTCCCTTGCCTACGTCTGCACTGATCTTTTGTTATGGCTGTGGCTGTATGCTTTCTTTTCTTCAAGGGCTGTTCCCTTTCATTCCTCCTCATTCTTCAGAGGTCTTTTTCAGGGAAGCTTAAACTTCCTAACTTCTGGAGTGCTGTCCAGAAATTTTCAAATGACAAAGACAATAAGCTTTAATGATAACATATGCCAGTTGTGGTGTGTGTGCTTCTTTCTGGAGTTCCAGCACACATGATGTTCAGTGAAATTGGAAACCCATCTTAAGTTTTGGAGAGGGAATCCACAAAATGTGCAACAAAATAAGCAGTGTTTATGAAATAGTTGTGTATTGATGAAGTAAGGCAACAAGTGTTTGGGACACTGGTCACGTCAATATTTTTTAAGCCTCCATAAGTGTTCCTTTAAGTGCTAGAACAATGATTGTCTATTTATTTTTACAAGTTTACAGTTACATTGGGAAGAAGTTGTGTTGCTTGCTACAGGTGATATTACAGGCATTATCCAATAGAGATGACAGAGCATGGAAAAACCGACACTAATAACCTTTGCTGTGTTTCTTCTGATAGGAATGATGGCACTGAATTTGGAGGTTCTATTTATCAGAAGGTGAATGATAAATTGGAAACTGCTGTCAATCTTGCTTGGACAGCCGGAAATAGCAACACTCGCTTTGGAATAGCAGCCAAATATCAAATTGACCCAGATGCATCTTTCTCTGTGAGTACCATGTGGGCATGTGCATTTTATTTGAGATTGATTCTGACTGGAAATGCCTTTTTGAACTCGGCTATAGACTGAACTCTGCTTGAACTTCAAGATCACTCAGAACTTTCACTGAATAACTTTCAATTTCATTAAAGCATCACTAATCACCTCTTGCTTCACTTACTAATTGCCTTATAAAATTAAGTGCAAGGAAGGAAGCATTGAGAATGGAAGTAAAACCTTGTAGACAATATTCTCCTTAAGTACTAATTCTTAAAATACTATCTGTTAACATTTCACATTGATTTCCCTTTCCTTATTTTTTTAGTTAAGATTTTCTTTGATCTATATAATTGTTCCTTAATTCTTACTGAAATTTTGTATTGTACAAAGTAGTACAATATTGTATTGTAGTATTATACAAACCTGCCTCCAGAAGGAATTAAATTTGTTACATGAGGTGCCATTGTATATGTAATCTGTGCTGTGGATCCTTCTGCAGTTCCTCACTTGGACAGGAACCTAACCCTGCCTGCAAGCCTGGTACTTACCTAGGAGTAGATCCCAGTGACTATGATGGGACTTGCTCCCATGTATTCATACATAGGATTGGGCTGACAGCCCCACTGTGGAGAACATGGGGGCAGGTTGACAGAGCAGGGAACGAGTGCCTTTTAAACCTTGTTAATTTACTTGGTTGAAATCTATATATGTAAAATTGAAAAGGTCACTGACTGATTCACTGACTGACTCACTCACTCACTCATCAAAGGCCAGCCAAAACTGGTGGGCCTAGAAGTGTGAAATTTGGGAAGGGTGTTCCTTCTGTGGTGGAGGCACTCACTAAGAACTGGTTTTTGGAAATTCTCCCTATATAGTGGCGCCTCACGTAAAGAACGCCCCACGTAAAGTATGTTTCACGTAACAAACAAAAATTTATCCAGAATTCTGCTTCATGTAAAGAAAGTGCTTCATGTAAAGAAAACATTTGTTGGCAGTTGGGGCAGATGCACTGGCCGGCAGCCTGTTTAAAAAGCGTCAGGGCTGCCTAGCGCACCTGCCCATAGTGAAAGCAACACTTCTGCGCTGTCCTTCCTGTGGCCGGGTGTCTGCTGGGCAGAGGGAGAGAAGAGCAGTGGAGAAGAGGGAAGCAATTTAGGGCTAGCCAGAGGGGAGCAGGGGAGAGAGAGGCTCAGGATGGAGAGAAGGAGAAAGTGGGGAGACTCTTTGAAGGTGTCTTGGACTACAGCCTCCTAACCATGTCTACCCAGAAGTAAGCCCCATTGTGTTAAATGGGTCTCACTCCCAGGAAACTGTCTTTAGGACTGCAGCCTAAGTAGACTTCATAAGATCATGCACATTGAATGCATGTTTTGAATTCAATTCCAGTGTTTTGTCATCATTTTCACATCCAGTTAATATTTTTATATGAATATTTTTGGGGTTGTGGAACCAATCATCTGAGTTTCCATTATTACCTATGGGAAAATCTGCTTCACGTAAAGAAACTGCCTCCGGAACGAATTAATTCTGTTACATGAGGTGCCACTGTACTTAAGAATCCCTGACTGAGAATCCCTGATTCCACTCCAACCCCAGGACTTAGAAGCATTAAATTTGGGAAGGGTGTACCTTCTGTGACATGAACACCCACCAAGAACCAATGTTGAGAAATTTAACCCTTAAGGGGCTGAAAAGGGGTGCAATATGGTTTTTGTCCTATAAACATTGAAGACTGACCAGCATCCAGCCAGTTTGATGCCCGGTGCTCGATGCACTGGGAGGAAGGGTTCGCTTGGTGCCTGATGCATAGGGAGGGAAGGTTTGCTTGGCGGGATGTTGTGCATGGGGAGCTGTTGCACATGAATGGGATGTTGATGCCCTTTGGGGACAATGTGCCTCAATGGGGGGATGTTGCGCAAAGGGGGATGAAGCGCAATGGGGGGGATGGCTCATGAGGGGTGGGGGTATCTTACTCCCGCAATGCGGGTATGTTTTGCTAGTATGATAATATGATAACAGTTTTTAGCAACTGTTCTGGAATGTGTCACTACTTCAGGTTTGATTCATAAGGCTTTGCTTAAATGGAAAGGAACAAGTTTAATTTAGATTTTTCTCATGTCGCCAAACATGTTTGTGTATAGGATGATGGATTTACTGCTTTGATTAATAGTTGTGAATTCTTCCTATTCTGAGATGGTCTGTAAATATTACTGAAATGGCAAATGCAAGAACTTTGAAAAATGTTTTTGAGATGTACTGATTTTCTTTTGCAGGCTAAAGTGAATAATTCCAGTCTGATTGGTTTAGGATATACTCAGACTCTGAAGCCAGGTAAGTGAAGACTGAATTGTACTTGATTTAATTTAAATATAATTATTTCACCATACATTTGGTTTTAATAATTTTATTTATCCTACCTCTTTCACATCTTTGAAATGCTTAAGGCAAGTATAGGTTGGGCGTCAGTATCCACTGGAGATCTGTTCCTGGATTCCTTTTGGATCTCAAAAACCAGAGATAAACAAATCTGTGGGGTTTTTTTGCCCATTAAGTTCTAGAAAAAAGTAACCAGTTCTGTGGTAGCCTCTTGAGGGCTATCTGAAACCCACAAAGACTGGACTGTGCACATTTGCCCAGGGCCTTTGTGGGCTTCAGAATATCTCCTAGAGGCAAGAAAGCTTCTTCTTTGCAGAGAAACCATGTTGAGCCAGATCTGTGGATAATCTGTAGATGAGTAGGCTTGATGTGTACTAAACTATTTTTTTATAATTCCTATAATTAAAAAAGAAATATAGCCATATAGTTTTGTATAAGAAAATTTAGTTTTATTAGCTCGTGCAAATTATATAAATGTCTTACAGAATTGTAGGGGGGAATAAGGGCTCCATCCTATCTAACTTCCCAGCACCAGTGCACCCACAAGGCAGCCCTGAGGTAGGGAACTTGAGGAGGCCTTACTGACTGCCCCTCCAGTGCAGGATGCAGCATGTGCCCCTTTGGTACAGCTGCATCAACACTAGAAAACTGGATAGGATTAAGCCCTAATTTCACGAATACACAGGTTGAAGGATACCAATTTTTGCATGATCATGGTAATGAGGCAGGCAGTGACTCAACATGAATCAATTTCACTTTTCCCTGGGCTTAAAACAGCATTGTTTCAGCTTAGCGGCATAAGCTTCCCCTTAGAAAGCAATTCAGAAATGATATTAATGTATGGTATTGATATGATTATCGAATAGTGGAAAAGAGGAGTCTTGCTCCCAGCTGATACAGAAACTAAACTTAACCCTTTTTGAAGACTTACCTTAAGCAAGCTTTAAAGACTATTCTTAAACAAGCTTAATTGCAGCCATGTCCTCCCAGAAATATGTGAAAAGCAATTCTGAATTCAAACTACTTCTGTCCAGATTATGTAGTATGTCCTTTCGCTACATGTATGAATTCTTGTGTCTTATCTTTTATTGTACAGGTATCAAATTGACATTGTCAGCTTTGTTGGATGGGAAGAACGTCAATGCAGGTGGCCACAAACTAGGTCTAGGACTGGAATTCGAAGCATAAAAGATGGGATTGAACCATCGCTACTTCAGAAATACTTTACAGCATAGCTACCTTCCGAATTTAGTGTACTTTCAATGTTTTATGTCTGGGATGCAATTATTGCCGTGTGTCAGTCATGTTGAACTTGGTTAAAGATGGCTAAGCTTCAAAAGTGTGTGTTTTTGGAGAAGAATGAGAATACGTTCTCCAGTTCCAAGCTTTTTGGGAATGTTGCTTGTTGGAGCTGCATACTTTCCAACTATTCTATGAAGGTCTGATTCTGTCTCTACCTTAAGATAATGGCTACCGTAATACAAGGCAAGTATGAAATAGTGCTATGAGAAAGTCACTCCATCATAATATTCAGGAAGCACAATTTCCTGATGCTGAATAATTGAAATTCATGCTGTGATGGAATGGGCTGCTTAGGCAGAGGCATCATACACTGTTTTAAGTCTTACTTAGTTCTCCCTCATACACCTACAGCTCTCTTTTTACACCAACAGCTTGTCCTCAGAGTGCTTTAGAGTGTTCACTTTGTATAACTTTGGCGTGTAGAAAGTTTGATGTGACTCAGCCAATATTACTTAAAATTCACATCCTGTGTTGTGGTTCCTTTCCCTTGCACTAATTGTGGAAAAGCTTGTACAACAGAGCCATAAGCAGGGAAGAGTCTTTGTAATTGTAATCACCTAGTGGCACTGCATTAAACAAAATGGACTTTGTTTTACCACAATTTTTTTTTAGCAGTTTAATGGGTACATCTTCAGTCTTCCATTTTTTGTGTGGACCTAGACCCCCAAAATGCTGTACTGGACACCACTTAAAATGAAAAACCCAACTTGAATAAAACATTGAAACTTCTTTTGTGTTCTGTTGTTCTTAAATTTTTCTGAAGACTTTTAGTCAAATGGAAATATTTTAATAAAGTTTGCCAATATTTTTTGTAAACTTGATTGTACAATGTCTTCTGACAATTTTTTTCTATTTGCTCCTATTCAAAATGCACCCATGAGTGGTTTACATTTGCCCATCTAATGTTCTTGGAGAATGTTTGCATAATGGAATGTTTACATTCTACAAAACAGTTAAACTTCTCTTTAGGACCAATGCCATGATACTATAAATACACTTGGTTGGAGATTAATTCTGCATTCACTTGGTAACCTTAGGATTGCACTGTTCAGTATGTAGATCTGAGACAGATTGGTACTTTTTCATTGTTATCTGGCTATGTATTGCACTGCAGGAAATGCCTCTTAGTTATCTCCCTCCATTTGTAAGATTGTAGGGACTGCAGCCACCCTCATTCCCTCTCCTCCCCACAGATAAAACCATGTCTGTAATAGTGAGATGTTTCTAGTGTTGCATGTGTGGAATGCAGATATGCTGAAGGACTGCACAGTAAGGGCAAAGACTGCACAAAAATAAGTACCCCTGTTCACTATCTTTGAAATTATTATTGAAATTGTAAGCTGTTATGTTTTTCCTGTTGTAACTACAGTAAAGGAAACATTCTAAACGTAGTTTTTCCTCCGTTATACGTGCGGGCCCAATGTGAGGAAGTAGTACTATATTGAGGTATTGATAAATTTACAACAGAAAAATTCGCTCCATTTTGTAGGAAAAGGTGGTGCGTACATTTATGTACAGCTGGAGTATTTGTGTGCTCATGTGCCTGATGGACATGTATGTGTACTCTTCCTTTTGTGTGCAGTTGAAACAGAAGCAGCAATGAAAGTGAAAACACTTTTCCCCCCCTCCCTGAGCACGTTTCTATCAGCACTGGGAGATTTCTGTTGGCACTGATCAGCTTAGGCTGGCAGGTGTTTCAGATTTCTTTTCTAACATGATGTTATATCAGAAAAGCCTTGTCTCCCTGGTATTCTCCAAGACCATTTCCAGTAGTCACTTGGAGACTGATCCTGCAAGATGGGAACCCTAAAAGTCCATCTTCCAATTTTCTTTTGAAAATGTTGATTTCTTGGACCCAGTTGTGGAGTTATTTTCTGTATGGGATGCTGAGTATGCAGTGACTGTTTAATATATCTGTTGTCTTTTTCCTCGGAGGGACCCGAGGTAGCATATAACAAAGACTTTTCTGGTTGAGATGAAAGGGAAACTGGTAATCTGTCTCACCGTGGTGTTACTTTGTGTAAAAAGTGTCAAATTGGCAAGGGCAAAGTGTTATCTGTATTATATTGTAGGTAGTAGTAGAGATGTGGGTGACTGAAACTGTTGACTGGCTCCTGATAACAATGCAATGAGGCCCGCTGCTTATCCTGTAAGCCCAAGTTATTTTGGATTTCCACTCAAGAGGCTTCCACACAAAATACCTCCAATACTGCTGTGCATGCCAATCTAATGAATTAATGGAAATTAATTCAATTTTTCCCCCATCCAAATCTAGTGCTCAGTCACTTGCATGAGGATTGCACTTCCTCCCTTCACATGCAAGTGGATGCCCTTCACTTTTGCAACTGTAAAAGGAACAGCCTACATTCTCCATACAAAGACTAGGGTCTAGTGCTGTCCAACATTCCAGCACTGATGAACTGTGGCAATGAAGCAGGTGCTGCATCTGATGCTGCTCCAGTCCACTCAGAGGCTGTCTTACCTCAAGGCAAAAGCATTTGGAGCCCAATCCAAATAGTATGCACGTCTGCTCAGAAGACTCCTTGTAACAGGGTGACTAGATGTCCTCTTTTCCAGGAAGCAGCCACTTCTTTTTGTCTTGTGTCCTTAAAACATCTTGATCTCCTTTTCTTTGTGAGGAGGCAGCATGGAGACTTCTTGGAGTTCATAGACTGTATGTAATAAACCATATAAAATAGTGTTTAATCACATGTAAGGAAAGCTGCAATCCTAAAGACACTTTCCTGGGAGTAAATCCCATTGAACACAATGGGGCTTTCTTCTGCGTAGACATGGTTAGGATTGTGCTCTGAGTGTTTTAAGTTTTTATTCTAACATTTCCTACATTGTCTTTGGGTGTCCTACATTTTGGATGGGTCTCTTTCTTTTATGACCTTATGGTCACCCTGCATTGTAATCAATGGAATGTAGTGCACACGTCCAACCATGTCTACTCAAAAGTAAACCCCACTGTGTTCAATGGGACTTACTCCCAGGAAAGTGTCTGTAGGATTACAGCCTCACTCCCAGGTAAATCTGGATAAGTTTCCTTGTTTCCTTTTCTTGGGGCAGGGAAGGTGGGATGGATTTAAGTTCTCATACTGCAGTTCTACTCGGAAGTAATGCCCATTGCATTTAATGGGGTGTTACACCTGGGAAAGTAAGTTCAAGGTAATGAGAGTGAGCATGATAACGCTCCTTGCCTTTGCTGCAGATCACCCCAGGGGTTCTTTATAGAATCCTCGGAAAGATATAAATAGCTCCTAACCCAGGTTTAATAAGCAGAGTATTAACGTTCTAACCCCGCCCACAAGTTTCATGAACGTTCTGACTCCGCCCACTAGCTGAACGTTCTGGCCCCGCCCACGCTAGCCCCGCCACCAGCTTCCATGAACGTTCTGACTCCGCCCACTAGCTGACTCCGCCCACAAGCATCCACGAACGTTCTGTCTCCGCCCTCTGGAGCCCTTCATGGGTGCGGCTAAAGAAGCGGTGGTGACGTCAACGCGTCCTTTTCCTGCGGAACGTAGTTGCTTAGCAGCGCGTGGAGGGCGGCGGTGAGAGGAGGCTGCGCCCTGCCGGCCTGAGAGGGAAGATGGCCGCCGCCGGGGGAGGCCGGGCAGGAGGAGCGGCGGTGGCGGGACCGTCCTCGGGCTGGAGGTGGCTCCTCCTGTTGCTGGTGGCTCTGCCCGCCTGGGGGGCCCAAGACGACAACGGTGAGCACTGAGGGGGGAGGGAGCGCCACCTCTGGCCGGGGGGGCTTCGACTGAGGGGCCTGAGGGCGAGCTCACTGCTTGGGGTGGCTGCCTCTGCTCTGCCACCCCCAGGCCCTGCTGGCTGAGCCCTCCCAGGATGCCCAGAACAGTCCTTTCCCAGACCCTGACTCACCCTCTCTCCTCTTTTTCCACCTTTTTGAGCCCTGTGTCCTGAAAAAGTTATATTTGTATATAAATTATATATGTTAAAAATTATATATACAGTAATAGACTTCTTCTGATTAATAAATCATGTCTATAATTACATTCTGCATTAATAGCCTTGTGAATAAATTATATATTTCACTAAGGGCTTTCATGTAATTAATAATTAATATTATTATTTATAATTAATATTAACTAATAATTAATATTATTAGTATTAATTAATATTATATTATATATAATATTATAGTAATTAATAATCTAATTATATATTACATTAATAGCTTTTTTTGTAAATAATGAATTATGTGTATTAGGGTGCAATCCTGTCTACTCAGAAGTAAGTCCCATTGTGTTCTGCAGGATTTACTATCAGGAAAGTGTGTATAGAATTGCAGCCTTAGTTTTAAATGTAATGACAAAACTTAGCGTTTAAACTAATCTCATGGAAGGAGTAGAAATTAGTGTTTTAGCTTTTTTATTTTGGCATGTCCTCCATTTTTTGGTGGTGTCCTACATTATGGGGGGAACCATATCCTCGTTGGCATCTGGTCACCCTGCCAGGACTGGTTGTCTTATTTAGCCTTCAGTCCCAGAAAAGAACTTCAGGGTCCTCCTCCCATCTGTCAGGGGATAGCACAGAGCATTAATTAATATGTTCTATGCAATTCATAAATTAATAACTTCAATGATTCCCTAAAAATGTTGCTTCAGTGTATTATGTAATTTAATTGTATTGATGTTCACCCTGTAGTTTATATTTTTCATATATGCCTAATAAAGGTTTACTGTATTGTATTGTACTTCAATTATATGTAATAAGTTTTAAATTGTAATACAATCTACTACATTCTATACAATTTATTGATTATAAGAAGGGTGTGTGCTGCCTTCTCAGGGAAAAGGAGGGCATTGGAGTTCTTTTTCAAGGCACAAGGCTGAAAAAGAGATCCCATCCTGGGAAAAGAGGATGCCTGGTCACCAATCCCCCCCCCCCCATATCTCCCATGTTGTTTGAATCACTAAGTTGGGATGTTCCCATAATGCTCCCCTGACTTTGAGCCCCTTTTCCTGTCAGTATACAGACAGAGAACCTTTTAGAGCTGGGGAGTGGTTTCCTTGTATTGAGAGGCCTTCTATGCTCATAAGTCAGAGGAGGAAGTGAAGGTGACAAAAGGCAGCTTGATTTGTTCACCTTTAATGTGTTTTTTATGTGTTTGTTTTGGCGGAGATATTGGCATTTATGGTTGTATGGCACAGAGAGTTTCAGTGGGTGTGGCTTTTCATATGACAGTACATTTCCATTGTGCACCTGCTGAATTTCTGCCTATCTGGGGTGTAAATGTAAGCCTACTTTCAATTTTTGAAGCTGAATTTTTAGTTTTTCTCAGCAATCCTGAAATAGAAGAACTGTGTTTCCTACTGGTATACACCAACTGATTTTTATTTCATTTTCAGAATCTGGTAGAATACAGTTGTACTCTTCAGCACTGAACTGTGAATGGTTTTGTGGATTTCCCCCCTTCCATTTATAGTACTTTAACAGTTTCATTCAAGACACAGAGTGCTAGAATGAATGTTGTAGAAGGTATTGCTCTATTTCAAAATACAGTATATACATCTAGGGGGTCACAGAGTCCAAAAGACAGATATTAGGATGCCTTCTTTGGGTAATAGAGCTCCTTTTCACTCTGCCTGAGACACTTGTGTAGCCGAGGGGGAGTCATATGGATGCTGTGACTCTAGGCTTCGGTGGTGCCACTGTGATGACCTTTCCTCCTTCTCTTGCAACCATGCTGCTTGGAAAATGACAACTGCTTTAGCCATCTTTACTCTGAGTGGCCATACAACTCTTCTGAGAATGATTGCAGGTGTTTTCCCTGCAGTCATTTTCAGCACGGTCACTCGGAGTCAGCCTTGCCTCTTCTTTCAAACCTGCTGGTCTGGCTCTGAGCATTCTGCAAAAATTTTGGTGACATCACTGAAGCTTGTCTGTTCAAGCGATTTGGTATTACACTGTGATTAGTTATATATGGTGTGAACGTAAGCAATTCACAAAATTTATATGGAAAAGAAACAATGGCCCTTTTGCAATCTGGTCAATTTAAACTCCAATTTAAAAGATGTACAACTCCAATTTAAAAAATGTCCAACTCCAATTTAAAAGATGGATTAAAACTCCAATTTAAAAGATGTAATAATGTTTTTTACAGGGTTTCAACATTTTTCATAAAATTACTAACAAGGTAGTTAACAAGTTTTTCTTAGGAGAATAAGTTACAGGAAGAACAAGTCTCAGCTACTGTTCAAATGAAAGTGTAGGTGCAGCAAAAAAGTTTGCAAGCCAGGTAAAGGTAGGCAGGCCCCCATATCTGCAGATCTCATAACCCTGGATACTCTCCTCCCACATTAATATTGTTTAAAAATGTGTTTACAAGTTTTTATCTTGTTTTAACAGGTCACTGTAAACATTTAAGGGTACAGTGTCATGAAATCAGGCTGCCAGGAGCCTGAATCTTCTATATATATATAAAATTGAAAGGTCACTAATTGTGTGGTCAAAGCCCTGCCAAAACAGCATGAAATTTGGGGAGGGTGTTCCTTCTGTGATTGAGGCACCCACTTAGAACTGATTGTGGAAATTCAAACCGGAATGGGGTGAAAAGGAGTACAATGTGTTTTCCTCCCTATACTTTACATTGATGAATCAGTGACTGATCGTTTCCCAGCCCCAACCCCTGAATCTATAAGCATGAAATTTGGGAGAAATGTTCCTTCTGTGATGTGACCACCCACTAATACCGCATCTATCGATCGATCAATTGATCGCTTTTCAACTAAAAAGTTCACAAAGCGGTTTACAAAGAAAATGGAAAAATAATAATAGCTAACTAATAGCTAATGGGTCCCTGTCCCAAAAGGGCTCACAATCTAAAATGCAAAAAATAACACCAGCAGAAGCCACTTGAACAGACATTGCTGGGATGTGTGGGGCCAGTTATTCTCCCCCTGCTAAATAAAAGAGGAAGACCCACTTGAAAGAGTGCCTCTTACTCAGTTAGCTGGGGTCTATACTTGAGGATAAGCCGAGGCACCTAATTTTACCACAAAAAACTGGGAAAACTTATTGACTCAAGTATAAGCCTAGGATGGGAAATGCAGCTGGTACTGGTCCTTTTCCTTGAAGCCTTCTTGGAACCCATAGGCTGCAATCCTAAGCACACGTTCCTGGGAGTAAGCCTCATTGAACTTAGTGGGGCTTCCTTCAGGGTAGACATGCATAGGACACGGTGACCAGATGCCGAACCCCAAATTCCTGAACCCCAAGGCCAAAATTCCTACCTGCTTAAAAAATTGCCAAAAAATGTTTTTTTTATAGTTTTTGTTTTTGGGTTTTTTGGCCATAACTTTTGATAGCAAGAAGATTATCTCAAAACTGATTTTTGCATTGGATTCTGCTCTTCAATACGAAGCCAACGGTATATGACATGATGGGGTTTGATCCCGCCACTTTTCAGTTCACTCGAGTATAAGCCAAGGGGGCTTTTTGGGCCCATTTTTTGGGCCCAAAAAGCTCAGCTTATACTCGAGTATATACGGTAACTGATTTTGAGAAATTTAACCCTTAAGGTGTGAAAAGGGGTGCAACATGTTTTTGTCCCTATATTGGATCAATATGACTGATGGATCAACATCCAGGCCCAAGCCCCAGTCCTAGAAGCATGAAATTTGGAGAACATATTCTTTCTGTGATGTTAGGACCAATTAAGAACTGATTTGTGCCTGGTGGTGCAAGGTAGGATGATGGGGCACAGGCAAGTGGTTGTACATGGGGAGATGGTGCACAGGGAGTGTGTAATTTACCCATAATGGTGGAGAAATTTTGTTAGTACTTAATTAAACTAGCTCCAACCCCAATAGAAATTAACCATCTCATGGATAGTTTGAGTGAAACTGCAGCATATAGTTTACTTTGGTAAACTTGTTTTGCCACTCATCTTAATTGGGAAGACATGCATAAAATATGTGAATCAAAAACTTAAACCAAATTGCCAAATGAAATTATTTCAAAAAGGAAAAGGGCTGCCTGTATTGTTTTTAATTTTTGTGGCGTCTTCTTTATGGCGTCTTCCTGGTGTCAGGTCTGTAGCTTATTACTTAAACAACTAGATGTTCTTCCTTGTCATTCAATTTGTTTACATATTATGTTAGTTTCCAGAAAACCTGTTTGCACTTGTAAAGCCCTCACTTTTAGTTTGTTCTTCTTGAATACCACATCTGAACATGATTTCTTGACCAAAATATATTAAATATATGAAATTTTGTAATAATTGTGAGATGGTCATCCTTGTTGAAAGTGTTAATTTTTTCCCTACTAAATGAAACATCTCTGGAAAAGTTTATATCTTGTCACATAGACCTGCTTTAGGAACTAGAAAATTCTTCTGCATACAGTGTCTTGGATTTCTGTGTTATATTTTAAAAATCTGCTAAATATAGGAAAAATGTAAACAAGGAATAGCCTATTTGACTGTTATTCTCCTTTACCATGACATCTTGAATAGTTTGGTTGACTGTAACATCTAATATTATTTCCATAGCAGTTGGAAGCAAGTGAGTGTTAATTTGTTCACAGTTCTGAAATATTTTGAAATGCAAAATCTAATCCTAGCATGACCTTTTTCCTGTCATAATTATATTAAATACATAATTATATCACATATATAAAAAACTAAGTACAGTGTACTTAGTTTTATTTTTGTCTTATTTATTTTTTACTACGTCAAATGCCATGTTGTCTAGTCTTTATTTCAGATGCAGTTTTGTATTGATCTCTTAAATACAGTATACAGGTATTTGATTTCAGTAAGACAGAATTAACAGCCTAAGGCTGCAATAGTAAAGACACTTTCCTGGGCAGAAGACCCATTGAACACAGTAGGGTTTACTTTTGAGTAGACATGTTTATGATTGTGCTCATAGGCTGCAATCCTATAAGTAAGGCACTTCTGCCTCACACCTTGTGGGGTTCGGCCAGTGCACATGCATATACTGACCTTACCACTGGAAGACATTCCGTGTGAGTTATGCCAGCCTACGTTAATTAGGATTGCACCTTCAGTCATATGGAACCCAGTGCCTTTTCACCAAACACTATGAACAGCCAGCGTATCTTTATAAAAATATTGCTTTAAAATATCTTTTTAATTGACTCCTCTAGGCACAATGGAAGAGAATATGACACCTCAGAGAATTAACAACTTAACAGTAAGCCAAGGAACTGTGCTTTCAACAGTTGTTCAAGTCAATACAAATATAACAAAAGAAGTGACCCCAGAGTCTTTCAGAGGTGGTGCTACTGTTACACCTGGGCCAACTGCAACTGAAGATAAGCAAGCTACATCTCCTACACCAACTCCTGTGTCTCTTGGTTCAAATTTGCAAACGGATATTGATGTTTCAGAAAACACACATGTTAATGAAGATGAGGTTATAGACAGAGATGGGTTGACAAACTTCCTGCCTTCGGCAAAGGAAACTAAAGGTCCTATAGAGGATTATGATCAATATGAGTCCCAAGATGATCAAGAAGGCCCAGATACTTCTGAAGACTGGGCGAGTGAGCAGACCTATGGAAATAAAAAGTCATCTTCTGATAATATGAAGGAATCTTCTGTCTCCGGCTTAGAAGATGATAGCCATTTTTTCTTTCATCTGGTTGTTATTACATTTTTGGTAGCTGTGGTATATATTACATATCACAATAAAAGGAAGGTAGGGTAGCCATTTTAATAATCTATAGTGTACTGTTGTACAAGTTTTAAACCACAATAGGGTTCTTAATGTTACTGGACTTTGTATTATAGTTAATATGGAGGAGCATTAATATTTGAATAACATCAGAAGTCACTTCATTTTCTCTAGGTCAGGGATGTCCAGCCTTTCAACTTGAGGGATCCTGGATCTTTAACAAGGGTGTAGAGGAGGAAATTTCAGCAGGTGCAGCTGTAATTTCACCTGCTGAAATTTCCTCCTCTGCACCCTTATTAAAGTTTAAGCAGCCCTCAGTTTGACAGATTGGACAGCCCGGCTCTAGGTTGTCTGGAGATAAAACCAAAATCCATTGTTTTAAAATATAGGGTTACAGAGATGAGGGAATCTCAATATAATCTCCCATGTATAGTCAGATAATTTAGTAAAGAATTTGTGAATGTAAAGCAGGTATTAATCTGTCTCAAATTAAGAGTTTTCTATATGCTGCTAATTAGCACTTCTGGTATGTTTAAAAAATAGCAAAGTGGATTTAATAGTAAGGGAGCGAGGAGGAATGAAATAACTCTAGGATACTGCTTTTGGAGGTAGATATGCTAATGTACTGTGGTGCCAAATGGAATTCGACATGAGCTTAACTTAATGTTCTGAGAAATATTGTTTTAATATTCAGCTCGCTTCTTGTTGGTGATTAATGTGTTTTCTCCTTTTGTTTTTAGTGGATCTATGATATAGTGGATCTATGGTTTATTCTTAACATATAGATTTTCACAAGGTCTAGAGTAGGTTACATTGAATTCAAGCACCTTGCATGTTCAAATATACCCAAATTCAAAACAAGCCATCATACTACCTGTGGCTAAACATTATTTTCTTCTTTGTAGACTCTCCTAACACTGATGTTTGTGCAATATGTTTGAAATAAGGAAATCTTTCATTTTTGAAATTCTGCTGGTAGCTGGAATTTCATGGGCTACTGTCTAAGAAATCAAACCAAAGTGCATATTTTAATGCACTAAATGGAATTTAAAGAAAGTGATATGTTAAAAAAGTGGTATGTTAATATGCCAGTATTAATAGTACTACTTTATATGTGAAGCTATTTGTAAAGGTGTTCATTCTATTTCTCTTATGAGCTTGGCAGGATTTTCCATAGCAGTGTACCCACCATTCCCTAGAGAGAAAGTCCTGCCTGATGGGAATGTCCACTCCTGAGGGCAAGGGTGGCAGGATTTTCCCCTTTGGTAGGGGCAGTTTTTTCTTTTATCTCAGATGTGGCCCTGATTTCACCCTCTTCAGGTACCTCTGTTGATATACAGTAATCAATCAAGTCATTCTGACAGTGTATTAGTTACTGTATTTTATAATTTGTGGGTAAAACATTACAGATATGTAGTTGGACATCAGTAGGGAAACATGGTGAAAGAAATAGTTGTGATAGTTTGAAAAAACTGGCAATCTCAGAAATTATTACTATTTCTGCTTTACATCTTTTTAACCATTTTTTAACCAATGATATGATTTCGTGTTCTTTTCCCCCCAGATTATCTTGTTAGTCCAGAACAGAAGATGGAGAGATGGGCTTTGCTCTAGAACAGTTGGATATCGTCGTTTGGATCAAAATGTAAATGAGGCAATGCCTTCATTAAAAATTACCAATGATTACATTTTTTAAATGCAGTGTGATCCAGGTTTGCTGAACTAGTAATTTTCTTTGCCTTTAAAAAACAAAAACAAAGTGCAGGTGTTTGCCATAAGCAATGAAAATGTGTGCACACTTCCTGTCTTTAAGGTTTTACCTAGTATGAGGTACGTAAGGTTAACTTTTCTTTATTTTTGGTGACAGTCAAACTTCAAAATCAATGTACATAGTGTCATTTTTAGTACATTTTATTTATCTTACACTGTATTCTGCCTGGAGCAGTCAGCAGTCTTGGTTTAGGATATAGCCATCTAGGAGTCTAGGTGAATTATACTAAAAGGAACTTTCTGGTGATTTTCTCCTTTGGATCATGCATCCTACTATTTCTTCATTAGTACAGATTGTAAGTGTCAAATCAGTTTAAAGCTGGGCTCTTCATTTGTTGCCAAATTACTTGTATAGATATCATGTTTATCAATAAAATGTCTAAAGAAGCATCTTAAGCACAATATTTTTGTACATTTTACTGAAATATCAGCTAGTCTTCACAAATATAATTTTAAAAATGATTAAGAGCCCAGTTGTTCTCAGCCAGTTTGTTAGTAAAACATTTGCCTTTCATAACGAAGAAATTTTTCAGGTTAGAATTTGAAGTATGTAAAAGACCTGTTAGATAAGTTCATCTGCATAGGTCTCAGTATTTTGAACAAGGGTTGGAAAAGCCATGCTGTTGTTTTGTGGCATACATACATAGAAGGCATGAAAATTTGAGCGTGCTTTATTACTTCATACTTTGGTCTAAGGAATGTAATTGTCTTCAAGTATGGAAAGGCATGTGCCAAAAATTGCCAGTCTTTAGAAAACACTATTACTTTGTGTGATTTTGAAAAAACCCTAACAAAACACACCCTTCCACCTTGACCGTGCAGTAAGAGCTTGATACATTAGCATTAAAAAAATACTTTGTGTATCTTATGTCCAGTTTCACAAGTTGTAAAATATTTGATTTTGTTACATCCTATCTATTTAGTGATTTTTTTTTTCCCACGATTGAAAATTATGTAAATTATGAACTGGAACAATGATGACTGTCTTTATATTCATGTATTATTGTATAATTTTGAAAAATTCAAACCTTTGGCAAGGGGAGAGTTGAACAAGCCATGACTTTATTGATAGTTAAAGCCGGTTGAGCTTCTAGATTCCTGTGTTTAGTTCTCCTAAACACAAGGATGTGAAGCACAGACAATACATGCCTGAACTCTTGTGATAATTTTTATCATATTTGAACTTGTAATGCTTTTAATAAAGGTTTTTTCAAATTAATTCCAAGAATATAATTTTTCAGTAATGGTAGCTTTATTTGTACAATTGTATATTTCTATGAAGCAAAATTATTTTCTTATGAGATCTTCAATTAGTATTGAAAGCAATTTAAGAATTATAGTTGGTTCTGAATGCAGATTGCTTTATGCTTTGGAATAGCATCAGATGCAATCTACCTAATTTGGAATGCTATTAGTTGTTGAGCTACATAATTTTCTTATCCTGCATATTTTCTTATTTTTTGTAAATCTATACATTTTGGGGGGAAGATGATTGTTGCCTTTGACTCCAGTACAGCAGATATGTGGGCTTCAAACAAATATTGGGCTCTGGAAGTTCTAAAACTTTTTGGATTTGTTGCCTTCTAATTTTTAATAATTTTGCTTCATGTCTTTTTATCATTATGCAAACTTTTCTTCCTGATAGCCTTATGCAGTAATAGCTGCTCTCTGCAGGTTTCCAATAAGACCTCTCCTTGACCCAGCAAACATGCAATTTGAATTTCCTTTGTGAACCCTTTTTATTTTCAGTTTACAGCTTTTTCAGTGTAAAACCAATCACAGGAAAGCTTGCAGGATAAAATAAACACTACAATAAAAAAGCAGCAGAATAAAGTCAGCACTTACTTCAGATGTTGTGATTATGATACTTTGGAACAAGCTTCAAATATGATTGGTGTGTGGGCAGTAGTAAAAATTGACCAAAGGGGTCAATAGCAGAGTTGTGGAACCTCATTCTAAATCTTCAGCTCACTTTATGTGATGGCTTCACATAGATGTTATAAAGTGCAAGGAACAAGATGGTATTGTGTGGAACTCTGTAGTGTAAATGTAAGAACAGAAAGTTCTCTATCACAGTGTTAAGATATTGACGGGAAGGAAGCTTCTTGAAAACAATATCCTCCAATCCTCAGTGAGGACAACCTATGCTGGATACGGAAGATGACTAAAACTAATGGAATTGCACTTTCCATATCTTCTCGGTTTTCATAGTTGAAGCATCTGGCATTTGAAGAACTGAAACCAGGTTTAAAAGATTCAAAAAGCCAGTTTTCTCCAAGAGTGATCAAGTTGGACAGACCCATCTGATCTCCTTAGGGAGGAAATATTAACCCTTTCATGGCACCCATTATAAAACGACAACCCCAAAGACAATCCACCATCTAGACATGACATTCTTTCTTGGGGGGTGGGGTCTGTCAAACAACTAACAGACCACAACACAATAAGTTAGGCTGCCCTCAGCATAGTTGAACTCATGTTATGTAGATATTATCTACTATGTGAATTGAATAGGAAAGGAATAAGATGCACGGCTCTACAAGGACAGCATTACTACCCTATAGTTCTGGAAGCTCCTTAAGTACAGCCCAAAAATCTAGGGACATATAAAGTGTGGCACAGAATAAGGATATGTCACAATCCATTAAAAACCCCAAACCCATAATACCTAGCAGCAGGTTTATTAAGGCCAACCAAAAATACTTGTCTTGGTAAGCAGCAACAAAAGAGGTAAAGTGTTGAGAATTTTACCATAATATTGTACATTTGGAGCTTCTTGGATGTAGTTCAAAGTACAGGTTGGAATCTATAAATTTCAGATTCATGGCTTCCCGTTATCCAGGATTCAAAAAGTTGTTTTTGCAAGTGTCAATTCAAAATAACTTTTAACTTTTTATGTGGGAGCCTAACTTATGCTTTTGTTGGCACATAGAAATAGTTTGCAAGACAACATTTTTATGAACTGCCAATGGCAATATCCAATTCAACAAAGTAACTGTTGTAGTAGTAGTAGTAGTAGTAGTAGTAGTAGTAGTAGTAGTAGTAAAGGAATCCAGTTTTATCAGGAACATTTCTAGCTGCTATGAAGCATTGACCTGTGGATTCCTACAGTGAGATGGTGAAACCATGGATTCCCACAGTGAGGTATTCTGGCCCATCCTACCATCACCAATGTTAAACTTCATTATCTTGAACTCTGATTACTTTTTACATTCCTTTGATATCAAGAGAGCTTAGATATTTTCACTTTTTTCAGGAAAGTAATTAGAAAATCTTGAGTGAATATTTTATTTCTCCCACAAAACACTGATAATGTAATTCCTTTGTAGGGGAGAGCATTCCATACTTTAAAAAAGCAATTCATCTTTGCCTTTGATAGGTGCTTTTTATATACGGTGGCGTCTCATGTATGTTCCATGTAACTAACAAAAATCTCTCTAGGATTCTGCTTCATGTAACAAACTGCTTCACATGACAAACACACTTATTGGCAGTTGGGGCAGATGCGCTGGCTGGCAGCCCTTTAAAAAAGCCTCAGGCTGCCTAGTGCACCTGCCCATACGAAAACAACACTTCTGCGCTGTTCCTCCTGTGGCCGGGTGTCCGCTGGGCAGAGGGAGAGAACAGCAGTGAAGAGGAAAGCCGCTCAGGGCTAGCCAGAAGGGAGCAGCGGAGAGAGAGGCTCAGAATGAAGAAAAGAAGAAAGCAGGGAAACACTTGGAAAGTGTCTTTGATTACAGAAGAATGTGTCTTTGATTTCAGCCTGCTACCCATGTCTACCCCATTGTGTTAAATGGAGCTTACTCCCAGGAAAGTGTCTTTAGGATTGTAGCCTAAGTAGACTTCATAGGATCATGCGTAGTGCATGTTTTGAATTCAATTCCAGTGTTTTGTCATCATTTTTACATCCAGTGTTTTTTCATCATTTTCAATTCCAGTGTTTTGTCATCATTTTTACATCCAGTTAATATTTTTATATGAATGTTTTTTGGATTGTGGAACCAACCGTCTGAGTTTCCATTATTTCCTATGGGAAAATCTGCTTCATGTAAAGAACGTTTCACATCACAAACATGGCTCAGAACGAATTAAATTTGTTATGTGAGGTGCCACTGTAAATGGATTTTTATGTTGATCATGATTTATCTCATGTTGATACATTTATTGCATCCTAAAGAGGCAAACAACACAAAAATCCTATCATTTGGTAAGATGTCATCAGCAGTTAGTTCTGAGATGCTTAGATGTTGTGAGAAGGTGGGATCTGCCATCTTGGAATCTGGCACTGGGCTTTCCTGGGAGTAAGTCTCATTGAATATGACTTCTGAGTAGACATGGAGGGGCTCTGCAATCACATCCCGGTAAGTTTGACGGGTCCTGGGTAGATTTTTAAATTTGAAAGGGGGTCCGAGGCTGAAATGCCTGAGTAGCACTGTCTTAAGACTCTTGGATTCTGTGCCTTATTGGATTTTGCACAGTGGAATGGAGTCTACAAAAACCATATAAAGAACCTTTCTCCTAGAAGCAGATATATTCATCAAGAAGGAAGGACTGGCAGGCCGATTTGTATAAGCACTTATCTGGGCATAAAACCCATTGAATTCAATAGGGTTGCATAGAATCCTGCTGCAAGAGAAGCAACTGGCTTGTTCATAACATGAAGTCCTTTGGGTGCAATCCAAAGTAACTACGGGGAGTCCTTGCTCTGGTGTAAGAACAATTTGCTCTGGATTGCAATATGAATTTCCCATAGGTTTACACTAGGTGGTGCAGTAACTACGGGTACACGTAATGCCTCCTGTAGTTACTCTGGATTGTAGGGTTTATCACGCTTGGAGGTCTGAAGTTATTACAGAATCAAATGGAAACAGCTAGAATTGATAATTTTCTGTGTGTTGCAACGGAACTTCCACAATTAAAAGGTGTAAAATACTGATGTATATAAGTTGCAATGTAAACTGAGCCAAATCAGTTCGAAACCACTTAACTGGCCTAAATGAATTCAAGTCATTTGGACCGGATGAGCTGCATCCTTGAGTTCTGAAGGAACTGGCAGATGTCCTTGCAGAGCCTCTGTCGATCATCTTTGAGAAATCCTTGAGGAGTGGAGAAGTGCCACTGGACTGGAAGAGGGCAAATGTAGTCCCAATTTTTAAGAAGGGGAAAAAAGAAGACCCGGGAAATTATAGACCAGTCAGTTTGACTTCAATCCCGGGCAAGATATTAGAGCAAATCATAAAACACACAATTTGTGCACATCTAGACAAGTACTCGGTGATCAAAACAACCCAGCATGGATTTACCAAGAATAAATCTTGCCAGACAAATCTGATCTCCTTTTTTGATCGGGTTACGAGCTTACTGGACAGTGGCAATGCTGTGGATGTCATTTATCTTGACTTCAGCAAAGCATTTGACAAAGTCCCACATGACATTTTAATTAGGAAGTTGGAAAAATATGGGCTAGACAGGGCAATTGTTAGGTGGATCTGCAACTGGCTCGATGGCCGCGCTCAAAGGGTTTTAGTAAATGGTTCTGTGTCAACCTGGAGGTCAGTTTGTAGTGGGGTCCCCCAAGGCTCTGTCTTGGGACCGGTTCTCTTTAACATTTTCATCAGTGACTTGGAGGAAGGGATACGGGGGAGCCTGATCAAATTTGCAGATGACACCAAACTGGGAGGAGTAGCAAACACATCAGAAGATAGGAGAAACCTCCAGGAGGATCTGGATAAACTGGAATCCTGGGCTGTAACAAACAGAATGAATTTCAACAGGGAGAAGTGCAAGGTTCTGCACTTAGGCAATAAAAACCAAAAACATAGGTATAAAATGGGGGCTACTTGGCTTGGCAGCACAACATGTGAGCGGGATCTTGGAGTCGCCGTGGATCACAAGCTGAGCATGAGTCAGCAGTGTGATGTGTCTGCAAAGAAGTCAAATGCCATTTTAGGTTGCATTAAGAGGACTGTAGCTTCCAAGTCACGAGAAGTTCTAGTTCCTCTTTATTCTGCATTGGTGAGACCTCACCTTGAGTACTGTGTTCAGTTCTGGGCACCTCACTTGAAGAAAGATGCAGCCAAACTGGAGCAAGTCCAGAGGAGAGCGACAAGAATGATCAGTGGGATGGAAGGGAAGCCCTACGAGGAAAGGTTGGGGGAACTTGGGATGTTCAGCCTGGAGAAGAGGAGGCTGAGGGGAGACATGATTGCCCTCTTCAGATACCTGACGGGCTGTCATATGGAGGAAGGGGCCAATTTGTTCATAGCTGCTTCTGAAAGCAGAACTAGAACCAATGGGTACAAACTGCAAGAAAGGAGATTCTGGCTGGAAATCCGGAAGAAATTCCTGACGGTGAGGGCGGTTCGGCAGTGGAACAGATTGCCAAGGGAGGTGGTGGACTCTCCCTCACTGGGGATCTTCAAGCAGAGGCTCGATGAGCACCTGTTGGAGATGCTCTAGGGGGAATTCCTGCTGCAGGCAGGGGGTTGGACTAGATGACCTACTAGGTCCCTTCCAACTCTATGATTCTATGATTCTAAATCAACTGTAACATAGGTGTTAAAGACAAATGTACAATTGGGAATCCAAAAACATTTTGATGCACTGGCCATAATCACACCTACTTGATAATGATTATGAAATTTTCCCAGAGCACTCTCCCAAAAGATTCATTTAAAAAGTAATGGTAACCTTTATCTTTTTTTTTTTTAAAGGAGGAGAGTGTGTGTGTGTGTGGGGGGGGTGGGGTGGGGTGGGGGGAATAATTGAACCTAAAAGGAATGCATAAATTTGACAGCATAGCAGTCATTTGAAGAAAAGCCAAAATGGCAACTTCCAAGATGACAATTGGAGTTGCCAGTTATTCATTGCTTTCAATAGAACAGGAAAAATAAACTGCCCATCTGCCCTTTATATATATACTAGCAAAAATATACCCAAGTTGTGGGAGTAAAATTCCCCTGTATGCCATCCCCCCACTGCGCATGAATTCCCCATGCACATCGACCCACATGCACATCCACCCGCATGTGCAACATCCCCCATGTTCATATGCATCAACCCCCCATGCGCAACATCCTCAATGCGCAACATCCCCCCAGGAGCATCAAACCCCATGTGCATCATTCCCCCATGTGCATCAACCTCCAGTCGCAACATCCCCCATGCACAGCATCAACCCCCATGCGCATCATCCCCCATGCGCAACCCCCAATGTGCATCTTCCCATGTGCAACTCCCCATGCGCAGCATCCTCCCCAATGCAACCTCTTCCTCTGAACAATATCCCCCCAGTGCACCAGGCATGGAACACCAAATTGGCTGGATGTTGGTCATTCTTCCATGTTAAGTATAGGACATAAACAGTTTGCACCCCCTTTGAGCCCCTTAAGGGTTAAATTTCTCCACATCAGTTCTTGATGGGTGTTCATGTGACAGAAGGAACTCCCTCCCCGAATTTCATGCTTCTAGGTCCGGAGGTTGGGGCGGAATGTTGATGAGTCATCAATTCTCCAATGCAAAGTATAGGAAGGAAAACACATTACACCCCATTTCACCCCCTTCCAGTTGGAATTTCCAAAAACTGGTTCTTAGTGACTCCCTCCATCACAGAAGGAACACCCTCCCCAAATTTCATGCTTCTAGGCCTGGCGGTTTTGGCAGGGCGTTGATGAGTCAGTAATGACGATGAAGATTAGTTTTATAAAATGCATTGCGTCCCTTTTCACCCCATTCTGGTTAGAATTTCCGAAAACTGGTTCTTAATGGTTCCCTCCATCATGGAAGGAACACCCTCGTCAAATTTCATGCTAATAGGCCCGGCGGTTTTGGCTGGGTGTTGATGAGTCAGTGAGGATGAAGAAGATGCCTTTTATATATATAGACTAGCAAAAAGCATATCCACGTTGCAGGAGTAAAATCCCCTGTACACCATCCTCCCACTGCACATAAATTCCGCACACACATCAACCCCCCATGCACATCCACCCCATGTGCAACATTCCCAATGTTCATCCACCCCATGAGCATCATCCCCCCATGCTCATAAACCCCCCATGCTAATGAACCCCATGTGCAAATCCCCCATGCACAACATTCCCCTGTTCATCCCCATGTGCGTCATTCCCCCATGCGCATCATTCCCATGCACAACCGCCTGATGCGCAGCATCCTCCCCATTGCAACTGCTTCCTCCAAACAACATCCCCCCAGTGCACCAGGCACCAAGCACCAAATTGGCTGGATGTTAGACAGTCTTCCATGTTAAGTATAGGACAAAAACACGTTGCACCTCTTTTCAGTCCTTTAAGGGTTAAATTTCTCCACATGGGTTCTTGATGGGTGTTCATGTGACAGAAGGATTCCTCCCAGAATTCCATGCTTCTAGGTCTGGGGGTTGGGGCAGAACATCCCTCAGTCACCGATTCTTCAATGCAAAGTATAGGGAAGAAAACACGTTGCACCCCATTTCATTCCCTTCTGGATGGAATTTCTGAAAACTGGTTCTTAGTGACTCCCTCCATCACAGATGGAAAACCCTCCCCAAATTCCACACTTCTAGACCTGGCAGGGCATTGATGAGTCAGTAATGACGATGATTAGTTTTATAAAACACATCGCGCCCCTTTTCATCCCCTTCTGGTTGGAATTTCCGAAAGCTGGTTCCTAGTGGATTCCTCCATCATGGCAGGAACACCCTCATCAAACCGGCTTCAAACACTCTCTCAAACCGGCTTCCCTGTTTCAACCCTACTTTTCTCCCTGCTTCATCTTGGTTACTCTCACACTAAGCAAAGTACACAGGTTAGCTAGGTATAGAATTTATCTGTTATTCATGTATTTTGATTGTTATCCTTTATAATAAATCGGTTTAGAGACACTCTTTTCAAGCTCATTCTTTCTACAAGGTTATAAATCTCTCTGTACAGACATGATTTCATATAAAGCAAAAGGTCCCGATTGTTCCATTAAAGAGCAGCAAACTTAACAAATTATAAATCTGCTCTTTGATAACACAATAAACTTAATTACACAAGATGGTGCGTCTTTGAAACGACACTTCCACAAACTTTGAAAGACCTACTTTAAAAGTAGTGAGTACTTCTTTCTTCCTCTCCATCAGAAATTGTTCTGTAGGGACTTAGAAAGAATTCTTCAAGGCAGCATCCCTGGCACCAGGTCATCCATTAAACTTTCTAGCTGTCTAGGGCTTTGAGCTAGGTCTCCCCTGCCCCATCCTAATCAAATGCTAATCACTGTACAAACCATCTTGTACAAACCACTGTACAAACCAACCATCAGCCTTTTATAGAGAAAGGCTGGAAATAAATAAATAAATAAATAAATAAAAAATAGGACTTCCTCTGCCCACATTTGATATATCTTTTATTTATTTATTTATTTATTTATTTATTTATTTATTTATTTATTTATTTATTTATTTATTTATAAAATGTTTTATTTTTTGTGATGTTAGCCGCCTTGAGCTCTCTCTTGCAGGTGAGGAAAGGCGGGGTATAAATCAATTAAATAAAAATAAATAAATTTTTATGCTTGTATGTGGGAACTTCCCATCCTTCTTTAACATATAAATCACTTAACTGTCCATGTCATACACACCTATGAAAGCATTTTTCCCATTGTACACACACACACACACAGTATTTATATACTTTTCAACTAAAAAGTTCACAAAGCAGTTCATAAAGAAAATGAAAAAAAATAGCTAATGTGTCCCTGTCCCAAAAGGGCTCACAACCTAAAATGCAAAAATAACACCAGCAGAAGCCACTAGAACTGACATTGATGGGGTGTGTAGGACCTACACACTGCTAAATAAAAGAGGAACACCCATTTGAAAGAATGTTTCTTGCCCAGTTACCTGTGGTGGTCCTGGATGGCAGAATTCCTTTTCATCTATCTATATATATAGAAGAGAAAAGTCACTGACTGACTGACTGACTTGACTGACTCACTGACTCATCATCGCCCTGCCAAAACTGCTGGGCCTAGAAGCGTGACATTTGGGGTGGGTGTTCCTCCCGTGAGGGAGGGGTGCACTAAAAACCGGTTTTCGGAAATTCCAACCAGAAGGGGGTGAAAAGGGGCACAACGCGTTTTCCTCCCTATACTTTGCATTGGAGAATTGCTGACTCATCAACATTCCGCCCCAACTGCTGGGCCTGAAGCATGAAATTCTGGGAGGGATTCCTTCTGTCACCTGAACACCCACCAAGAACCATGTGCATGCAAAGTTGCGCATGGGGGAATGATGCGCATGGGGGACTGATGCAGATGGGTGATGTTGCATATGAGGAGATGGGTGATGTTGCATATGAGGCACATGGGGAGATGATGCATGTGGGGGAAGTTGCACATGGGGGACTGATGCGCATGGGGTTTGATGCGCATAGGGGAAGTTGCACATGGGGGAAGTTGCGCATGGGGGGAAGTTGCGCATGGGGGAAGTTGTGCATAGGGGAAGTTGCGCATGGGGTGTTGATGCGCAGGGGGTGTTGATGCGCCATGGGGGGATGTCGTATGGGGAAATTTACTACTGCAATGTGGGTACGCTTTTTGCTAGTGAAATTATAAAAGACTGATCTTTGTGGTAACAATTGAACCAAATTCATCTCAGCATGAGTGCAAGTGCATGCTTATCTGTGCATGCTTATTTGTGCATCTCAGCATGTGTGCAAGTGCATGCTTAATAAGTCCATGCTTATTTGATACTGATCCTGACCTTTATAGAGGCAGAATGTTTTGACAGACTTACATGTCAACACATGGGCGAGACCCCCCTTCCCCAGGTGAGGCCAAATTAGAAAAAGGAGCAGAAGTGAAATCCTTATGCTGATGAAACCCTTAGGCTAATGAAATTCTTAAGCTGCTCAAGTACTGCTTTTCACTGAGACATACACAAAGCGGTTTGCATAGAGAATGAAATAACTTCTGTCATTCACAAGAATGACACACTTTCCTTACAAATTATTGTTTAGAAAAAATCTCTTAGTGCTTTAAGTGCTTTTTTATTTGCTGAGGTGTTTCCATGCTATAGACTTTTCAGACTACCCCACATAATACAAATCACTCATTTCTAACCGCCCTTCTTTCTTTGAAAGCACCACCACTGTATTTGCTTGGCAAAGAACCAGTGAGGGGTTTTTAAACTAATTTGTCCAGTCATTATTGGATATGCATAGAAGATGTGTTTCATTTAGTTTTAATTACAAGGTCTGTTGGCTTGTAAAGTACATTTCGGTATTTATAATTTAACTGGCTGTTTTATCTTGTATTAAATAACTACAAAGACTGCTGTCATATTTTTCAGTCTGAGAATCCATTCTAACCCTACAATCCAGAGTAACTACTGGAGCACATAAGAGACATTACGTGCACCCATAGTTACTGCACCACCTAGTGAAAACCTATGGGAAATTCATATTGCAATCCAGAGTAAGTTGTTCTTACACCGGAGCAAGGACTCCCCATAGTTACTTTGGATTGCGCCCTAAGTCTATTTATCAGATTGCAGCTGACTTCAGACTAGAGTCATCACACAGCTGCAACCCCACAGTAATGTTGAGAAGAAATGGTTTTGAGGCCCAGTTAGAGGAATTCTCAAGTGTTACTTGCTGTTTTAAATAGATATCATTATTTGAATTTTATTTAATGTCTTGAAAACATGGATCAATGTGAATGTGTCAGTAAGGATTGGTTTTTCAATTTCAGAGATGACTGGGCCTTTGAAGACAATGGCCAAAGATCTATGATCTAGTCATGGAGTAAGATCTCTGTTTTGAAACACAAACATTATTTTGGATAGCAAAATATGCTCAAAAAGCAACTGTATTACCTTTTGATGATATAGTACTCTACAGCTGGTTTGCATACTAAACTGGATTCAATATTTTATTCTTGTATTAATATTGTGACAGTAAGGCCCAATCCGAACCAGCTTTCCTGCACTGACACAGCTGTGCCAATGTGGTGTCTGCTGCATCCTGCAGTAGGGAAGCAGTCTTGGAGGTCTCTTAAAGGTAAGGGAACATTTGTTCCCTTACCTCAGAGCTGCATTGCCCTGACCTCGGCACTGAAAGGTTGGTTAAGATTGCACTTTGCATCTCACATTATTGCCTTATTTTAGTTTTTAGGTTAGCAGGACAACAACTTGAAAGCACTGGAGAAATTTAATAAGGTACTCTAAAGTCTTGCACCTCTGTAAGCCTTTCCCCCACCTTTGTCTCTCCTGAATTGCTTTATAGATATGAATAGAAGTACTTTTGAAAACTTGAGAGGAGGGAAACCCTTTAGGCCATCTCATGATGATGATGACATCACTTTCAAATACACTTTCATGACTGCACATTACAAAATCATTACAGCACATCCCTTTCCTGAAGGGACACCAAATGCTTCTTGTCTATTTATGCTACCTCTGCTCCAGGTACGCTTCCTCCTCAAAGTGCTGTGCTGTATTTGAAAAACGTATGTGTGAAGCAGAAGAGAAGTGGAGAGAAAAGTGTACCACTAAAGTGTTTCCACTAAAGGTTTACCACTAAAATGTTTCCTGGGACTAAATGTTTCCCTTTTCTATCCTTTCCTCTATGCTTTTTTCCTGCTCCTTCTCCTTACAGCACCAAGGAAAAGGAAGATCTAATGCAACTCTTTGATCTCCTACCAAACAGGCAAATAGGGGCAGTGGTAGTTGTTGTCTGTCCTTACGTGATAATCCACTGCTTAGAGATAAATCCTGTGCCCTGAGTGGCAGCGCTGAGCTCCAACATCAGTGCTGGGCATAATAAACTCATCATAAAACATTTTTATGGCACCATATTGTAAGGAGCACTAGTGCTGGCCTAGCACCTGTTAGTGTTGTGCCCAGCACCGAATGGATGCTGCATTAAGGAAGAAATCTGGGTGGTGATAAGGTCTTTCAGGGTGGGGAGAGATGTTATGGAGCAACAGGAAGAAATGGGGTGGAATTTGGGTGGGACTGGTGGATCCCTGCTCAGTTGAATACTATCCTTGGTGTTGGGTGAAAAGCCAGATATGGAAGTTCTCAAATCTGAAAAGCCCATTGCAGTGTCTATGGTTTCTCTGGGGCAAGATGGCAAACGAAAATACAGAGGTAGATATTTTGGTGCTCTAGAGTTGCCTATGTTCCTTTCTCTGCAAAGACTCTCAGTCTTGGGATTTGATTTCAACTATGCCTGTACCAAGTCAGCAATACAGAGCTCTCATTTCCTAAATTTGTCTTATTGTTGTGTGAACCTCATACCTACTCTGCTTAAGGTTGTGACAATCCCAAGGGTAGTGAGGTATTCTTAGTGTTCCTCTTCATGATCCTTTCTTGTACACTCAGCACATCATCATCCAGTCCTTGGATAATTACCTAATATAAACAAAGAGCACAGGTACAAAATCTGAATATAACATTTGTTTGACAATTACTTGCGAGTGTGATGGATCATTATTTCTTTCTTTCGGGTAGTATTCTTCAAGTGCTATTACTATCCAACAGAAGAAAGAAACATATTTGCATGTATGCGCCAAAATAACTGAAGCATTTGTCTTTGCTCCTTCTGTCATACTTTCTGGAATGATATTTCCCACATTCTTTTTGGATTTGCAGCAGGGGGCACTCTGGTTGCATGTAATACAGAGATTTTTTAAAGCTGTGAAAAAAGAACAAAGTTTCAAAACAAGTACTGTACTGAAAGCCCTTCACACAAAAGCTGACGCTATAAGGCTGTCTCTGGTAACGAAAAGCACATCCCTATTGATATAGGTTGTTTGCCTGGCTCACAAGGAACTATCCTGGTAAAGCTGATGCAAAGTTTTGAATGTCTTTTACGATCAGCTTTGATCACTTTTCCGCCCCCACAACTGGTTTCCTGACTGGATAATTCAGGACCTTTCAGAGAGAGACATGAATGCGGTGTGGCGCTTTGCCTGCCTGAGAAATGAAAGGTAGATGTGAAGCAGTGGGTGGATGCTCTGCCCCCACAAAACCCACAGGTGCAACACCGGGGACTTTTGCTCGCATCCTCTCCTTGGCCCACCACTGAGTCAGTGGTCTACTTTGGTCATTTGGCATCCAGGACCCACAATTTTTTTATACACCCATATATCAAAATTATTTAATTAATAGCAGTATTAATACAATTAATTAGATATTAATGAATATTTTCATATTTTAAAAATCACCTTACCAATTAAGCCTTTGTTTTATTCTTTTTTGGGGAGAGGGTCAGGAGCACTTCTGAAGCACTTGTTGAGCTCCACTTTCACTAGATTGGGTCCATTCTGTTGGCCTCGTGTTTCTCTGTGGCTGACCTGAACATGAGCCAAGCCATGTTTGCCTACTTATGAGTAAACGCAGCTGTGTAGTTCAATTCTACTTTCCATAGAGCTCAACAGAGGGCGGTACTGTCCAAGTGTTCAATACACCATGCCTGTCAACTGGCAGGCCAGGATTTGAGACCCAGGTCCTACAAAATGGAGTGAGCTCTCATCATTAGACTAGCTCCTTTCAACGGAGCACTTTGAAAGCATGGAAATGCAAGTAGATAATTAGATGCCACCTTGGTGGAAAGATAACATTGATCTGTGCACCTCAGTGTATAGTCATTTTGGCCCCATGACCATGGAAGTATCTTTGAACAATGTTGGCTTTTCAGCTAATAGGGATGAGCACTGCACCCTAGGGTTGGTCACGACTAGCAGGGCAACCTGTGAGGGACACCATAACCTTTATGTGGGTTATGGTGTATTGTGGCTCAATATAATTATCAGTAACTTCCTTGTGGGTTGATTTGTGAGGGTTGGGTTCACTGGATCAGGACCATTCTAGGAGTGTTGGATTCCTCTCAACCTACCGTTTTCAACAGACTAAAGTACATTTGCTTACTCACAAGTAGAGGCATGATAAAGCTCAATTTCACCTTCTATATGGCTCTGTGCATTTTTGCTTTTTAGTTTTTTGGCCATATCTTTTGATGTGAGATATTTCAAAGCTGATTTTTTTGCATTTTTGCATTGGATTCTGCTGGAAAATGCACATAGAGTGCAATCCTAAGCATGTCTATTCAGAAGTAAATCCCATTGTGTTCTATGGGACTTGCACCCAGGAAAGTGTGTAGAGGATTGCAGCAATAATGTTAGTTATTACCTGCAAGGAATTTAAGACGTCTTTGGTTCCTGCCTCAATTCCAGCCTTAGTGAAACTGGTAACTAAATATCCTTTTGTTATTTACTGATATTTCACTCAGTCAAGTGTTATCTGCTTCACAGGATTCAATTCAGTTTACTGATCCCCTGTCTTCTTACCACATGCTGTGCCATAGTACCTGCTTTGGGTCTACTCGGATCCATGCAGCTCAGTCGATTGTACCCTGAGTCTTAGATCCATGCCAGTTAGCATTGCACCTTGAATTTTTTTCCTTGTCTTTTCCAGTTCTACTATTTTTATGGAGTATTGGCTATCCTCCTTGCTAGTCTGAAGCAATGAATTCACTATTGGAAAGAACAAGATGTTAATCAAAACCAGGTAGCATCCCCCCTGCTTTATTATCTCACATGCTAGCCCTGAAATTGGTGACTGATTGAATGCTGCTCATAATGAGAGGATGGTATGATGAATCTTGCACAAAGGCAGCCAACATTTTTGCAAGGCAACGTACAAATAATTAGTCATTTTTGGAGGAAATATAGATTTAGAGAGACTTTGCTAAAATTACTGTGGCTAATTAATTTGTTCTGCTAGTGTCCGATCAATTATTTTGTGCTGCTTTATTGAACCACTGCTTGAAAATAGGTTGTTTTGTGTTTGTAAATAGTTTGCTTGGCTAATTATTTGGCTAGCCACAGATCTTTCCGATTAAATAGCAATCTGCAGTTCCTGCAAACTTCTAATGATGAAAAGAACTGGAAATAATGGAGGCCATGCAAACTTTCAGTGGAAGCAAAACACCTGCTGTAAAATACAGCTAATGATCACCAAATAGCCACCAGTATTGCCTTGACTGGCAAGAGAAAGGTTAGCAATTGACCATCCGGTCCAGTATAAACCATAAAAGGAGAGACATAATAGGAAGAATATAATCAGAAGTATTATAATTTATTTGCTTTTCTTGACTCACACTGAGAACCACTGTTATGAGTAAGAAACAGATAGAGAAATGTTGACGCATGCCATGAAATAGCAGTGGCATTCTGGAAATTTTATTCAGTGGCATTAGGAAATTTTATTCTTTTACTTGTTGTAGGGCAGCCAGGGGTGGGAATTCAAACAGGGAATTCCTGCCTGTCCATTGGGGTCCCCAGAGCTAACCCCTAAGCTGCTTAGGCATCAACACTGAAGGCAAACAGTGGGGTAATACTGCAGTTTCTAGTTCAGCAGTGATCAGATGTCATGTAGGGATTGATAAGTAGTAGCTATGATGTATTGCTGTCTCATATTCTAAATTCATGCCAACTTATAAGATTTTGCTAATAGCAGCAATTATTATACCTGACTGGAATCAGGATTTGAGACAAGTTATGTGTCCACAAACAAAAATATCCCTTTTCTAGATCAGTTATCCGTGATAGATCTTCCTTGCATATAACATGCATACGCAAACAGACCAAGCTCTCTCGCTCCTTCTAAAGATACAAACTCATTCAACTTTCTTCTGCCAGGAGGCAGGAATATGATACATTAAAGTCACCAACCGGAAATATGTTTATTTGTATGTTAAATGTTTTCTGAGTATATAAACTCTCCTGAGGGTTTTTAGAATATATTGAATATATTTTCAGCACATAACAGATCAGAGTGTTCTGTGGATTTCATATCTTAGAACTATAGATCTTTAATCCAAGACTGCCCAAAGGGAACCCCTTCATTGAGGTTATTTCATGTTTAGTGATCCAATTAAGGCTGCCTAAATCATTTATAGGTCCAAAACAGAAGCTTTCAAAGGAGAGCAGTGTAAAAAGTTCAAAGCAGTAGAAAGCGTCAGAAAACCTATATTAGCTTTATTCAGAAAGATGGAGAGATGAAACGCAAATCTTTATTTCTCTTATTGGCGCTTGTTGAGCGTCTATTCCTATGGTGTGGCTTGAGTCCCACTGAAAGTTTTACTCTACTCATTTGCCCTTTCCTCCTCTGCCTCTGGTGTGCTTGTTCTGTTGAAATCCATAGAATGGAACAAAAAAGTTTTTTTATAACAAAGGATTTGTTCAGAATGATCTCATACTGTATCATTGGTTGCTTATAATCAATGCTCTCTGAAAGAAGTCAGTAATACCTGAACATAAATATTTGTCCCATTGTTCCTCCTATATGCTTTCATACCCAATTCAAGGTGCTGATTTTAACTTTAAAACACTAAATAGCTGACTGGAAAGAGTATCTCCTGACTCTTTTCCCCTTTGTACCTTCTTCATTTGCTCAGATCATCATCTGATGCCCTCAATCATTGTCCAGATTATCAGAAATTGGATGGCCTTCAAATGTGAACCTTTGGAATGCTCTTCTTCAACAACCAAATGAACTGGTTCCTATAGGAGAAGGGTGGTAGACCTAAATAAATATGAAGTTGCCTTGTACTGGGCCAGATGATTGGTTTATCCCACCCAGCTCTGTCTACTCCAATTGGCAATGGTTCTCCAGTGTCTCATTTGGAGGAATGATCATGGATCCTTTAACTGGAAATGCAGGATTTCAAACCTCAGACCTTCTCCAAGCAAGGCACTGTGTATTGAGCTCCATGCATTGAGCTATCATCCCTTCCCCAATGTGATCAAGATTTTAAATCCACTTGCAACACACTCTCTTGTTGAGAAATGTGTCATTGCAGGTCACACTTGTAGGTGAGTCAGATATACATATAGGCCCAGATATATGTATCTGATGACGCAGCTTGTGAGGCCAGAAATAGCTCCATGAGTTTTGACCTGTGTTGGCACTTTGGGGGCAGCCTTTGCTTTTACTTCCCAGACACCATCAGCAACTATTGGATAGGCTTACACTGGTTGTGGAGTATGTAACCAAGGACAGTGCTTTGCTTATAAACATGTGGGACCTTAGAAAACAGGAACCTTATTTAGCCTCAGATTCCAGAGTTCTCAAGCCATTCTTCCACGGAGAGGCATTTTTCTCACTGCTGGCCACTAGATGTCAATGCAGGACAGGTGGCGTTTCCAGCTCCCCTCAGATCGAAAAACGAAGGAAAGAAAAGGAAAAACAAGAGCTGTGCAGTTTCTTTTTCATTTTCACCCAAATGAGCCATTGGATTCTTCATCCTTCAACTGTCCTCTAACCTTCAAATCTTCATCCTTCAACCATAGGCTTCTTCTGATATTGCTTGCATTTGAAGGATAGCGCTTTCGAGAGGAAGAGTTGGAGAGATAAAGAAGGCAAGAAGGCCACAGCTTGGTCTTCTCCCGGAGCTGTCTTCTGAGAGCTTGATGCTACTCTAGATTGATCTGATATCTTTTGTGTTCCTCTTCCTTCCTGCCTCAGCTGTGTCCCTCTTCACTGGATGGAGCGAATTGAGATTTATTTCAGAGCTGCTGCCACAGTGTGTGTCCTCCTTGCTGGCCCTTCCATTATTATTCCTTGTTTAACAGAAGCAGAGTGGGACACTACACTTGTAGCAGTCACAGCTCCATCAGACCGAATAGTCTTGAAAGCACATCAGATAGTCAGAGCAATCTTGAAGCCCTTTTCCAGAAAGGGATAAACTTCCCTTTTTGTTAGGTAGGACATTTCATTTCATGGAATGGCCATGGAATTTCATTCCACAGATCTCAGGATCATCCAGTGAAGTGGGATGATCTACACTCTTCAAAGATCTACACTCTTCAAGGAGGAGGAGGTTCCTAGGGGCACAATCCAGAGTAACGACGGGGAGTCCTTCCTCTGGTGTAAAACCATTTTGCTCTGGATTGCAATATGAATTTCCCATAGGTTTTCACTAGGTGGTGAAGTAACTACAGGTGCAGGTAATGTCTCTAATATGCTCCTTTTGTTACTCTGGATTGAGGGGAGGTTATATGACTTCAAAAGGGGTCAGATCATGGAGGAGAGATCTATTGTCTGTTACAATGACTATGCAGAATGTCCATGTTTCAGAGGTGGTTTACTTCTGAATTGCTGTTCTTGGGGAGGGTTAAAAGAAGGGTAGGGTTGTTGCCTCAAGTACTATGTGAGTTTCCCTGAAACATCTCGTTAACAATCCCAGAACATGGAACATCAAAGGCACTTGCTGTAATCCAGCAGCAGTCTTGGATGTTCTTAAGCCTTTGTTTGCCCACACTACAGGGGAAGTAGGCCATAACATGCTGAAGCCATCTTATCACATGGATTTCAGTTAAGTCCATTTGTTGTCAGCTGTCTAGTTGTGGGTTTTAGATCTCATGCCTTGGAAGAAAGTGTTTCACAAACCAACAGCAGGGATGGACTAGACATTATGTTTTCAGACAGGCAATAAGAACTGAAGACACTGGAGAATAGGATATTGGTAAGTAAAAAAGATAACAAGTGTTTTGTCATGTCTGATGAGACTTGTAAAATACGTATTTGAATTGTAAATGTTTAAATTAAGGTTAAACATTTCCTCACAAGAAGAGTGCAGCAGTGAAATAAACAGCCCTTACAGAAAGCCTATTTTAAGATTAATTGTTGCTTTTGTCTCCAAGATAGCCAGATATAGACTAACCCCATGGTGGAACCAAATATTTGCTACAAGTAATAAGATTTGAGATGCTGTTCAATCTATATATGTATAACTGAAAAGTCGCTGACTGACTGACTGACTCACTCACTCACTGACTCACTCACTCACTCACGCACTCATAAATTTATTTATTTTATTTAAAGTATTTCTACCCCACCTTTCTCTGCCAAGCAGACCCAAGGCAGCTCATGCCAGGCCTAGAATCGTGAAATTTGGGGATGGTGTTCCTTCCATGACGGCTGCACCCACTAAGAACTGGTTTTCAGAAATTCCAACTGGAAAGGGGTGAAAGGGGGCACAATGCGTTTTCCTCCCTATGCTTTACATCGAAGAATCCCTGACTGATGGATGCTCTGCTCCAACCCCTGGATCTAGAATCAAGAATTTGGGGCGTATATTGCTTCCGTGATGGTAGTTCCCATCAAGAACGGATTTCTAGAAATTTAACCCCTGAGGGGCTGAAAAGGGGTGCAACGTATTTTCGGCCTATACTTAACACTGAAGACTGATCAACACCCACCCCAAATTCTGCTCCTGCCCAGTGGTGGTGCCCATGGTTGTCAGGGGTTAATGCGCACTGAGGGATTGTTGTGCAATGGAGGGATGGCACATAGGTGATATTTTACTCCTGCAATGGAGGTACATTTTGCTAGTGTTACTATAAATACGTTTATCTTATTTAGAAGTTCCTTGTATTGATGTAAGGTTCCCTATGTCATTAGAAAGAGCTGGTGATGGATTGGGGAACTCCCATTTTATCTCAAAAAACTTAACACCCCTTCTCAAGAATCTGCCCAATCCTAACCAACCTTTCAGCACTGGTGCAGCCGTGCCAATAAGGGATGTTCTGCATTCTGTGATGAGTGGCAATCACAGAAGCCTCCTCGAGGTACAGGAATATTTGTTCCCTGACCCTAGTGATTTTTGAATCTTTTATCTTATGGTACACTAAGAAGACACTAAAATTGTCAAGATATACCACCTGTTTTGGACAGTTGACAAGCCATGCCGCATTGCCAGTGGGGCTGACATCTCTGGCACACCTGCAGACCATTCACTGCACACCAGTGTGCTGTGGCATGGTGACACATTGCCTTACTTTGTGGCATCATTGCAATTGCATCAGTGCTGGATAGTTGCTTAGATGGGGCTATTTTTTTCAATAGTCTTTTGAGGTGGTAGATCAGAAAGATATGGCCCGATCCTGTCTTTCCTTGTCTCAGCCCAAATTTCTCTCCTGACAGGTTGCTACCTGACTTTACCTATTTCTTCAAGTAAAACTCAGACTGAAACATCTCAGCAGAGTGCAAGCCTTCAATAGCTGGTACTGTATAGTAAATTTTTCCTTCCCTTTTCTCCTGAAGGTAAGAGAGGACTGTGTACTGACAGAAAGACAGTTTTGCTTGTTTCTTGAGTGGTTAAGGCTGCAATCCTAAACATCCTAAACTTTCCTCCGTTTAGCTCTTATTGGCATTTACTAGTGCCACTTATAGTGAAGAGACACTGTGACGGGAAAAAAATCTCCTTTTTCTTCCTGTATGACAAGAGGGAAGGCAGGAGACAAGACAAAAAAACGCCTAGTAGGGTGCTGGAAAATGGGAATTATCTCATGAATGTGGTGCAATCTGCCTGCTTCCTGATTTGTTGATGGAAACAGTAAATAGGAACCAGGCCAAAGCCACAGAGTACCAAAAAGTAGAGGAGAAGCAGTTCCCCTTGCTATTTCTTCTGCTGTAGCTTCACAAACTTTTGAAGAGATGAAGAAAGAAGTTGCAGGGATCTAGGCAATGCTGCTTGCCCAGACTGACTCCATTGGAAATGGGGGCAGGAAAAGAGTGACCACGAAGAGCCAGAGGCATTGTGTCTTCATTTGGACTTGTTAATAGGGCAGGAAATAAAGGAAAACTGGACTGGTTAGGGCTGTGGCTGTTTCATTCTCTTTCAGATTTTAAGCAGGATGAGGGCACGCCTTTTGGAAGGAGAAGCTTGTTTACTGCTGAGAGCTGACCTGGACCAAGGAAGTGGAAGCCCTCTCAGAGTCAGACCTATAACCCATCCTGACTTCAATTCCAGTTTAAAGAGACAGACATACTTTGGGCCAGCAATGTGGAGAAGAAGCCAGTGAGAAACTGATAGATTTTTGAATAAGGAGCTAAAGCAGTCAAACCCCAGCCTGGGCCGGATGTAGCCTGTGGTGAGCTTTCACTTGACCATGACAAGTCCCCCCCATCCTATAATTCTCTGGAGGGTGTTCTGAGGCCCAGGGAGGCTGTGCATACCTCCTATCAAATCTGTCTGAAAAGTGTTTATGGACTAGCCAATGAAGCTGGGTTGGCTTGTCAATGAGGTCACCTGCAGCAGTCACCACAGGTTGGTTGAGGGTGGGGTGTCCATCTCTGTCCACCCACCCACCTACCTACCTACAGCATTTATATACCACTTTTCAACTAAAAAGTTTACAAAGCGGTTTACAAGAAAATGAAAAAATAATAGCTAATTAATAGCTAATAGGTCTCTGTCCCAAAAGGGCTCACAATCTAAAAGGCAAAAAGAACACCAGTAGAAGCCACTTGAACAGACAATGCATTGAACATACCTGCCTCCACTGATCCTCTATCTCCTTCCCCTTCTTGGCTTAGAAAAGGCATAGGGGACAGACAGGAATAGGAAATCTGGAGTGAGGAGAGTGCTGAACGTGAACACTGTACAGGAAAAAAGAAGATACTGGAAAGAGAAGATCTGGAAAAGGGGTAGCCCTTGGCATGTTGCCTCAGACATCTGGAGACTGGTGCTGTAAAACCTACCTGTGTTCCTCTTGTATGGTTGGTTGTTAGGTGGTGTGGGGAAGGTAGTAGCCATCATATGTCTAGATTATGGATTTCCAGTTGCTAAACCATAGATGGTTTACAAGGCATCTATTATTATAATGTAACCATTGGTTTGTCACTGGTTTAAACCTCTTCTTTCTGTCTTTCCATTTTGTTAAAAGTGTACTCCTGCACTAGTACTATAAAATAATTTTGTTGACAAAAACGTTATTTTGTTTTATTCTGTTCGCTCTGTGCATCCCTGGGACCTTACTCTGAAGAATGGGCTATACTTTCCCAACATAAATTCCATAAATGTAAAATAAAGGGAAGACCTTGAGCTTCTACTTTTCCATATTAGGGAGAAAGAAATGTCATGTCTATTTTGTATAAATCACACAGGTTGTGTCTGAATATTCAGCATTGTTCACAAATAGCTTTTCTATGTCTATTTTCCTCCCTTCTGCTATAGCATATTTATGTTGCCATTTTCTCTGTTCTTTGGGGACTTCTTAATTCTTGGGTAACCCATTAGAAGACAAATGTGAGTCTTAGTGGATTCCATTCATCTTCCCAATGCCCAGTTTTGCTTCATTATGAAAAGAATTAAGGGCGAGATACCAGCGATTCCTTGTGGTGACTATTACTGTGATTCAAAAACATGTGTGAAATAGCCAGTGTACACAAGGGAGAGGCTGGATGCATTTGGATTTTAGAGAGAGAAGTTTTCTTTGGGTGCTTTAATGCCATTAGCATTCTGTACATGCCTTTGGTCAGTCAGCTCCTTCTCAAACAGTATGCAGGTATTTTGGGGCTTGGAAGAACTTAATGCGGTTTGGGAAAGCTTATTTGGCTGAACAGAAGATTGTTCGGAGGATGTGACCTGGATGAACCCAAAGCCCTGTTGAGGAACAGCTTTGTTGCTTTTATGGGCAAAAACGTGGCATGTTCTTAGCAGTCTCCCTGTCACAAAGGATTATAGACATTTTAGTTTGGAGATGCAGTACCTGCCAGGTGTTCACTGGGATTTGCTATATTAGCTGGTTATTTCCGATTCTGTTGGTTTTTGTATCCCTACTGTGATGAGCAGTGACAGGTTAAGGCCTCAATCCTTCAAGTGTCTACAAGGGATTGAGCAAAATGTACAAGGCTGTCTGAGCCACTGCAAAGGAAGGCTACCTACAGGCAAAGGTAAAATTAAGTGTCAATATTTATTCTCTTGCAAAGTCCAACAGTTACCTCCGGCACAAGATCTACTATAGGGAGATGCTGTATATTTGGATATTCCCTGATAAGGTGTCAGGAAATGGCTATAAGAGGGGCTCATAAGTTTTGCTGATAATACAGTTTTGTTCAAAGTTTCAAAGCTGTTGAGAATATAAAAAGGTAGATTTTCCTACATTTTTTACAAAGACCATAGTTGGGATTTTAAACCATAATAGTAGTGATGGGTGAGAGAACTTGAAATTAATCCAATAATTTTCCAACAAATTTCCAGTTTCTTATTGGGATACTAATCTGACATTGGCATTAGAAAACTGAATAAAGAAATTTCTGACCACTCCTGAAACAAAGAAATACTCTTTGATTCCACATGGGATCAGAAGATAGCCTTGACTCAACATGTTCTGCAAATGCCTGTTGTGTGTATGTGTGCGTGTGTAGGGGTGGGTGGGTAGTGGTGATGGAAAGGGGAATAAACTGGCCTGGCTTGATCTGGCCATCCCAAACTTTCTATACCACCTGCGTGCCGTTTGCATAATTCACTTGTGGAGCATCTGCTCATATTTCTGATTTCTTTCAATATTTATTTCCATCAATTAATGGCACATATGATTCCTATGGGAATAGAAGAAGGTGGTAGGACTCTGGCACCAGATAGTTCCCACCATGTTCAGTGGTACCCTATTTCCAAATAGATTTGCATGCAATTGCATTTTTGGCAAAGGAACCTGTGTTGGTATTTATTGTTGATGCACGATAAATTTAGATGCAGTGTGAATGCCAGTTGCTGTTGCTATGATCAGTGCAGTATCAAATTTGAGAAAAATGTGTAGAAGTCATGAGACGATGGATGAATGGAAGCGGCTTTGTTATAGGTTTAATTATTTCTGAACAGATTCTCAGTATATACTCAGATATTCTTTGTTTTACATTTTTAATTAACATTTTATATAAGAAGATAAGACGCATTATTAAATCTCCCCAGGAAGCAAATGCTTATAGGTTAGTAGTAGAAAGTTTTGTGTTGTTAAATAACCTTGCAGTGTAATCTTCAGTAGTTTTGGTATAGAGTGTAATTATTTTGTTTCTCCTAAGGACTGAGATACAAAACCATTGGGTGGGTTAATACAGGTGAGATAACAAGCACCACAAATGTTAAGGGTTCTAACTTGGATGATATTTGTAGCCCCAAGACAATCCCACCCAGCAAAGGCAACATTCATCCACTTAGCACTTTTCTATACATTGTGGGCATTTTAATTAACTGTGTGATTTGCCCTGCATTACATGCTGAGAAACCTAGATGGGAGAATGTGGGAGATGAGCAGCACTGGAAGCTGGTATGCTGTGCTAGTAACACAAAAGGGCCATAAAGCACTTCACTGCCAGCAGACAGTGAGCCAGGTGGAGAGGCCACTATGAGGAGGTGCTGGGCCTTTGCACCAGTTGGACACTGAAGAGGAGCCCATGTCAATAAGTGTCCCTGCAAACAAACAGGGAGTTGTTTGGGGGCATGGGAAAACAAGAGAAGGCAGGGAAGATGCAATTTCACTGGTGCAGTTCCAAGTGGACTCATAGGGGCTGCAGAGACATTACATGAGAATTGATGGGAAAAGAGAATTGATATTTCCTTACCCCAAGGTGACCTCCAACTGCTTCTCAGGCTGGATTGGTTACACTTGTGGCCGTATCAGCACCACTGTGCTGTACAAACCTAGAATTGGGCCTTTTGTTCTAGTACCAAGTCTACAACTTAAATTATCTCTGTGCAAAATGGAAGGCATGGGGATATATGTGACAAGGAGGGCACATTGGGTCTCATGCCACTCCTTCCACACATCTATCTGCACTCCTATCAAGTTTGCATGTGCTTGTTGATTTAATGTCAACTTTGATTGAAAGAGGACTCTTTTTTGGTCTGTGCTCTTCAATGCATTGATCAAAACCCTTTAAGACTTTTTATTTTAAAATATTTTATCTGAACTTTCCCTTTATATGGAATTCTTAGCCATCATATTCTACAATCCAGAGTAACTCCAGGAGCACGTAAGAGACATTATGTGCACCTGTAGTTATTGCACCACCTAGTGAAAACCTATGGGAAATTCATATTGCAATCCAGAGTAAATTATTCTTACACCAGAGCAAGGACTCCCTGCAGTTACTCTGGATTGCACCCATATTCATACCAATGGCAGTTTAATAATAAAAATCTAGTGATGGGATAAAACAGCGGACTTGACTCAAGTTGAGTCTAGTGTCATCACCCCCCACAACTTGCACTGAAAACAAGTCATAATGTAGACACTTTCCAAGTTGTTTAGACTTCTTTTCATGACTCTGACACTTGACTCAAGTTGACTCGTCCATTTAAAAAGCCCATGTGGGCACCACAGAAAGATGGGGCTGCTGTTATGTGTGTGTCTGTTTGTATGTCAGAGTTTTCTTTTCCCATTCTCTCACTGTCCTGCCCATCTGTAAACAGGGCCAAAGAGGTTGGGAGCAGAGGGTGGGCCCAGCCTGGCCCAAGAATCGGTTCCCTGGAAGTGGGCGTGGTCAGGGGGCGGGGCCAGGGAGAATTTAAAGGGGGCATTTTTTAAAAAAAAATTAAAAATTCAATTTTTTAAAAAAAAATCTAAGTTTTTGTTAGTGGGATTTACTGTCATGGGACTTACTTCAGAGTAGGCATGCATAGGATAGGGTTCTCAGGCTGCAGTTCTAGCCACACTTTCCTGGGAGTAAGCCCCATTGACTGTCATGGGACTTACTTCAGAGTAGGCATGCATAGGATAGGGTTCTCAGGCTGCAGTTCTAGCCACACTTGCCTGGGAGTAAGCCCCATTGACTGTCATGGGACTTACCTCTGAGTAGTCATGCATAGGATTGGGCTCTCAGGCTGCACCCTGTCCACACTTTCCTGGGAGTAAGATCCACTGACTGTAATGGGACCTACTACTGAATAGACCTGCCTAGCCTTGCTCCCTGAGGATGCACCCTATCTATCTGTCTATCTACAGTATTTATATACCGCTTTTCAACTGAAAAGTTCACAAAGCGGTTTACAAGAAAATGAAAAAATAATAGCTAATTAATAGCTAATGGGTCCCGGTCCCAAAAGGGCTCACAATCTAAAGTGCAAAAAGAACACCAGCAGAAGCCACTAGAACAGACATTGCTGGGGTGTGGAGGGCCAGTTACTCTCCCCCTGCTAAATAAAAGAGAAACACCCACTTGAAAGAGTGTCTCTTGCCCAGTAAGCAGGGGTAACCCTGTCCACACTTTCCTGGGATTAAGACCCATTGAGCACAATAGGGCTTACTTTTGAGTAGACATGGTTAGGATTGTAGTCACCAGGCTAAGGAAAGAGGATCTATCGTGGAAAGGAGGCTGGCAAGAGTTAAAAAGAAAAAGGGGCCGGGGAGGTTGTGTTCTCCTCCAAAAGAGGAAAGACGCCCTGTGCTGGAGCCTTTAACTGCTGCTCCAGCTGGGAACCGGTCCCCTTGTTATGGCCTCCAGCTGCTGCTACCGGCTCCCCAGCGCCGGGGATTTGGAAGATCCGGTTAGCGAATAGGCCTCTGCCCACCTGTGGTTGGGAGGGACTGTGAGAGATCAGGACAGAAGTGGCAAGAGGGAGGAGGTGGGTCATGCACAACAGCCAAGGATAACTCATCCTTGGCAGCTCTACTCAGAAGTACAGTGGTACCTTGTAAGACAAATAACTTGTAAGGAGAATGTTTTGTAGAACAAACTAAAATTTCTAAAGAATTCTGCCTTGTAAGACACTTTTACAATGAAAATTCATTATCAAACAAATGACTTGATGGATCTGCATTGTGAGCAACAGCAAGAGGTTATGGAGATCTCATCTGCTGAGGAGGAAGAGGAGAATAAGGAGGATGAATCCCTCAGATCAAAGGAGATTAAGGACATTTGTAAACATGGGGAAATTGTGCAAAATTTTGTAGAAAAGCACCACCCAAATAAGGATGCAGCAGTGCAAACGATAAATCTGTTTAATGAGAATGCAATGTCACATTTCCGTGCAATCCTCAAAAGGAGACTAAGGGCGCAATCCAGAGTAACTACGGGGAGTCCTTGCTCTGGAGTAAGAACAACTTACTCTGGATTTCAATATGAATTTCCCATACATTTTCACTAGGTGGTGCAGTAACTATGGGTGCATGTAATGTCTCTTATGTGCTCCCGTAGTTACTTTGGATTGTAGCCTAAAGCAAGTTTCATTAAATAGGTTCCTTGTAAAGGTGGTCAAAAAGACACCAGTGACTCTTTTAGTGAAAATTAGTCATCCTTTGCCAGAAAGGTTTTTCTTTTCTGTTTCACTGTACAGTATATATTACAGTGATTTTATAATTAATATTACAGTAATGGAGTTCTGTACTGTATTATATTACAGTATTTTGTCATCATTTTTACATAGTTAATATTTTTATATGAATATTTTGGAAAGTGGAATCAATCGTCTGAGTTTCCATTATTTCTTATGGGAAAATCCGCTTAGTATAAATAACACTTGGTAAGACATACATGCTTCTGGAACGAATTATATTTATCTTACAAGGCACCACTGTAATCCCATTACAGCTATCATTCAATGAGGGCTGCTCCTTTAAGTAACAACTGAGCTTACAGCAGCCATGTGATGGAAGGAGTGATTGCTACAAATTTCTCCCCTTTCCCCCTGTTTTTTTCCAGAGTTTTCTTCATGCATGACTCATGAGTTGCAGAGTAAGTGAAAAACACAATTATTTGTGACTCTAGTTCAAGTCACCTGACTCAAATTCCCATCTCTGATAAAAGTCTTTCTGGGAAGTGAAACTGATGAAAAAGCAACAAAAATTTAAATAGAGGAATGAATCAGAATCATAGAATCCTAGAGTTGGAAGGGACCTAGTAGGTCATCTAGTCCAACCCCCTGTCTATAGCAGAAAATTCTCCTAGAGCATCTCCGACAGGTGCTTGTTGAGCCTCTGCTTGAAGATCCCCAGTGAGGGAGAGTCCACCACCTCCGTTGGCAATCTTTTCCACTGCCAAACCGCCCTCACCGTCAGGAACTGTTTCCTGATATCCAACTGGAATCTCCTTTCTTGTGGTTTTACCGATTGGTTCTAGTTCTGCTTTCAAAGGCAGCTAAGAATGGCAGATGTTGGTAGATGTAAAGCTAGCAGACGATTACTTCCTGACAATGAGATTGAGAATTACAAAAATAAAGCCCTAGGACATAATATGGCTGATTTGCTGAAGAGCTTGAAGATTAAATTAAAAATAATTTTTTCATCCTATTGGTTTGATGCACATGTCTCACAATACTGACAAGCTTTTAAGATCATCACCAAAACAATAACAGAAACATTAACCAGATGTTTAAGTTATAGTACCATAATAGAAATCCTAACCAATTTAGGCCACCCTAACTTACATAGCATATCTTTTCATTATGGTGTGGGAAGGTCAGTGTATACCTATGCAGCATAAGGCCTATATCCTGAAGTTGAATTAAGCCCTTTGCTCCGGAGCAGGTGACTTTCCATAAGATAACACTACAGGGTGACGTAACTGCGTGGACCTGTAACTGCTCTGGATTTTGCCCTATGCCTGTCAGAGGATTATAGCATATAAATGCAAGTATTCCTTCCTATGTTTGGAATGTGTTAAATATACCAGTATCTACACAACCGTCGTACGTGCATGACCTTTGCTACTGACGAGAAGGTGCTTCTTGCTTTGGTAGCTCTGATTTTGTGCTTCTACTAAGCCAGCATGTCTTTCCCTCATTTTACTGTTTAGCGGACATGTTCCTGTGAATAACTTTGATTTCCAGAAAGCATTTTGAGTGTGTATGTTACAGTGCGGCAGCTTTTTTCCAAATGAAACTCTCCTGTCACATGAAAGACTTTGCTGGAAATAGGAAAAGAGAGAAGCTGCTGTTATGCTGATTGAAGCAGGCCAGTGCCATTTGTTACTATAGAAATATCTATTAACAGAACTGCTTGTCTAACAACCATGGAAAATTTGTGGGCTTGAAGAATGGTAGCCTCAGAGGTTGGTCCTACAAGGGTCCTTCTTCATTCATTCCCTCTTTAGGGTTAGGTTCCATTCATCCTTCCTCACTTTTTCTTCTTCTGCTTTGGAAGGAATGTGCCTGTTTCCTCCATTTGGTGTCTGTGTTCTCTTCTGGTATTGTGTTGTAAAATGATTGCTTGAGGGGAAAAACAGGTTCAAGTCAGTTTCAGTTAACTGTTAGGTTAGCCCCCCAAAATAAATCAAAGGTATCTGTTAGAAAAATGAAAAGAGAAAAGGAAGAAATGAAACATGCCATTGGCATCTGATTGGGTACAATCTGGAGGAAAAAAGGTCAACCTTTTCTTATTTTAATTTGTTTGAGACAGAAGGTTGTGGTAGCTTTTGTTTGGCAAACTGAGTGGCTGCAGGTGGACAAGAAAATAAATTGGAAGCTGGTTAGCAGATGAATGTTTCTTAGGCTGCAATTCTAACCTCTAGTTAGGCTGGCATAAGCACCGGCATAAGTTCTGTGCTGACTTGGAGGTGTCACAAAATAAGTTACCATACTTCTGTGGCACTCCTGGGGGAGGGTTAGGCCAGTGTACTGACATGTGCTTGCCTCCCTACATCACTATTGTAATGGGAAGACCAATGAGTTGTGCTGGCCTAAGTTAGGATTGCACCCTTAGTCTGGAACCTGGCTACAATAGGGAGCCAATCTGTCTAGGGTGAGCTACACTTGTTTATCCCATTTTTAAAAATCTTACTTTATAGGCTTTTTAAGTTCCATCTTTTATTATCTGAAAACTGTTATTCCTTTTTCAAAATGTCTAGTGTACATTTATGCTTGTTAATCTAACTTGGTTTCTGGGTTTTGGGGTCCCACACTTCCTAGCCAATCCAACTGTACCCAGTATTAGTAAGGTGGCAATAATCACAAATGAAAGATTTCAGAAGACTGACTCAGTGGAGATAGCCATAAAGAATTTCCATCTAATGTCAGTAGGGAAGTTCACAAGAGGTTGCAAGGAGGTGGTTAGATTGGGGGGGGGGGGTGAAAGGAACTGGTTTTGTTTCTCTTCCCTCCCACTCCCAATATATTTTGATGCTGGAACACCACAATGCTACTGTCCATGGTCAATTCTTTGTTGCATATCAGGAAGGTTGATGCGGAATTTTCAACTTCAGTTTGTACCAAACAAAACAGGTTAGTAAACTTTTGTAAGTTGATCACCTGCAGTCCATTCTTAGCCACCACAGGAGAATAGCTTAGTGGCTATTTACCAACCTGTTTCTATACTTAACATGGATTTCCATTGTGATGGATTTTGAGAGCCAGAGGTTTGACAATGATGTCTGGCTGCCAACTGTCGTCAACTGCCAATTCTTCAATGTAGTCTGGCTGCCAATTGTTGCTAGTCATTTATTTCACACTAGCGAAAAGTGTACCCGCATTGCGGGTGTAACATTTCTCCCTATGCCATCCCCCCATGGCGCAGAAACACCCCCTGTGCCGCTTCCCCCATGCGCATCATCCCCATGCACATCATCCCTCCATGCACATCATCGCCTCATGTGCAACTTTCCCCAACGCGCAACTTCCCCAATGCGCAACTTCCCCCAATGCGCAACTTTCCCCCATACACATCAACCCTAATGCACAACTTTCCCCCATGCACAACTTTCTCCCATACACATCAACCCCAATGCGCAACTTTCCCCCATGCGCATCATAACCCCATGTGCATCATGTCCCCACGTGCATCATGTCCCCATGTGCAAATTTCCCCATGTGCAACTTTCCCCGTGTGCATTACCCCCCGTGCGTATCATCCCCCCATACACATCTTCCCCCATGCGCAACTTCCCCTCATGCGCAACTTCCCCCATGGACATCATCCCCTCATGCGCAACTTTCACCCATGCGCAACTTCCCCCATGTGCAACTCTTCCCCATGCGAAACTTCCCCCATGCGCAACTTCTCCCCATGTGCAACTTTCCCCCATGCGCAAGTTCCCCCATGCGCAACTTTCCCCCATGCACAACTTTCCCTCATGCGCAACTTTCCCCATGCGCAACTTTCCCCCATGCGCATCAACCCCCATGCACAACTTTCCCCCATGCGCATCATCCCCCATGCGCAACACGCACCCATGCGCAACTTCCACCCATGCGCAACTCCCACCCATGCGCAACTTCCACCCATGCGCAACTTCTCCCCATGCGCAACTTTCCCCATGCACAACTTTCCCCATGCGCAACTTCTCCCCTTGCGCATCAACCCCCATGTGCATTAACTCCATGCACATCTTCCGCTGATGCGCAACTTTCCCCTATGCGCAACTTTCCCCCATGCGTATCATCCCCCCATGCGAAACTTCCACCCATGCGCAACTTCCCCATGTGCATCATCCCCTCAAGCACAACTTTCCCCATACGCATCATCCGCCCATGTGCAACTTTCCCCCATGCGCAACCTTCCTCCCATGCGCATCAACCTCCGATGTGCAACTTTCCCCGTGCGCACCATTCGCCGATGCACAACTTTTGCCCATGCGCGACTTCCCCCATGCGCAACTCCCCCCATGCACAACTTCCCCCTTGCGCAAGTTCTCCCCATGCGCAAGTTCATCCATGCTCAACTTTCCCCATGCGCAACTTTCCCCATGCGCAATTTTTCCCCATGCGCATCATCCCCCCATGCGTATCATCACCCCAGGAGCAACTTCCACCCATGGGCAACTTCCACCCATGCGCATCATCCCCTCAAGCACAACTTTCCCCATACGCATCATCCGCCCATGCGCAACTTTCCCCCATGCACAACCTTCCTCCCATGCGCATCATCCTCCCATGCGCATCATCCTCCCATGCGCATCATCCCCTCATGCGCAACTTTCCCCATGCGCATCATTCGCTGATGCACAACTTTCCCCCATGCGCAACTTCCCCCATGCACAACTTTTCCCCATGTGCATCATCCCCCATTCGCAACTTTCCTCCATGCGCATCATCCCCCCATGCGCATCATGTCCCCATGTGCAAATTTCCCCCATGTGCAACTTCCCCCGTGCGCATTATCCCCTGTGTGTATCATCCCCCCATACACATCATCCCCCCATGTGCAACTTCCACCCATGCGCAACTTCCTCCCATGCACAACTTCCCCATGTGCATCATTCCCTCAAGCACAACTTTCCCCATGCGCATCATCCGCCGATGCACAACTTTCTCCCGTGCACAACTTTCCCCCATGTGCAACTTTCCTCCCATGCGCATCATCCTCCCATGCACAACTTTCCTCCATGTGCAAATTCCCCCCATGCGCAGCATCCTCGCCAGTGCAACCTCTTCCTCTGGAAAACATCCCCCAGTTTACCAGGCACTGAGCACCAAATTGGCTGGATGTTGTTCAGTCTCCATGTTAAGTATATTACAGAAACACTTTGCCCCCTTTTCAGCCCCTGAAGGGTTAAATGTCTCCAGATGGTTCTTGGTGGGTGTTCAGGTGACAGAAGGAACTCCCAGAATTCCATGCTTCAGGCCCAGCAGTTGGGGAGGAATGTTGCTGAGTCAGCAATTTTCAATGCAAAGTATAGGGAGGAAAACGTGTTGCGCCCCTTTTCACCCCCTTCCCGTTGGAATTTCGGAAAACCGGTTCTTAGTGCACCCCTCTGTCACGGAAGGAGCACCCACACCAAATTTCATAATTCTAGGGCGGGCAGTTTTGGCACGGCGGGATGAGTGAGTGAGTGAGTGAGTCAGTCAGTCAGTGAGTCAGTGAGTGACTTTTTTATATATATAGATTTTCATGCTATCTGGGGTGCACCACGAGGAGGTGAATGAGCATTACACCCAAAGGTCTAACAAGTATAGAATAACAAGTTACTCCCTTATAACCCTCACCTCAAATATCTTGGAATAACTTTGGATCGGACTCTCTCATACAAGAAACACCTAGAGAACATGTCTACAAATATTAATACCAGGAACAACATATTCCAGAAACTTAAGAGGATCAAGATAAGGGGCCTCAGCCTCTGCTCTAAGGAAATCAGCACTAGCGGTGGTCTACTTCAAAGCAGAACAATGTGTCCCTGTTTGGCTTAATTTATGCTGCACCAGTAAAATTGATGCCAGACTAAACAAAACCATGAAGATCATACAATCTACACCTACTTGCTGGCTCCCCATTTTGAGCCACACAGCACCACCAGCTCTACGAATGAAAAATGCCTTTGTGAAAGAATACAAAAAAGTTATGAGCAACCCACTCCTACCTGTGCACGCTAATCTTCCTCATCTATCAATATCAGGCTTAAATCCAGGAAGCCCTCTATGGCACTTGCAAAACAGTGAACAACTGTAACATCAACCCACAATGTGTCTGCTAAACACCAAGACACAAGACAGTTACATAGATGACCCTACATGAAAAGTGTCATATTTTGACCTACATTGCCAGCATTGGTCAACTCTGAACAGGATCTGCACCCAACACTGTGTCTGCCAGGATCCACTGTTTAAGTGGGGTCTTATATTTACCATGTGGCTGTGGGTGGCGCAGGTGGTTAAGACACTGTGCCTGTTAACCAGCAGCCAGGGTTCGAGACCCAGGTCGGCCCCACAAGACAGGGTGAGCTCCTGTCCTTAGCCCAGCTCTGCAAAGCCAGCTGGATCCAATTGTATTGGCTCTGCCTTTCCATTGGACTAATTCAGTGGCGGGGAGAGGGGTGATTTTTTCCTGGGTAACAGCCTATCCTCCATAACAATCTAACCCAGGCTTTCGTGCTTCGCATGCAGCGTATGCAGTGCCGAGCACGATACCATAGTCTCTCAAGACTGAGGGAGGCCTGCTATATCTATCACTCCGTGTGACTGTGGTGCTCCTCGACAAAATATTCATTGCATTGTGTCTGAGTGTCCATCAAGAGTTTACCCTGACCCAGTGTCTGATTTCCCCCCCAGTATAGACCACTCTTTTCTTGAGTGGATGGATGGACTGGACACTAACATCTGATTTACCATAAGTCCATGTATTTGCCATTACACTAAATAAATAAACTTACATTTATTTGCTCCAATTTGGTTTTTTCCCTATACTTAGGGCAAAATTGAGGAAAATTGGTGACCCTTTCAAAAAGCAATCCCCAGAATATGACTTTGTATCTCAAAGTAATGAACATCTTGAAATAAAAACTTCCACTCCTTTTGATTGCCTTATTTTATGCATCTTAGCTACGTAGGAGACTTTCAAGAAAGTCTTATTTTTCTTTCTAATTAGGCTATCCCAGGGTTGCACTACTGCAAAGCTATACTTAAGTAGGGGCTGGTGTGCATCTGAAGAGGGAAGCAATTAGCTTTAACATGCACTAATGCTGATTCTCCAAAGTTTATACAACATCTTTAATGAGTCAGCTGGGATGGATTCATACGGGAGCCAAATGCATTACACGTTACTTACTGGTATTACTCCAAAAGCATGTGTTTAGAGAGAATCTATTTAAATCCAGCCAATTCCATCAATTCCACTATAGTGATCAGCTACCAAACCTTCCTTTTTTATCAAATGATTTTTTTAAAAGGACAGATCTCTGTGGTATGAATAGTAGATTTACAAGTTTTTATATATTGCCTATCCTTCAGGGCTAAATAAATTAATCCAAGGTTGACACTGGAAGTTTACAAACTCTTAGGAATGGAACAGCCTGGTGAAAATCCTGTTCAGTTCTCATGGCTTTGATTATCATAATTATTTAACAAGTCAAGGATACAGTACTATGAAATTTAATATAATTTTCTGTCTGGTGCTTTCAAAATGTAGAGCCCAATCCTATTTTCCCCTGACTATTGTAACAACACCAAAATCCTGTGAGGGAACAAGTGTAAGCCACCATGGATCAGTAAAGTCTTATTTGGACCTATGGCTATAAATTGCTGATGCAAGTCTGTATGTATCTGTGTTATGTAATAGAGTCTGGGAAGGGGGATGGGATTGACAGCTATCCCTTGCAAAGAACCTGCCTGATTTCCTGAATTTGATCCACCTGTCCACTTCTCTGTCACCTGGACTTTTAACCCTACCCACTCCCAATACATGTTGATGCTGGAACACCACAATGCTACTGTCTATGGTCAATGCTTTGTTGCATATCAGGAAGGTTGATGCGGAATTTTCAACTTCAGTTTGTACCAACAAAACAGTTAGTAAACTTTTGTAAGTTGATCACCTGCAGCCCATTCTTAGCCACCACAGGAGAATAGCCTAGTGGCTATTTACTAACCTATTTCCATACTTTACGTGGATTTCCTGCCCCCATTTCCAACTCCGTTCTACCTTTCCTCCCTCCATTCCCTCACCTGATATTAACTCCACTGCCATATACCTATCTCAGCAAGTCCTGCTGGACCTACCAGCACATGGGGAAAGCTCTGTGTGTTTCTGTAATGGTCTTTATGACTGCCATAAAACAGTCAGCACTGGTGGAACACTTGTTCCACCATTAGGGTACCCCAAAGGGATTGGGCTGCCTGATATGCAACTTAAAATACAATGAAAATATTTATTTAGCTTTGTGTTCTGGTATACTGAAATGTGTGATGTTTATCTTAGGCTGGTAATGACCTATGGTTTGCCTTGAGTAATCAATGAAGAGCCCATCTGGTATTGGATATGTCCCAAGGTACATCAGATGTTAATCAAATTCCTGGATTTCACCACAGATTCTAAGTCACAGCAAGGAATAGAACGATGAGTTGATAATTCATTTAAATATTCTCTGAACCATATTTTACTTGCTGTTTGGTTTATGACCTTTAGAACCACCTTAGATTTTGACTGATGAATGGATGACTAATAAAGTTAGCAAAATAAGCAATTTCTTTCCAGGGAAGGTCAGAAGAGGTCTTTGCAATCATTGCTCCTATTAATATGTTATATTTCAGTCAGAAGTCTTTAAACAGTGAAGGGCTTCAGATGGAGAAGTCATAGTTTTGATGAATGAGGTTGCCTTCTAATAGCTGAACAGGAAATGGAAATCAAAGCAAGGAGGTGTAAAAAAAAATCTCCCTCTTTTGTAGTAGAGGAAAAGAAATAACCTATTGTTGATATTGAATATGGAAAATACAGTGAAATCATAATGAGAGATGGATTTCCTCTGGGAGGAGAGGTTCAGTTTGCAAATAAACTGAAAATTGCATTTTAGCCTGCACAGAGTGAGTGTTGCAAAGCAATATTTCTTTGAATTTCTTTTTAATAATAAAACCCACTCACATATCAATAGGGATATCTCTGCAAGTAGCCTATTTAGAACCATGGGGGTACTAGGGTTGTCCAGACGATGCTTGATCATTGCCCTTCCTCTTTCCCCTCTCTGCTGATGTGAAATTACTAAAGCTAAATTGCACAGAGAAGTCCTACTGAGCACTTAACAAAAGAAACCAAAGTCTTCTCCTTCTGGGGTAGAAATGCTGATGGACCTTCTTCTTCTTTGAATATACAGGCTTTAACTATTATCTCCCAGGGACACAAGATAGAGTTCCAGGAGTCAGAGATCTTGGGGCAAATAATTAGGATCTTGTCACAATGTTTTGTTAATTTTTAGCAGGTTTTTCTCCCATAGTTTTGCTCCCCTCACCAGGCATATTTGATCATTTTCTCCTATGCTTGCCATTTTATTCTGAAAGTATTTGATTCTTTACAAATGTATTAAAGGTTGGCAGCAGGGCTGGCCTTAAGTCTATTAAATTTGGCCATTTGGCCAAATTGGGCCATGTGTCTTGGAGGGTTGGTGAGCTACACTGGGTTGGTGAGCAAAGTACCCACAACTACTGCCAGCACATTGCTCCATACCTGACACTCTGGCATGGGATCTTCTATGCCAAGGTTGTTATAAGGGGGGCATAGCAAGTTGAGCATTTCTGCTGGATGGCCCTCATACCTAACTGGCCCAAGTCGTATTTATTTGGAATCATTCCTCTGTCCAAAGCAGTTGGTGTTGACATGGCTTCTGGGTGCCTCACCACTGCCGCTCATCCTTCGGAGTAGGTCCCCCACAACTGCCGTGGTGGGGAACCCTCTGAAAATGTTGTGCATTGTGTCCTGCAGCTTCTTAGGCCAGTAATGCAGTAATGCAATAAAAAGGAGGTTTATTCTGAGTATAAACAAACCCTCTTATCTATATCAGACCAAAAAAGACTCCTAAGGAGCAATCACTGTCGATAAATTTTCTCTAACAAAAAATCAATAATTTGACCACATGGGTTCTTGATATCCGGAGATTACAAAAACACTCAATGTTTAAAGAAAAAATATTACTTTTATTTTAAAACACACATAACAACATGCTCCCAAGCATTAATCATAAGAATACCAAGCACAGCAGACAGGGAAAATAACAAATGCTAAATAGGCATAACTCTTACTGAAGGTAGTTATCCTTGAGCCTTTATCTCCTACATTTCCCACTCTCTCCTTAGCATGCCTCCAGCCATAAATCAAATGGAGAAACTTTTTCATCCTCCACCTCTCCCCTACCCAGAGGTGGGCCCGGCCTGGCCTAACAACCGGTTCCCCGGAAGTGGCCGGGCCGGGGTCAGAGGCGGGGCTGGGAGGCTACACTGCTCTGCGCTCCGCTCCATCTGCAGGTGGGCGAGGCGAAGGGCGGGGTGAGGGGCGGGCCCCAACCCTGGTGTACTGCGTGTGTGCAGACGCTGTTGCATCCTAAAGAACCGGTCTGCCCGGGTTTTTGGCCCACCGCTAGCAGGCCATTATCCAATTCCAGCAACCTTTATTGGCATAAACCTTATGACACTTTTGTGACATTCCAAAATCCAGAATGGGAGTTCTGTCTTATGTTTGCATGTATTTCTGTCTAGGTGTATATGTTTTCACTTGCAAAAGGTGTGTGGCAAGTAATTTATAGATCTCATGTGATTCTACATGAGTGTATTATATTTCTTTTTGTGTTATAAATATGTTTAGTTAAATGCATTAATTTGTGTAAGTTCCAACTCTTATGTATTCATTTCTGTAAATTTATTCAAATTTGAAATGCTAATTCTTTCTTCCCAGCCCTTGACAGAGAGATGATGTTGTTCTCTGCTAAAACATTTCTCACCCCTGAACTAAAACACCCTAATTGTTGTATCAATTACAAGAATTGATGGTGGTGAGGCCTGACTTCTTGAGAGTATGTGCATATCAGGATGTGTCCCACGATTCCCTGCATAGATATTAATTTGGGCAGTGTTTCCTGAAGAAAGAAAATATTAAAGCCACTATGCTATACCTTTACATTTAAGCTATCTGTATTAGCAAATCCTAAGCAACACTGCACATCAGCCATCCAATGCTGAAAAATATCACCTTTAATATATTTGACAAATTAAATATAAGATATAAAACAAATATCTTTGGCTACTATCCTATCTACATTTTGTGGGTGGTGCAAGTGGTTAAGACACTGTGCCTGTTAACCAGCAGGCCAGGGTTCGAGACCTGGGTTGGCCCCACAAGACAGGGTGAGCTCCTGTCCTTAGCCCAGCTCTGCGATTCCAGCTGGATCCAATCGTATTGGCTCTGCCTTTCCTTTGGACTAATTCAGTGGCATGGAGAGGGGGGATTTGCTTCCTGGGTAACAGCCTATCCTCCATAACAATCTAACCCAGGCTTTCGTGTTTCGCATGCAGCGTATGCAGCGCTGAGCATGATACCATAGTCTTTTAAGACTGACGGAGGCCTGCTAAGCCCAACTGACTCTAAAGGGACTTTCTTCTGAGTCGATAAGCACAGGATTGTGCTCTTTTGGTATGAATTGCTCTTCGGTATTTGTTATATGTATCTGGAGATTATACGACATCAGCATTCACAATGAAAAAATTTGAAGCTATGTAATTCAGCTCTTGACTGAACTCTAAATGTAATTTGCTTTTAAAAGACAGAATGCAGCTTATGGTATCTAGGCCAGAAATGTGTACAGGTCCTTAGGGTGACCCATTGATGTAACTTAGAATTGAACTGAGAAAAGAAAGGTTTTTTCCTTTGTTTGAAAAAGAAGGGGTTAAGTTAATTGGGAAAGCAGTAGAAGAAGATGTCTTCTGAAGTGCAGGTGACCTTTTCCTCACAATGAAAGCTACTCTGCCTTTTGTGTGAAATTGGAAGTAGGAATCTCTTAAAAGCTTCCATGGAAGTGAACAACAGTTATTATGAAAGAGATACAAAAGCGCTAAGAAAGGACCGCATTAAAAAGAAAAGGGAATTAGAGGTAAACTCTTGTTCCCATCAAGGGGCATTTTTGCCACAAGTGAAGCTAAAATCTTTGGTCCTTTCAGTGAATCAAAAATCCTCTTCGAATTTCAGGCAGATTGTTGGCTATAGTAAAGCTGCTCTTGTGTTTCAGCAAGGTTAAAACAGACTTAATGCCGCAATGTCAGCTAGGGATTCCTCAAATACAGGGGGATCCTAGAGTGTTGTAAAACTGGTTCATGCTGCGGAAGGAAGAACAGTACAATGGTGGGGAGGCTGTGGACAAAGCAGTTCAAATAATTTCCTTGGAGGGTACAGAATAACCCCAAGGCTATTTAATTTCATTTCAAAGCTTCAAAGCATTGTAATGGTATAGTATCTCTTTTCTAATTTTTGATCTTGAGCACAAGTCCGCAAATGCAAGGTATCATAGTCTGCTTTCCCAGACAGAATCTTTCCTCTGCTTTTTTTCTACATAATCTTTTGGGCAAAGATGTTGTTAACAGTTGGCCAGATTGGGCACTGGCCAAGGGTACAAGCCTATCAGAATCCCAACCAGTCAATACCCCATGGTACCTGTGGCAGCGGTGGTACTGCTGAAAGACTTGCATCAGCACTGTTCCCATTCTGAAAGAGGACATATGGGGACTTCCCAGCCACCAAGTTGTGACTGGGAGAGAAGCTACAGGGTGACCCTATAGAATGGAGAACAGAGTGCCTCTACCTTTAAACATTGCATAGAAGAGGGAATTGAGGCAGGTGCTGCTTTTTAAGCCCTTCTATGATGAGCTAACTTTTGACTATGGCTACAATCCAAAGTAACTATGGGAGCACATAAGAGACATTACGTGCACCCGTAGTTACTGCACCACCTAGTGAAAACCTATGGGAAATTCATATTGCAATCCAGAGTAAATTGTTCTTACTCCGGAGCAAGGACTCCCCGTAGTTACTCTGGATTGTGCCCTAAGACTATGATGAATCATAAATTCCCTTTTATGCAATAGTTAAAGGCAGAGGAATTCTGTCCTCCTTTCTGTCCTCCATATGTCCTCTTTTCTAGGACATGTCCTGCATTTTGCCTCGTGTCCTGAAAGAAACTTCAATGTCCTCCTTTTCCTTGTAAGTGGGATGTATATACCCTTTCTGGAATTAACAAATTCATCATCATCATTGGCAACCTTTAGTCTCAAAAGACTATGGTATCGTGCTCTGATTGGAGGTCCTGAAACAACATCTAGTGTGGCTAAAAAGGCCAACTCGAGAGTGGCAAACCCTTCCACACTGAGGACAAATAAATTCCGTCCCCTGCCCAGGCCCCAGGTTTCGCTGCTTTTGGGTCTGTCTCTTTGCTTCAGCCTGCCGAGCAAGTGTCTCTTCCAGTTGGAGAAGGCCATGCTGGGTCTTTTGCCTCCACGCTGAACGGTCAGAGGTCAAGGTTTCCCAGCTGTTGATGTCCATTCCCAAGGCCTTTAGATCCCTCCTGCAGATGTCTTTGTATCACAGCTGTGGTCTCCCTCTAGGGCGCTTTCCCTGCACTAATTCTCCATATAGGAGATCTTTTGGAATCCGAACATCAGCCATTCTCACGACATGCCCAAGCCAGCGTTGGCGCCGCTGTTTCAGAAGTGTGAACATGCTATAGATTAATTATGTGTAAAAATTTCAGTAGTACCTTGGTTGATGAGCATAATTCATTCCGGAAGCATGCTTGTAATCCAAAATGCTTGTATATCAAAGCAAATTTCCCATAAGAAATAACAGAATCTCAGACGATTTGTTCCACAACCCAAAAATATTTATATTGCAAATAATGACTGCAGTACTGTAATATAATACAAAATAATAAAGAAAATAAAAATATAAAGAAAAATAAAACAAATTAACTTGCACTTAGTCTCTCAGGTCTCTCAGGCTGTTATCTGCCCCCCTTACAGAGGAATGAGCCCCACTGATTATACTAGAGCTTACTTTAGTGCAGACTTGCAAGGCTAAAGATCCTTTCCATTGCCCCCCTTACACAGAAGTGAGACCCATTGATTATAATAGGCTTACTTCAAAGTAGACATGCACAGACTGGTTTCTAGGAGAAGCTGATCAGGCACTGAAACCAGCCGTATCCTGGCCAGGACTTTTTGTTTTGCTTGTTTTACAAGACCTCGTTTGTACTGCAAGTCAAAATTTATTAGAAATGTTTGCTTGTCTTGGAAAATACTCTCAATCCAGGTTACTCTCAGTCCAAGGGGTTACAAGCCACGAGTGGTGTGTATAGATGTGGACATCTGGATGCAGGTGCCATATGTGCTCCCTGAGGTATGTGGTGGGCTGCTGTGTCATACAGGAAGCTGGACTAAATGGGCCTTTGTCCTGATTAGTGGAGGCTCTTCTTATTTTCTTATGTTCAAGGTTCTACTGCATTTGTAATAGTTTTAAATTCCCATGGGATGCAGGTCTGGGTTGGAGTTTAGGATATGGTGGAGGCTGACTCTGCTGGTCCTGTCCCTTTTGGCTTCTGTCACCCACTGTTCTGCCCTCTCCCTGCCCAATATACAAAACATATTTATATTTTGATGTTTAATGCCTCATTTCCTATGGCTTTGCAGTGTATTTCAACCTCAAAATTGGACATGAACTCTTCGTAAATTTAAATATTTCTTTTTCTGTAATATCTTGTTGAAAATGTTAAAATGTTGAATTTTTAAGAAGTTACTTTTTTGTTCCTCTTTGGAAGAGCATGCTGCTCCTCTCTTAACTATGAGTTCAAAGGAGGTAAATTTTATTCTGGTTGGTAATAAAATGCATAGCTTTCGGAACAATGTTTTTAATTACAGTTGGCACATCAGGGCTTACTGCCAACTTGAAGCCATATTGCTTTTGTCATTTGTAACATTTACGAAGCCAATGTCAGGGACCATAAAAATCAGATTTAATGCTTCTTTAGCTGTATTAAAGATGTTTGTTTTGAATCTTTGTCCTCTACTGCCATTGGAGCAGTTGTCTTTAGGAATTTTGGTCTTTAGGAATTTTTATTATGATGATTTCTATGAAACTGACTTTTCCAGACACCTAGAAATTGATATCTGTAAATATCTGTCAAAGGGAATTGCCAGTGATTCTCTTCCAGTATTTTGTTTCAAACAAATTAGCTGCCATTGGCAGCAGTATGGGTAGGCTGAGAAAATACATGCCAGTTGTAATTAAAATGGCTCATTTCAGATACTTGTCACAGTTTAGTCATGAGGAAAGAAACACCTTCTTTGTGAAATTCACCTGTTGAGCTAAGCGAAATGTGTTTTATTTTCCTCCAGACTCTCATAGTTGAGTGCTTTTAAGCAAATTAAAACTAGCTTGCGTTGACTTGGAAACACTGTCTGGAATGTACCTATTATATCATGACAGCATTAAATTTATTACAGTTCTTTATTATTCACATTTCATACAGGGTTTTGTCATTTCTGTTGAATCCTCTAGTCTTCAAACCAGGTTGCTTTCTCTTGGACAGAGTTAAATAAGGTCTTCTTTGGATGTTTGAATAGTAGCTTCTGAGCAAGAGATCTACCCCACTCTCTCCGCCCTCCCCAGGAGCATCTGAAATTCAAAACTTTTGGCTAATCCATTAAGGTGTTTGACACTTCCATTCGTGTCACTCCACTGTGCCATATCTACCTGACATTCAAAGTTTAAAGAAAAGAGTTCTTTTTAAACATTGAAACCATTTCCTAAACTAAGGGTGCAATCCTAATTAATTTAGGCTGGCTTTCACTGGTTGGCCCAAGATGGTTTGGGCCGGATCGCCCAAACCGGTTGTTCCTGACACCCTGCCGCTACTGAACTGGTAGTGGTGGGGTGGCCAGAAAACCTGGCGTACCGGTTCGGCACGCCGGGAGAAGGAGACACAATGCACGTGCGCTGACCTTGGCGCACGCGCACTGCGTCTCCTCCAGCTGGAGGAGACATGCTGCGCAAGCGCCAATTCCCGGTGCGCATGCAGTGTGTCTCCTGGAGGAGACGCATTGTGTGTGCGCTGGGGATTGGCGTATGCGCAGTGTGCCGGGGTTGGGGTCCGCCCCTAGCCCTGCCCCCGGCCCCATCCCTGACCCCGGCCTCACCCCCTGACCCCGGCCCTGCCCCCAACTTCCGGCGAACCAGTTGTTGGGCGAGGCGGGGCCCACCACTGCAGTGGCTTTACTCACCTGACACCACCTTCCATAGGTGGCATGGAGAGGTTGATGTACACCTGTGTACTGGCAATAACCCCCTAGAGTAGGGCAGAAATGACACCTCAGGTCAGCACAGGACTTATGCTGGGGTTTATTTCGGCCTAACTGGAGGATAGGACTGCAGCCTTAGGGTGCAATCCTGACTTAGACCAGAGACAATGGCCTAGCTAAAGTGGCCTAAGGTAGGCCATATCTCGAGCTGACAGTTAGGCTGGCCTATTTGGCATTAGGCTGGCCAAAGTGCCAGATAGGCTATCCTAAGTGCACTTCTGGACTGCAGACTTTAGTCTTGCAAAGATTAAAGCCCTCAATGTGTTCTTCATCCAAAGATCCTTTAGCAAATATAACAGCTGGATACAACTTCCTCCAGGCTTGGTTTGCTTGGACTGAAGTCCATGTATAGATAAGATTGAAAATAGCATTCTAGATATTGTAGGTGTCCTTGAAGCTCTTTAATAGTGCCTTTAGATTGTGCCTTTACATAGATTCACAAACTTGTGAATCAATTTTGCATTTAGAAATCTTATTGGTAATAACACTTCATATTCTTACGACTGTTTGATCAGTTGATAATTTCAGGGAAGTCACGTTTGAAGGAAGTTAAACATTTTAAATATTTCTGGATCACAGTTCGAGTTCACTAGAGTATGCATCTCAATGCACGTGCTATCTTTAAGTATGCCAGTCTTACAGAAATGTTCTTTTACTGGGAAAACAAAAATATGGAGAAAACCAATGCTTCAGTATTATCTGTCCAGGAATTGGGTTGTGTTGTGTGTTCTACTGACAAGCATTTTTATATGCCTGTGGACACTGGTATGTTCCAGCTACTAACAGAGTATCAGTGGCATTTGCACAACATAAAACCATAAATAGCTATTTGTTTAACTTGAAACCAACTGAGATTTTTTCATCACTGCCTCTGGGCTCTTGTTCAGCAAACAGCACCCCTATAAACCTGTTTCATCAGTATTATATCTCTGTTGAGGTGTTAAATGATGTTTCTGCAATATTCTGGCAAAATATCTGCATTTATTGATAGGACAATTACTGTTCTCTGGCTATGTCCAACTGTGTTATGACATTCTTGAACCTTGCTAGCCAACCTTTGGAAAAGCCACACTGCTTGTGGTTGTTCAATTATATTCTTTAACAAAAAACAGTGTTTTTTCAAGGGGGAACCCCTTTCCAAAAATTTAGTTTATCTTCTTGCTTCTGAACATGGACTGCTTCTGAGCATGATAAACCCACAAATTGATTGGCAGCGCTAGACAATTGATTGTTGGTCACCCAGGACAACCTAGATGACCAAGGGTGACAGACAGACGAAGATGTCACAACAAGCGAATCATGTGGCAAGTGCACATGTCATTTTTGCTGAATGGAGTCCAGTGCATCCTTGTGTGCAACCTTCTTATTTTCATCCTTCATCTTTTCAGGACTGCAACAAGAACAAGGCTGCTCTTCAATGCAGAACTTTGGCAAAGGAAGAAAAGTGGGATAAAAATAGGACGATTATGCAAGGCCTGCAGTAAATTGGGGTTGGAGTGGGAGGAGAGTGGTAGCCCTGATGGCAACTGCCTGGGGCATATCGCAGCCTCCTTAAGGGTCCTGATGACTTGCAGCCACCTCTGCAACCCTATATGTGGATACAGTGAGCTTGAGGGCACAATCCGAAACAGCACAGCTCACCCATCTTCCTGTTTTGGCCAGCACAACTCACCCATCTTCCTGTTCCCATGGTGGTGTGAAGATAGGGTTGCCATAAATCTTTCCAACAAAATTGGGACAGGACCCTCCGTCCCATTTCCCAGTAGGTGAACACAATCCCCCCAAATTGGGATTGTCCCTGTTTTTCAGGACATGTGGCAAACCTATGTGGGGAGGCTAGCACATGTCTGTGCACTGGTTTAACCCCTCCTCCAAGAGAGGTGCAGTTGTGACATTTCCAGGCCATCACGGGGTATGTGCCAGCCAAACCAGGAGTTGGGATTGAGCAGTCAATCTGACATTGGAGCTCACTTCTGGTTTGTGATTGCAGAGGTGGCTACAAGCCCCCAGAACCCTGCAAGATGCTACTGGATGCCCCTGGGTACATGGAGATGTCCCTAGGTCCCAGTGGTGGCACAATTGCTGTGGCACCATCAGGGGCCCAATCCTTGCTGCTTCCCTTAAGGGTGATTGGGCCAGTTTTGGCTCCCAGTGGTGGACTGTGACCCTCACTTCGGGAACCACTAGAGTAGGAAAAGATCATTGGCCTTTTTGGCCAATTTCCTATGAATAAAGCTTTCTATAATGCCAGGTATATTGCAGAACTTACTGTATTTGTTCTTAGCTTTCTATTCTTCTGTCCTTTCTATTCTTTAATTTTTTCTACTTTTCCTGTTGTTTGTATTCTTTTGATTCACATCTCAGGCTTTCAGGCTTATTAAAGCATCTCATTGTGGACTTATGAACTTTCCAAAGAGCAAACATCTTATTTCAATTTTCTTAAACATTCTGGAATACAATTCCGACAAAATACTCTCAAGTACATTTTGCTTATACTGTCAGTGTGCTTACATAATACCATTTCCATCCAGCTTTTCCTTGGTGACAGTGGAATTTGTTAACATTGTCAACTCAGGTGGTATGTCTTTTGCTGCTTCAGTACACTGAGCAATGCTGAAAATAAAAGACCACTTAGATCATTCCTCTTGGTTCCTGGTAGGATACAAATCATGCATGAAAATACATTCACTCAAGATGGGGTAAAGAACAATAGGGGAATTCTGTCAAATGACAAGGTCAAATAGAGCCCAACTTCCAAGGTCTCTTATGGCTGGAATGTAATCAATATAGCTGTGGAAAGTACAGAATAAAAGGCAGAAGCAGAAAGCGAAAGAAATGAGAAGGAACAAAATTGAAATGGAGGTACAACCAATAGGAAATGATGGGTGGTGCTTCTAATGGGAGTACTACAAGCCCCACATATCCTACCAGCAGAGTCTTTGGGTCAAAAGACAGAATCTGCCTGATCAAAGACCAGGACAGGTGGCAAGTTTAGCAATGAGAACATGGACCCTGATGGTGATGGGACAGGGAGTGCAGACTTGTAAAGATTTATGTGGAGGCAAGAACGAAAGAAATAATCTAAGGCAGGGGTTCTCAAATTTCCTCCCACTACAGCCCAAATGTTCTATGGCGGGGACTATCATAACCCACCTCAATTTTCCAGTGCTGGGATACCACAGACTTCAGAATGCTTCTGGAAGCAACCAGAAGTCACTTTCATGAACTGGGAAGTTAACTGGAAGTGACTTTCTGTCTGTTTTTAAAGGTCTGGTGCAGTCTCCAGTTACATCTGGCAGTTTCCAGTTGCTAAGATCCTGACACTGCAAAGCTAAGATTCCTCTTGCAAAGCCTGGCAGTGCTGACCCAAGCCATTCTGCTCCCTAAGAGCACAGTCCTAACCATGTCTACTCAAAAGTAAGCCCCATTGTGTTCAATAGATCTTACTCCCAGGAAAGTGTCTTTAAGATTCCAGCCGTAATCAAACTATGTGGTTTCCCCCGTTTTCCCAGCACATCATTCATTCACTCATTTATTCAATCATTTCCTACCCTAGTTTATTCAAAAGCAAGCCCTATTATAGTCAATGAGGCTTACTCCCAGGTAAGTGAAGATAGGATTGTAGCTTCATTCATTCATTCTGACTTGCACTGGAACAGGCAGGATAGCCTATTGCCCCAATCCTATCCACCCACTGAACCAGGAAGGATGAGCCCAACAGTGGTAGGAGTGGAAGGGGCAGGGAAGTAGAGGATTAATAGTGTGCCCAATGAATATTGTGTTACATATGGAACTGTGGATTCAAAGTTCCTTATTGTTTTAGAGGCTCCCTCATGTTTCATGTTTTCGGGCTCCCTCACCACAGTGGTCTGGTATTCAGTGTGTTCATTGAAAGAGCTGATGCTCCTCTAGCAAGTAATCCAGTCACTAGCAATAAAAAGTAAACTTAATCAAGTCATCAAAACAGAACAGCATACGCATCAATTAAAACAGCAAAAAAGTGTAAGAGAGAATAAGCAAAAACTTATAATTTAACAGCAAGTAAAAGTCAATCATTTAATCAAGAAACAGTCATAGCAGAAAACAAACATCCATGCAAACTCTAACATAAAGAGCAAGGCTTTTCACATACAAAGGGAAATAACTGTCTTCATTTAGCCCCTTGTTCTGTTTCCAGTTGCGGCCTCCAGCCAAATGCCTCTGGGTAGCTTACAAGTAAGATGGAAAGGCAAACATATTCCCCTGTTGTTTGTTCCCAGCTTCTAGTATTCAGAGAGAAAGGAAAGGTTGTATGTGTGATGTTTTGTGATATGAGCCCTGCCTACCACAGATAAGACCGGGTGTCCTGGCACCTCTCGTACCTTGATGCAGGGCTGGCTGTCATCAGTGGAGAAGGCAAGCTGAAATATCCACAGTCTGGTACATTAGCAAGAACTGCCACTGTGGTGTGACTTCATCATTGTTTCTGGTGCCAGCCATGCCACAACATGACACAGAAACCATTTGGCCCTCTCTGCAGTCAGAGGCAGCCTTCAATGCATGACTTTGATGCCAAGTAGAAGCACAATCCTAACCATGTCCACTCAAAAGTAAGCCCCATTGTGTTCAATGGTTCTTACTCCCAGAAAAGTATCTAGTTTTTGTTTTCCCCCCAACCCTTACCCAAACGCACTCCATGGGAATATTTGGACCAGTTTCTTGGATTTCAGAGCAGTTATATACATTCTTGACATATTATAAGGGACAAATTAATAATTTCTAATTTCCATTGATATTCTTTATGATTAGAAGGAACCAAAATAGTGAACCAAAAGATCACTGGGCCTCTGAGCTCAGCACAAGGTAGTTTCCTCCTGACAGGAGATAAAGACAGTTCCCAGACCCTGGGTCAAATTGCCCTCACATTGAAATGCTAAATATAACACTTCTTCTGAGATACAAATGGGGAATGATAGTCATGACTTGGAGCAATGGCCTTGCAGCAAGGAACACAAGGAGATATGGGACCACAGTGGCTGCCAAGCTGTCTGTAACAATGAAGGCCTATTTTGGATCTCAAAAGGGGTGTGAAGTATCCAAAACCTTTGAGTGACAGATATATTGTTATTGATGATGGACAAATCAGGTTGTCAGGAGGTATAGTTGACATAGTGGGATGTAGCGATACTCAACTTTGAACTGCTGTAAACTGCTGTAAAACTCTAGTATGTTCTGGAAGATGCTTTGAAGTTGTGGTATAAAACCTTTGTGCCCCTTTTTTCAGGGCCTCCATTTCTTTTTGGTCACTGATTGCCAGGCTTGCTTCTGCAGAGCAAGTCTGACTTGGAGGCCGCGTGCTTTTGGAATAAACTCCACTCTTTGCAACAGAAGGTCCTGGTCTTGAGTGATCCTTGGGGGCAATATAATGCTACTCCATCTCCTCTTTTGCCACTTCTGTTCCTCCTGAACAGCTGGAAGCCTTCCATTTGTGCGTTCCATTCATGGGAGCTATCCCACCAAGTTTCAGTTATTCCTATCAAGTCAAATTTCCCTTCACGTGCTAGAAATTCAAACTTATCTTGTTTATTTCCCAGGCTCTGTGCATTTGTGTAAATGCAACATAAGCCCCGGAGGTTGCAACTCAATGCATGTCCCCCCGCCTTTTTAAGGCCGGGCCCCTCAAAGAATTCTCCAGTTACAGCAGTGCTCTGATGAATCCCATCAAGAGCCTTTTCTTGGTTCATAGTTTTCCTTTTGATGTAACCCATCCCCTTGTTACTTAGTTTAAAACCCTCCTGATCAGGTTTGCCATATTCTGTCTGAAGACACTCTTCCCCCAACCCGTAAGATGTAGTCCATCCTCGGTCTGTTATCCCAGAAGCCAAATCCTTCTCGATGACACCATTTTCAAAGCCAGCTATCGATTCCGAAAATGTTGCTGTCTCTCTGAGAACCGTTGCCTATTACTGGGAGGATCAATGAGACTACCATTTGGGTTTTCCCCAGATTCTTAATCTTCTTTCCAAGAGCTTCATTATTCTTGACAATTTTCTGGTAGGTTTGCCCTGCAGTATCGTTCATTCCTACGTGGATGAGTAAGAACGGGTAGTGATCAGCAAGTGTGATAATCTTTGGTTGCCTATCTGTGACATCCTGTATCCTGGCACCAGGGAGACAGCACACATCATGGGAAAATAGGTCTGGTCAGCACACAGATTGTACTATCAATCTTTTCTATTATTTTGATGATATTGCCATTGTTGGAAGCTTCTTTGTAGTCTTGCATGAGCCAGAAAGCTATTTAAAAATATCCTCAATAATTTTTTAATGTGTTTATTCAATTTATAAATTGTGGGTGGCGCAAGTGGCTAAGACGCTGTGCCTGTTAACCAGCAGGCCAGGGTTCGAGACCCGGGTCAGCCCCACAAGACAGGGTGAGCTCCTGTCCTTAGCCCAGCTCTACGACGCCAGCTGGATCCAATTGTATTGGCTCTGCCTTTCCATTGGACTAATTCAGTTGTGTGGAGAGGGGGGATTTGCTGCTTCGGTAACAGCCTATCCTCCATAACAATCCAACCCAGGCTTTCGTGCTTCGCATGCAACGTATGCAGCGCAGAGCATGATACCATAGTCTTCCAAGACTGACGGAGGCCTGCTATTCAATTTATAGATGGTTCTATAACAGTTTGCATTGATGGTTCCAATATGCACAATGGTGCTTGAAGTTTCTTACTGCCTGACTAGGGTTTACGGTGGTGGATCTCAAGATTTGCCACCATAAGATCTGGATAGGTTTGGTTTTTTTCAGTTCCATACCTCTGTCTGTGTAGTTGTGCTTCTTCATGGGTCTAAATTAACGTACCCTTGATTCCCAGGTTATGCATGTACTCCAACAATCACATTTGGTCAGAGTGAACGACGTATTCTATGGACACCAAAGAACTCAACATTTACTTCTGGGAGGATTTCCGGTGATTTTGTTGTGTGTGATAATATTTAACAATAAACTCCCACCTATCATGGAGTTCTGCTTTGGCATCCTTACATGGGAGCCAGGAGATAATTTATTGAAATGTATGAGGGCTAACAGACTTATCTAACTGCAGTTAAAATAACTTGCTGAATTATTCATGTGATATTTGAAATTATGACGGTGGGGACAAATTAGCTAACTGAAAACTGGAAATTAATATTGGCCATTAATAATGCATGGAGTGGGGAGGGTGCTGGGAGAGCAGGTGCTTTGGCTCCCAGCATACAAATGTGAAATCTTCTGTGTGATGAATATTTTTTGGGTGACACCATTGCACTGGCAAGGAGAGGGTACTGTTTGTACATCTGGGAAAGGAGCCTGTGGGGACTGTCTGAACATTATTGGAAGGGAATCCAACCATTTTCCGTTCTTCTTTCAATGTTCTTTATCTTCTGGTCTGTGAATCTCTTGGACCACAGACTTGGCTGATTCAGTGGACTTATGGCTGGACCAATGGTTGGGTCATGGTCCACCATTAAAAGAAGGGCCGCTTTAAGCCAATTGTTCCCAACTGGGCCTCACACTAGTATAAGATAATTTGTTGCCAGCCATGCGATTCACTTCATTTTTGAACTTTTCTACTAAAGAAAAAAAAGAAAACCAGTATTTTACTACATAATTTCATTACTAACTAAAAGTGGTTTTGCAGCTATTTAGATTTCAAAGATATGCTACATATTTTGTTTGTTTACTAATAGGCTTACATTTTAAAATGTGCTTGGAGCCATTTAGTCCATTAACTCACCTGCATTTTTAAACACACATTTGATTGCTTGCCATTCTGCCATAGAGATATATATCTAAAATAAATTTTATTTATGTCTCTTAGATACTACAGACCTTGGCTGTACATCTGAGGCCTCAAAAATATGTTTCCAGTTGGGCCTTGCAGCCCTGATTAGAGAGTAGGTTAAGAGCATAAGCCTTGCTAGATTGTACTAAAGATCCATGTTTGCCTCAGTGGCTGACTTTTGGGAAGCTGAGAAAGGAAAGAAAAGCAGACTTTTCTCTCGCCTTTGCCGCCCTCAAAAACAGGCATCCTGCTTCTAATCTGGATGGTCACACAGAACCACTATGAGCACAATCCAGAGTAAGAATGGGTGCATGTAAGAGACGTTATTGCACTACCTAGCGAAAACCTATGGGAAATTCATATTGCAATCCAGAGTAACTTGTTCTTACTCCGGAACAAGGGCTTCCCATAGTTACTCTGGATTTCACTCTATGAGTGATACTTTTTTGTCTTTTGTGCCTGGATGTGAAACTGTTCCCTTTTCTTCTGCAGCAAACAGTGGCCTCCCCTCACAATAAGAACAGTATAGCCTTCTGTTTTACTACTGGTGAGACTGTTCAATGTACAGAAATCTCTGCCACATAGCAATGAATTACAACAACAGATTGAGCAGAACATATCTGTAGGAAAGGCAAGACTTGTACAAGCTGCTTGAAATTGTAGTCTGCTCCTGAAGCAAGGTGCTGGTTTGGCATGTGGGTCAAAGCAGAGGTAAAAGCTTTAGGTGCCATGATGTGATGAGCTAAATACAATTTCCTTGCTGGCAGGAAAATCAGCTCTATCACCAGCCGAGGTAATAAATCAGTCCACAGAACTTGACACCAGGCTGCTTTTGCATATAAGGACATGGCCACCACCTAAGCAAGAATAATTTATAATCTCTGCATTTTTTTTCTCCCAACAAAGACCAACAACACACTCATCCTGCTTATAAGAGAAAATGTAATGAAGGCGGTTTTGCTTGACTAACCCTACAATCCAGAGTAACTACGGGAGCACGTAAGAGACATTATGTGCACCCATAGTTACTGCACCACCTAGTGAAAACCTATGGGAAATTCATATTGCAATCCAGAGTAAATTGTTCTTACACCGGAGCAAGGACTCCCCATAGTTACTCTGGATTGCACCCTAAATCCATTTTGGGATTTTAAAACAGAGGGCTACATTCCAACTGGATGGCTTTGGGCAGGTCACAATCTCTGGGTCTAATCTCCCTCCCAGGATAATTGCATGAATCAGGGCCAAACTAAATATTACATTAAAAGTGAATATGCCACCAACAGCACAATCCTTCAATCCAGCTCCCTTCTTTGCTTCCACAACTTCTACTGCCATGTTCTTTATGTAATCACAAGAAAATGTACTACTTCTCATTTATACCTATGAGGAATATCCTGTCTCCTCCATTTTTTGTCCTGTTCTTCATTTTTGGACACTTCTACCCCTCCCAAAATTTTGGTGCTAATTCAGCAGCCTGATCATGCTAGAACATGTTTGTGCCGTAGTTTTTGTTGAACACAATTTCCAGGCAGCCATGTGCTGGATGTGGCTTTGAGTCCTTCAAGTCCTTCTTCATGGCATATGTGCAAACTTGTCGGATAAGGGGTGGGACTGTGGTTTCCTCTTATCCATAGTATGCCTATAACATTATCAAACCTAGTTTCAAGCACAGGAATGCTTGTATGTGTTTCTGCCAGGTCTATCATGAAATCTCGTTAGTTTGCAAAGTGTATCAGGACAAAGACAGCTGCTTGCCCTCCTATAAAAGCAAGGATTGGGACCCCAGGGAGAATGTAAGTAGCTAGCAATAGAACCCCTGTATTTGTGGGACCTGTATCTACAGTTTCAGTCATACACAAATTTAAAATATTTTTAACTCACAGAGAGGTCTCCTTCCTTCCAGTTTTGTACATCTTCCAAGTAGGTCTTGGAACATGTCTCCCACAGGGGTGTCACTAGGGTTCGTGTCACCCAGTGTGGGAGGCCAGCACATGACCCCCATGCAGTGGATGGGGCAACAAACTGGATGGTGGTTGTGGTTATGTGCCATTGCTCCACCTCTGTTTTATGGCTACAGGTTTTGATAGAATAAATATATTTCCAAGTAGTTTGTTTCACTGCATTCTGTTGCAAATTACGCATCCAACAGTATATAACATGATGGGATTATTCCTAAAAACCATGATTTTTAGCCATTTTGTTCCCTAGTGGTGTCACCCCCTCAAGGGTGCCACATTTCTAACAACTTATTGCAATTGTAATCAAACCGTCTAGCTTGGGACCCACTTTGTAGAGGGACAACCTATCCAGGTTCCACTAAAAGTGCTCATTGCGCACTTGCTTGCTAAGTGAAGCGGAACTTGTTATGTGAAGCAAAATTTCTTGGAAATTTATACTTGTTATGTGAAATGCTAGTTATGTGAGGTGCTTGTTATGAGAGGTACCACTGTAATAGTTCTAGAAATGGCTTATGAATCAAACTTTCCAAACTTCTAGTTAGACTGTAGACTCTAGTATCTGTAGAAGGAAGGACTGAATAAAAGATACAATTTATGACACTGTGAAGCAATACTGGAAGCCACATCTATATATATATAAAAGAGAAAAGTCACTGACTGACTGACTGACTGACTGACTCACTCACTCACTCATCACCGCCCTGCCAAAACTGCTGGGCCTAGAAGCGTGAAATTTGGTGTGGGTGTTCCTTCCGTGACTGAGGGGTGCACTAAGAACCAGTTTACGGAAATTCCAACGGGAAGGGGGTGAAAAGGGGTGCAACGCGTTTTCCTCCCTATACTTTGCGTTGAGAATTGCTGACTCATCAACATTCCGCCCCAACTGCTGGGCCTGAAGCATGGAATTCTGGGAGTTCCTTCTGTCACCTGAACTCCCACCAAGAACCATCTGGAGAAATTAACCCTTCAGGGGCTGAAAAGGGGGCAATGTGTTTTTGGACTATACTTAACATGGGAGACTGAATAACATCCAGCCAATTTGGTGCTCCGTGCCTGGTGCAGTGAGAATGTTGTTCAGAGGTTGCACTGGGGAGGATGCTGCACATGGGGGGAAGTTGCGCATGGGGGAAGTTGCGCATGGGGAAGTTGTGCAGGGGGGGATGACGCGCATGGGGGGATGACTCGCATGGGGGATGATGCGCATGGGGGAATGTTGTGCATGGGGAATGTTGCGCATGGGGGATGATGCGCATGGGGGATGATGCGCATGGGGGATGATGCGCATGGGGGATGATGCGCATGGGGGAAAGTTGCGCATGGGGAAAGTTGCGCATGGAGGAGATGTACATGGGGGATGATGTGCATGGGGGAAGTTGCACATGGGGGATGATGAGCATGGGGGGATGATGTGCATGGGGGGATGATGTGCATGGGGGGAGTTGCCCAGGGGGGAAGTTGCGCATAGGAAAAGTTGTGCATGGGGGAAGATGCGCATGGGGGAAAGTTGCGCATGGGGGGAAGTTGCACATGGGGGAAGTTGCACATGCGGGGAAGTTGCGCATGGGGTGTTGATGCGCTGTGGGAGGATGTCGTATGGGGAAATGTTACTCCTGCAATGCCGGTATGCTTTTTGCTAGTTAGTAATAAGACTCCCAGGATGATGGTCAAGTGTAAAATTATTAGATCAACTTCTGTTTCTGAGAATACATAGATGATTGTAGTAAATGATCTTTTTATGTTTTTAAGATCTGTGGACTGATGTCTCTAGTTAACGTTATGTCTTGAGCAACACTGGGAATATACACAGTGAGACTTACTCCTGGGTGCGTATTGGATGGATTATGACGTATGTTAACTTTGGAGTCTGGTCAGGTGAAAAGGCATTGTGTGCAGCTTAATAATTTTAAAAGAGACAAATCCAGCCCTGAGAGGGAAAAAATAACTGATGAGCAATCTATTGATTGGCTGTAGCTTGCAGAAATTTGTGCTGCTTTATCTAACACGGCATCTGAAATGTGTCAGTGGGCTGAGTGATGGCAAAGCCTTTTCCTCCTTATCATGGAAAGTTATGACCACAGCACTGTATCTGCCAAAGGGCTCCCGGTCTAGAACTTTGGAGGCAGTTAAAGGCTCTACTCTTCCTTACCCCATCCTCATATTTAAATGATACTGTGCCATGATGCAGGGGAGGAGAAGAACATTCCAGTAGGGGATCTATGAAACCCTCCCAATTTGCCTCTCCTCCAGATAAGTTGGGCTTTTGGAGCATTTTAACTCAGTCGTTATACTTATTTGGAAGGCTGCAGAAGCTCAGTGGATAAAGATGCTGCGCTTGTCAACCTAAAGACCCAAGTACTTGAGACCCAAGTACTGAAGAATAGACAGATCTTCCATGACTTGTCCAGCTCATGCCAATCCAGCAGTCCAAAAGCATGTGAATGTAAGTAGATAAATACAGTAGGTACCACTTCAGTAGGAAGGTAACAGTGTTCCATGGACTTTGGCATTTAGTCATTCCAGACACATGACTACAGAAGTGTCTATGAACAGTTCCTTGTAATGATGATGAGTACTGCTCCCTAGAGTTGATCATGACTGACAGGACAACCTGTTGGGGACACCTTTGCCTTATACTTGTTTAGCATTTTACAATGATTCAATATTGAAGAAAAAAAAATCATAAAGGAATTTCATTTTTAAAGTTACATCAAAAGCAACGTGACTGATCAGATAGTTCATGGATAGAATTTTTCAAAAGGCAGAAGAACCAGGATGCTTATGCCTTCAGGAGATTTTGTTCTTGTCTTTATGGTTGTGATTTATAAAGTGCTATCATTGTACATGATGCTTAACTTAGAGTTTAAAAGAGAGAATAGTTTTCACCCCAGGGGGTTTTGAGTTTTGGCTTTGGTTTTTGATAGGAACATGGAAAATCTGGGACTTTTCAATAAAATATAAAATATTTTGGCAGTTTTTACAACAAACTGTGTCCCATGTTAAAGAAAGAATACGACTTTAACTTAGGGAGTGCAAAGATTTGTGTCTCTCTTCTTAATAGTAATGTTCAGCCTGTGTACCTCACTTATTTTCTGCCTCCATTGTTATAGCAAATCAAGCATTGTTAAGAACAAACACAATAATCATGTTCTAAAGGAATAATTGATAATGGATTTACCTTGTTCATAATATGTCCTGCCAACACTCAGCAAGCTTTAAGATTTCTACAGAATGGAAGGCAGTATTATTATTATTATTATTATTATTATTATTATTATTATTATTATTATTATTGTTATTGTTATTGTTATTGTTATTGTTATTGTTATTATTATCCATAAATACACAGCAAACAATTTCGTCCTGGTTTCATTCACATCACCAGTCGGACCCTTCCCAAGAGTCTAGGACTGTGTGATATAGTGGCGTATAATTCGTGCTGATCCAAGAAGAGTGGCTTTCTGCAGTTGGCAGAGTGATATTTTGTCAATGCCAATAGTTTTCAGGTGCCTGCCAAGGTCTTTGGGCACTGCATCCAGTGTGCCAGTTACCACTGGAACCACCTGCACTGGCTTACACCAGATACGCTGTAATTCGATTCTTAGGTCTTGGTAGTGGGAGATCTTTTTCAGTTGTTTCTCCTCAATTCTGCTGTCACCTGGGATGGCGATGTCAACAAGCCACACCTTACTGCTTTCAATCAGCACAATCCAGAGCAACTAATCTGTCCACATAAGAGCCCTTGGGTTGCCCTATCTATCACTAGGGTGGAGCAACTGCAGGATGCTCCAGCCCAGTTACTCTGGAAGAGGCTTAGGGCAGAGCAAGGCAACATACGGTGCCCTAAGAGAGGTGGACCTGCTCTGCCCTAACTGGGGCAGCCTAAGCAGCTCAGGAGAGGCAAGCTGAGTGCAAGTTTAGCATTGCCTAGGGCAGAGCAGTTACTCTGTATCCAAAGCCTGTTTCAAGGCAGAAATGCCCTCTTCCAGTTCCTCAGAGATATACCACCTCAGGAGCAGGTATAGCAATGAGTAGACCCATAGGGGTCCATGATAAGGCCTGAGTAAGAATGGTAGTGTTGACCAAAAATCTGAGTTCTTGGCCAGCCTAGCTGCAATCCCTGCCTCTCAACCTCAGGATATGGCACAACTATGGCAGCCCACTAACCTCAGGATACAGCAGGCCACTCCAAGCATCCATCTTGCACTAGAAGAACTGCAGCTGTAACTGGTTGTCAGGAACTGCTGGGCTTCCTTATAATGTAGGCACCACAGCTATTCCTTCTTCAGTGTGATCTGAGGGGGGTCTACTCAGGAGCAAGCCCTCCCCAGCTGTCACTGACTTAGCATGCTCTGGAGCAGTTAGGGCAGCCCAGGCTTCCTGACTCTCTGGATGCAGCATAACTTTCTGCTCTGGATACAGAATAGTTAGGAGAGAGCAGTTAGGGCAGAGCAGGTTGAACTTGCTCTGGATTGCACCCATCGATGGTGATATCTGGAGTATTGTGTTCCAGGAGCTTGTCTGTTTGTATCTTGAAGTCCCACAGAAGCTTGACCTGCTCATTTGCAATCACTTTTTCAGGCTTGTGGTCCCACCAGTTTTTTGCCACTGGCAGATGATACTTTTGGCATAGATTCCAGTGGGTCTTCTGGGCAACAGAGTCGTGCCTCAGTTTGTAGTCAGTCTGCGCGATCTTCTTGCAGCCACTTAAAATGTGGTCGATGGTTTCATCCACTTCTTTGCAGAGCCGGCATTTGGGGTCATGGGCTGATTTTTCAATTCTGACCTTGATGGCATTTGTCCTGATTGCCTGTTCTTGGGCAGCAAGTATCAGGCCTTCCGTCTCCTTCTTCAGTGTTCCACTCGTGAGCCACAACCAGGTCTTATCCTGATCCACTTTTCCTTCGATGTTGGCAGGGAATTGGCCATGCAATACTTTATTCTTCCAACTGGCAGTCCGAGCCTGAATTGCACTATTGCTATTATTATTATTATTATTGTTGTTGTTGTTGTTATTATTATTATTATTATTATTATTATTATTATTATTATTATTATTATTATTATTATTATATACAATTTATACACAAATTCTTTCCTGGGAGAAGGCTCCATTGAACACAATGGCACTTATCACTGAGTAAAAATACATAGGATTGCACAGATTAATCTTTTTTAAGGCAACAATCTTTAACTGAATAATTGCTTGGATCCATTTGAATTGTTGGGCCTGAGAGTTGAGCATGAAGATTATCTCACAATTCTATCAGTGTTTTAAAAAGGCAACTATATAATAACCATAATTATTATTATTAACAAAAAACTAATATAATAATAATAATTCTATTGTACTTTTTATAAAGATTTTTACAAAGCTGTCTACAAACCGAAACATTCCTTGCTCCAAAGACGCTCACTAGGGATGGGGTCAAAAATTGGCCAGACTGACTGAGGATCTGATACAATTAGTGGGCAAACTTGGCTGGTCCAACCATTGAACTACTGAAACTCTGAATACCTAAAGTACTGATTGGCAATCAGCATGCAGTCAGCATCAAGGGATGGGGGCAGGATACGTCATGAGACCCAGGAGGGAATTGTAATTCAGGGCTTCCCAACAATCAGGGTATGGGACTGGGACTCATAATCCAACATAGGCCAGGATGGTGTAGTGTGAGAGTCATAATGACATAGCAGTTTTGGTGTTGGAGTGAGGCCTGGAAGAGACAGGTTCAAATCCCAACACAGCCATGAAACTCCCTGGATGAAAACAATACAGCTCCAAGCCTCTCCCACTATACATTTAGGGTTGCTTTAATTCTCTTTCACAAAACCAGGACTGGAACCCCCAATAAGCTTGTCAGTATGTGAATGCAATCCCCCAAAACTGGGACTGTCCCGGTTTGTGGGGACATATGGCAACCCTATATAATTATAATGTTTGAAACTGGAAGTTAGCTAGAATGACTGGTAAATGCTATAGTATGAATGTTGGAAACTAATATCCAGTACATTATGTTGGATATCCAGCATAATTTTAGACTGGACTTCTGACATCATTGATGGCCGAAAAAATTCTGAGCTTCAGCATCTTTCAAACTTCTATTAGATACCTTTTTGCTTGTTTATATGCAAAAATGTCAGAATTAAATGACTGAATGAGTAGGAAGCTGTCCATGTGCTATGACCTTGGTACTTAATTAAAAAGGTGATCTGATCTCCTCTTGCTAAGTGAAGTGTTTCACGTTTGCTGGATGAGGTTGAGAAGCCATTTGTAGGAGCTTCCAACACAGCATTTTCTCTCTAATTAATGACACAAAATAGTCGTGGAACAGATTTATTATTGTCAGCAAAGCCGTTAATGGTCATACCATTTATGAATCAATGGCTTGTTGGATGGGTAAGTCCTGCTAATCTTCGGACTTGGACTGGATATCAAGACCTTGATGTACCGATTTAGTTTTTACACATCATTTACTAATGCCTCTCTCTTTCTCTGAAGTCCCTCTCTGTTTTTCTTCCTCTGCTTTAGTTCTAGCATGATAGGCTTGGAAATGGCATAGTAGACTGCATGTTTTGAAATCTTGCTGTCGCAGCTTCACTTTTGATTGCTGTGTGCAGGGTTGCACTTGAGTTGAGGGACAGAGCTAGAAAAAGAGAAGATCAGCACTCAAAGCAGAAGCAGCCTGGGTGGGAAAAAAAGACGTCTCAGAGGCATCCCAAGGTGCAGCAGTAGTTGGCAAGTAACAAGTTACTTTACCAAGGAAGGACTATGTAGGTGGTATAGAAGAAAGGGATTAAAGTTCCTCTGAATAACTGAACTTGAACTCTTGAAGGCTTATGCTCTTGGTATTTTCCTTAGCTCAGTCAGAACTTTTCTGTGGCCAGTTAGCTGTACCATTCTACTATCATTGGCTCCTGCAATCTTGTACTCCCCCTAGCTATGCTACTGCTGGAAATACCATAGACCAACACTATTCTACCATATTTCTTGTGTGGGAGGAGGACAGGAGGTAGGTGGTACTGTGACTTGGTGGGAAGTGGGGCTAGGATACAGAATTTATGCCAGATCCTAACCCTGTTCATAGGCAGCCCTGGACAGCCCTGGGCTGTTTTGATTTGCACTACTGATTGAGGTGATGCAGATCCGAACAGCTCCTTTGGGACTGCAATGACTGCATCCAGCTTAAGAGGAAAAGTTGTCCCTTGCCTTGGGGTAAGTCAAAAACTTACACCCAAAACTTGTGCTGGATATAGTACAAGCACACCAGCCGACCTGTTTCAGTGCAAGTTAGGACTGTGCTATATCAAGGCATACTTTATAATGTGCTTTACAGTGCCAAGCACAGTTCTTTCCCCAGCCTGAATTCCACTCTGTCAACACTGTGTACCCTCTGTCCACTCAGGTAGATGGGCTGTGGGTGGCGCAAGTGGTTAAGACACTGTGCCTATTAACCAGAAGGACTGGGTTTGAGACCCGGGTCCCCACAAGACAGGATGAGCTTCTATCCTTAGCACACCTCTGTGATGCAGCTGGAACCAAAAGTATCGGCTTTGCCGTTCCATTGGACTATTTCAGTGGCGTGGAGAGGGAGGATTTGTTGCTTGGGTAACAGCCTATCCTCCATATTAATCTACCCAGGCCTTTGTGCTTCGCATGCAGTGTCCAGCACAATACCATAGTCTTTCAAGACTGATGGATGCCAGTACTATACCAATACACTCAGGTAGTAACTTACTAACCTAGACAAGATGTAATTTAGTACAGACTTTACAACGCCAAACACAGTTCTCTCTCCTAACCTGAGTTCCACTTTGGCTTCACCTTGGGAGCAAGCAACTGGTTTAAACTGGGAGTACTTTTGGTAGGTAAGAACCAAGTTTAACTAGATTCAGATACAACCCATCCCCCTCTAATTTCTCCAATAAACACAGCTGTAAATAGAGTTTGTTTTAGGATTGAAGAAGGTTGCACAGCAAAAGGACAAGCACTTCAAAGGGGACAACAATATAAAACAATTTAATTTAAAAATAATAAAAGATATTTCCTAGCACTATCACAGTCTGATTTACAACCATAAATCTCAGTCCATTAAGAAGTGCCAGTACAGACAGCATGACATATCCTTTACCTTTACTTGTGAAAAGGGCTCATGCCCAACAGTACATTCAGCTCTGTGCACGTGCTTGAATCTATGCCTATGAGCTAAACTGATGAGCTCAGCAAACAGAGGCACAGGAACGAGCCACTGGAACGTGTGGGAGATCATGTTTGCATTATCAGTGTTTATGTGATTCAAATTTAAAGAATTTTTCTGGAGGCATGGATAGCAGAGATCTAACCCTCCAATGTAATTCCATAAACAGATAAAATGCAGGCTCTTATTGTAGAAAATTGTGTCATCCTTTTTATCAGAAGTCATATTGAACTCTGTGATGTTCTGCATTTAGTTTTCTTTTTCGTAGTGCTTTTTTGACTTGATTTTGTGGTGCAGAGAAAATTTGATTTTGTGCTGAATTTTCCGAGGGGATTACAGGCTTCTTAGGATGCCTTCTGCATTGCAGTTTTTCCTTAATTACTGAATGGAGTATTCTTTTTTCTACTGCTGAAATTATATATTTTTCTCTTTGTTTATGTGAGTATTTGGACGGGTCACATTAAATCTCGCCCAGGTGTGTCTTTTGGTGTTTGCTGTACTTTTAATCGTGAGCATAAGCCATGGGCAAAATATGTGACTAGGGGTGTTTGAAAATGGTGCAGTCAGTTTTACTTAGAAGTAAGTCCATTGTATTCAGTAAAATGTAGGCTCTTATCCTATGGTATTAACTTCTAATTATGTCTAAAACACACTTCAGAATTATCCTCTCACAATCGCTGAAGTTTCTGAAGCTTCCTGGTTCTGCTTCCTCCTGGATACAGTATACACATTTATGGCATGGGGGAAGGGAATAAGGCTAGGACTGTGATATTAGATAGCTTATAGTGGAGCTGTCCCTTCAGGCATGGCCTCAATTTACAGGCTTCTTTTTGGCTGATAACTGGTTAAAAGTCTGAAGCAACTCACTGCAAATTGGCAAATTATAATCCATATGCATGGAGTAGTACTGTGGAAGCACAGGCCATAATTACCTTGCAAGGGTGACAGATCAGCTTCGAGTCAAATGTAGGGATATATGGCCATATGGGTTCTCCTGCATTTTCATGACTTTTACAAGTCCCGACATTGAGATAATGTTGTGCATGGTCAGGAAACAAAGCCCATCAATTTACAGCAATAATTTGCTCAGGCGCTTTCTTTCCAAATGACCTGCGTGACTGAATTTTGGAGACATGCTATTATTATAGCACTTCATTTTTATATTTCATATATGGTCAGGCTCTTCTTTGGAAAACAAATTGCTTTTAAGAAGAGCCCCCACAGAGTCCTTTCCTCATCTGTTTTTTGCCTCTTAAAAAAATCACTCCGTTTGATATAATCAAAGATTACAGAGATGTGACATCTTGTTAAAAATTATTCTGCAGATGTACAACAGCAGCTCAGAAAGTCTTCTGTTGAGATGCTCACCAATTAGTGGCTAAATCAGTGATTTACAGGGGAATATAAGAAGCATGATTTTCCCCCCAATATGAATAATCGGACATTTGGATGCACATAAATTTTTGAACAGAACTTGCTGTACTATAGTAGATATTATTTATATATTGTTAGATGAAGATTTCTGACAGAAAGATCTTGAATCTGGTTTCACAAGAGATGCTTGACTGAGCTAAAAATTCTAAGTTTTGGAGAGTCTAAACAAAAGTGTTACTTTCAAAAAATTTTATGGAAACTACAGAAATCTTTGTCTCGTCATTACATTGTCATTTCTTGTAGTATGCCTCTCAAATGCCCTTAGTGATAGCATCATGCATCCACATTTGATTGGGTCGTGTAGTGATGTTATCCCCTTTGCTGTGTGGTGTCTCAGTGCCTCAAATCAACTATATCAGCCACACATTGTTCATATAATGCAGGAGTGAGATGTCAAGAGACAAGGATAACATGGGGATAGCAGTAACTGACGGAAATAACACAAAAGCTGCAATCCTTATCCACACTTTCCTGGGAGTAAGCCGTTCTGACTTAAATGGGTCTTAATTCTGAGAAGATATACTGTACCTAGATTGGACTCCAAGAGCCCAATCCTATCTCTCTATCACATTAATGGTTAAAATGGCAATCAGCAGCCAAATAAAATAAAACTATAAAACTTCAAGTTATTTTGGGCCCAATCCAAGTAATACCCATAACCAGAGTTATTATTCTGGAAAAAGGTGCCAGTACCCACCAGGAAGACTCCTAGGCTTGTCTACTTAGGAGTAGTCTCGTGGGCACAAAGTATTAAGTATGTACTAAGTATGAGTGAGTACCTCCAGAAAAAGGAGGTTTTCTTCTGCCCATAACCATAGTTATTTAGGACCCAATCATATGCTGGTGGACTGTGAGGTCTACCAGTGATTCACAAGGTCTGATAGCTTGACAGTGTAGTCCAGGGGTCTCCAAATGTTTTGGCAGGAGGGCCACATTATCTCTCTGACACTGTGTCAGGGGCAAAAAAACCACTAATTTACATTTGAAATGTGAATAAATTTACATAAATTTATATATAAGAATGTATTGGAGTGGATTATAGGGCTTTCCCAAGGGGTGGTTAGAGGGATCTTGAGGCTTGCCGAGAGCTGCATCTGCACCCAGGGCCAGGGTTTGGAGTCCCCTGGTCTAGTCATGGATGTGGATAAGTGCCTATAATTTTTTTCATCCACAACTTATAAGTTCTTCATTGGAAGATTTTGTCAGCAAATTGCTGCTGGGGCAAACGGCTGAACCTCCTCTTTCATGTAAGATCTTCCCATATATGCTTTTTGAGAAAGAAAAAGGCTTCAGGAGCTTTAGTCATAGGGTTTCCACACCTGGATTGGCCCTAATATCTAGATTTGCCCTTATTTCACTTGGAACTTTTCTCTTTGTTTTAATTTGTGTGTGTGTGTGTGTGTGTGTGTGTGTGTGTGTGTGTTGAATGCACACATGTGTGTATTTGTTCATATTTTTGTTTTCAACAGTCTGAGGACGACAGCAGCCTTTCCAACGTCTCCCATGGCCAGAGATATGCCCTTGTCATGTGAGTGTGTCAGAGTTCCCAGAAATGCTGGCTATTTGGTCTGACAGTTCAAAGAAATTTAAATATTTTATTTCCATTTTCTGATAACTTCTGATCTGTAGTTTTAAAAATGCAAATCAGAAAAGAGAATGCAAGGAAGGGGCCTTAAGCTTTCTGCAGCTGTGCTGGTCTATGAGTGGCAGGGCAGGCTGCTTGGGTAGATAGGAGCCTTGCCAATTCCTCACTGGTGGTCTCTTTGATCAGTAGGCAGTCACCCAGTTGCCTTCCCCCAAAGCATCTCTTCCAGGCATTCTAATTACTGAAAAGAAAGAACTTCAGCCAAGCCGTTTGATGGGTGAATAGAGCAAGCACCCTTGTGTCTGTTAATTCCAGAGTTCAGTTCAGAGGCTCTCTCTGATCTAGAATGCACAAGGTATTCCAACGTCTGCGAAAGAAAAAGGTAAAATCTGGTGTACATAAATCATTTCAACCTGGTTAGGCATATGCATAACAGTACATGTCCTTGTTCTCTAGTACACAGGAGATGGGAGAGATTGCTGTGGGACATAATGAGAGATGGGGAGTTTGCCTCTTTGATATGTTTAAGAATTTTTTAGGTCAAACTTGGCATCTGATAGAAAGCTGTCTCTTTACCCAAGCCCATCCCTGGCACTCTGTATGTTTTTGTTTGGGTGAAAATAGTTGCTGCCAGTGCTTTATTTCACAAAGAAATAAGATCTTTCTCCAGCTACACTGCTGTGTCTTGGACTGTGTTTGGGACACCTGCTGGAACAAGGAGACTTTACATCTTTTCCCTGCTTTGTTGCTCTGCTGTAATGTGTCCGACACCTCGAGGAAGCCCAGGGGAAGGGAGCCTAATACTGGTAGCTGCCTTGAGTTAGCCTGTGGCTGAGAAAGGCGGGTATAAATCCATTTTAAAAAATAGTCCCAGCCAAGAATGTGCCTGTTAGGAAAGCTAAGAAATTTCCTTTCATGTTACTTTTCTGTACCTCTCCACTGTGAGGGAAGAATCCAAGACATTCACTCTTTTGCTTAGTGGTACCAACCACGTAGAATTGTAGCTATAGAGTGTGGGTGACCATTTTCCAGGACTTCCTCTGGCGATGTGGGTACCACGTTGACATTTTCTCTGGAATCTTCTTTCTGTCTGTGTCAAGGTTTGTGCCTTGAAAAGAGCAACTTTGAACTCTTTTTGTTATTCCTCCCAGTCAAGAGAACTGCTGCCTTTACATGGCTGTCGCAGCCTGGCTGGAATTGAAAACCCTTGCTACCAGGATTCTGGTGTGGTCAGCACTTATACTGCTTGAGGGCAGAAGGGCTTCAATGCTCCTCTGCTGGGCAGCATGCCCCTATGCATTACACACTCATTTTTAATTTTCATGCTGGAGAACCAAACCCTTGTGTGCTGGATTTCTCAGCAGTTTTCTGTTTCTAGTATCTTTTTGCCTGTGCTTTGCAGGTGGTGTGGAACAGGGGAACATAATGGGGAAGACTTCCATTGTTGTGCATGTCCTGGTTCTTCCCATGCCTGCCTGTTGTGGCCAGTTGGCATGTCATTAATAGGCAGACTTGCCCTAATCACCACTAAAGATCTGAAGATATGAAGTTGCCTTACACTGAGCGGTCTCTCCTGTCCTTGCCTGGAGATATGTTGGGTTGGCTATCTGTGTGTAAATGAGTGTTCTGCTATTGAGCAAAGTCTCATTTCTATGTTGGGGTTTTTGAAGCACACTCCTAACCATGTCTACTCAAAAGTAAGCCCCATTCAGTGGGTCTCACTCCCAGGAAAGTGTCTTTAGGATTGCAGCACTGGTGCTTAACATTTTGTGATAGGAGCACATAAGAAAGATTCATGTTGACCTAATGCTTGTATACAGGGTGACCATATATCCTCTTTTTCCAGGACAAGTCCTCTTCATTGTCCTTTTTTTCCTTGTAAATTGGCAGGATGTAGCCTTCTTGTAATTAATAAATTATATAATAAATTATATGTAATAGATTTAAATTTAAATTTAATAATAAGTAATATAGTGTTTAAATTAATCATATGAAAGCAATATAGGAATGTTTTTAGCTTTTATTTTGTCATGTCTTACATTTTTCTTGATTGTCCTACATTTGGGGTCCTTTGTCCTCTTTTCAATGACCTTGGGGGAAGGAGCATCCATCCTGCAACCCAGCCTAGCCTCCACTTTCACTTGCAGAGGCGTGAGCAGCCAGAGTGGGTCACAGGATGGATGTTCCAGCCGACCAGCATGGCGCCACCACCTCCAAAGTAGAAGAGTCCCTGCATCTCAGGGGGCTCTTCTGGAGGCACAAGTGGAGCAGCAGGAGAAGCAACAGCAGGCAAAGTGCTTCACCATCAGCCACCCCACCACTGACCACCTCCCCCTCTGCCCTCTCGTGGCTGCTTGTTCTCCACCATCCATCTATTCAAAGTTTATCTAATTTGTTAGTTCCTTTGTCTGATGCAACCCCAAACTATACAATGTGACTTTGTTGTTTGTTGTTGTACAAAATTGCAGCACATTTTCAACTTGTGATGTGGGTGATTGTTCTACTGGCAGCTTGTAGAACTCTTTTTCCTCCAAAGAGATGCTTCTCTTCCCTTGTGTAAAAGGGGAGGTATGTTGTTCCCTTGCAGCCCACATAGCATGGGGGCATTTCTTTTTTTTGGGGGGGGGGGGAATATTAAAGCAAAACCTTAATGCAGTGGCATAGCAAGAGAGGGGTGGAGGAGTGTGTGTGAGAGGGAGGTGTTCCAGGCTGGGGGAGCCAAGACACTTTCAAAGACCTCAGATCAGTGGTGGGCTCCAGCAGGTTTGCAACTACTCTATAGAACCAACTGTTAACGATAGATAGTTTAAAAATAGTCATTTAGAAGTGAGCATAGAACCGGTTGTTTATTTTTTTGAATCCCATCACCGCCATACTCAAATAATTTGTTGTACATGACCCTTAAGATGTTTGTTTCAAAGTATTTAATGGAAGCCAGATACTCCAGAGCTGCTCTATCTATATACATAAAAGAGAAAAGTCACTGACTCACTCACTGACTCACTCATTAGTGCCCTGCCAAAACCACCTAGCGTAGAAACATGAAATTTGGGGTGAGTGTTCCTTCCATGACAGAGGGGTGCACTAAGAACAGGTTTTTCAAAATTCCAACCGAAAGGGGGTGAAAAGGGGTGCAACACATTTTCCTCCCTATAATTTGCATTGGAGAATTGATGACTCATCAATATTTCGTCCCAACCCCTGGACTTAGAAGCATGAAATTTGGGGAGGGAGTTCCTTCTGTCACATGAACACCCACCAAGAGCCCATGTGGAGAAATTTAACCCTTAAGGGGCTGAAAAGGGGTGCAATGTGTTTTTGTCCTATACTTAACATGGAAGACTCACCAACATCCAGCCAATTTGGTGCTCAGACCCTGGTGCATGGGGGGATGTTGTTCAGAGGAAGAGATTGCACTGGCGAGGATGCTGCGCATGGGGGAAATTGTGCATGGGGAAAGTTGCGCATGGGGGGATGATGCGCATGGGGGTGATGCACATGGGGGTAAGTTGTGCATGGGGACTGATGCGCATGGGGGAACTGATGCGCATGGGGGGATGATGTGCATGGGGAAAAGTTGCGCATGGGGGATGATGCACAGGGGGGAAGTTCTGCATGGGGAAAAGTTGCAAATGCATGGATAATGCGCATTGGGGAAAGTTGCACATGGGGAAAGTTGTGCAAGCGGGGAAGTTGCGAAAAGGGAAAGTTGCGCATGTAGGGATGATGCGCATGGGAGTTGATGCACCTGGGGAAGTTGCACATGGGAAAGGTTGCGCATGGGGGGATGATGCACGTGTGGGGGTGATGCGCATGTGGGGATGATGCACATGTGGGGATGATGCACATGTGGGGATGATACGCATGGGGAAAGTTGCGCAAGCGGGGAAGTTGCGCAAGCGGGGAAGTTGCGAAAGGGGGAAGTCGCGCATGTAGGGATGATGTGCATGGGAGTTGATGCACCTGGGGAAGTTGCACATGGGAAAAGCTGCACGTGGGGGGATGATGCGCACGTGTGGATGTTGCACATGGGGGGATGATGTGCATGGGGAAGTTGCACGTGGGGGGGAAGTTGCACGTGGGGGAAGTTGCGCATTGGGGGATGATGTACGTGTGGGGATGATGCGCGTGTGGGGATGATGCGCATGGGGGATGTTGCGTATGGGGGTATGTTGCGCATGGGGGTATGTTGCGCATGGGGGAAGTTGCGCATGGGGTGTTTATGCGCCATGGGGTGTTTATGCGCCATGGGGGGATGGCGTATGGGGAAATGTTACTCCCGCGATGCAGGTACGCTTTTCGCTAGTTTTATTATATACCAATCCTGTTTTGAAACCTTTCAAGCGGAATCTGTTTTGGACTATGCTTGTGGATACAGGTGGAGTAGATTTTCAGCTGTTATGTTTTGGTTCTAAATTGTCTGGTTCTTCATTAAGAAAAATATGAAGTAGTTGAATGAAAATGGCTTTGGGGGGAGGGGGGGAGAGAGAAATCGAGATCAAGTAACAGCTTTTGAATTGTGTGTAATTAATCTGCCAATAAAACATCAGTCCTTCAGATTCCACTCAAGGAATAGAGGCATTTCATTCCAGTCCACTTGATATATAAATCAACCTATGATTTGATTCATATAAAATCATATCAGTTGGTAAATTCGTAAGTAAGATAATTATTATTTTTTCATAGGAGTTTTTCCTATCACTTAAGGGTAATGAGAGGTTAAAACAATAACTCAATTCAATATCCAATGCAAAAACAATCCACGCATTTAATGTTCCTGGGCTTTCTGACTCTTTCTAGCCTGTCAGGCCACACTGGTTGCACATTTACTGTAATGGTTTCTCAAGAGGTGGAAGAGAGTTCAAGTGTGAACCAATTATAGTGCATTGGAACTAGTAGTATCCACTAACATTATTGCTTGTACAGAAGATTCATTTTGGGAGAAATCACCTTTGGGTTACAAGGATCGCACATCACCGCTCTCTTCATATTGCATCTTCATTACACAAAAACCACTTTCATCCTAGAACTCAAACTTCAAATTGTGGTTGGTGAGGAAATTCAGTCACTAGACATGGGCAGTGTTACAACTGTATGACTGTCATGGGCTCAGCCTTTACAACACAAGTGGAGATAAGAAATAGCTTCGTGTGCTATTTTCATTATTTGGCCCAGTTTTGGAATTGTTTAACAGTTTCCATATGTTTCAAAAGTTCACACAGCCAGGCTTTTGAAATACTAATCTACCAATGCTTGAGCATCTTCTAGTACTGATATAAAACAAAACAAAATGTTACCTTATTTGGGCAAGTGTTCAGTGATGGAAAGAACAGGGTTTTGGTGGGTTCTTTAAATTGTTTTCAGAGCAGGGACCAGAAGGTCTAACAAAATATGTAGTAAATATCAATACTTTCAACCTATTATATTTTCCTGTTTATGAAAACCTCTATCCTGTTCATGAGTGGATTTGGGGATCTTTTAGACTCAAATCTTAAATTTCACTTTAGGGGAGAAGAAAAGAATCTCAGCCAAATGATTTCCACTTATTGACAACTAAAAATCAAGGGCAGAATCCAACCCAGGTTATTAAGTTTAAACACTTAATCAGGGATGTTAACAGGCACTGGGTGACGAACCACACAGCCGGGCTGATTCCTAAATTCCACTTGCACTGTTGCTGCACCCAATATCTCATTTAAAATGTAGCCATTTTCAGAAGTCCTAAAGTCAACACAGGACCTCTAGGATAAATTTTGATTGGTCAGTGGGGAGGAAAATAGAAGGAGCTGCTGTGCAATGTTTTTGGAAAGGGAGTTACATGCTAACTCTTCCTTCCTCCTTCCCCATCCTTGTGTCCAGTTTGCAATGCAGTTCCAATACAAGGGTTTGCCCATCCATACCCTGTATCAACATCACTTATATCAGTGGATCTTAAAAATGCTTAACTTTGGTTCAGTTATGCCTTTATCAAATTACACCCCCTCCTGATTTAAAACAAAGTGCTGTCTCCTCAAGTGTGATATCATAGGACATTGCTCTATACATTCTGAGCCATACCAGTCACATCCTATCATTATCATTTACACGTGGAACAATTATTGAACTAGAGGCACTCTAAGAACAATCAGCTATAAAGTATTACAATAATAATAGAATGTGTGCTGTGAAGTAGTTATCTAATTATGGATGCTCAGACTCCATATCAATCTTGCTTTGAAATAAAATATAATTGCATTATTTTGATGCTAGAGAAATTATAAGCCCTGAATGTCAATGATGCAAGTGATCTGAATGCATCTTGTATAAATGCTTCTGTTGCTAGAAGGATCCTTTTGAGGGGAAAAAAAATCATGTTCTCTATCTTCTATGAGAAGAAAGTACAGGTCTGGTTTCCACTGGACCAGAGAGCGTTGGGTGTGATTCTCATTATGTTTTGCAGGGAATAAATTATTCTGAACTGGTCAGGTAGAACAGTTATTATGGGGTTTAGAAGTTGTCTCTGTTAGTTCCAGGATTATATCAGCTTAATGTTTTTCTTCAATTTACAAGAAGCTTTGAAGCATATTCCAGATTCTTTTTTAATACAACTCTTGTTGCAGCTTATCAGATCATCTCTTGGAAAGAGGTGAAATGTCCAGATGCATTATAGGTCACTTGGAACAAAGAGGTTAGATTTCAAATTTAAGAAGTCTTGGGTTTGGGGGGCTCACTGGAGGCTGACCTTAAGTTATGGCCAGAGCTGTTATAATGTATTTATATAATAATTCTGATCCCCCATGCCACTGTGGAAACGATGGGGGATGGATAAGTTGTGCTGACCTAAGTTGGTTAGGATTGAACTCTTTGTATTATTGTTGGGGCGCACTGGTGAAAAATCATTTAACTTGAGAAAATGACTGAAATATCTTGTGGTGCATGTTCCTCAAGCTAAGATTTCTATGTTATTTTATATATTTCTGGTTATTTTTATATTTCTTTTTAATAGGAAGCTGCTTTGTATCGTTACTCTTGGTAATGAAAAGCAGAGTCGACTCTAAATCATTAAAATGAAATAATTACAAAGACTGCAAAAATGGTAATGCTTAAAACAACACTCGGGTAGTCAGTTAAGTGTGTAACATATCTGAGCGGAAATGAGGAAAATGTCCAGTAATTTCCAACCTTATATGACTTCAGAGCTTCTTGCTTGTTGTCTCTGCTGATCCACCTATTCATTGGCTTCCTTTCATCCCATCCTACCTTCTGGCTTTCTCACTTGCTTGGCTTTTCAGCATATTTTTCCCGTTTGCATCTTCTAGCTTCTTCATCTTTTCTTCTAGCTGGTGACAAACAGTGCCATTGCACAGACCCTTCTGTTCCTTTGTGATCCAACTTCCATTCAACATCTCTGTCCTGTAGAAATCTGCTCTGCAGCTCCTCCTCAAACCTTATCGCAAGAGGGATTTTGATCCCTCCACATTTATTATTATTTTAAAAATATATAGTTTGAAAAGATTACCAGAGACACTGGGACAAAACACTGCCATGGAGTCTCAATGGTGCACTGGATCCTAGTACCACCTGAAGCTTACTAGCAATGGGCTGTAATGGTTCCTTATGCTTTCCCCACTGGCCAATAGGAGGAACATCCTCTACAGGATGCAGGAGCCTCTGGAGGGCTCATCTGTTTGTAGATGGGATGCTGGTACCAGGGCAACACAGGTCTCTTTTTTGATTCTTGTTTCAATGACCAATTTTGACCAATTATGACCAATTTTGGTGAGGATGGAGTGAGGTGTGAGTGTTCAAAGATTGCCTGGCCAGATGGGTTCTCTGATGGATGTGGACCTTCAAATGTGCCAGATGCAGGGGAGGGCACCAGGATGCAGGTGTCATATGTGCTCTCTGAGGCAACTGGTGGGCCGCTGCATGATACAGGAAGCTGGACTAGGTGTGCCTTTGGCCTGATCCAGTGAAGGCTCTTTATGTTCTTAACCAGTGCCCAGCTAGCTAGTTCTGATGCCATTGGTCTCTGAAAAAAGCAGAAGTAGATATGCACTAAGTGATTGTAGATGTGGATTCTGGTTTTTGGAAAGTTGGTTGAAGAAACTGTTACAGGTATCCTCCTCTTTTTGATGGTTTGTTTTTTGATGATTTGCTCTTTCAACACCTTTCAATTATACTCAGAACTCATTCATTCCATGCATATTCCATTCTTTCAACCTCTCTCTGCTGTTCTGAAGGCTAAAATTGCTCTCCCTCATATTGATTTGCCTATGACATGGCAGTTCAGACTGTTTTGGTATGTGTGTGTTTAAGAGAAAAAGAACCCATGGCTGCTTTAGCTCCTGATGTATTCCTATAAGAATTAATGAGAATCCATTTGCAGAAATTTTTGTGTGACAGCAGAAATTGGCAATATTAAAAGGGCATTTGCAGTTTGCTAGCTAAAAAAAATCAGAAGCAACATTTGTAAACTAAAAAAAGACTGGGTTCTGCTTTTCAACCATTTTCATTTTTTAACCACAGCTCCAGTCCCTAACCTGTCAGATAAGTGTGGGATGCCTGTATATGCCCATCAATATTTATATAAATGCATTTAAACTAATGGCTAGGACTTCAAGTGTTGCTTCAGTTCAGACAAAGGGATTGTGGAACTTTATTGAATGTTTATCATATTTCATTTATCTATACAGTGGTGCCTCACGTAAAGTATGTTTCACATAACAAACAAAAATTTCTCTAGGATTCTGCTTCACATAACAAACTGTGCTTCATGTAAAGAGCACATTCGTTGACAGTTGTGGCAGATGCGCTGAAACATGTCCCAAACTCCTTTTTGGTTTATGGAACCACATTCATGATTTGTGGGTTATTGGCTGATGTATTTAGGATTGTGGTGACAGAGACATAGGCAGAAATCCTAAAGACACTTTCCTAAGAGTAAGACCCAATGAACACAGTAGGGTTTACTTTTGAGTAGACATGGTTAGGATTGTGCTCATAATGGCACTCATCCAGTAAAACATGCAGTTGGACACCAATCAGATAAAAAGAGTATATACAACAAGGCAAACAAATGCTAATGGAATCAATATGTTGAAAGAAAGCTTACAACCTTTGTTTCTTACAGTTTGCTTTCTTAGACATCCATTAATTCTTATATCGATTTTGCTATAAAACACAAACTGCATTCGTATTGTTGCAGCCTGAATTTTGGAAAAAGAAACTACATTGATTGCAATGGAACAAAGTACATAGTAAAAATGAACTGCCCAAAACATTTAAATGTAGTAAGCTGCTCTCAAATGCATCAATCACATTGGTGAATGCTGCAAATGAGCAGTGCCCTCTTAAATATGAGAAATAGATGACACCATAAAACAAATTTGGCATGAAACAACAGACTCCGTTTTTGTGTACCTGCCATTTTAAAAGTGCTATCAATAATAGTTATAGTTGTTGTAAGCAAAGAGAAAGTGTTCTCAGTATCCTCTTTAAAAAGTTCCTTCAAAGTCACTTTGTAAATATGACAACACGAGTGCTTTATCTCGGTGATAAATAAATCCTAATTATTATTGTGTCATGATTGTTTTTATAGTTCACTCATCAAAACCCTTCTGATGCCTCATTACTAATGATCATTTTACGATCCAGATAGGGTGGCGTATTGCTGATGAACGGGAAATTAAAGGAAATTAATTTTTGGAGGGGCCAATTCACTTCTGGTGTAAAAGCGTCTAACTTAATCAGTTAACAGCTGAGCCTTCCCTCCGAGTTCTAACAGACTGATTCAATGGAATTTAAGGCACTTCCACACAGGTTGTTTAATCTGGAACTATCAAAATTTTAATTTACTTTATATATGGAGAATTCACATTGCATCATCATGCATCTATAGTCTTGTGTTTTCCGTGTACATATATCAAAAGCAGGCCTCCATCAGTTTTGGAAGACAATGGTATCGTGCTCGGCGCTGCATACGCTGGATGTGAAGCACGAAAGCCTGGGTTAGATTGTTATGGAGGATAGGCTGTTACCCAAGCAGCAAATCCCCCCCTCTCCACGCCACTGAATTAGTCCAATGGAAAGGCAGAGCCAGTACGATTGGATCCAGCTGGCGTCGCAGAGCTGGGCTAAGGACAGGAGCTCTCCCTGTCTTGTGGGGCCGACCCGGGTCTCAAACCCTGGCCTGCTGGTTAACAGGCACAGTGTCTTAGCCACTTGCGCCACCCACAACCCACATATATCAAAATTGCAGGAAATGACTGAAGGAAGTGGATTGGGCTATCAGTATCTCAGAAATCAAGGGGTTTGGCAGGCTGATCCTTAGCTTATATACTCTGAAGAAAATCTTTTGCAGGTCTGGCTTCCAATATTAGTTTCTAGGGTTGTAGCCTAAAATATTCAACCATGTATTTTAAATTCTTCAAGATACAACCACGTATCTTCATGAATCTTAAGTTTGTTTATTCAGAAGTTCTGTTGTTCCAACATGACAGAGTGGGGCATTTGGCAAGTTAAAATGGTGCTAGATCCAAGGGAGATGAGTCCCTGATGCTAGAGATTTCTGAAATTAAGCTATGCCTGGAGATCTCCTTCCTACACCACACAACATAATATAAAGTAGGAAATTACGGGGTCCCTGTTAAAATCTCCCAGTTTGATGTCACTTTGAGGTTGATGTTGATTCCTTGTGAAGTGAAGAGTGCCAGAGGGTGAATACTTTTCAGGGGTATGGCTTCTCAAGGTTGTTGTTGTTTGTTTGTTTTTAGATGTGCTTTGCTTTGCCCTTCTGGTATCTGATATCATAATGAGGCTGATTCATAGTCCATCTGTGTAGGAAGCCAGAGCTTGAAGCAGTGTCACCTAAGAAAGCAAGCCAGGACCAAGACTGTAAATGTTTATCGTATTTAACCTTGCCTGAAACAAAAAAAGCCCTTTGGTATTTGAGGGTACGTTAGGTGTAGAGAGGCTGTCTGCATATTGCACATGACACAAAATATAGAATGTGGTGAAGAATTTGATTTTGTAAAGACATATTTTCTGTTTCTCTTTAACCTTCCACTGGGTAACAGATTTCTTGAGAAAGGTATGTTTTACTAGTGACCATCCCATCAAGACATATGAGATGCTATCCTTAGAGGGTGTGTGCAGAATAAAAAAAAATTGGTGCTAGAAAATGAAAACAGTGACCAATTGCTGGGGAAAACCCTGTACTGGGTCCCCTGCAGGACTCTCTAATGGTGCACTGGGCACTATCACTACCACACTTACTATCAGATGGACAGGGGTCCTTGCCTAGCACCCAACTTGTGACCTAGCCCTGCATGAAATATGTCTAGAATTGTAGCATATAATATTATTTTTCAAAGAAGAGGGCAAACTGGTGATGGCAGCATGAACTGCATCCTTCTACCTTTCTGGACCTGGTCCAGACACATGTGCATGCACATTTCTATGCTCCATAAGGGTTGTGCAGGTCCAAGCTGACAAAGTGTACAGGCTAGAGTTTTCCAGGGGCAAGGAGAAAATATCCTCTTAGCCTAGTGTACATTTGTGCAGGGAAGGGAGGAAGGTAGCTATGTGATCAACTAGATTGCAATGTTTTGGAGGAGTGCAGAGGCTTCTCTGGGTTCACTCTAGCTTGCAGCAGTTCCCAGGTGTGTGGGGAGGCCAGTTCACACCTCTGGAAGCTGTTGCAGGCTGGAATGAATCCTGGGAAACCCCTGCAACCCTTTAAAGTGATACGATCCAGGCAATTGTGTCTCTGTCTTCGCCTCTCCCTGCCCTTTATGAGGGCAAAGCTCAGGGCTCTTTAGCTGAGACGTCACAACATCCTTGTTTGGGAACCACTCCCTTAGCCCATGGAAATATCCAACCTATGATGGCCCTGCTGCATCTGCGCCTGGGAATTTGTGCAGTCTTTCTGTTCCTCTGTCATGGAGAACCTCACTATTTTACAAGAAGTTGGGATTCTTCTACCTTTGGATAGAACCATACTGGGAAGCTTTTGTAATTAGACAAGCTGAAGGATGGGGCTTGAAATCCTCTTCTGTGATAACATTTTTGCATTTGATAACTGTGCCAGTGGTTGCTTTTAGAGGATGAGCTGCAAAGCCTTTGTAAGTAAATGATTAAACTCAACTGTCTCTGGCTTCTGATCGGCAAGGCACTCTGCTTTAAAATGCTGATCTGCATTGAATTCCCAATGAAGAGTTTGATCCTAAAAAGCACTGCTGAGAATCCTGGCTCTCAACCAGCAAAGCATTTAAACACATTCTTTAAGCATCTAGCAAAGCTTTTAAGCTTATGGCTTACATAAGTTGTGAGTATGATCTTGCAGGTTTTCCCCCACTCTGAGATTGTTAATAATATCACTTTCAAAACTCCTTGATAAATATTTATATCTGTCCCCGCTGAAAGCATTTTCTCAGGCACCTTATTCTGCTTTTCCTCTTCCCCTTATAGAGAGCAGGTCATCATTACAAACTTGGGGGAGTGTGACACCCCAATTTGAGTAAGACTGATCCCAGTTTGATGTAGAACTGAGTAGCTACATTCTGCTCTGTTTGGGATGTTCTCATGGCATCTCTCAATGAGAGCTGATTCATATGTAGGAAGAAATACTGCAGGAAGCGCTTTATTAGAGACATTGCTCAGCGCTGCTGTTACTGTTTTGGTGTAATGATGCTTTGTCTTTTGTGCAGATCCTGTGAGTCACGGCAACTCCAGCCACTATGGTAGAGTCCATTTCAAGTGGAAGGTGTGGAAAAGTGAACGCTAAGGGGTGCCTCATCTGTCTGCTGCCATCTTGCCACCAGGCTCTTCATTTGGCTATACCCATCCTGCCTTTTTGAGAACGAATGAAGACAGAGTAGGAGAGCAGCAGTCCATCTTTTCCTCCAGCAATGCCATCACAAGTGATCGTGGTAGCAGAACTATAAGAAGCAACAACAGGGTGGTCCTGTTTCTTTCATGAGCAATCAGAACAGATTTGCTCAGCGTAGCTCCACCTTTTTCTTTCCCTCCTAGGAAGGTCAGAAGGGAGCAGCGTGACCATATACAATAGAGAACACTGAGCCTGTACTTTAGTATAGAAGAGGGAATTTTTGCAGGTGCTGTTTTTTAAATTCTACCATGTTGAGCTGAACCTGCCTAAATTCCTTCTTCTGTGCAATGGTTAAAGATACATTGTATATGGTCTTCTTGGATGGGAGAGCAGGGGGTGAAGCTTCCCTAGGCCGACTCCATCTATCCATTCAACCATCCATCCAACCTTTTACTGAAATAAAAAGAATGAGTTTTCATGTTGTGAGTGTGTGTAATTTTTTTTTAAAAAATTGAGAATGAGTGGTAAACATCTGGTAACTCAGGCTGCAGTCCTATCCACACTTCCCTTGGAATAAGTATAATGGGACTATTAATGGGACTATAATGGGACTTAGTTCTGAGCAGAGCTGCAGAGGATTGGGTTCTCAGGCAGCAGATCTACTGAAGGCATCTCTGTTGTAAGTCCATCATAACTCGCAGTGATCAGTATGGGGATCTCATACTTTGAATGTGTGAGGGGTGCACTGACAACTTGAACAAATATTCATATAGAAATGCCCTAGATATCAGAGGAAAATGGGCAGATGTATGGTGCCTTTTGGAAAATTAAGCGAATTAAGATGTACTTGGGTGACCTATTTTCCATTAGACCTATTGTCTACTCCAAGTAATCTCAGCTCTTGTGGTAGCAGAAAGTGGTACCTTGGTTTATGAGCATAATTCATTCGGGAAAAACAAATTATATCAAAGCGTATTTTTATATCAAATTCGCTTCGATATATCAAATACTTGTATATCAAAGCAAATTTTTCCATAAGAAATAATGGAAACTCAGAAGATTTGTTCCACAACTCAAAATATTCATATAAAAATGAATATTACAGTACTGTAATATAATACAAAATAAAAAAAGAAAATACAAAATATAACAAAAATTAAAACAAATTAACCTGCACTCGGTCTCATGCTGCACTCTGCCTCCCCTTACACAAGAGTGAGCCCCACTGATTATAATAGGGCTTATTTTAGAGTAGACATGAAAGGCTAGGTCTCTCAGGCTCCTGTTCATTGCCCCCTTTACATAGGAGTGACGCCTATTAACTGTAATGGGCTTACTTCAGAGTAGACATGCATAGGCTGGTCTCTCAGGCTGAGCAGGAGCTGGTCATATCCTGGCCAGGACTATTTTTTGCGTGTATTGCACGACATTGCTTGTATTGCCAGCTAAAATTTATTAGAAATGTTAGCTAAATGCTCTCAATACAAAAAGCTCTCAATTCACAGTTTTACTGTATTATGTAAACTAATTTCATATTGTTGAAAATGTGCTTTCATTTGTCTGTTTCAACACCACCCTCATTGCTGGTATGCATGTTGAATGACCCCAATGTGTTCAATATGACGTTATGTTAAATGATCTCAGTACTATATTTTTTCAGGCCTGACGTTTCCATCAGTAATGATCTTATGAAACAGCATTCCTCTTTCATTTTTTAGTGCATTGAACTCCATGTCCCCTTTGACATTTAGAGAACGACTACATCAGTATGGGGTTCACGGTGCTTTCTATTGATTTTCTGTCCAGAGGCATGTCCACTGATTTTCAATGTTCCATCATGTTTCTGGTATGCTCAATGTATTACTTTTCTCTTTTTAGTACCAAGCATTCCAGTTCACCCAACTTGGCTTTCAGATTACTGGAACATATTATGCTTCTTTTCAAATGTCCTTTTTATTTGCCATTATAAACTTTTGATCTCATTTGCTTTTAAATGCTCATTGTTCACCCTGAGGACCTCAAACATCTGTATACTCATTCCTGAGGGAAGAGTTATCATGAAAGTGATGCTTCCCAGTTATTCTCATCATCCTCCCCCCATAAGTTTGTTTAATGTAAATCTGGGCCATAATTTATCAATAGAGAAGAAATCTGACTTTGGAATTCAGCATATGTGTTTAGATGCAACTAAACCACCACCTGTTCATCTTCTTTCACCATCATCATTTCTAGGTTGGTGTTTTTCCCTCTGTCAGATTTTTTTTGCTGCCAGATTTATCTCACATTTTCTCTATTAATGATATTGTAGTTGCTATATTAGTTACAGAGCAATAGCTGGGGGAACAATAAGTTTTGCAAGGAGCCTCACTGCAGAGTGCAAGGGATCTCCTTCCTGTCTGAGCCATTCCAGTACCATCCTGGAATGGCTCAGAAGGGAGGAGATCCCTTGCACACTGTGGGGAGGATCACTGCAAAACTTAATGTCGTAATTTGTCGTCGTCCCCCCCCCCGGGCTTCAGCCCTGGCTATATAAATCCAGGAAGCCCTGTCCAGCACTTGCACAGCAGCAAACAACATCAGAGTGCAATGGAAAGCTAAATGGGCTACTGAATGCCCAGACACAGTCACATAGATGCCATGAACAGTGGCATCACCAGGGTGGTGCAGGAGGTGCGGTCCACATCGGCTGATGTCCCCAAGGGGGGTGACGCGCACTGGGGGACTTAAAAACTTTAAAACACACATAACTTCATGACAGTGTGTCAAACCCCATCATGTCATATACCGCTGGATTTGTATTGAAGAACAGAGTCCAATGCAAAAATCTTTTTTTGAACTAGCACCTTCCTCTCAAATGTTATTGCCAAAAAACTAAAATATGCATTGATCTTTATGGTAAGTGAAAGTGATCCATATCACGGCTTTACTTGTGAGTAGGCAAACTTGCCTTACTTCATTGGAAAGGGCAGGCTGAGAAGAATCGAAGGACACCAGAATTCTCCTGATCCAATGAATGCAGCCCCCACAAATCACCCCAGAATGAGATCCCTGTTGGCTGCATTGAAATTCATTGAAAATGGATGTGAACTGCACAGCTGTGTTTACTGGCGAGTAAGCAAGCATGCCTTGGCTGGAGTGGAAAGTCAATCCAGGAGAGTAGAAGACTTCCAAAATGGTCCCAATCAGGGACATTACTAGGGCTTTAGAAAGGGGTAGCAACCCTTGTGACCTAAATTGTAAAATCATGGTTTGTAGGAATAATCCCATCATGTTATACACTTTGAATGTATAACTTACAGCAGAATGCAGTGAAACAAATCACTTTGAAATATCTTTATTCTGTTAAAATGTGTGGCTAAAAAAACCAGTGGAGGCGGGACAATGACACATAACCATGCCCACCATTCATATTGTTGCCCTGCCCAACGTATGGGTATGATGCAAAACCTTTCATGGTTTCATGGTTTCATGAAAACCATGAAAGGTGCCAGGTTTTGATCTATTTTGCCAGCATTGGTCAACTGTGAACAGGATCCGTACCCAATGTGGTGTCTGCCAGGATTCACTTTTTACGTGTATCTTGTATCTCCTCAGTGTGACTGTGGTGCTCCTTGACAAAATATTCCTCACATTGTGTCCGAGCATCCATCAAGAGCTTATACCAGCCCAGTGTCTGATTTTTTTCAATATCGTCTTTGATTGGCTGGATGGAGTGGACATTAACATCTACTTTATCTTAAGTCCATGTAGTTTCCATATGCTAAATAAACAAATTAATAGCTATATAGCAATTAGAGTGTTGCTGAGAAGGAAACTGTGGGAAAAGAAAAGTGGTGAAGAAGAGCATCAATATCTTTGACTGGCTTTCTCCTCCAAAACTGATGAAGAAGCCCCTTTTAACTTCATTGCCTATGCTTGGGGCAACAAAATTGGAGGGGACATCAACTTGGCCCTAGTTCAACAGTAAATTGGTTAGTCAAAATGGACTGCTTTCTATAAGATTCAAGAGGAACCTGTCTACAGTCTTCTCTTTGAAAATGTTTCTTCCGTGTTTTAGAGATCCAAACATTTCTAACACCATCTCGCCTGAACCCTGAGGCCTCACAACTGTCTGTATCACAAAGGTGTCCTGTGCATATTTGTATTGTATTAATGGGAACAGAGCCATTCTAGATAATCACAGAATAAAGTTTTAAAAGAAGTTTTCATAACTTCTTATTTATATTCTAAGACTCCATCCATGTCAATGTGAAGCTATATATAACTTCACATCATATATATATATATATGTGGGAGCTATATATAAAATGCACTATTACCATTGGCGTTCTTGTAATTATGATTGACCGTATACTCATTCAGCAGAGATTTACTCCTGCATCACTGGAAGGGCTCATTCATTTGCAGTTGGTTTTACATCGTTGCTTCATGGAAGATTCATGGTCATGCTCTTTGGCTGGTGACCAGATACTTGTTTACCAAGGACCAGGCTTAGCTGAAGTACAGCTGGTGGAAAAGCGACTCCCAACAAATTAAGAAGACTGGAAAAAGGCCCTTACAAGTCGTTAGACTGCAATCCTAAGCACACTTTCCTAAGCACAAACAGTTGCTCAGGGCACAATCCAGAAGTGCACTTGGGTTCCCCTGTCTATCACTGGGCTGACCCAACTGCAAGATGCTCCACCCTTGTTACTCTGGAAAAGGCTTGGGGCAGCCTTGGGCAACATAGGCTGCTCAAGACAGCCCAGGTAGACCTCGGCTGCCCTAGATTTGCCAGCCTAGGCAGTTCAGGAGAGGCATGTTGAGGGCATGTTTAGCATTGCCTAGAGCAGAGCAGTTACTCTGTAAGCAGAGCTTGTCTCTAGGGTAGAAATGCCCTCTTCCAGCTCCTCAGAGCTGTACTACCTCAATGGTATAACAGTGAGTAGACCCATAGGGGTCCATGATAAGGCCTGAGTAAGAATGGCAGTGTTGACCAAAAATCTGAGTTCTTGGTCAGATTGTCCTCTCTGCAAACCCCTGCCTTTCAACTTCAGGATATAGAACAACTATGTCAGCCCACTAAACTGTGGATATAGCAAGCCACTTCAGCGAGCCCCTTGTATTCACTGTGGACTGTATTGGCAGAAGGGTTCACATCACCCTGTGCAGGAGGCCAGTGCATCACCCCCATACATTTGGAGGGGTAACAATATGAATAGTGGACATGGTTATATTCATTATCCTGCCTCCACTGGTTTTTTTTAGCCACACATTTTAATAGAATAAAGATATTTCAAAGTGGTTTGTTTCACTGTATTCTGCTGTAAATTACACATTCAAAGGTGTATAACATGATGGGATTATTTCTACAAACCATGATTTAAGCCATTTAGGTCACAAGGGGTGCCTTCAAGGATGCCCCCTTTTGAACTCCCTAGTAATATCCCTGATCGGGACCATTTTGGAAGTCTTGTATTCTCCTGGACTGATTTTACACTCCAGCCTTGCTTCTTACTCACCAGTAAACACAGCTGTGCAGTTCATATTCATTTTCAATGAATTTCAATGCTATCATCAGGGACTGCCTTCTGGGATGATTTATGGGGGCTGCATTCATTGGATCAGGACAATTCTGGTGTCCTTATAAGGCTTAGATTCTTCTCAGCCTGCCCTTTCCAATGAACTATGTATGGCAACTTTGCCTGCTCGCTAGTAAAGCCACAATATGGGTCACTTTCACTTACCATAGAGATCAATGCATATTTTAGTTTTTTTGGCAATAACTTTTGATAGGAAGGTGCTAGTTCAAAAAAGATTTTTGAATTGGATCCTGTTCTTCAATACTAATCCAATGGTATATGACATGATGGGGTTTGATGCACCATCATGAAGTTGCAATTTTTAGTTCCCCTGGTGCACACATCACCCCCCTTCGGCAGATGCGGACCACACCACCGGAACCACCTTAGCGATGCCCTTGATTGGCAGTCGCCTGCTGCAGCTGTTACTGGTTGTCAGAGACTCTTCATAATGCAGACACCACAGCTGTTCCTTGTCCAGTGGGATCTGAGGGAGATCTCCTTGGGAATAAGCCCTCTCCAGGTGTCACTGACATGTTGCCTACTGAGCATGCTCTGGAGCAGTTAGGGCAGCCCAGGCTTCCTGACTTTCTGAATGGAGCATCTCTTTGGAAAGGTTGGGGCAGCCCAGCCTAGGACACTCCTCACTGCCCTCACTCTGGATTGTGCCCTGTTTATGTTGCAGGATAGGAAAACTGGTGCAGTTGTTCTCAGGTTGCTTGTCTTTCAGGGTGTGAAACACTGTTGTGGTTCTGAACTTGTGGGGAAGAATATGAGTTATATGACCATTCTGAAGTATATGGTTCCTTCCTTGTCTGTCAAGCCCTACGAGGATTAACACAGACTTCCATTAGCCCACATAGGATTTGTGGAAGGTGATTCATAGCAAGGATGTTTCACTGTGCATAGTTTTATACAAGATACATCTTCTGATATCTGCTATATCTTCAAATATTTGCATTGGAATTTGCACATTCAGCATTGGTTGCATACACAGGATTATAAGGAAAAATATCTGCTCATTCGCCAGTGGTCAAATTAATGGTGCTGCCTGGAGGCAGTGGACTGTAGGTAGAGTTAGTTTAAAGAACAGTGTACAAAACTTATTCAGTTGATGGGGTAATGGATAGGTCAGAAAAACCAGAGCTCTAATTCCATCTTTGCCATGTGGCCTCAATATTTTCTGAGCAGCAGAACTACTGTGCCTTTTGGGGAGCTAGTGGTTTATATTAGAAATAGGACAGTTAAGCACTTGGCAAATTAAAAAAATATAAGCAGTGATATGAAGTTCTTTGGATTTATCTTAAGAGCACCCTATGAAACAAATGGAACTGAAGGTACCTACCTGAGGAAGTTCAACAACCCTGTTCCCCCTTTATATGCTTAGTTATAGGATGATGTTAGACAATAGAGTGTGATACAATAAGCAAGAGGCACTCTTTCAAGTGGGTGCTCCTCTTTTATTTAGCAGGGGGAGAGTAACCGGCCCTACACACCCCAGCAGTGTCTGTTCAAGTGGCTTCTGCTGGTGTTCTTTTTTGCATTTTAGATTGTGAGCCCTTTTGGGACAGGGACCCATTAGCTTTTAATTAGCTATTATTATTTTTCCATTTTCTTTGTAAACCGCTTTGTGAACTTTTTAGTTGAAAAGCGGTATATAAATACTGTAGATAGATAGATAAGTTAATATAGTACTTAAAGTTATAAATAATTATACTTGTGAAAAGGTTGCTTTTGTCAAGACATCCCCTGGTCACAGATTTGCTATTGAGGATAATTTTGTGAATAATCCTCTGTGAATGCATTTACTAATGCACAGTTTGTGTCTGTATATATTTTATTTATATACTAATATTTAATAATAATAATAAACAGTAAACAAGCATAATTCATAACAAAAAAACCCAAACACAATTAAAACAAAAATACATAAGAATACCTGAAAAGAGAGAAAACTACATGGAATATCTCTAATAATATAGCATAAGCAAAGCAATAATTTCTCGATAATTTCTTTAGCTTTTATATTGCTAATCTAAATTTTCACCCACACGTAAGCTTTGTCTACTAATTCACAGTTTGTGAATGTATTTACTAATAAGGGGTGGGTGTGTTGCGGGGCAGTGAGTGATGAGGAAGAGCAATCTGAAATAGTCGGTTATGTGTCTGGGATCCCTGAACAGGCAGAGAGTGGCTCAGATGACAGGCAGGTAGCTGAAGGAAACCTACCTCTGTGACCTAAATACCCAGGGGAGCAGGTTGAGCTATGTTGCTATACCAGTTGCTTTGGCCGCAAGCCACAGTCATTGAGGCCAAGGGCACAAGCAAGGAAAGCACTGTGGCCCAGTTACCGAAGTGATAAGAAGCTACATTGAAAGCCTGGATGTTCCGTGAGACCTTGGAACGCCTTCGGGGACATGTGTTATTTGCAGTGCTATATTTAGAAGGTCTGGTCAGGTGGATGAGAAGGACTGACCTTGATAATCAGATAGATTCAAGAGTGCTGTCCACAAGGAGGAGGCCAAAATAAGGAAACATAAGATCCCTTCCTCCATATCTGAGATCTGAGGGAAGTTGCAGAACTTAAGCTATGTGGTTGACACCCTGTTGATGGCAGATTTCAAACCCCCTTCAATCTGCAATCACAATGACTTCACACAAACTTGCCAACATAAGATTGGAGGAGCCATGCCACCCATCTAATCTAAACCCCTAATTATGATTAGCAGCACTAGCACCTATTGCACTATCAGCAGGTGGGAGAGGGTTTTCTGGGGACTTAGGGCAGTAAACTTAAACCCAGGGATCCCAGCAGCTTGGTGCCTCTCTCATTGTAAGACCTATTAACTGGACATATGGATCAACCTCAGGCAAGGCTATGGGACAGAAAAACGGGAATGGTGCTTCCATTGGGGGGTATGGTTTAAGCATCCTGGTGTGAATGAGGTGAGTTAAAGTAATAAATGAATTTCATTGAAAGTACAACTTCATTTAGGGTGCAATCCTAACAAATTTTGGCTGGCCTTATTCACATGGCCTAGCTTTCTGTGGTGGTGGGGGAGATAAGTGTATTCCCACAGGAGTGGGGCAGAAGTGTCTTATGGCACTTTTGTGACACCCCGAGGTCAGCACAGGAATTAAGGTTTAGGCCAGCCTAACTGGAGATTAGGATTGCAGCTTAATTCTTTAGAAGTTCATTTTGTGAGAAAACAAAGTGCTTTTGAATGTCCCAAAATGTTTCTTGTTCCCAGATGATTTTAAAGAAATAATGCTTTTTTCTGATTTTAAAGAAGCGATGCTTAGAGAAAATGCTTGAACAGAAAAAAACACCATGAACTGCAGAGGAAAACCATAAAGGGAATTTTATTTTATTCCTCATCTCTTTTTATTCAGGTTAAACCTTTTAAACTGCCTAGTTTTCCCTGATGGCAACGGACGTGAGTTAGCATCTTGTTGAGACAGATGGGTTAGGATGTTTGTTGCTAAACAATAGGATTCCAAATTATATCTTTGTTGAAATCCCAGAAGCTCACAGCACACCTTAAAAAAAAGAGAAATTGATGATGATTCTCCCATTTTTATTGGCCTAAATAAACAACCAATGGATAAACCAGAACCAAACAAAGCGGTACTTGGGTCTAGATAAAGGAAATGATATGGCACAAATTAAATGCATATTTATTATTATTGAATTATAATTCTTGAGTATGGATGAATTGTCATCCATGGGTGAAAATTGTAATAATGAAATAAATGTTTTTTGTAAAACATTTTTGTAAAACAACAACAAACCTTCCAAACCTTCCAAAAATTATTTGGTTTTTATTTTCTATTTAAAATGTGTTCATGGGTAAGAGCTCTGGCTGCATCTGCTGACATTATACCATATGTATCATCTACCTAGTACAACTTTAAAAGTATTTATAATTTGTAATTATAATGCAAACTTTAAAAACAACACCACTTTCTGCATTTCTGGATGCTCTCTGAGTGATACTTTCCTGTGCCAGACCTCCAGAGTCCTCGAGATGGCCTAGGGAAATGCTAAGAGGGTGCCCCATAGGGCTGTTGCCCAATGCTGTAGTTCAGAATACTGCTGCTGCTGCTGGTCGTGGGCAGCCACTGCCCTTCATTTCTTCCCCCTAGTCAGAACCCCAGGAAGCTTGCCCCTCCCTCCTGGTGGATGGTCAAAGTCTGGCTATGGAGTCATTCAGATGGCCAGCACTTCACCCAATGGGCAAGTACACAGTGCTCATTGGTAATTCCCAGGCTCTGGTGAGGTTGGGGCTGCCACCTACCCAGACTACCCTTCAGCTGTGGGGTCTAGCCAGAGTGGCCCCAACTCCAAGTATAGCCAGATATAGGGAGTAGTGTAAGGATTTGGTGTCCATACATGGTGTGCACACCTTAGAGAGGTGATCACCACAGGGCAATGGTTTTTTGTTCCGATCAATAGTCTTGATCAATGATCTTATGTTATATGGTATATGGAGATGTTATATGGTAATCTCCCACTTAGGGGAGAAGTCCGGACTGATGTTTTGGAATGGCTGCAAAGGAAACTCGATGGAAGCAGGAAAGAGTGTGCATGTTTGGAAAAGTAGGTCATTGATTACACCACAAACGAGGCTCTTCAAAGAGGTGGCAGCTGGTAGAGATAGCAGTGATGACTCTTTGCTTGCTGGTTGCTTTTTCCCTCCTCTTCCTCAAGCTGTTGCTGTTCGTGTTTCTGCTCATGGCTATTTTCTCCCCCCCAAACCTTGAACATTTTAAAAAAAATATTCAGCTTAAATGACGCTCTGTGAATTTCTCACCGAGGAAGTGTTTCATAGGAACAGGTTCTCACTTAAATCCATTCAACTTTCATTTCCATATGGTTTTTGTTTTTCCTCTTGGAGCTCTTCCATATGCTCTCACTCCCACCAGAGAACTGCAAAAGGCTCTGAGGCAACAGCAACACTGGAAAGTTTCCATATCCATCTCATGTCTCATCATTCAAACATATGCCATGTTTGTGCCAGGGACACACTTCTGGTGGGTGCTGTTAATGCGCAAGCATTAATGTGTATTTAGCTGAGTACAGAGGGCCAAACCTATCTGTACCACTGCTTTAAAATGGTTATTTGTTGCCTTCTCCAAGGAACTCTTGGAACTTTAGTTCTGTAAGCAGTGGTTCCCAAACTGTGAGTCATGCCTCCCCAAGGAGCTGCCAATACCAGCCAGGGAAGTCAATGAATCCATGCAAAAACCTTGAGTCCTATGCAACATGTAGGATTATAAACCAAACAAAAATTCAGTACTGTAGGGACTTCAGTGATTCATGGTGGTGATTTTCAGCAAGTACGCAAGGGGATGGTGTCTTTTGAACAGGGACTCATGTCTTTTGAATAGGGACTCATAAGTAGTCAATGAAGCTGTTCTAAGGTTGCCCCTTCTAACATTTCATTACAGCTTTCATAGATATTACCAGGCCTTTTTCTGGGGGAACTCACTGGTACTTAGTACTGACACAATTTTCCTGCCCACCCCCAACAGCTAATTAATATAGTCATATGGGGATGACCTGTGGTGCGTACCACCACCCTTTCCCCCAGAAAGCACTGGACATCAGCATTTTAAATATGTTGGGAAATTTATAAACTGTGTTAGTAGTTTAGTATTTTCTCTATAAACACCTGATTCTGAAGGAATGCGGATCCTCTCTTTAAACTACTCGTATTTCCTGTTTGCAATTACCTGGTCAATTTTCTGCTTTAGATAAAAGTAATTACTATAAAAAAAATTCCTGGCATGATTATCATTTTTTGTATTAATATTTACAATAACACTTTTCCACTGTTAATTTTTTTTCTTTACCACTGCAGGAAATGAAATGCAAATGAACAACTGTAAAGATTAAAACGTAATGAAATAGGACATACTTTCTGAAGAACTAATGAATAAAATGGCTCCAGGGCAGAAAAAAAGATGTCCTTTCAGAACAAACATGTTGATAAATAATGAGATAAATAATTTGTAGCCATTAAATTGTGAAGAAGAAACACAGATCATGTTCAGGACAAATGGTTTGTTGTTGAAGTTCTAATTGCGTTTGCCCCTTAATTTGAAAATAAAGATTGTCCCCAAAACTCAGCCAAGGATAATGTTGTTATTACACAGTGAATTTCCCACAAAACAGTGGTGTGTCAGCATTGTTATTATTTTTACCCGTCATGTGGTTTAGCAATTCTGCAAGGCTAATGGATGGAAACCACCTGCTGCTCAGTATTGATCATGGGCTAGTGAATTGCCTGCTGAGATAATGGGTGCTCTGTGGGATGACACTCCAGGAGCTAACCCCCTCTGCCTTTCGCCATCGTCCATAATTTAAGCTGCCACGTTGAACAAGCAAAAACCAGGAGTAGCATGAGAAAACTAGCCACAAAACACAGAGAGGGCTGTTGCACCAAGAAAATATACCACTAGCTGCCCAGAGATGTGGCCTTCAATAGAGACAATACAAACATAGGTGCGTTGGAAGCATTACATGACTGCATTCAGCAGAGACAGGAAATTGCATTCATGGGATTATCATGACTGGGAAAGAAAATGCATTCTGAGGCTTGGCTGAGCTTTCAGGAAAACAGTTCTCTATTGTCCATTTTATATTGAGAGGTTTGTGGTGCAACAGCCACAATACAAAATTGGCATTAGTTGCTATTGGCAGGCAAAGCTGGTAGTAATGGTGTTCAGCAGCAAGGTTTATATTGTCAATGAATATAATGTAATGGCCAGTGGTGGGCTCCAGCAGGTTCGCACCTACTCTATAGAACCGGTTGTAAACGAGAGATAGGACATATAAAGTTTAAAAATATCCATTTAAAAGTGGCTGCCAGATGGGCAGAGAACCGGTTGTTAATTTATTTGAAGCCCATCACTGGTAATGGCATGGACAGAAAATAAGCAGAAATAATAAACGGAGAGTACAATTCTAAATGGTATAAGCCACAAGCAAGGCCATTTGGGTATCCCAGTAATGCTCAAGTCAACAATTCCCTGCCATCCCCAAGTTCAATTTGCACTTCCCTTGAACTTAGGGTTGCCATAATTCTCTTCCACAAAATCAGGACAGGACCCACTGTCCCATTTGCCAGCATGTGAACACAATCCCCCAAAATCGGAGTTGTCCCTGTTTTTTGGGACACATGGCAACCCTACTTGAATATGTTCAATAAGAAAAAAATCCCTATCAAATACCTGTCTAGAGTGCCACAAGTTGGTAGTCCGTCTCACTGTCTATTTCACCCCATCATGCTATATCATAGATTCTCATATTCTCTGGGAGAGTGAGTGCTCCCAGTAAGCCAGGAAAGAGTTGTTCCCAATCCCTGCCTCTTCACTTCTCCTACATCCCCTCATACACATCCCTTACCATGCTTTGGTTTTCCTTGCTCCTTTTTCCTCTTCTTTACAACACCAAAGCTAGAATCACTCAGAACCATGGGGAAGGGTTTCCCTTTCTTCTGTAAGTGGTCTAAATCCAAACAGATGGGAGCAGCCTCAAGCTGCTTATCCCACCCAGGAACAGAAGTTTGGATCCCACATAACTGCCAGTCCAAGCCTGCCTTCCAGGCATATACCCCCAGGAATGCCTTTTGGGTAGCCCACCTCACTTGGGTTCACCTCCTAGATAAATATGGGTAATATCCATTTCAAGGCAGAGTCATCCTCCATCCAGAGTCTTGCTCCTTCTTTCATCATAGAAACAGGGTCATATAGGGTCACCGTATTTTCTGATCAAACAAATTTTATTTCCTTCATTCATTTTATTTTTCACATTTTCATACTGTCCTTCCAGGGTGTGGTACATTACTTTTTTCCTCCTGAGATGGTTGAAACATATGCGCACAGATAACACACAGAAAAAGAGAGCACACTTGTTCTGATCATTGGTGTATTCTCAATTGTTTTCCTCTTTGTATGCTGTTTTGTGTCTTATATTGCATTAATTTTGATTCCCTCTCCTGTTGTAAACAATCCATAATAAACATTTATTGTGATTTGAACCCCCTGGACTCTTCTCCGAAGTATACCATGACTGATGATCAAAGATCCGTAAGTGCATATTTGTATAAACATTTCTTAGCAAATGTAATAATGGAGGATGTGTGCCTCCTTGGTTTTATTTGGGGCCAGTGAGCATAATGGAAAGTGTCCCAGCCCAGTGTTCATCATGGTCACACTCTTCAGCCCCTTTTATTAGTTCCACAATGTTCTTTTTGAGATATAGGATTCAGAACTGGACTCCAAGTACTCTAGATTTGTATCTACTTTGTTTGCGTGATTTACATGTTTACTTTGGCAAACATTGCCAGAACAGTGTGTAGCTTGGATGCTCAATAAAGCACAAAGTAGTTCTTATTCTGATTCATGTTAATGCAGGTCATTTGTGTGTATGTTTTCAATTTTCGTCCTCAGCACTTATGAATTGCAGGGACATTTTAAGCAGACATTTTCTAAACCACTCTGTGCTGTCCTGCCAGTACAAGCCATAGATACAATGAGTGTGAAGACACTAGCTTCATGTTTGTGTGGTACAAACCATTACAAATACAAAGATAATTCTTGGATTAGTGAAGCTGAACAAACAGTGTTCCTGAAATGCAATGAATCATATTCAGGGCAATAAAAGTGCATATTCAGGAAAAAAAACAAAGCATGGAGGGAGATTAATAGAGCTAATCCCAAACCCAGTTCATAAACAAACACCACTGTTCAAACCAGAGAAAGATAACATAAACAACAACAAAATAAGCAGCTTGGAGAGTGTCTAATGTGTCACCCACCCATGTGACAAATCCAATACTTGGCAATATGACTTGAAATTAGACTCGTTGCTATATAAGATTAAATCTCTGGCAATCCTGTTTTTACAGATGTGTCTCTGGTTTCAGTTGTAAGGTGTTTAAATTGCAGGCTGAAAGTAATGACTCAAAGGATCTCCTCATTGGAGTCATACATTTCTCCCTCCCTCACCGTCCCCCCACAAAAAATGTGGGTACCAAAAAATCCCCCTGTCTGCTTTGAAGAGATTGTTACTTCATGCAACACTCATCCAGCAGCATGTTGAGTGAGATCTATTTTTTTACCTAATTGTTTTATACAGTAGCATAGCCAACGGGGTGCAGGGGATGCAGTTCCACTGGGCTACAATTGTGCGGGGAGGGGGGCTACAAGCTGAGCTTGACCCTAGTGACTAAAATTGTGAAATACGGGGTATGTATGAATGATTATACCATCATGTTATATATTGCTGGACAGGTAATTTTATGCAGAATACAATGAAATAAAATGCATTGGACTATCTATATTCTATAAAATGTTATGGCCAAAAAACCAAAAAATGAAAACACCAAAGCCTATGGAAAAGTGGATTTTCTTAACTCAGACTTTCCTATGTTACTGATGGTTCAGAGAGCCAATAAGATGTAATTCTGGTACTGTATGGAACTAATAAGGTCTTAATATGAATCAGATACTATTTCCATATACATATATCATAGTACACTACCTGGTTGTACCGGTACTTCTAACTGGTGCTCCTCTTCTATTTAGCAGGGAAAGAATAACCATTCCTCTTTGCCCCAGCACAGTTTCCCTAACCAATAAGGGACACAATTTTCATTTTTTTTACTTAATTAAATTGATTTTGTTGTTGTTGAGGGGCAACAAAATCTTCTTTGACTCCAGATAGCAAATAGGTGCTTTAGCTTTAGCTATGCCACTAGCAGAACAAATGGTTGGTGAGGAGGTAGAGGAGGCAGGTTTTCCCCAATTTTCTTTTTAAAAAATACCTGAGGTTGACTTCACTTCTGGTTGTGACTTCACTTCCAAGGCTATATTTTGAGCTTTGTTTTGAGCTACACGATGATTAGCTATGCCTCTGGGTTTATATACTCTTGACAGTAAGAAAATGAATGTAACTGGCGCAGAGAGCTTCACATTTTCAGTAAAGCTATTTTTTCAGTAAAGCTACTTACAATTGAAATGATCCAGGAATCTGTAAAATCTACCCTGCTGAAAATGTGCTAATTGGCCATCCCAGAAGGTGATTGTGAGCATAAATAAGAGAAATCCATAGAAGAAGTATCGTTACTCAGTTAGGCTTCTGTCCAGAGTCTCAAAGGAATTGGGATGATGGACTGTGAGTTCTACTGGCCCACATATGCCCTTTGTTATCCTTATACAGGGTCAGGAATAATCCAGGGAAAAAGTTCTGTCTTTAGCTGTGTATGTCATTCAGAACATTTGACAATATTGCCACATATGGTAACCTAATGAGAACTAAGCCAGGAAATAAGTGCTTCGATGTGTATGCGTGTGATGGGCAGTGTCACCATACACCCCCCTTTTTGCAGGACATGTCCAGGATTTTAGCTTTGTGTCCTGGAAAAAAAAAATCTCCCTTGTCCTCCATTTTCTTGTGAGCAGGCAACATATAGCCTTCTTGTAATTCATAAAGTATTTGTAATAAATTACTTATAATCGTTTTAAATTTAATAATAAGCCATATAAAGTTTAAATTAACCACATGAAAGAAACATATTTAGCTTTTATATTTTCATGTTCTACCTTTTTCTTGGGTGTCCTACATTTTTGGAGGGACGTTGTCCTCTTTTTTAGGTTATGACATATGGTCACCCTGGTGATGCATGCTGCTGGAAGATTGATTTTACTGCAGACATTTGGTCCCCTTGCTAGTGGGAAATGCTGTAGGGAAAACATTCCAGGAGTGTGCTAAGGTCCTCTCAGTCATAGTCATTAAGGGCTTGAAACCCAATCCTAAGCTCCAATCCTGTGCTGGGGCTGAGTGCTGTAAAAGTGCTCTGCAGCATATTTACAACATCCTGGAAGTAGAGAGCACTGTGCTGGGCATGCATAATGCTTCAGCCTCTGGGGGCCTGACACAGAGTTTCTCAAAGAAGAACCTTGAGAATCCCATTTGCATGTATTGGATCTTCAGCAGAGGTAAGGGATGAAAATCCCCTTCCCCAAGGAGACTCTTGGTGGCTTCCCAGCACCTGCTAGATACATGGGTACTGCTTTGGTGCTGCTACACCTGTAGGTGCTGGAAAGCTCAGGTTTGGGCTGTGAATCCATTCCTACATGGAATTTGTTGGAAAGGAAAATAGACTTTGCACCACAGGAATTCCAGTGTATGAATGTATCCAAGAATAACCGTACCCTCCATTTTAGTGGGAGGCTGCTCACCACATGATTTTCATGGTGTCTGTAGAACTGTTCCTTGCCCACTGAAATGCACAGGTATGCTCTGCGTATATCTGAGTGCCTATTAGGGGTGTGCATCAAGGGAGAGGGGTTGCCGCAGCTCAATGGTTAAACATGCTGTGCTTGTCAGCCTGAAGGTTGGCATTGGACAGGTTGGCAGGTCAACCTGAAGGTTGGTGGTTCGAGAGCTGAGCACTGCAAGGCAGAGTGAGTAGTACAAGGCAGAGTTACTTGGCCAGCTCCTGCCAAACCTAGCACTTTGAAAGCATGGAAATGCAAGTAGATAAATATACCTTGGGATATAAAATGCAAGTAGACACTTTGGCAGGAAGGTAACAGTGTTTTGTGCACCTTTCACATTTAGTCATGCTGTCCACATGACCATGGAAACATGGTGGACAACACTGGCTCTTTGGCGTTGTAAAAGAAATGAGCACTGCTCCCTACAGTTGGTCATGACTTGTAGGGCAATCTGTGGGAGACAAAACCTACAATCCAGAGTAATTATGGGACCACGTGAGAGACATTTATGTTGATGTAGTTACGGCATCACCTAGTGAAAACCTATGGGAAATTCATATTGCAATCCAGAGTAAATTGTTCTTACGTCGGAGCAAGGACTCCCTGTAGTTACTTTGGATTGCACCCATCTTTACCTTTAATTGGGATAGAACAACTGTGCCTATGCACCTCTTTTTTAAAAAATGTGGCATATTCCAAATATTCTTATAAATAACTGATACATAATTTCTGAAAAAATCTCTGCTTGCCTACGCATAATATCTACAGAAGTATGGACTGGACCAGTGGTGGGAGTCAAATAAATTAACAACAGGTTCTGTGTCCTATAACCTAAATTAACAACAGGTTCTTTGTCCCATTAGTAACTGGTTCTCAGAACCAGGCGCTCATTAGCAAAGGGTTCTATAGAACCTGTGAGAACCCCCTGAAGCCCACCATTGGATTGGAACCATGGAAAATAGACTTACTTACAATGAGCTGCTGATATACCAGAATCTTTCCCTAAGCAACTCGAAACACTTCAAATTGATACCTTATGCTGAAGAACATTTTCTTAATAAACTCTAATAAACATAAATAATTGTAATCAGAAGACTGTAAAATTGTGTGCATGTGTATATGTGTGTGAGTGAACTTCTTTAGGAATAAACAATTCAGCTCTGTCCTCGTGAAGCTCTGGTGCTTCCAAATGGATAGCTAAATAAATTCCAAAGTCCATTAAGCAGGGTAATTTACAGTGTTTTCAAGCTTTGCCCATGGAACTACATTAACACAGTTTTCCATTTGGCTCTGAAAAAGTCATTATTCTAAGCACAAAGAAAAAAAATTCATGTTGATGGGTGATGCTAAAGAAATTGGTTTGCTTTCTAAGAAGTTTAATCGTTGCGTGTGTCCAGTGCATTAATTTCGAAAGAGATGTGGAGCCTGGCAAAGATCACACGCTATTGAAGAAGAACCAATGGGACTGGCTATTTGTCAAAAGCATCTACCTGAGAGACAGACCTTTTATACAAGCTTTTGTACAAAGGCCTGCAAGAGGGGAATGAATAGTAAAGTGATGTTTTATTTTCACACTCTGTGTACATGGAGAACTTACATAGGACAGCTGGTCAAAGAAGAACCTTCTCCTTTTTAATAAGACAAAACTTTCACATACCCTTATGTGGAATCAAATGTGCCATTTTATTCACTGTATATTTAAAATAATTTAGTTATGAGTTCCTAAATGCAACCGTTCTTATTTTCTAACATTCAAGAGACAATCATAACCAGTTCAGGCCAACAGAACTCACCCGCTCTCCATTCCCGTGGTGGTGTGGTGAGGCTGGCGCATGTCTGTACACTGGCCTAACCTCCCCACTAAGGAGTGGTGCAGCATGTTAGTTCCATATACTGTATATCTCTTCAAAAATACATAGCTCTAGCAATTAAGATGACCACTTTTGCATCCTATGCTTGCATTACAATCACATACTACAATATGCATGTGAGTTCCTCATACTGCACATAGTTCCAATTTTAAAAATACAATTTGAAGTATCAAACGTTATGGTCAAAAAACTAAAAAATAAAAATATGAATTGAACTCTATGGAAAGTGACCCATATTGTGGCTTTACTTGTGAGTAGGCAGACATGCCATAGTCCATTGGAAGAGGAGGCCGAGAGGAATCCAAGGTGATCCCTGATGATTGCATTGAAATGAATTGAAAATGAAAGTGAAGTGCACATCCATGTTTACTAGCAGGTAATCAAGCATACCTTGGCTGGTATGCCCTTGGGAGGTCTGTCCAGGGTTCCAAATGGTCCCAGTCAGGGCTGTCTCTAGGACAGTGATCTTTAAAGTCTGGGGCAGGACGTCCTTGGGTTCATTTCAGGGGGGTTGCAAAAAGCTGGATGCAGCCAACTTGGAATCTGGCACTGGGCACCTTTAATGTCACTTTCAGCTATGACATCACTTCCAGGAAGTCCCTAATAGATTGTCATTCTCAGAAGAGGGTCCCAGGCTGAAATGCTTGATTAACACTGCACCAGGGGGCACCCTTAAGGGTGGTGACATTTTGGTAGTAACCAAAATAGCTAAAATCATGGTTTGCAGAAATAATCCCATCATGTTATATACTGTTGGGTGCGAAATTTACAGCAGAATGCATTGAAACAAACCACTCTGAAATATCTTTATTTTATTAAAAATGTGTGGCTAAAAAACCAGTGGAGATGGGACAATGGCACATAACCTTCCTACCATTCAGCACCCTGCATGGGAGTGACACGCTGGCTTCGGGCTAATTTGCCCGAGAAAGGTGGGATATAAATTTTTAAAATAAAATAAATAAGTAAAATAAAATTCTGCACGGGGCTCTGCCTATCACAGTGTTTCTTTCTTATAAAAACTAACAATTAACTCAGAACTTCATCAATGAAGAAGCTATTCCTACAAAGGAAGGCACTATTCACACTTGCTAAGAGTGCCAGTGTTTCAATGCCAGGGCACCGAGAGAAGAATACTAAAATTTGGTGCTAAAAGTGTGAAAATTACTTATTTGGTTGGATTAGAGATTCATGGCATTTTGTCACAGGAGAGCAGGATCTGTCAAGAATTTTCTGCATTTCAGTGATTTCATTGGATTCCTGCATAAGAGGAATTTCCTCTGGTTCTGTTGAGATTTAAGATCTTATCAACCTGCATTGGCCTATATCTGTCTTCTGGCTTGCAATTCATCACACGCTTAATGGTGCTTTCAGGCTTCAACAACGGCAAGGTGAGGGCTCTAAGTTCACCCTCATTGGAGGGCAGAGTTTGAAGGTCTGGCAAAGTCTTCATTGCAGCTGTTCTTATCCTTTAAATGAAAGACGGATGTTATTTTACAGGTCTGTCTCTGGAGACAGAACATGGCACAGCCGAGTTTGTATATTGCTCAAATTGCCCCATTGAAATATAACTAGCAAGATGTGAAGCTTTTGCATTTCCAGCTGATGAGGTAATTTGATATTTAGAGCTCCGTTCATTAATAAGCTATGCACCATTTACTGGGTTTTCTGGAGAATTTATGAGTCAAAAGTGCAAAGTGCGCCAAAAATGACCCATTCATCAAAATATTTTTGCCTTTGTATAATTGGCTAAGCCATCATGAAAGCCCTGGGGACACTTTATTCAAAAAGGTGCACCCTGCATGAAAGAGCAAAGCAACTTCATCTTAGGCGGAAAAGTTCAGTGTTGACTGAAATATTCTGACACTTCTTTGAAGTATAGGGCCAGCTCAGATAGTTTTTGCAATTCAGAGAATGTGGATTGACCAGTCGATATAGGAGGTGTGTTAGAGGCAGCAGCCAACTTGCTCTGCACCTTCTCATAGTCTCCCTTTGTCATCCTTCTGACTCCCTCAAAAACCTGACTACCACAGCCTGGGCAGCATCCTCTTCCCAATTACTCTCCAGCAAATTACTGGGAAAGAAGGTAAGATGTTACTGACTTGATAGTTGTATGGATGGATGGATTGAAAAGGGGCCAACAATGGCACTAGAGCTTGGTGGGCTGGAAGTGAAGTGATCCGATATGCAGGGTGGCAGCATATGCATGCTAACGCATGAACACCCCAGTGATGGTCAACTCCATCCATCAGGTACATTTTGGGGTGATATCCACTCTTGAATTTGGCTCAGTGCCAGCATCACATTGCTGGAAGCTCAAGGCAAAGACTTGAATTGGGGCCTCGATGGTTACAAACCAGAGTAACTACGGGAGTTTTTACACCGACGTAGTTATGGTGCCACCTATGGGAATCCTATGGGAAATGCATAGAGCAATCCAGAGTAAGTGCCTCTTACATCTTTCTGTAGTTACTCTGGTTTGTAGGGTGTGTCACTCTTGTCTGCTCCAAAGATGAATTGGGCACTGCGTCTGCCAACAATACAGATGGGTCAGTGTTGGCTTGGCTATCTGGGCCCTCTGAAAGGGAAGGACTCTCAACCAGGGCCTAGCCAGGCTGAACAACGCTGCCACTCCACCCTTGGCTCAATTCCATGTTGCACTTCATATTCCATATTGATGAAGTGTTCATATGATAGTTTTAGTCTGATTCACCCTTCCCTACTCATTAAGTGCTCCACCACCAAGACTTGAATTATGGGGGAAGTGATACAGGTTCCCAGTTAAATTTTATTCTACTGTAATACATATGTGATGAACTTCACCCTGGCACGTGATGAAGGATCCACTCTGTTACTTCATTATGGGCTGAAAAGCAGGGCAGATTCCTAAGTACTGGGGAAAGTAAGAAGATCCTGAATGAAATTTACATGCTGCATTCTCTGATTTCCCCCGAATGTTAGTCACAATATTTTCCCCTGTGACTTTTTAGTAACAGCAGCTGAGTGGGCCATCAAAAAAAGTAACGAGGCAGGCCTCTTTGTCTTCCTCTATAATTTAAGTACTGGTGGAGGAGGAATCAAATCAATAGATATTTTACCCTGCTCAAAAAGCTGTGTGAGTCAAAATTCATCAGCCAGGTTCCCTTCTCCTTCTCTTTTTTTGTCTCTGTAATGATCTGAAATCCGAGCTCTCTTCATGCACAGCAGGCTCACGTTAAGCAAAAAATGGTATATCAGTAAATGCCTGTGTTCTGAAAATGAAGTAATGTGAAAAGATTTGTAAGTGACAATTCATTAATTATGATTAGTGCAACTCTATCTGTGGCATAGGCCAGGAACTTCCTATTGATCATAAGATGAAAAATACCAGTGGAAAAACCTTCCCTGACAATAAAGAGTTATGTGAGATGTACAGTATTTGTTATTTTATAGTGGGAGAAATTTGCCAAGCAGATTTGACTTGGAACTTCCATACTTGAAATAATACAATGGATGTTTTTAATTGATAGGAAGATCATCTGCAAACCAGAAACTTTTTTGCTTTGATCAATACCCTAGGAAAAAAGAATCTTAAAAATAATGGTGTAACTCAGCTATAGTAAGACTGTGTTTCCTGTAACCAGTGGTCCTGGACAGCATGCGTAATGCAATGGCTAGCAGGCCTATCTAGGACTTATAGTGGTGGATCTTATAGTCTTTCCTGGGCTGCCTACAGTTGGCCTACAGTTTGAAGCATGTGCTCAGTCGCATTACTGCATGCTCTGGGCCAGCCAATGATATGACTGGGACTTTAGCTTGCAATCCTATACACACATAGCTGAGACTTGGGGTCTAACCCTATCCAACCAACAATACTTTCCAGCCACAAGGCAGCCCTGAGTTAAGGGAACAAACTTTCCCTTCAAGGTCTCTCAGATTTCCAGCCCATCACAAGGTACACCTTATATCTCACTGACACTGTTGAATCAGCATTGGAAATTTGGATAGGTTCAGGCCATAAGTTCCAGTAAACTCACTAGAACTTGCTTCTGAATAGATATGCATTGGTGGAACTGAAAAAGACTGAGCTTCGAATCAGGATTCCCGTGGTTCAAATACTATTTTTACAATGGTCTTGAACAAGTTACTCCTTCTCAGATTTGGCTCCCCAATAACAGTATGGGGAAAATACTACTCCCTACCAGGCAATGTTCCCTCTAATTTTCAGCTAGGCTGTGTGTGCAAAAAAATATTAGCTGTGCAGCTTTTGAAGGAAGGTTAAATTTTTGTGCACCACATAACAACAGTTGGATTTATATACTTTTGACTACATGTCAGAAAACAATATGTACGTTTATTACAAAATGTACAATACAATGTATGGAAGAAGATAATGAGTTTACATTATCATTGTCAGTTGTCATTACAAAATGACAGTTGTCATTGTCAAAAGGTGCCAAAGTCAGGCAGCTGGCTTTGTGCACTTTGTAGAAACTTGTGTGCGCTAGTTTGGCGAGTTGTGAGTGCATACACAGGTACACAGCTTAGAGAGAACTATGCTTACAGAGCTGTTGGTAATGATCATCTTGAAGAATTCATGTGAAGTGCTTTTCACATTCCAAAAGTGCTATTTAAATGTCCAATATTATATTGGTCACTTCCAGTGGATCTCAGTTCCTAGACAGTGGCATATGAATCTCAGTGGGAGTTTAATTTGAAATTATTAAATTTTTATCTGAAGTATGCACACTGACTACACTTAAGTACCATCTGTATACTTCTGGTTCTAGTGGTGCCATTGTTAAATAACCTTTATTGCTTGTGCAAAGAATGTGTAGGATGATTTTTTTAAAATCCACTGAGGTATCCCCCATGGCTATTCTTGTGTTTATTCAAGAGAAGCCGGTTATTATCTTGATTACAATTTGTAAATTTCTCACACTACAGCATATTAGAGGCATATATTAAAATCACAAGGCAAATAGATGAAACAAGTTTCCTTGAAAGAAAGAATTCTCCAGATATTGCATATCTGGACAAACTGAATCAGATTCATGTTAGTTTTTGTAGTATAATAATACGTCCCAAATACAAGTACACATATATAAACAATAAAGAATTTTGCTTCTTAATTTTATGTGCTGCTAAATCACATTTTCAAGAGATCAGCATTCCCTATATTGTATTCTTCTCCCACTCAAGGATTAGTGTCATTTTGTATGTTTATACAATGTAAATGTTAGAAATCAAAATTCTCTCTCCACATTTAATTTAATTCCAGGAAAATCAAAGAGCAGTTATATTCTTTCAATTGACATTTATGTCCTTATGACCTTTCTGCTCTCTCATTGAACCTCTGATTCAGTTGTGGGCACTGCTCCGTCATGTCACTTTAGGGAACTGTTAATCGTATAATTAATTCCTGCTATAATTCCAATTAAATGAGTAGACACCTTGGCTTTGCACACCTGTCTATGTAAAATGAATGGTCCCTATTATTATAACACTGATGATTGAAATTGTGTGGGCTGCATATGGTGGTACGAGGTACCATTTTAACCTTGGAAAGGTGCCCTTAAGTATAAATGTAATTACTTTAACAAACTGTGTTTTAACTTTCAAAACTCTCTCTCTCTCTGTTCTCGATGAATAAATGCCAATGTCATGTCAATAAGTGTTAGTGATTTCTTCTGCACAAGTTATTAAAGTAAAGCCAAATCCAAAGAAGGCATTGGGCACAATCCTAACCAATTGGGCCAGCATAACTCACCCATCTCCCTGTTCCCACAGTGGCGCGGGAAGGCTGGCGCATGTTTGTGCTCTAGCCTAACCCCCACAGGTGTAACACAGAAGTGCCTTAAAACACTTTGGCAAAACCTCCAAGCCAGCACAAAACTTGTGCTGGCCTAACAAGGGGTTATGATTGCATTGTATGTTTCTTAAATTGTTGATTTCATGTCAGTACTTAATTCCATGTACCAGTACTTAATTCCATGGAAAGGGAATTCCATAAACGATGCTCCACTACCGAGGTGGCCCTATTCCTAGATGCCACCCTTTTACCTTGTTGGTGGTGGCACAGTCAGAAGGGCCGCTTCATGTGTAGGATTGGATGGGTAGTATTGTATGGATGAAGATGGTCCTTCAAATAACCTGGTTCTAAACTGTAATAGTAAATAAAAACTTCATAACTTGACACTGGACGTTTCCCATGTCTAGAGGATATCAGAGTTTTGGTTGGGTTTATACATGAATCAGCATGTGTAGGCTTACCTAGGTACATCAACCCAAGACACAACCATATTGCAAATACCTGAAAAAGACGATCAGAGACAAACAGTATGTTGCAAGCATTGTTTCCCAAATTGAGTGCAACAGTTGGTTCTTTAACACTTCTGAGGGCCCTCTTGCCTTTTATTTCTTGCTGAATTATAATGTCTCAGTAGCAGCTGTTGTTATCAATGCTGTCCCCCTTTCATTCCAAGCAAATCTAAAATCTGTAATGCTTCAGTAACTACACCATTGGCAAATGAGTGGCTTCTGGGAATAAAAATAATAAAATAAAGGAGTGAAATGTTGCAACTTAATTTTAACATAAAACTGCCATTTTGCAATTGATTACAAGGTCTGAAGGACATTGTATAGTGCAAGATACTGTAGATGTGAGATTGGTTAAGTGAATTGAAGGCATCCTTTTTATGTTAACAATTTACTGCTTCTTTGTAAGACACCTACAAAATAAGCATGTCCAGCAGAGATTTGCAAGTCAGATGATTGTCCACAACACATTAAGCTCTTGTCCTCCAATTCTAGTTTTTAATAAGGTCTATAAACTTTATGACTTTGCCCAAGATTTAATTAGCTTTGGTAGAACAATAAATTGTGGCTTATGGGAACAATGTGAATTAAATGTGTTTTACTTTTTTTGACCTTTTGTCACTCCATGCAACTGCTTTTTTTTAAAAAAAGGACCATAGTCAACATCAAGGAAGAATTGTGTATAAATTGTGAAGTTTAAAGTAGTGGCAGAAGATAGCTATTTATTAATCAAGCATTAGTTATGGTAGTTAAGCATTTAGGGATAATAAAATGTAAATGTGCTTTCAGTGTAAACTATGTTTCTTGAAAATGAATATGTTCTTGAAGAAAAATGGCTCAGTAAGGTTACAGAAATTATTAATTCTATATATTTGCATATTCTACAGATGGCTATGCAGATACTTGTTAAAATACACAACAACTTCAGAAATTAAAAATACAAAGCTTAAATTGCCTGATCACAGGGTGGAGTCCAAATTTGGGGAGGGGATGTTTTGCTTGTTTTAGCACTAATAGTGAAGAGATTTCAGTCTCAGAAAGTGACAAGGAAGAAGGTTCATCACTTTTCTTTTTCTTTCAACTTAATATTTGGGATAAGGAGAAAGTATTTCTTCAAACTATAGACAACCAAGTAACAGACAATTAAAACAGAAACTAATAATGGTGCAACAATGTGAAAATATAATGTAGCAGACAAATTCTGCACTGCTAGTGTATGGTGAGGTGGATAGAATGTTGGGTTCCAACAAGGGAAGACTGGGTTTATATCCTAACTTGGCCGTAAAAGTAACGGGTCCTTAGGCATTAAAGCATTATGGCTTAAGCAACCAAATATTAGCCACCTTAAGTCCCTTTCAGTATGGAAGAAAGGTGGGATAAAAATATTATATGTAAGTAAAATCTCTATTTGCCCAGAGGCTTTTATTAAGGATAAAAGGGGTTATACTTTGCAGACTTATGCAAACTTTGCAGCGATAGCCAGCAGCAAAGATTTTAAATAAATATACCTGTTCTCAATGGAATTTTTTTGCCTTTTTCTTAAACTGCTTCTAAAGAAGAAAAACTCAGGTGATGATCTTGATGGTCTAAAATGGGACTTTATCCTTTCTTAAAGGAGGAGGAAGAATTATTCCACATGTATGCTTTTGCTAATATCTTGATGGGGATAATTTTGTATTTTCTAGATATCTTCTAGATATCTTACGTCCTTCTAGATATCTTATGGGAGCAGGAGCTGTGACCTTTTGCGTAGGATAATTCTACTGTTGCATGAATTTAAGAGAACTTATAACAACCTTTTTGTATTTTGGGAGATCAGTTTAAGAGGACTGAACTGAACACCTAAAGGACAATTCTCTCTCAACACTTATTGAGTTAGTGCAAAAATTGAGCTGATATAGCTGATAGGGACATCTGTATGTTGGCCTGGTATCCGATACTTCATGGTGTAGAACGATGTATAACCAGCAGTTGCATAAGATGCAAGGCACCAGTGATGTGGAGGCTACATCATTGGAAGATCATAAGGTCATTTCTGGACTGCCTGGCTGAGTGTGCACTGACTCCGGGCCTGACCCATACCACCCCTCATGCTGTCAGCCACACTGAGGGCTGGCCCCAGGTTCAGGTCTGCCTTTTACAGCCCAAAATATACACCAAATGACCAAATTCCAAGTATGGTATCATACTTGGCCACTCACTTTATCCAGCATGCAATTAGTCTGTGGAACTTCTTGCCACAAGATCTGCCCTAGATGCCTATAAAAAGGATTTGGCCAGTTTTCTGGAGAAATATCCAAGCCATATACAATCTGTGATGGGTACATGAAGCCATGAAGGGTATGTGCAACCTCCTGATTTTAGCAGTAAGCTACCTCTCTCTCACACACACAACACAAACAACCAGATGCAAGGAAAGGCACCAAGATGCAGGTTTCCCATCTTGTGTCTTGTGTACTCCCTGAGGCATCTGGTGGGCCACTATGAGAATCTAGGCAAGGTGGGTCTTAGGCCTGATCCAGCTTGGCTCTTCTGATGTTCTCTGTTCTTAATCCTATCCAACTTTCCAATATTGATATAGCCATGCCATGTACTGCATCCTTCAGGGGAAAGAGGGTAGTCAAGGACTTCAAGGAAAGGAAATGTTTGTTCCCCTATTGCAGGGCTGCCTTGGGGCTGAAATGTTGGATAGGATTGGGCCCTATCAGTGAATGAATAACTAAAATATGTGCATCCATTAATACATTTCCTCATTTTATATTGTTTTGACTGGCCACTTTACAGCAGCTGTCTAGAATCTCCTGCTATCCCTTTCAGACTGATCCAAGCTTTTAAAAGTAGGTCACTTAAGCAAACTATGACAGCAAACTAATTCAGAATGGCAGGAATTGGAGCTGAGAACAACCTTAAGAGAACACATTAATGAACATTGCTCAGAACAAGGAAAAAAAAACCAAAGCAGAGAACCCTAGCATGTTTGGCTATGAAAAACATTTTATATGAAACCCAAGAGCAGATGATAGGAGGGTTTTTGAAATGTTCATCAAAAGGATATGCAAATGATAAGATTCCTGTTATCACCTGAGGAAGACAAGTAGACATGCCATTAGTATAAGTATACAGCAAGGGCTCTAAATGGAATTTAGAAACCAAGCCAGCAGTACTAATGATTATAAGGCAGCCATTAGATTTATACCCCACAATGGAAGTAAGAACAATATTACTCTCCTGAAAATACAGCCAACCAGTTATGTCTCACTATAGCTTACTTCCTTGAGTAACTTAAAGTGAGCTTCCAGATGGTCCTCATTGTCAAGCAGATTGCAGCTCTTGATTGCTTACTCTGTCTGAGGTCTCTTTATCCTAGGCATGGAATGCGCATCAGATTCATATGCCACACATTCATATGGTAAGCAGAAGAAAATGGGAAAGCAGATAATGTGTACTGTAAAGCTGGGGGGCTTTCTTTGGAGCATGTCCACACAAGGGCCCTGCTTCCTGGTATTTTCTGAACAATTTCAGGGATGTCCTTGGTAACACTTGGCTTGTCCCTGGGCTTTGAATGAGACAAAGAGCACAATCCTAACCATGTCTACTCAGAACTAAGCCCCATTAAGTTCAATGGGTCTTGCTCCCAGGAAAGTGTCTTTAGGATTGCAGCCATAATAAGAAGGAAAGGGCCCTCCTTTGTTTTATTGATTTGTGTGGCTGGAGTTTTTGTTTTTCCCCCATGGTGTTTGCTGTTTTCTTTTTCCTTTTCGTAATTATTTGACAACTGTTTCCTGTTTATATTTGTCATAACTGAGTGATTTTTGTGAAGTGGGAGTTGGAATAGTAGTAACTAATTTGAGGGTATTAGAATTGGATTCCGGAAGAATCCGTGATCCTAACATCACATGATCAGATGGAAGAAAGGGAGTCTAATATCTATATTTGAGGGAACTAGGAAAAAAAATCCCCATATCTTATAGGGCTTGGGAAGATGCAGAAAGGGAACAAATGTGTCTGGAATGTCAGGGCAGTTTGAATCCCCCTATTTCAGATTATTAAGATAACAATCACGGGCTTAACTTCACTCACTGGAGACAATGGCAGTGATTGATGCCATAGTTGAGAGAGCAAGTGCATAGACTGAGAGTGTACCACATAATTTTACCGTCCTTCCACTCCATTCCATTTGAATTTCAAAAAATAAATTAGCATTTGACAAATTTAAACAGGAATGAAACAAGCTGATCTTTAAAGACTACAGGAATATAGTCCCAATAAGCAAAGATAATGGCTTAAAGTGCATTTTTAAAGTTTTCTAGGAGGGAAAAACCCACACATATTATAAGGACCAAGTACTCTATAATTACTATTCATAGACTGTTGAGAATCTAACAAGAATTTATCACCTGCAAAATCTGTGAGGTATAAACCAAAGTTCTAAAAACATGGAGAAGGCCTTAAAATGTGAAAGATATACCAATGTTTCTTGAGATAGAGGCAATTTTTTCTTTTATATAGCCACTACTAGTAATTCCGTGTATCCTAGGCATAAGGCAAAGAGATGTAAACAAAAATGCTAATCTAATTCTGTCTTCCCTTGAGAATTTAAGGGAAACCATGTTTATCCACTGAAGAACTATTGAACATTTGGCTAATAGCTTTCTCTGCCTTGTAAAAACTGCCAAGTGCCAGTTATATGGATATTTTCCTAGAATTTGCTGTACTGCTGTGATATGCACGTACAAAGACATTATGTCTCCAGTGGACTACTTTGACGCCATGTTATCCATTAGCTGCGTTTTACAGCTGCTGTACATGTAGTACTTGCCATCTGACAAGTACATCATTTCTGGTTTACAGGTCTTCCCCTAAGATGTGTGCAACTTGAAGAATATTGTGTGGAAATGTTGACTAATAAACACCCATGTGTTTATTAGTTTTTAAGCAGACATCTTGGGAGAATTAGGGTTAAGTAGAAAGGGCATTTTCAGTGTTTTTAGTCACACATGGCCCTACAATAATACCCTGAAATAATATCCTTGTAAAGCCTTTTGTAATTCTTGCTGAAATTAATTGGAGTCACAGAGTGTACATGTCTAACAATTGGCGTAATATAGGTGCTGACAAAATGTTATAGTTTGCATAACACGCTTGTCAAGCATTTTGCAGGCTAACTGTGTTCTAGAGCTTGTTTTAATATCTATATCTCTCACAACCAGAAAAAAATAACATTAGAAATGTGTTATGAAATTTCAAAAAAATCATTTTAAAATCATTTTTTGAAAGTGCTGGGAGTCTTCTAATTTAATAAGCAGTAATGATAGCTCTTTGCTTACTCATGCTTACCATCCACCATCCACTTTGCTTACCATCCACCTCACTCACCTCTTTCACCTCCTGGCACATTCCTGGATCTTTGGGTGACCATTACCCATGCCTCTAACCAGTGCTGATTCAGTGTAGGCTCATGATGAGCTAGAACCATGCCAGTCGGGTGGTTGCAGGCGTGCCCTATGGCATTTTTATGACACTGCATGATGTCACTGAGTCAGTGTGAAGTGTTCAGGATTGGGCCCTTAGTCTGAATGCAGATATAGGAACACATAGGTCATTTGCACAATGCTGATGTTGGGTATCATTCCTCAGTTATAATAGAGGAAAAAACCTGAAGACCAAGAAACCTTAAATTTAGCGGCAGTTGTCCAACGTGGGGAGCAGTCCAGTGTGATTCTGCCACATGCACATAGGTGGGCTTTATATCAAAGGAAAGAAGGAATTTGAAGAGAAAATTTGTATGTGGTGGTACTGGAGAGTCTATTTTGTGTAAGAGAGTCTGTTGTGTGTGTGTAGATGAAGCATTTCTTTGGTCAGTACAGCTACACAAAGTGTTTAGGAATATCTTATGTAAGGAACCAAATATCTTATGTAAGGAACCATATCTACAAAGATATGTAGGAATATCTTATGTAAGGAACCAAATATATTCTGTAAGACTAGATGGATTCAGTTCAGTCTTCTGTTGAAGAGACAGCCTGAAATTATTCAAAAGGCTACCAAGACATCCCTCTGGAACCTGTTAACCTATGTATGTGGTTCTTTATAGGACTGTATGGATAATGAGCAGGGGGTTCAGTGAATGTTGCTCACATTTTTAGACTAATTGTGAAGAATTTAATTGATGGTAAGATTCATGATAAACCTTATCACTTGTAGAATAACATGAAAGAATAGCTGAGTTTCCCAAATGTCTCATATCTATCACATGCTTCAGCTAAAAAAATTTTGCCTTAAAAACTTCTTGATCCCTTAATATATTGGATACTTGTAAAAGTCAGTATCATTGTTGCCTTTACAATCCAGCTGGGAAAATTACACAAAGGTGAGAAATTAATTTATTTTGCATGATATAATGTGGCTAAAAAAGCAGGCCTCCGTCAGTCTTGAAAGACTATGGTATTGTGCTCAGCGCTGCATACGCTGCATGCAAAGCACGAAAGCCTGGGTTGGATTGTTCTGGAGGATAGGCTGTTACCCAAGCAGCAAATCCCCCCTCTCCACGCCACTGATGGAAAGGCAGAGCCAATACGATTGGATCCAGACTGGCGTCGCAGAGCTGGGCTAAGGACAGGAGATCACCCTGTCTTGTGTTGCCGACCTGGGTCTCGAACCTTGGCCTGCTGGTTAACAGGCACAGTGTCTTAGCCACTTGCACCAAGTGTTCACCTGAAACCGATAAGATTTTAATTCAAATCCAAGTCAGCAAGGAATTTGGCAGGTAGTCTTGGGTGAGTTGCTTTCTCATAAATTGATCCTACAGCTTTAATATAAAATTAACAGAAATGAAAGTACTACCACTCCCACCACCACCTTCTCATCAAACCTAGTGTATTCTCTTGTTCATATACCGTATTTCCCGGTTTATAAGACGCACTTTTTTTTCTTCCCAAAGGGGGGGAATGTCTGTCTGTCTGATAGAGTGATAGGGCCAATCTTGAAGCACCTTACCCCATCATGTCATATGTCGTTGGATTCATATTGAAGAGCAGAATCCAATGCATCAATCAGTTTTGAGATATCTCCTTCCTATCAAAAGTTATGGCCAAAAAAGTAAAAATCAAAAATATAAAAACAAAAAAATACATTTTTTGGCAATTTTTTAAGCAGGTAGGAATTTTGCCCTGGGGGTAAGAATTTTGGCTGGGTTCAGGAATTTTGGGTTTGGCATCTGGTCACCGTGGCACAGTTGCAATCCTAACCAGCCTTCCCTGGTTTGGAGACTTGCTCCAAAGTAGACATGCTTAAGACCTGTTCCCTCCTGCTCCATGCCTGTGCCTCCCTCACTCTTCCCTATGTATCTAGATCCCCTCACCTTTCCCTACCTACCCCCCAACTTACCTGCCTTCCTGGACTATTTGCAATGAGATTTGTGCAAAATGTTGTTGTCTGATCATTTGCAATGAGATTTGTGTAAAAGTCGCAAATCACTGACACTAGAGATGATGAGTTTTTGTGGTTACAAGAAAATTAAAAGAGTGCTTGAAACTTAGTCTTTCCTCATTTGTTAATGACAGTGATAATGGTTCTTAATACCACTGTTGACTTTACATGGTTGAAACATTATTCTGCTATATTTTATTAAATATATTAGTACACCATTTGGTTCAGAATATTTTTTTTCTTGTTTTGCTCCTCTAAGCTTTGGTGCGTCTCATGGTCTGGTGCGTGTAATAGGCCGGGAAATACGGTACTTAAATATATGGAATTTTCTTCCATTCATAGACTTTCAGTTTCTTAGGCCCCACTTCTCTCCTTTCTCCTTGTTGATGAAGCAATACCCAAATGGGGTTGCAGTACATCCTGCAAGAAGGTGGGGAAATCACGGAGGTCTCTTCTGGATAATTTATTTCCTTAAACCGGTGTTAGCTTCAGTGCTATGGTCTATTTGAACCTGCTCTAGCAAAATCACGATCACAGGTCCATATGGATCTTTTCCATGGGATTGGGTCTAGGAAGGGTGCTAGCATTTGGCAGCCACCACTGCCACCAAATCTATCTCCTACCTGAACCTGTTCCAATCCTCATCTCATTCTTCCTTGCCCAATGACCATTCCATCTCTCCCTTCCTTTTCCTGCCTCTCCTGCCCACATACGTTCATCTGTAAGCCTGCAATGATCCTCTAGTAGTCCATGAGACAAGGGTCTAATGTTCCCATGGTTCTGATGCTGCACACTTCTTTGCATACTGTTGGAGTGCCTTTTCTGATTGATATAAGGCTGTAAACTCTGGAGGAATAGCATTAAAGTACAGTAGGACTGGGCTGTTAATCATGAAGGCTATCTAAGGGCCAGTTCAAAAACTTAAAACCTTCAAGCTAAGAGACACAAGAACTATATTTCTGGGAAATAGCTTGTATCTTAGCACTCCTGTAAGTTCATATGGTGCAATCCTAACCAATTTAGGCCAGCACAACTGGCCCATCTCTCTATTCTCACGGTGGGGGCGGGGAGAGACCAGTGCATGTTTGTGCATTGACCTAACACCCCCTGGAGTGGTGCAGAAGCACCTCATGGCACTTTTGTGTCACCCCCAGGCCAGCACAGAACTTGTGCTGGGATTTGTGATGGCCTAACCAGATTGCTCTGATAGTTCGCAGGATTCTGTGAAAAAGCTGTTAGTTTAAACTAATTTCTGTTTGAGTGTATCAGTGTCCTAAATATATGTTTCTTAAAATCTTAAAATAATCTGGAATAATAACCAAAATCAGACTATACCTTCTGCTTGATGGTAGTTCAAAGAAAGAAGGTGGGAAGTTCTGTGTGCTGGATAAACAGCTTTGGTACTTGTTTAATCTATTTTCTTGAAGGTCATCTTTTTTGAACTTCACAGCTCTGATGGGAGGCTACTCTACTCATGTAGAGTTTGTCTGATGAGTGATGGCTGTGGGAAATGTATCGTATCTTCTGGTACATTTATTTAATGAGCTTTGGATATTGGTCCTCCAAGCTCATCTCCAAAGTGAGCCCATTTAAACTAGTAGAATTACACCCTAGTGAATTTTAGTCATACAATTTCCTTTCATGTGCCAGAGGGTGTATCATACAGACCTCTGAATAAATAAATGCAATTCTTTTTTAAAAAAGAGGAAGGCAAGTTGATTTTATTAATCATTACCAGCAGCTTTCCTCTGGATTTGAAGGCGCAGTTTAAAACAGGCTCTGTATTATTTGCTACAGAAATTAGAATATGCATCTCTATAACTTTACCCCAGTGATGTAGCTAAGGAATGCGGAGGATAGCAGCTGCAGGGGGCTATAAACTAGGGGTGTGTGCAACAACACACTGACAACAATGTGCAACAATGCCAGTGCACAACTTCACTCTAGCTGTTTCATTCCCACCAGGCAGACTGAACTACTGGAGAGGCTGTTGCTGTGGTGCATGTGTGACGTACATTCAGTTGCAGGCTCTGCCAGCTAGAGATGGACCAGACTGTTGTTCCTTTCTGCAGCTGGCAGCACACAAAAACAGTCTGGTTGCACCACTTTTAAAAGTGACACAACTGACCCACTTATTGTGTGCTGCTGGTTGCAGGAAGGGCAGGGTGCCTCTACCTTTAAACACTGCATAGAAGAGGGAATTGAGGCAGGTGCTGCTTTTTAAACCCTTCCATGTTGAGCTAAACCTGCCGAAATTCCCTCTTCCATGCAAGGCTTAAAAGTAGGGCTGTGGGTGGCGCAAGCGGTTAAGGCACTGTGCCTGTTAACCAGCAGGCCAGGGTCTGAGACCCGGGTCGGCCCCACAAGACAGGATGAGCTCCTGTCCTTAGCCCAGCTCTGCGACGCCAGTTGGATCCAATCGTATTGGCTCTGCCTTTCCATTGGACTAATTCAGTGGCGTGGAGAGGGGGGATTTGCTGCTTGGGTAACAGCCTATCCTCCATAACTATCCAACCCAGGCTTTCGTGCTTCGCATGCAGTGTATGCAGCGCCAAGCACGATACCATTGTCTTTCAAGACTGACGGAGGCCTGCTTCTGTTCTCCATTCTATATGGTCACCCTGAGGAAGGGGCAACAATCTAGCCCAGTGATTTTCAACCTTTTTCATCTCAAGGTACATTTAACAAGGCCCAGAAATGGTCAATGGACACCATCAGTTATTTTTACCATTGACAAGGCACACCAGACTGATAAAATACTCCAATTTTCCTATTAATGAATGTCAATCTCCAAATTCCATTGGCACACCTGAGGACTATCTGAGGCACACGACTGTGCCGCGGCACACCAGTAGAAAATCACTGATCTAGCCCATTGACATAGCTATGCTCTGTGCATGACCAGGGTGACCATCTATCTTAACCAAAAAAAGAAGACGATGTCCTACACCAAAATGTAGGACATCCAAAAAGATGCATATACCGGTAATTCATAAATTACAATAAGAAATTTATTAATTTCTGAGGGGTCTCCAAGGACTGCCCTCCCCTGTCCTAAACTGTGAGCTGTTACTGGTGATCTCCTCCTCCTCTTTCTCCTCACAGCTACTCTGGGGTGTTGTTTCTGAAGCATTTCAGCTAGATGTGTGGGGGCTTGGAGGTCTTGCCCAACTGTGAAGGCCTTCTATCCCAGTGTCCACAAAAGAGGAATATCTCAGCAGTGGAGTCTCTATAAGAGATGAGGCTAGACTGACTTTCACCAAGTGGGTTGTGTTCAGTCATAACACTTTCATGGGAGTAAGCTCCATGTAACACAATGGAACTTACTTCTAAATCAACATGCATAGGACTGTGTGGTTAATCTAGAGCAGGGGTCTCTAAGCCTTTTGGCAGGAGGGCCACATCATCTCTCTAACACAGTTTCAGGGGGCCCAAAAAAACTAATTTACATTTCAAATGTGAATAAATTTACATAAATTTACATATAAGAATGTGTTGGAGTGGATTACAGGGCTTGACAGGATAGAGTGATCTTGAGGCTTGCTGAGAGCCATATCTGGCCCCAGGGCTGGGATTTGGAGACCCCTGATCTAGAGTGATGTCATAAATAGAAACAAATTTGATTAGTTACATTTGATGTTGTTGGGATGTAGTCAATATTTGCTCTGAGTAGCAAATGGGTTAGCTATGCCACTGCTTTACATAGACTAGTATCAGTGCCATGGCAGGCATAAAAATGTTTGCCTGTGGGACAAAGGGATGCAATGAGTTTGGAAAAACTGTCTTACGGCACAATCCAGAGTAACTACAGGAGCACATAAGAGACATTACGTGCACCCGTAGTTACTACACCACCTAGTAAAAACCTAGTAAAAAAAAAAATATGGGAAATTCATATTGCAATCCAGAGTAACTTGTTCTTACTCCGGAGCAAGGACTCCCCATAGTTACTCTGGATTTCACCCATAGTTGAGAATGGATCAATAAATGTAGATGATGTTCCTCAATCCATATTATTCCCTTACTTTGAGGGTGTCTTAATATGCCAAAGCTCCTCTGCGGGATATAATAGATGCCACTTTGTTGCCACTGCATCATTGTGTGGGGAAGAATAATTAGACTGCCCAGCTGGTAAAATGTGCCTTCCGACTAAAATCCACCTTAAAACTGTTATAAACTGCATACTTTAGGGCAGAGATTTCAAGGGGCCTGGAGGCAATTCAGCCAGTAAGAAGCTGTTTATTGAGCCCTCGTTCTGTTCCAGGAACCCCATCCGCTGATCTCACCTGCTAAGCTGTGATGAGGTGTCACTACTGAAACAGCAGCCCACACAATAACTGGGCTTTCTCATATGTGGAAAGTATGATCAAGATTTGTGCATTTTCTCTTTGCAGCTAATGAATTCATGATTTAAATTGCTTGTTTTTTTGTTGTGACCTGCATAATGGCATCACTTCTGGTCCTCAGAAGTCATCATAAATGCTGTTCAGACCACTCTACGAAATGAGTCCCCCCCGCCCATGCGTTAGGGCTTCACCACCATTCCCCAATTCCCTATTTTACTAAACATCTAGCCAGAAAAAGTTCTGGAGATCTTGAAAGCTTTCTGTCTATTTTGTGACTCTAAACCTAGTCCTTTTAAAGGTATTGTATTGCCATAGAAACCACCAGCTCTTTACATTTGAGTCCTCTGAGGATCTCCGGAGATCACCAAGAGCACCGAGTGAGGTTCTCAGGCTGCTGGAACAAAAGAAGGGTTGACTTCCTTCCTCCTGGGAGTCTTGCCTTCAGCTGTAAAGGCATCACCTGTTACCTGATCCCTGCCTGCAGGAATGCCACCTGCTTGAAATTTGACCAGCCCATTTGACCCAGCTTGGCTGCCTTGAACTCCAATTTGCATTTCCACTCCACTAAGCTGCCAGCCATTGAATCTCAGTTCTGAACCTCAGACTGAGTTCCAACCCGGCTTTCACATAAGAGAACCGATAAAAGATATGCAGAAATACATATGAAATATGGGTATTTTATGCTACTCTCCCATCCTATTCTGCCTCTACCTCCTCACTGTCCCATTCTGCCGATCTCCCACCCCCTATGCACAACCATCAGTGCTGGTCAATAGCCAGAGTCTGCTGGTGACTCACCACTTGATGTGTCCAGGCCTCAATGCATTTTTGTTATATGCCTAAAGTATTCTTGTTACAAAGACGTTAAGCATCCATTGGGAAAGTTCGGAGAGCTTTCGTGGCTTGAGAGCTCTCATGTGCCATGAGAAAGGTTAGGAGAGCGCTCACTTAGGCTGCAATCCTAATGACACTTTCCTGGAAATTAAACTCATTGAACACAATGGGGCTTACTTTTGAGTAGACTTGGTTAGGATTGTGCTCTTAGATACTGTTACATGACAAGAGCAGTCATGTAAAAAATAATCAGTGGCTTTTAATTGGATTCCTCTAGGAAAATGGTACGACTGCATGCAACTCCATTCCAAACATTTTTATTTCTGAGTAGGCATGCTGCATAGGATGGGCTGTGAAACTCTTCAAGCTTAACCTTGGAGTAAGTCTCATTGATTATAATGGGATTTTCTTCTAAGTAACCATGCATAGGATTGGGCTCTCAGACTTCTTTCCTTAGTTATTCATTACCTTTCATTACCTGGAGGTCAGAGGAGGGGAAGTTCAAGGAGGCTGTGGGTGGGTGGCTTGTGGGTGACGGGCAGCTTGCGGGATCTGCAGCAGGCAGGCAGAGAACTGGTTCTGCAAGGTCCACAAGTGGCAGCACAGGCGGCTGGTGAGGAGTGCGCTCCTGAAGGCTGTTGCTTCTTGGCTGCCTGGGAGCGCTCTGAGTGGCTGCAAAGCGGGGAGTGGGAAGAGCTTCCTTTTCTCCTGCCTCACTCTTGTCCCGCCCAGGCCCAGACCCAGGAAAAAAGCAGCGCACACAACAGCACACAAAATTTGAATTTGGAAGCCACCACAAAGCTGGTTTTTCCAGTGGCAGCCAGCATTTGCAGGAGGGCCAAATTAATTTACATTAATTGCATGTAGCCCTCCGGCCGTGTGTTGAAAAAGCCAGATGTAAGATATTCATTGCCCACATGTGCCTTTGTTCATTTTACTATAATTTGTTATGTATTTTGGCTATTTGTTAATAAATATGTGATTATTTTAGGCTTTTGCAGAGGCAACACGCAAAACCCCTTCCCCCATAAGTGTTCTTCTGTTTCATGCCTCCATGTACTACCTTAAACATACACATTAGATCACAGTATTTGTTTACTGCAATAATTACTGGTACCTTTGTATTTCAGTTGATCTTCCTCCCTTGCCACGTCAAGGAGTGACTATAACTATAAGCAAGAGGTTGGCAATGACCTGATCTTAGAGAAGGTATGTGGGGAAAAATATTAATTTTCTAAAAGAAAATGAATGCTTCTTTTTAAAGAAAATGAATTCACAGTAGTAGGGGAGGCACTTGTTTGTGACTGTGGTACCACTAACTTATCTTTACTTATTTGTATACAAAACTACTAATGCATGCTACACAGTGGCAGTCCTATGGGGCAGAGGGACAATTCAGGCACTGCTCCTGACATACCTCTACCACTGCTGCCTTTGCCCACTGTGTAGTTTCTGCTTGACCTCTGGAGCTGTTATGCAGACAGGCAAAGTCCTGCACAGTACTCCAAAAGACTCCAACAGCCCTCTGTGGCTTCAGGATCATCCTTAAAGTGTGCATCTGGATTTTTTGGAAAACCAGAAGTACTGTTTAAAATCATAGCAAAAGCCTCAGAAATCTTTCAAAGTTGTTTGGAGCAACTTGCGAAGCTCTGTGCACCTAGGTAAGTTTTCACTCGGGGAAATGTGGGAATGTGGGGCATGTTGTGGACCTGAGGTCCGGTGAGGCATAGCAACTAAGTCTACAACCGGTACAACATTTTTACAATGGCAAAGACATTCCTTGGCCCTTAAACATCCACAAGTTTCCACTTGAGATGAAGCATGGATTGTTTCCAGGAGAAGCAAAAAATGCCATGGTAATTGAAAGGTAATTATAACTGCTGGATTATGGCTAAACCGAGAACCTGAGAAAGAAAGAAAGTTCGACAGGAAGGCGTTATTTGAACATGTTCATGAAATTTTAACTAAGGACTGCCTATGACAGAACTATGTAGTTAACCTCACTAGAACATTCACAAAGGAAGCACATTAATAAGATGAGCCATACTGTACCAAAATCAATCTTACCAGCAAGAGGAAGAAGCTTCTCTGAAGTGGTCCATGATGAAGAAGCCCTAGGTCAGATAAGGCTACTAAATAAGTTCAGAGCTGTGAAAATATTTATAACTACTTAATTGATCACAAATTATAAAGTCCTTCTATGGCCCCCAGGATGCTGTTCATGATTTCAGCATGTCACTGCTGTGCTACAGTCGCTTAACAGAACTTCTTGAACTGCTACAGCAAACCTTACGTATTTGTTCCACTTTATTTCTCGTATATTCTGTCATCTCTGGTTTCCAACTCCCTTTTTTATTCAAGTTGCATGTTTAATTCATAGTTGCAAGAACAGATACACAGGGTCATTGGAACTGGAAAAAGGAACCCTGGAAAGTGAAGAAATGAGAAGAACCTTCTTCTTTGGGGCCACTCATGTTTCATAGACTGGTGCTCTTTGTGGGTTTCACAGCCCAATCCTGAGCTGCTTGGCTCCCAGAAGAGCAGTGGCACCAAAATGGCTGCTGCTGCATCCCAGGTGCATCCTATCCTATTTTCTGGTATTTCCTCAGGGGCAGGACACAGGTTTTACAATGGGGCTACAATTTTGCTGACACAGAGTTGAGAGTCCCTATATCTGGCTGGAAGGTCCAACACTTAGTTAAAGATACGATGAGGGTTCCACCCCCCCCCCCACCCCGTTCCCTTCCCTTGCTCCAGAATGCCCAAGCCCTCTGCCCACCTGACAAATCTCTCTGCTCCCCAGAGCTCTTCCCTGGCACTGGGGGGCATGCACTGAGCTTCTTGCTGGCACTAGTGACAGTGTGAACTGGTGCTGAGCAGGTGCCTGCACTGACCTGGTCCTGAGTCTCACAGATATGTCTTATAGCACATTTGCAGCACTCAATGCTGGAAGTAGGGCTGGTGCTAGAGACTGAAGATTGGTCTCTCAGACAGATGGCATTCCAGATCCAATCTACATGGATTTTTTTAACAGACAGATTTGAATTATAAAGGAATACTTTAAATTTTTTAAAAACTGCTTTTATTATGCACATTTATTAGTATCAGTAGGAAGTCCCAGAATCAAACCCCTGCAGCTCCTGAAGCACAACCTTATGTCTTTAGGCTCAATGAAGATGCAAGAAACCTGGAAGTGAGTTTTTTAATCTATTTTTTCATTTTTTAAATCCACAGATTGTTTTATCCACATGGGATTCTGGAATGGATCCCTAGCAGATACCAAGGAACACCTGCACTTATTCTCTTACAGTATTTCATAAAAAATTCTCCATACAAAAGGCCTTCCACCTAAAATGCACTGAGATAATTTCAGTAGACTGCTTCCCTACACCTGACTATGATCCCTCCTCTCAGAGTTTCCTCCCCGAATTTTAAAACCTGTTAGAATTGCATTTCATATCTATAAGGACATGAAGTGAGGCCTTCACTTAAGAACTGATATAATGCTACAGGGGTGGTGCTGCTACAGTTTATGCTGCTTTTGGCCGCATTTGGTTGGTGTGACCTGAACAGATCTGCCATGGGAATGGAGGCAGATCCACCATCTCTGTTGGTATGGACTCTACCACATTTGTCAAACTCTTGTGTGTCCCACTACTTTTGTTGCTGCCACTGATATCTTTTCCTCTTTAGTAAGCCCCCCCCTTAATGTCAGCTTTGTTGTTGCCTGTTTCCTTTGTGTTACACTATTTGCAGTAAGGGGCAGAACAGGTGGTGGTGGTTGCTCTGGATCACTGTGCCAGTCCATATTTCTCCTGCTGACATGTCAGCCGGTGTGGACCAGCATCAGGTTTACATTGCAGTGGAATTGCACTTTTGTTAGAGGGAAGTCCTGCCACTGTGAAGTTGGTGGTGTACAGAACAGGGTCAAAACAAGGAAATGATATGTCCTCTTTTTCCAGAACATGTCCTCTTTTGTGGCCTTGTGTCGTGGAAGAAATCTTCATTGTCCTCCTTTTCCTTCTGATCAGGCAGAATGAAGGCCTTCTTATAATTAATAAATTACATGTAATAAATTACATATAATAATTTTAAATTTAAAAGTAAGTAATACAGAGTTTAAATAAACCGCATGAAAGTACTGGTAACATATATGAGTGTTTTTGGCTTTTATTTTGTCATGTCCTACATTTTTCTTGAGTGTCCTACATTTGAGGGCGTGTCCTCTTTTTCGGTTATTATATATGGTCACCCAGAGTCAGAAAAAGCTTGTGGCCTATGTAATGAGGTTCACATATATATATCTATATATATAAAATTGAAAAGTCACCTATTCACTGACTTGCTCATTCTCTCACTGATTCACTCATCAAAAACCGCTGCCAAAACCACTGGGTCTAGAAGTGTGAAATTTGGGGAGAGTGTTCCTTCCATGACGGAAGGATCCACTCAGAACAGGTTTTTGGAAATTTCAACCAGAAGGGGGTGAAAAGGGGCACAATGTGTTTTCCTTCCTATACTTTCCATTGAAGAATCCCTGACTGAGGGATGCTCTGCCCCAACCCCTGGACCTAGAAGCAATGGTGGGCTTCTGGGGGTTCTCACAGGTTCTATAGAACCTTTTCCTGATGAGCGCCTGGTTCTGAGAACCGGTTACTAATGGGTGATATAACTAGTTGTTGATTTAGTTTATTAGGACATAGAACCTGTTGTTAATTTATCTGAATCCCACCACTGCCTAGAAGTGTGAAATTTGGGGAGGGTGTTCCTTTTGTGATATCAACACCCAGCAAGAACCGATGTGGAGAAATTTAACCCTTAAGAGGATGAAAAGGGGTGCAACATGTCTTTATCCTATACTTAACATGGGAGACTGACCAACATCCAGCCAGTTTGGTGCTCGGTGCCTGGTGTACTGGGGGAATGTTGTTCAGAGGGAGGGGTTGCACTGGGGAGGATGCTGCACGTGGGGGGTACTGCATATGGGGGGTGTTGTACATGGGGAGGTGATGTGCACGGGGAGGTAATGCGCATGGGGAGATGATGCGTGTGGGGTGGATGTGCATGGGGTGGATGCACATGGGGAGATTTTGTGCAGGGGCAATGTTGCACATGGGGGGATGATACGCATGGGGGAGGATGCACATAGAGGGATGATGTGCATTGGGGGGTTGATGCACATGGGGTGGATGCGCATGGGGGTGTTGAGGCACAGTGTGGGGATGATGTACAGGGGAATTTTACTTCTGCAACATGGGTACATTTTTGCTAGTATATATATATTTAAAGCAAAGGATTGTACACTTAATTTTCATACTGAAGAAAAGTAACATAAGGATACAAGTTGGCCCCCAAAAAGAGGGCCTTTATTTACTGCTCTTCTAAATAGCTCATTTCCATCTCATTTTGATTTGAAATAATCTAAAATGATGGGGAGGGATTTATTGGGAAGGAGCATAGAGTGCAACCTAATCTTCTATATGAAAGATTTATTGCCATTACCATAAAGAAAGCTTAACGTTTCCCTCTTTTTTATCTTGCTTTTTTAAAAGCCTTGACAAACAACCCTGGAGTACATTAATATACACAAATATGCATTGTTCAGATTTTGTATATTTATTGTCTTTGACAGTCTTTGCAATGCTCTATTGGCTACAACAAACCATGCCTTTTATGCATTTTTTACTCTGTCTCTCTTATTAAATTCCCTGCAAACCATCATTTAAGATTCAGTGCTGCTCACAGGAAACTTTTGCAAATGAGTTTGATTCAAAGAAATGAGATATTCTCAGAAACAGACTTTTCATGTTTGCAGAATATAGTCTAACAGCCCAATCCAGAGCAACTAATCTGTCCACATAAGAGCCCTTAGGTTGCCCTTTACTCTGAAGGAGGCTTAGGGCAGAGCAAGGCATGATAGGGTGCCCTAAGAGAGGTGGACCTGCTCTGCCCTAACTGGGGCAGCCTAAGCAGCTCAGGAGAGGCAAGTTGAGGGCATTTTAGCATTGCCTAGGGCAGAGCAGTTACTCTGTATCCAAAGCCTGTTTCCAAGGCAGAAATGCCCTCTTCCAACCCTCAGAGTTATACCACCTCAGGAGCAGGTATAGTAATGAGTAGACCCATGGGGTCCATGATAAGGCCCGAGTAAGAATGGCAGTGCTGACCAAAAATCTGAGTTCTTGGCCAGCCTAGCTGCAACCCCTGCCTCTCAACCTCAGGATATGGAACAAACTACGGCTGCCCACAAACCTCAAGATACAGCAGGCCACTCCAAGAAGCCCCTTGTATTCACTGTAGAATGTACTGGCATCTCATCAGGGACTCCTTAGAAGGCAGGCACCCAGTGGCGTCACCAGACTGGTGCGGCTGGTGTGGGCTGCATTGGGGATGCGCTCCGTATGGGGTGATGTGCCGGAGGAATTTGACTGCCCTTTGGCAGGCCCCGGGCATCAGCAACCCCATTCAGGCCTGCTCCAAGGCGGAGAATCAGCCAGAAGCTGCCACTTGTCTGAGGAGCTGGCCTGAACGGCCATCTGAGGTGCACTGCGCAGAAACACACTGAGCATGCTGAACAGCTTCAGAGGAGACTTCCTTAGAGCAGAGAAAGTCCGCACCTCTGCACAGCCATTCGGCCTCACTCAGGAGGCGGAGCGGCAGCCGAATGGCTTCAGAAAGAGTACTGCACAGGCACCAACTCTGACGCCTGCACAGTCTCCCCCGAAGCCAAAAGGCTTCAGAAAAGTACTGCGCAGGTGTCAGAGACGGTGCCTGTGCAGTACTCTTTCTGAAACCAGTTGGCTTCAGAAACAACTGCGCAGGCGCCAACTTTGGTGACTATGCAGTCCAGGGGGGGGCGCGCATCCCAGGGATGACGCACAGACTTCCGCACCAGGTGATGTGCAGAGTCATGTCACCACTGTAGGCACCACAGCTGTTCCTTGTTCAGTGTGATCTGAGGGGTGTCTCCTCAGGAGCAAGTCTTCCCCTTGTGTCAATTACTTAGCATGCTCTGGAGCAGTTAGGGCAGCCCAGGCTTCCTGACTCTCTGGATTCAGCATAACTTTCTGCTCTGGATACAGAATAGTTAGGAGAGTGCAGTTAGGTCAGAGCAGGCTGAATTTGCTCTGGATTGCAGCCATAATGAATGATGTTAGTAGATATTGGGTTCTTCTTCTTCACCACCACAACCACCACCTCTACCGCTGACATTTTTCAGAATGTCAAACTTAGTTAATTGTCCTCAAAATAACCAACTTTCAGGTCCTGAGGGAAGAGCAATGCAGCTCCAAACTAACAGAACAAAAATTTTCTTACCTTGAGGATGCCTCTGTGCCTGACATCAACTGCAGGATGCATCACATATCCAATTGGGACAGCTATGCCAGTCCTGGAAGGTTGGTTAGGCTCTGGGCCTGAGTCCTATTAAGAAAACACATTAAGGGCAAAATCCACGGCAGTTATGGGTCCACACAGCTACGTCACTCTCTAGTGTTATCTTATGGAAAGGCGTCTTAACTGCTCTGGAAAAAGGGGCTTAATTTCACTATGAGCACAGTCCTAGGTGCTGACATGGGGTAATGCAAGAGACTTGTGCATAAAAGAATTATGGCAACCCTATGCACAACTGAATTGCACCCACATCCTCATTCTTCCCCTAACCAGTCATATAGGCTGCAATCCTAAAGACAATTTCCTGGGAGTAAGACCCATTGAACATAATGGGGCTTACTTTTGAGTAGACATGGTTAGGATTGTGCTCATAATCCTACTGCATCAGGATCAGATATAACTACATGGAGCCAGTTTGGGTGATGATTACCCATCTGAATGGCTCTGTATGATACAGGATGTGCATATCCAGGGTCCATACATTTCTTGGACCATCCCCTCTTGGCCCCCTCTTCATATCTGAAATCCTATCCATACTATCCTGGGAGTAAGAGCACTATCCTAACCATGTACTCAAAAGTAAGCCCCATTGTGTTCAGTGGATGTTTCTCCCAGGAAAGTGTCTTTAGAATTGCAGCCTAAGTCTCACTGAATATAATGGAACTTACTTCTGAGTCGACATGCATTATTTTGGGTTGTCAGGGCTGTTTTTCTTTAAATCACCCAAATTCCATCTAATTTTGTCCTGGTAAACCTACTGTTACCCTTCAGGACCCATACGTGATTACAGAAAAATGTCCTATATGTACTTTGTAAACATATACTTCATTCAAAACATGAATGATGAGTAAGCATAATATGAACCCCTGGTTACTTTTGCAGTCGGGTTGTGTTTCTCTTTTCTCTGACATTCACTATCTTGCTAATAGTTTCATACACACACTTCTTTTTCTCTCCCTCTTTCTCTCTGTCTCTGTCTCTGTCTCTCTCTCTCTCTCTCTCTCTCTCACACACACACACACACACACACACACACACAAATGTATAGAAAGGTGCGTGGGATGGGTGTGTATTTTGCTGGGTTTTAAAAATGTTCATGAAATACACATTTCATTTTCAGCTCAGTACTGAATAGAAAGTGTCTTAATGACTGGCAAGGATACAGTTAACCTAGGAGCCTCTCCTCTTCCATATAAACAGGCAACATTTAGCAAAACTGTTGAATAATGATTGAGCAACTTTGAAAATGAAAACAAATATGCAATGCCCTTGACTTTGAGGGGCATTTTAATCAAGTTTGTGCACATTTGAAAGAGCTGTATAAGAATTAAAAATATTTCCACAGTAATTTACATAGATTTACCAGTTGCTTTCACAGTCTCCATTCTTCTTTATGCACCCATTTTCTTAGAGTTAATTAAATAGCAAACAATTGTGCAGGGCGGAACTCAGGTTGGTTGAGTTCCTTTAAAAAAGTATGCCAGTACCAGCAATCCTCATAGGAACATGCTTCAGTCGGTCAGATTTCTAAATACAACAGATCAGATTATGAGTATACCTGTTAGGTACGGATTTATAGTGGGCTGACTTCAAAAGCTTTATCTTGGATTTTCTATGAATGTCATCAAGAATAGAATATAGTCCAGAACATAAACCTTCAGTCCTATGGCTTGTTGAAGGCTTTGTTTCTTTCACTCATAAAATGAAATGTCATACATTTCACTGACTGCCTTGGCTAATGGTAGTTGGGAATGCTATTAATGCACATGATTCAAGACAATCAAATAGTCAAGGAAACATAAACCTTTAACATTCTTGGAACAGATTATACTGACTAATGGATGAAAATGTTTTGGGATAAAGCATTAATGTATAAATGGAATTTTACTTTCTAGCTGCATTACGGCAATAGTGCTTGTGGATGATTAAAATCCAGTATACATAATAGACAATGATGGGACCAATACATGAAGAATTACTATCTAAAATTTCTTCTTAGGAAGGGTGACATTTTAATTGTGTATTACATTTTCACAACGCTACAGATGGACAATATGCTCTACTGACATCCTGAAATATTCCCTGTCTGGTTTATTTTATGATAACCTAAATTAAATGTGACATCTCCAGGAAAGTTGATCAACAATTGTTTAGTTTTGAGGTGGAGCCGTGGGCAAGCAAGGAGAGTCTGGGCAGATGATGGTTTCAGTAGTGGAAGGAGTTGAATACATTTCTTTTAAAAGATGTTATATATTAGCTTTTAATTAGCTATTATTATTTTTCCATTTTCTTTGTAAACCGCTTTGTGAACTTTTTAGTTGAAAAGCGGTATATAAATACTGTAGATAGATAGATATATCTTATGGATTTTTGAAGTTACTGAAATGGAAGAAAAATAGATAATGCTTACAGAATAGGGAAACTGATAGGAAGCAACAGTGAATGAAGCTTTTATTGCATAGGTTGACTAAGAATAAAGTGGAGTAGAATCCTCTCCGCTGAGCTCACAATGTAGACAGCGTGGAAGGGGTTCCTGCTGAAGGGGTTACTGGAATATCTTTTGGGGGACTGTGTATGTGTAAGCACACTCTGATTCTCACATGTACTGCTGCAGTGGGAGCTGGTTATTTGCCTGTTGCCTGGCTTCCAGTAACACCAGGGAGGTGTTCTGGAGCACAAGGTGGTTGTATGTGACCTCTAGAGGATTGGACATGGGCCCTCGCAGAGGAATTGTGGCACTACACATTGCTCCCCCCATGAATTTCATTATCCACAGACTTCTGTATTTACTGGTGGGGTTCCAGAATAGATCTCCCATGGATACAAAAGGCACACTGTATTTGAAAAGTTGCAGTTGAGAGATCAAGTGTTCACTTAGTCAAGGCTCAATTCTGAGGGTGTAACATAAGTGAGAAGGCACATTTAGCTTTTGACAGGACAGCAGGACTTAATTAAAAACCTATATGGTGCTACAGATTAATTAAACAGAATGAATCTTATGTGTTCCCTTAAAAATGGTGCTGCAGTTTGGATCACTCATAATCAATGTAATTATCAAACTAGACTTTCAGTGACTACTGTACATTATGTAATCTCTTGCACCTCTGTATGGGAATGTATGGGACATTTTCTTAATCATCCTCTCTCTGTGTTTATCCGCATAATTCAAGCGCTGAACTTATGTCTGTAAACAATAAATAATCTTCTGGAGCAGAGCTCCTTTCTGACAGCTAAGAGCACGCAAGGCATGCAATTTTCCTTGCCTGTATCACATGCTCCTGTTCTTTTTGCTTGATGGATTTCAGGCCATATTAATACTTTATTTTTAGACACTAGGAGCTTTGGAAATTAAATATAGTAAAATATAGTAAAATTAAAATATTAGTAGGTTCTTCTTGCCTTACCTCTTTGGAGATACCACCCTTTTAAATCAGTGATTGTTTAGTTTCATATGCTATTATTAGCTTTTTTTCCTTTATCATACCCTACAATCCAGAGCAACTATGGGAGCATGTAAGAGACATTACGTGTACCCGTAGTTACTGCACCACCTGGTGAAAATCTATGGGAAATTCATATTGCATCCAGAGCAAATTGTTCTTACACCGGAGCAAGGACTCCCTGTAGTTACTCTGGATTGTGCCCATAGATTAATTTTTATCTACTGCCTTGTTTTTATGTGATCCCCTTCCCAGCTCTGATTGCCTGCACGGATCCAAGTTAATTCAGGTCTGATTTGACCCATGGTGGCTACTGGGGCTTACCCAGGGGCAAATATCTTCTCACCTGAAGAGAGTGCCAATAGTCAAAACTCCCCCATGGGATGCAGTGGAAGTTACAGTGGTGCAGCCATGAGAGGAATGGATAGGATTGTGCCAAAAATATAAATTGAAATAATGGTGAAATAGATGGTAAAGCAATCTAGATTCCCTTTACCTCTGAAATAATTAATCTGAGGGTTGAAGAGAGCTCTCTCCTTTCAAGAGTCTGTCTAAGCCAGTGGTTCTCAATCTTCCTAATGCCGTGACCCCTTTGTAAGTTCCTCATGTTGTAGGAACCCCCAACCATAACATTATTTTCGTTGTTACTTTATAACTGTAATTTTACTACTGTTAGGAATCGTAATGTAAATATCCAATATGCAGGATGTATTTTCATTGTTACAAATGAAATGTGTGTTCTATGCACACACTGAACACAATGGGATTTATTTCAGAGTAGGCATGCATAGGATTGGGCCTTGAGACTGTCAGTCAGCCCCAGTGCGCGCACAGCTACAGCCGGAGGTCTGGCAAGCCTGACCTGGCCTCCTGCACCAGGAGTCTTTAGGCGACCCCCAGGAAAGTTCTAGGCGACCCCCCACTTTGAGAAATGCTGGTCTAAGCAGTCCTCCTTACATACGAGGCACATTTTCATGAAGCAGTATATCAGGGCTTTTTTGTGGGGGAATGCGCTGGAACGCCATCCCTGACCTTTTTCTCTGATGCACACACAGCCTCCTCTTCCCCGCCTCCTCCTCCTCCTGCAATGCCTGCTGCCCTTCCCGCCCATCCGCTGCTCCTCTGCCCGCCTCTGAGCCTGCCAGCAACTCAGCCTGCCTGCCTTTGAAGTTCTCACTGGCCGCCACTGGAAAAACGAGCTTCATTGTGGCTACAGTTTGAATGTCACGTGCTGCTGTGCACATTTCTTTTTGATTGGCTGGCCGGGAGAAGAGTGGGCGGGACAAGGAGGCTCCTCCCCCTCGCTGCCACACGGCCACTCAGAGCACTCCAGGGCAGCATAGAGGCAACAGCCTCTTGGAATCAGTGATGGGATTCAAAGAAATTAAGAACCGGTTCTCTGCCCATCAGGCAGCCACTTTTAAATGGCTATTTTTAAACTTTATATGTACTATCTCTTGTTAAGAACCGGTTCTGTAGAGTAGGTGCGAACCTGCTGGAGCCCACCACTGCTTGGAATGCTCTACTTAGCTGTGCTGCCGCTGCAGTGCTCTCTATCTATCTATCTATCTATCTATCTATCTATCTATCTACGTACCTACCTACCTACCTACAGTATTTATATACCGCTTTTCAACTGAAAGTTCACAAAGCGGTTTACAAGAAAATGAAAAAAATTAATAGCTAATTAATAGCTAACGGGTCCCTGTCACAAAAGGGCTCACAATCCCACTGCATTGCCTTGGCACCACAGCCTCAGTGGTGGCCCTGCTCCTGCCTGCCTACACCCATGCCCTCAGTGGTGTTCCCACAGCGGTGGTTCCACTGCCTTCCTGTGGCCATTGCTAGAGCCGCCAGAAGCCTCAGCAGCCTTCTCCTCCACCTCCATTGACTTATTTCCAGGTAAAGGAGGAGAAGGAAATGTAGGGTGCAATCCTGAGGCTGTCTATTCAGAAGTAAGTTCCATTATAGTCAATGGGACTTACTCCCAGGAAAGTGTCTTAAGGATTGCAGCCTAAGTTAAAAACATTAAGTTAAAAACATTACATTCAATGGGACTTCATCCCAGTAAAGTGCAGCTGAGGTTGCAGCCTCTCTCTCCCAATCTGAGCCCCATCCTAGTTGTGTCTACTCAGAAGAAAACTCCATTACATTCAATGGGACTTCATCCCAGGTTTTTTTCCTATAGTTTCCTTTTTGGAAGCTTATTCCTAAAGGGACCCCTGTGGGAGAGGGAGCCCTGTCCTTGTGAAAGAAGGGAATAAAGTATTAGCAATCCTCTTGAGCCTGTAAAAACGGAAAGTCTCTGGAAGATGAGACTTCTGGCTATGTTTGTCTCTCAGATAGAGAGAAGGGTAAGCCACTGGGTGGGATGTGTGTGTGTCTGTCTGTCTGTGTGTGTGTGTGTGTGAGTCAGTCAGTCTGTGTGTGTGTGTGTGTGTGTGTGTGTGTGTGTGTGTGTGTGTCAGTTTGTCTGTGTGTCTGTCTGTGCCTATCTACTCAGAAGTAAGTCCCATGACAGTCAATGGAGCTTACTCCCAGGAAAGTGTGCATAAGGTTGCAATCTGAGAGTCTAATCCTACACCGGTCTACTCAGAAGTAAGCCCCATGATAGTCCAATCCTATGCCTGTCTACTAAAAATGGTTTATAAATGAATAAATAGATAAATAAATAAAATATTAATGAGTTGTGAGTTTCTGCACCTACCTACCTACCTACCTACCTACCTACCTTCCTTCCTCCCTCCCTCCCTCCCTCTTTTTACAAAAAATGCACTGGATACAACTAACCATCACCCAGTGTTGCCACTTCATCTGACTTCACAAAAAAGACAAGGAGAATCTTATCTAATTTCAAATAAAATGTGCTGAATTTGCACTCAAAGAGCAGAGACAGAGCATAATCCTAACCATGTCTATTCAAAGAAAGCCCCATAGTGTTCAATGGGTCTTATACCTGGGAAAGTGTGTTTAGGATTGCAGTCATAGTTTTTTTCTACAATAACGTGTTGTAGCAGTATGTTCAATTAGGCTGAAATACAAACAAACCATATTTTCATTAAATATTAAAAGGAGCAATCTTATTTATAATAAAATAAAATATGCAATTTGAGAGTAAAAGATTACCAACTTCCATATTTACCATATTATTTTTATAGAGTAAAACAAAATAAAGCTAATGAAATTGGAAACAATTTAGTCAAAATGAAGACTTAACAAATTCCATTGTTACATATATAAATTCAACATAAATTAGTTAGGGTGCAATGCTAATTGTGGACTGGTCTGGTGCAAATCCCTTATGCCAATCTGGGACGGTCACAAATATGCACAAAGCATTTTTGCCTTCTCTGAAGAAACCTGCTCTGGCACATGGACGTGCACATCTGGACTCCACAGTGGCAGGATAGTCTGCAGTAGCCTAGCTTGGCTGACATGGAGGTATGGGTGGTTGGGGGAAGGGGGAGCAAGTGTTTCAGGGCAGGAGAACAGCATTAACGAAGGTGGGTGGAGTGCAGGAGGGAGGTTTGGGACCCAGGAGTAATGCCAGATCCTAATCCTATTCCCTGGGCAGTGAAGACCAGCCTCAAGCTGCTTGGATCTGTGCTACCTTCTGACGCGGTGCAGGTCGGAACAGACTCATTTGGGCTACTGCAGTGTTACCTGGGGGGAAGGGGAAAGGTTTCCTCTTGACCTATAGTAGTGCAGAAGCAGCCCCAAACTCTCACTGGATGCAGTGCAAACCAGCTCTGCCTGATTGCACTGCCGGAGAGTTTAGTATATAAATTTGATGTCAGTTAAAAGCACTTAACACTGATTGGTTCATGGTTATAGTTTCTGAATGTCGTATATCTTCAATCCAGCCTTGTGGCGTTAGCTTGACTTTGCTTATAAAAGAAAACCTGGTTAATGGGCTAAATAGGCTCTTTCCCTTTGCTCTGATACTTGTTTACAATATACCTTGTCTTCTTCTAATCCTTTTCCGCACAGTTCTGACGGATCTAATTTTTTCTACCCAGTTTGTGTCTTTTCTTTACTGAAGTAATTAGCTTCCTTTCTTGATACTGTGGTCAATTACAGCCTATCAGAAGGCTAATAATGAAACAGCTTGCTTCTTTATTGGACATGAGTTTAAATGATGATTTTCCCTCCTGTGACTATTACAATCTTTTCTCTGCAGGACGATGGGACCTGTCGGAACTGAGATACTGGAAGCCTTCACCAATATCAAACTTTGGACAAGAAAAAAAAATAGATTGATGGCCCAGGAATCCATGTCATTCCTTTGCTTTATCATTCCTGGATGGAAGGCACCACGTGATATAAATGTTACCAAGGGGAAAAAAGGCATCCAAAGGAGTGAATCCATCCACTTTGGCAAAATCTTGCAAAAATTGATTCCTTTGAGCAGTTGCCCAGGCTGAAGGTAATTGCTTGGTTTGGCCTGTCACTGCTGGCCAAATGCTTAAACCTGAGGCTTCACAAAATGAAAAGGCTTGGTTTGAGAACTGGTCATGGTGCAATCCGTTGTTTAACTGCATGATCACAGCCACAACCTAGTATGAGGTTGTGCCACATTGGCTGAAATAAATTCTAACAAGGATGCCGTAGTGCCTATGATTACACATCTCATATTGCTCTCCTTTCCCAATTGCTCTCCCTTTCCCTTTCTCCCTTTCCCAGTGGGCCATCTGCTCCTCTACTGCTTTCCCTCTTGCTCTGAAGATTTGAAAACAAGGAGAATGGATCAACTGTGGAAACCTGAGGAGACTCCTCTCCACACTTCTTCTGATGCTCCATTCCTCTCTTCTCAAATCTGTGGGTGATGACTGAGGGGATTTGGAACCAGGATGTAATGCTCCTGTAGCCCTGGGAAAATAGATGGCTAGCACCAGTGATGGGATTCAAAGAAATTAACAACCGGCTCTATGCCCATCTGGCAGCCACTTTTAAATGGCTATTTTAAAACTTTATATGTCTTTTCTCTCATTAACAACCAGTTCTATAGAGTAGGTGCAAACCTGCTGGAGCCCACCACTGGCTAGCACCATCTTCCCCAAATTACCAGTAGTAGCACACATTTGGGGATGTTTTAGATAGTTTCTGTCCTGCTGCAGGTTTTTCTGATTTTTATTAATTAAATACCCTTTATCCCATGCCTTTGTCTGGCATGCTCATTTTTGAGATGCAAAGGAGATGCTTTGCCATTTGATTTTGCTGGGGATATATGTTGGGGGACCTACAAGCAGGTTCTTGCCCTCTTGCCTGTCCTCATGTGCACAGGAGTCACAAAACCCCAGGGCCATGCCAAGCTTGCTTCCTCTGGCCTGTCTGCTTCTTCTCCTCTGATGGTACTCAGGAAGAGAGTGGGGTCTACAGCATCCTACTCCTTCCCATCCTCAGGGCCTTTTTTTATCCTGCTACAGGCAGGGGGTTGGACTAGATGACCCACGGGGTCCCTTCCAACTCTAGGATTCTATAATCTTCCAGGGTTCTGGAGCCGGGGTCCTGAAGGTCCTTCAAGCTGACCTTTAGCCCTCCCCTCTCTCTCATCCCTTGCCCTCTCCTTATATTCCCTGGCTAGTCCCTCCACCCCATCTTGTTTTACCCACCTGGCCTGGGCTTCCTTTGGGTATTAAGCTTCCCCTTCTGTAATAACACTCTTGCAACTCCTTGCAGCTCCTCTCTGCTTCAGCAGATGCTCAGTTGGGCTAGTGGCTTACAATAAGAGTCATCCCTTAGCAGCAGGGCTTTTCAAAACTGTGGTTGCTGTTTGACAGTATTTCAGCTTTATTTACTTTCTAATTTCTCTATGGCTATCCATCTTACAAGTTACCCCATTCTCTATGTGTGTGAGGCTGAAATCCTATGCACACTTTCCTAGGGGTAAACCCCATTGATAGTAACATGACTGAAATCTGTTTAGACATGCATAGGTTTGGGCTCCAAGTCACATTACAATACATTACAATAATTGGGGCCAGTTCATGTCTTTAATTTTTTTAAAATTATTATTTTTACAATTAAACCTATATCACTTTGAAATAAGATTTGTGAAGGGGAAAATTCAGCTGGTATACAACAGCAAATTGCAAAGTTCTAGACTGTAAGAGAATGTGGCGTTGACACTGATGCTAGTTCAATTCATTAGGTGAATCATAATTGAAGCTTGCTTCATTTTGCCCCAAATCAACAGTTTTATATTTCTTAATCGTGGGCCTCAGGCACTTTTCTCCAGACCGAAGAACCCCAAATTCTGTAAATGTTCTTCATAAGAGAGATGCCCCAACCAGTGATTTCTATGAAATTCTATTTGTTTAAGAAATGAGGAAGTTTTCTTAAAATGAAGTTCTACTTTGCCTTTTCCCAAGTTTTGCAACTTATATTAAAGTATCTAGCAAAGTGGTGGCTTGTTCCTCAAGAGGAGTGCACACTTTTCCCAGTTCTGATCTTTTCTGAATTATCTCTGGAAAAACTAAACTGTACATTTAGAATCAGTTATGGAGTTTGCTTACCAAACACAATTGTGCTTAGTTAAAGTGCATATTTTTTCTCTCAGGAAATCCTCTGAAGGAAAGGATTAAAGAAACTTAAGACAATCTCTGGTTGCCCGAAGAGCCAATTATTGTCTGTTAAAATGGTGATGATATCTATTGGCAAGGACCTGTTTCCATACCCTCTTGTTGATAGTTTTTAGATCCATCTGGAATTCAGAGGCTGGTAAAGAAGCAATGTAAATAAATGTATACCAGATATTTCATACTAGATTTCCATGGGGTTTTCAGAAATACTTTAAAAAAAAGAATACGTAGTGTATGAGACCAACCTCTAGCTTCCTTTAAGACTGCAGAATAGAGAAATGTGTCTTATTATTCCAATATTTGTATGCTTCCCATTTATAGCTGTAGCCATGGGAATGATTTTGAACAGCACTTCAGTGATTTTGAATCAGAACATGAAAATTGGTCCTTCAATTCAATTCCATTGTGTTACTGAGGACACAGCATAACATGACACTTGAACTGATTTGATGGGCATTCACATTCCCAAGGAAGAGAATTCCTGGGGAATTCTCAGAATCTTCACCAAACAATATCATGATCACACTATCACATCTACAACTAAGCTCTGTTAAAAGAAATTAAACAGGATAGTCCCTGCCTGCAAGCTTGAAATATAACTTTAAGAAAAGAAGTATAAAGTAGGCATGGGAGAGGGGAGACTGGAGAAAAGGCAACGTTTCTCATTAAATAATTTTTGAATATGGGAGCAATGGGATATTGGTACATCACAAGGAAAAGAGCTTCAAAGAAATAGAAACATACTTTCATCCCATAGAGAATTTTTGGCTGCTGGAGGACGCCTTAGATTTTGGTTGCAATCCTAACACCCAGTTGGGCCAACATAAGTCCCAGCACAAGTCCCATGCTGGCCTGGGAGTGTTACAAAAGTGCTGTAAGACAGCAGTGTCAAACTCATTTCATGCAGAAGGCCAAATTAGCATTAATGGTGCTATCCAATTTTTTTGCATGTCTACTCAGAAGTGTCCCACATAGTCATTGGGGCTTACTCCCAGGAAAGTACTGGGTGACCATACTCTTTTTTCCAGGACATGTCCTTGAAAATGTCCAGGACATTTTCCTTGTGTCCTGGAAAAACTTAATTGCCCTTCTTTTCCGTGTGAGCAGACAGCATGTAGTCTTCTTGGAATTAATCAGTTAGATGTAATAAAATACATGTATTAGGTTTAAATTTATACATGTTTAAAATTAAATTAACCACATGACTATACAGTAAATGTAAATATGAGTGTTTTTAGCTTTTATCTTGTTATGCCCTACAAGAGGACCTTGCCCTCTTTTTCAGTTATGACATATGGACTCCTTGCACCAGAGGGTTGTCACATTATAGTCAGTGGGCTTACTCTTAGGAAAGTAGACAGGGCTGGAGGAACAGGGCTGGAGGAAGAGATCCAAGCCTCTGCCAGTCTCCTCAGAAGTAGGTCCCATTATAGTCAGTAGGCTTATTCCTAGAAAAACATGGATGGGAAAGCAGCCTCAAATCCTAATCCTATACATGCTATTCCCATGCAATCCTGTGCAATCCTTGCAGATGGGTGACCCTGGACGGCCTCAGATGCTCTTGCACTGTGGGAGAGTTGGGGCTGGCCGGGGCTGGCCTGTGAGGTTGTGGGGAGGGCGCAGAGGGCTCCACAGGGGCTGCAGATCCCTGAGAAGCAGCAGCAGAAGCAGCAGTAGCCCTCCTTTCTCTTGGGCTTTTTCTCCCACTTTGGGAAGCTGCTGCTAGTGTGCGCGAGCCCTCCTTCCTCCTGGGCGCTTTTCCCAGCTCAAAATCAAGGTGTGCAAGGCACACAAAATCAAATGTGCTGCCACCACTACTAAGCTGCTTCTGCAGATTGGGAGATCACATGAGGGCCACAGGTGTACCTGCAAAGGGCCGCATGTGCAGTGGTGGGTTCGCACCTATTCTATAGAACTGGTTGTTAACGGGCGATAGGACATATGAAGTTAAAAAATGGCCATTTAAAAGTGGCTGCCAGATGGGCATAGAACCGGTTGTTAATTTCTTTGAATCCCATCACTGCGCATGCAGCCCTTAGGCTGCCCCTTTGACATGTCTGCTGTAAGACAGTTTTGTGCCACTCCTGCAGAGGTCTTAAGCTAGTGCACAGACATGCACTTGCCGTCCTATATCACCATGTGAATGGGAAGACCAATAAGTTGTGCTGGTCTAGATTAGGATTGCATCCATAGTTCCCTTGTCTCACAGTGGGCAGGTGCTCAGGTTTCAGTGTGCACCATGATTGCCAATCACATTCCTCCTGAGCCTGATCCACTCTCCTCCTTGCTTTCCTCAGTATCCTATTCTACCTCAGAAAGTAGGATTAGATCTGATGGGCTTCAGCTGCAAGAGAGTATGTGCCATCCGGATACCAGGAAAAGATTTTTAATCAGAAAAGTAGTTTGACAGTGTAACATATTACCATAGAAAGTGGTGGTCATTGGAGGTCTTCCAGCAGATGCTTGACAAGGTATCTTCTGGACATACTCTAGAGCAGCAATTTTCAACCAGTGTATAATAGATGATCCGCAGGAGTTTGGGGAAGGCCATTTATCGCAGGATTTGTGTCCCCTATCAGCAACGTGATGTGCCTTGTCAATTATTATAAAACTGATGTTATGACTTGACATGGCAACGTACAGTCAGGATCAACTGAGGCACAGCCAAGGGGGTGTGCCTACAATAACCCGACCTCAGTCCTCAGCGGGACGAGACCGGAAAGGCAACCCCCAGGCCAGCAGGTCGCCTACTTTCAATCCCCGGCGGGATGGAAGGGGGTAACCAGACAACAATAAGATCCGACCCGCTCCCCCCAGTTGGGGCGAGGGGTATGTGGGGCAGAACCCTATTAACTGGGTATGGCCAATATATATGTACATGCCATCCCTGGTACCCAGGTTTCACCTGGGGGCCTGTAAAGTACCTGCAAGCTCGCTAACCCTAGACACGGGGCAGACGCTGGGGGTCTTAAAGGAATTTAACCCCCAGGTCAAGGTCAAGTTCAAGGTCTGCCCCCCTCATTTGATTATGATTGGATTATTAATTGACTTAATTGATTATTGATTATTTTAATAATCATGTAATAAAGTGTCCCATCTCCTCCATTTGTTTGCCTGTGTGTTTAATGGACCATGCGTAGACCAATGACTTGACAATTTCAGTGCCTTGTCAGTGTGCCATGAGATGAAAAGGTTGAGAAGCACTGCTCTAGAGAATATTTTCTTGCTTTAAGCAGTATTGGACTAGATGGCCTTAAATGCCCCGTCTAACTTAGTGATTTATGATTCTATGAGAAAAGGAACAAAGACATCACTGATGAAAACTAACAGAATTTTAAAACCAACAAAGAAGCAGAAGAATGAAGAAAAAAATTGTGAAGTGAATCAAAGAAGAGATGAAAGATAAAATAGGAAATACAGAATTTGTAGGTGAAAAGAATCTACAATGTTTAGGTGAAAAGAAGGAGCATAAAATCAGGACATGGAAGGAAAGGGAAAAAAAGAAAAAGTGAGGTGACCCAAGTGGCAAGCAGAACAAAGAAACTGAGCAGCAGAGTAATTGATAGGAGAAAGAGGTCATAGATGAGGAACAGGAAGACTGGAAAGCAGATCACAATAATTAAGATGTGAAAGAATCAAACTGGTAACCACTGTTTTTATAATGAAAGAGTGCACTGCCCTCAAAAGAGAAGTGAAGGCTGAACTGGATAATTAAGCCACAGTTTTGTTGCAAGTTCTAATCTGCAACATGTTTTATCTATATGTATTACTAGACTTATCTTAACAGTAGCATGGCATATACCTATCCTGGCTCCAGGATGCTGCTATTTCACTCCCCTTTTATCTTGGCAAATTCACCCTAGATGAGAGCAGCAGATTGTCAGCTTAGTGGTCCTATTTCTCTCCTGTCTTTTGGATAAAAAAACCTTATTTCTGTTTCATCTTTCCCCATCCGAGCTCAACAGACGTTGAGCATGTAAATTCAGCCTAGAGGACTGTTGTGCCATGGCTTGACTGCAACATTAAGGAGGTGTTTAATGGATTACTACTGGATATGGTTGCAGGAACATGTGGGACTCACAGATGGGACACAGGCAAGGTTCTAATAAGACAATATTTATTTCAGGTAAGTGAGGTACAGTTTGTCACAATGTCCACACCATCAGGCACTGCTGCTTCTGCTAGGAACAGTTAATCCCTTCTTGGTCTAGGAGGAGGGGTACTGAGTTGCAGGACACTGATCCTCCCCCAAGATGTAGTATGTCATTTCACAATGCCTGCTGTAGGGTTTTGGATCAGGGTGAGTTCAGCTCTGCAAGTCTTGCCTGTCTTCCACCATTAACCTGCCTTTTCCCTACTTTTCCCCCTCACCCCAGAATTCATTCCCCCAGCCCCACTTACCTCTTTGCATGGAGTACCAGGTGGTTCTTTGGCTCTGGTCCAGTGTGGACTTGTGCACTTGCTCCAGCACTAACATTCTCAGGTGTGCTTTATGACACATTTGCAATTTAGTACATACTGGTAGTGCACTGGTGCACATTCTTCAGGACAGGGCCCCTAGAAGATATGCCTTTGAGGTGTAGATGTACCTTGAGTGGATATTGATTTTTCTGTAATACACATAGGATGAGAATAGTAACTAAAAAAAGATCCCCCACTACTCACTGTATTTTTTGATAAATAAAACCCAATTGAGACAATAAGAAATCTTTCATAAGGGAAGAAAAAACTATTTTTAAATAACAAGAGTTAAAAATACTTGCTTTTTTCCTATGTGTATTGTAAGCATAGCAGTTCTCTTTGCTGGTTTGTGTGGCTGTGAGAGGTGATATTCATTGAATCATGATATCTCCAATTACTGAAAAATGTCGGTGTCCTCTATCTGAATGTGCAGTGGGTGAGGTCATGATTACAGGGAAACATCCAACAGCATGAAATATCATAACCGCGTGTGCAAGGCCATGGATCAGGAAGATTGCCGGAATTAACTGGACTCGGTGATGAATGGCAACGGCAGCCACTTTCCAACGAGGCACTGGAGACTGGCAGTGATTTGATTAGCTTTGATAGATCTGATGTAAGAGATCTAGAGCAGCACAATCATTTTCACAAATGGCAAAGCTTATGAGTCTCAGGACTTGCTTCAGAGAAAGCACAGAGCAGGAGAGAAAGTACTGAAGTATGGATACTCACATTGGAGAAATGTGAGTTACTAGAAGCTAAGGTCGGGAGCAAAAAGATAATATAATAATTTTCAAAGGAAGAGAGAGGAGGCAACAGAATCAGAAAAAGCAACAGTGCATTGGGAATAAGAGTACTATCCAACAACAGAATACAGCTATTTTCTCCCCAGCATAGGGGTTAGGGCGCAATCCAGAGTAACTATGGGGAGTCCTTGCTCTGGTGTAAGAACAATTTGCTCTGGATTGCAATATGAATTTCCCATAGGTTTTCACTAGGAGGTGCAGTAACTACGGGTGCACGTAATGTCTCTTACGTGCTCCTGTAGTTACTCTGGATTGTAGGGCCTGTTTCCTGCTTGGCTTGCAAATCTAGGCTGGTGGAAAAGTAGATGATAAGGACCTGTTGCAAGGAAGAGTTTAGGAGTAAGCAGTTAAGGGTTACACAGTAAGTCCTTGACTTACGAATGAGTTCCATTCCAGAACCTCGTTCCTAAGCTGAAATGTTCCAACACCATTTATATCAATGCATGTTTCACCCAGTTTGGGAAAAAGATGGAGAAGTAGTGTATATTAAATACCTTTACTGGTAAAATACTTTAAGTCTTAATAGTGTTTATTGTTAAAATATTTTTTCAGAACTTTTAAGATATTTTTAGAAAACTACTTGCTGTTAAAATATACAGTGTTGTATCTTAAATGCAGCAGACAAGTACTGCATAGAACTGTTGAGTGAGGATAGAGGTGCAGGCACAATGGAAGACCAAGACAGGCAGAGGGATGCTCAGCACTTGCTGCAGAGATCTCAAAAGAGGCTCTGGACATGCTTGTGGAGGAAGTGGGAAACCTTGCACATTCACACTTCTGCATTAGACAACTTCCAATTTGTCTGCATGTTTGAAAATTCATATCTTGCAGGGATGTTCATATGTACGGAAGTTTGCATTTTGAATGCTCGTAAGTTCAGGAGTCAGTGTATTCTGCCCAAAGCTTCATTGCTCCAAACCATACCCTCCCACCCCTGATTTGAACAGGAGCTATAGCAGCCAGGTTTTTAAGATTTTGTCGAGTTCTCCAGAAGGGCGGCAGAGGTGGCTTCTTTCTTTCTTTCTTTCTTTCTTTCTTTCTTTCTTTCTTTCTTTCTTTCTTTCTTTCTTTCTTTCTTTCTTTCTTCCTTCCTTCCTTCCTTCCTTCCTTCCTTCCTTCCTTCCTTCATTCATTCATTCATTCATTCATTCATTCATTCATTTATATCCTGCCTTTCTTCCCTAATAAAAGGGAACCCACGGCAGCTAGCAGGCCTCCGTCAGTCTTGAAAGACTATGGTATCATGCTTGGCACCGCATACGCTGCATGCGAAGCACGAAAGCCTGGGTTGGATTGTTATGGAGGATAGGCTGTTACCCAAGCAGCAAATCCCTTCTCTCCACGCCACTGAATTAGTCCAGTGCAAAGGCAGAGCCCATACGATTGGATCCAGCTGGCGTTGGAGAGCTGGGCTAAGGACAGGAGCTCACCCTGTCTTGTGGGGCCAACCCGGGTCTTGAACCCTGGCCTGCTCGTTAACAGGCACAGCGTCTTAATTAAAAACAACAATAAAGCACCATTAAAAGTAGATAATAATAAATACAGATTAAAACACAATTAAAATACAGTTAAAATACAGATTAAAAGAATGTTAAAACATCCCTCCTAAAAATTTACAATAAAAGCCAGCTAAAAGCAATATTAAAAACAGCACCTCTCCCCCAGCCTCCAAAATGATTAAAAAGCTTTTGTCCATAAGAACGTTTTTAGGCCCCGCTGAAAACTGTACAAGGAGGGCGCAGTCCATAGGTCAGAGGGAAGGGAGTTCCAGAGCTGGGGTGCAACCACCGAGAAGGCCTTGCTCCTAGCTGCCATACCTCTCACCTCTTTTAATGGTGGCATGGTCACCAGAGGCCCCTTACCCCCAGATGAGCTTAGGTGACGGGTCGGATTGTATGGACAGAGGTGGTCCCCCAGATACCCTGGACCAGAGTCTAGAGATTATGAGTGTCACAATGCAGAGGAATAATTCTGTGCCTTGAATAGCAGATGGGGGGCATTTTGGCAGATCTGTATTTGTCTTGCAGATGTGAGAATAGTTGTATTGCTAACTTTCTTGTTATTCATGCTTACATGAACTGCTGCCAGAGTAACCCTACCTTTTTTTTGCATCAAGTCCATGTAATGGATTTTTAAGGCAATCATTCACATTTTGCAGTGATGGAATTCATTAGTTGAAATCTGTATTTATACTTTTCAGATGACAACATTATTTGCCTTCTCTCTGTTCCCGTAAACAGTTGTTGAAACTGAAATCTCTCTGTAATTGTTGTATCTTTTAATCCTCAATTCTTGGAATGCTTGAAGTGGCAAACTAACTGAGACCTAAGTACATATAAGATGAAGGATATCACAAGTCATTGATATTTTGTTAAGGGAGACATAGGAGCTGCAGATACAAGGACAAGAAAAGTGGGGAAGCCAAGCTTCAGAAAGGTGCTTGGAAAGTGAGATTTATTTTAAGAATTCAAAAGCTCAATATGTGTTCTTCAAGGTACAAAAATCCTTTTGGAAGACAGAAAGAATTTAATTGATTGTAGCAGTACAGAGAAACATGATTTATCTTATACTTTGTCTGTAACTCTGGTAATTAAAATGGCCACCACAAAGATTCAGATGGCCATTAAACCAGGGGCTACAAATCAGAGAGATGCTTCCACTTTTAAAAATCTTCAAATCAAAAACAAATGACATAAGGTGAGGAGGACTCCCTTACTGTTGCCTTTGTTCCATCCATTGAAATCCCTGGGGCATAGGAATGAATGGGATATGAACAGACTCCATTCCTGTCCTAATTATCAAAAAGTTCACGTCCTTTGGCGCAGCCTCCCCCTACACAGAGAGGAAAAACCAATCGAAGGGTTAAATTATAAATGTAGAATGTAGATTCAAGATGGGTCTTATGAAAAATAAATATTTCTTGAAAATTGCATCAAGGTTTATATCTGTAACATAAAGAATGTGTAGAAATGGTATCTCATCTGTCTTTAGTGCTGTGTTTTAAAGGCACCAAATATTCTTCATTAGAGTCTTTCTGCAAAAGAAAGGTTTCATCCACCTCAATCAATACCGAGTTCCACAAGTGGGTAACTATTATGAATAGCAATATACAGGCAGAATCCTTCCATCCTGGGTTGATTATTTCACTGCTAGACATAAATTGAAGAGATAGAGAGCCTCATTTCGCAGTAGGAGACAAAGCTTAATTTTAAAAATTATATTATTGTAGACAAATGTAATGATTTTGGAATATTATTTTACAGTGTGATTTTGTTACAATTCATGTCCTTGTTTTGTGTTGATTAAAGTTTCATCAAGAAATATTACTGCACATTTGTACTATACTCGCACTGTTCACTTACGGCAGGGGTGTCAAATTCATTTCATATAGAGGGCTGAAGTTAACACTGATAGTGTCTACTGATAAGTAAGTCCCATTCTAGTCAATGGAGCTTATTTCCAGGAAAGTATGGGTAGAAATGGAGTATGAGTCCAATATTATGCATGTCTAATCAGAAGCACATCCCATTGTAGTCACAAGCACATCCCATTGTAAGTGGGGCTTACTCCCAGGAAAGTATGGACAGGGTTGTAGACTTGGATCCTGAACCTATGTATGGCAGAGAAGGAGGCGGCAAGCTAAGTCAGTGCACTGTGATCCCCCCAGGCAGAGGTGCAGAGGTGGCAGTGGCAAGTGGAGTACTTAAGGGGTACTTTCCAGAGCAGTGTTATAGTTCCACATATTGGGGCAGTTCTCTTCAAGTAACTCAGGGCACAATCCTAACCAATTTAGGCCAGCACAAACCACCTAATTGCACTTTTGTGACACCCCCAGGCCAGCACAGGACTTGTGCTGCCCTAACAAGAAGTTAGGATTGCATTGTCAATTAATATCTCCATTACAATATTTTACTATACTGTACTGCTAAAGTTGCATACACAAATATCAGGGAGTTAAGTCCCATTGGAATATATTGCTGAGTTTTGTGCATAGGATTGAGCTGTTGATTATTTTCAAAGCATTTGAGAGTTTGACAGGACATTTTGAAAGGGTATTCAAAAATTCTTAAAGCTTTGGTAAAAGATAGGATGTGGTTTTCATGGTGATTTCATGACCACCCAGCATAATGGATGAAGGAATGGCCCAGATCCTGTAATATGACTTGGGACTCTTGCACCTGGAATACACAGAAACAGACTTATGAATCCTTGGTTGGGGCAACTCTGGCATTGCTGTATTAGCAATTTGGACTTAATCCCAAGCTGAATATTGGTATAGTAATAAATACCAGTCCTTCCATGCATCAGATCTGTAGCGATACTCTCCTTGGTTTCCAGTGTTGGAAGGCCCTCATTGCTCCATCATGTAGCCACTTGTGTGAGCACTGTGGCATCTTTCAGAATGCCAGATTCTGTATTTCTGTGAGTGGTGTCATGGAGTTATCCTGCCATCATTGTACGTTGACTGGATCCCTTCATTCCTTGCAACAGTGTGGGTGTCACTGGTGTGCAACACTTTGATTGATGGGTGTTGGTGGTATTGCCATGGATACTGGAAAAGTGTTTATAATATAATGTTTTCTGTAACTGAAAGCCTGTAGGAGATGCTTCCTTTCTGCTCAAAATGTTATAGAATTGGTGCATGATGCATGATGGTATATGAAAGGAAAATAAGCCCATTGAATGGGTTGATTTTTGTCAGGGAAGGGGCAGTGTTTCTGACACTGATGTATATATTGCTGTGTATTTAGGCTATGGAGATAAATCTCATAGGTCAATACAGACCAGAAAGGCCACACAGTAATGAATGTTAATGACACACTTTGGAAACAATGCCTGCTTACAAAACTTGCTTGAATGTAATGGGAATTATTTCCAAATAGACAGGCATAGTATTGCACCCAAAGTTAATAAAGGAAGGGCACAATCCAGAGTAACTACGGGGAGTCCTTGCTCCGGTGTAAGAACAATTTGCTGTGGATTGCAGTATGAATTTCCCATAGGTTTTCATTAGATGGTGCAGTAACTACGGGTACACGTAATGTCTCTTACGTGCTTCCGTAGTTACTCTGGATTGTAGGGGAAATCAAAGAGAGCACCAATTTCAAATAGTCCAACACTTTTTTTCTTTTATCTCCCAAATATCTATAAAATAGTTCAATTCAAAATCATACCCAATTATTCAGGCTCTAATTGTAGATCTCTACCAAGTACTTCTATCTGAATGAATTCTTTCTGCTTTTGTTTTCACTGTCATGTCCTCAAAATTACCTGCATTTACTTGAATCTAATGCGCTATCAAATCTAATGCACACCCTATACTCATAATCAAAATACCACATTTACTCTAGTCCAACAAACCATCGAATCTAATGTGCTTCCTGATTCTGGAGACTAAATTTGGCTGGAAAAAGTCAGCAATAGATTTGAGTAAAGACAGAATCACTTTTCACTTCTAATAATGGTCAATAATGTTTTCTTACATTTTTATTGCATATCCAACCATTGCAGAGTAAAGACCTTTAATCCAGGGCAGTAGTGTCTAGGATCAGCATGCACTCTCTTCTGTCTGGATTCACAGCTAAATAGGAAAAGTTTTGGTAGATTGCACCATGCACTTTAATTCCAAGCAGTTGCCGCAAATTCTGAAGCAGTGAATGCTGCTCAGTCAAACTCACTCCTTCCCAGACTGATCCACCTTCTTCCCTGCCCCTGTTTCTGCCCTGTTCCACCCTGCCCCATCCTGCTCTCCCTGTTTCTAGCTGAGTTGGTATTACTGCCATTCTGCAGTTGTCATAACTGAGACCTTTAGAGTCATAAAGGGATGTCAGAAAGCATCTCTGTTATGAGTCTTTTTCGAATTAAGTTGCAGGGGGGCAAAGAGTCTAGATTAGTCTTGAGTCAAGCCATGCTGGGTTTTCCTATCCCTAGTCTATGGAAATACGAGATTGTGGGCACAGTCCTACCCATGTCTACTCAAAAGTAAGCCCCATTTTGTTCAATGGGTCTTACTTCCAGGAAAGTGTCTTTAGGCTTTCAGCCTGAGATGCAGCGCTGGTCTTTGATTATTTCAAAATAGTTTGTGGGAACATTTCCTCTAAGGTTGACTTTCAGCTGTGTTCATGTAGCAAATGGAGTGCCGCCAATCATATAGTGCATACAGTTTTCTGTATTTGTTCATTTCCCATCAAGGGAAAATCCAATCAAAACCAATTCAACTCGATGCAGCCTCAACAAGTTAGATGATTCCAGGCAACTTTCATTGCTAATGAATAGCTCTAGGTGGCTACTGAACTATCCCTCTGGCCTCTCTTGTACTTCTGTGCTGATTTCTTTGTATTCTACCTCTCTTGTATTTTATGCCATCTAGAAAAACCCTGCCCTTTTTATCCTTTGGAAAAAAATTAACTCTATCTCTTTGGGGCCAGGACACACTGAGCTCAGTGTGCAAACTTTCCTCTTAATGCAGAATTGGCATTTGGGAGCTATGAAGAACACTACATAGGTTTCTCACTTCCATGTTCATGCAATACTCTATTCAGGCCTCCGTCAGTCTTGAAAGACTATGGTATTGTGCTCTGCGCTGCATACGCTGCATGTGAAGCACGAAAGCCTGGGTTGGATTATTATGGAGGATAGGCTGTTACCCAAGCAGCAAATCCCCCCTCTCCACGCCACTGGAAAGGCAGAGCCAATACGATTGGATCCAGCTGGCGTCACAGAGCTGGGCTAAGGACAGGAGCTCACCCTGTCTTGGGGGGCCGACCCGGGTCTCGAACCCTGGCCTGCTGGTTAACAGGCACAGCGTCTTAACCCCTTGCGCCACCCACAGAACAGCAATACTCTGTTAAAGCAAACTTAAAATCCTCATATTGAAAGGCCTGTGAATAATGTATCTTTTCTGGCTGCATCCAGTGGCAGTGGAAACTCAGAGAAAAATGAACATGGCAGCTTTTAATAAGTTAATTGTGAGAAAGGCATGACAGGAAAGCTTAATTTTTAGAGACAGATTACTTCCTCTGTGATGACGTCAGATTGGCTTTAAAAATAAGCCAATCTACTTAAAAAAAAAACCCCGCTGGAAATAGTTCAGCTTATTTTTGAAGCTGCTTTAAATTTCTCTTCTCTCTACCCCTTCCTGCTCACTTAACTTTCAATCCCCGAATCCTTTCCCCTTTATCTTTAAACTGCACTGATCAGTTTTAATGCTCTACTTGAGTTGAGAGGAAATGGAGGTTAGAGCTCCTTTCCTTTCTTTTCTGACCAGCATCTGATCCTGGTGTACCACGTAGGCAGCAGTGACCCTTGGAATATGTAATGGTGGTAGTTCTTGGGAAATGTTCATGAACCCATGAACCAACACCAGGCATCTGCCAGAACGGAGAGGGAGAGCAGACATCCCCTCTTCTCTCTCTCTCTCTCTCTCTCTCTCTCTCTCTCTCTGCTGGAGTGGTCAAACTATAAAGTGAAATCGAAAATAAAGGGAGAACATTTGTGGATGTGCGGGTGTGCTGATCTGGGCCAGGGTGACCAGATTATTCCTGAACCCCAGGGCCAAAATTCCTAATCCCAGGCCAAAATTCCTACCTGCTTTAAAAAATTGCCAAAAGTGTATTTTTTTTGTTTTTTGGTTTTTTGACCATAACTTTTGATAGAAAGGAGATATCTCCAAACTGATTTTTTGCACTGGATTGATATGACTCCAACAACATATGGCATGATGGGGTACTGTGCACTATCGCGAAGTTTCAAAAGAAGTCAAAATGTAGGACAATGAAGCCAAAATGTAGGACACCCGAACAGGAGGCTAAAAATCTGGGCAAATCCGAGTTTTTCTGGTCATATGGTCACCCTGGGGAGGGCATGCCTTGCATTGTTCCTTCATCTCAAATTTTATGAATTCAGGGTCTCTACTTTGAGGCAAGCATTATGAGCTGGGTAGAGCCCAGATCTCAATTAATTTTTGCACATTAATGTTCCTGCACACAATTTCATTCAGCCACTTTTGTATTCACTGGCAAAAAGGCTGTACATGAGGAAAAATGTGTGTTTTTGTTTAACCGAAGCCCTTAAGACCAGCCATAATTGGCAAGCCATAATGAGTTGGACTGTTTTCTGAAAATGTACAGGAGTATTTTATTCAATCACTCAAGCTCTAGGCAGCCACATGAGAGTCACGACACAAAAGACGAGACCCATCACTGTATCAGATGCTCAAAAGTGGTGAGCACTTTTGAAACGAAAGTGATGAATAAGAACGCAATGAACGGTGACCATCATCACTCAAAAATATCAGAATATACCGGTATATTATAGAAGCCATAGAACTTGTCACTCTGAAACAGACTGGAACATGCAACCAACCCTCAAGGAGGATATAACTCAGGATCATTTGAGTGCAGCCATTGCCATGACTACTCGTACACTGTTGCTAGGAAATCTTGTTATCCCAATATAGCTTGCACCCAAACTCAATGTTGTTTGCAAATTGAGTGATGCTATCAGCTTGCAACCAGAGGTAAGTATTCATATTCATATTTGGGAATTTGTGTGTAAAAGGTACCTCAGGGCTGTAGCCAGAGGGACAGGGGCAAAACACTAAGTTTTGCAGGGATCCCCCCCTAGAGTGTAAAGGACCTCCTCCCCTCTTAGCCATTCCAGGAGGGGGAAGCATCCTGGAATGGCTCAATGCAAGGGATCTCCTTCCTTCTGAGCCATTCCAGGCTCAGGATGCTCTGAGTCATTCCAGGATGCTTCCCCCTCCTGGAAGGGCTCAGACGGGAGGAGGTCCCTTACACACTGGGAGGATCCTCGCAAAATTTAGTATTTTGTCCCTGTACAGCTACAGCCCATCAATAGCTACAGCCCCTGTCTAGCTACAGCCCTCATTCCATCAATACTCAAGTAATACACTGTCATTAACCTTACAATCCGGAGTAACTACAGGAGCACGTAAGAGACATTTACATTGACGTAGTTATGGCACCACCTAGTGAAAACCTATGGGAAATTCATATTGCAATCCAGAGTAAATTGTTCTTACACTGGAGCAAGGACTCCCTGTAGTTACTCGGGATTGCGCCCTAAAACAAAATGAAAATGTTTATGAAACACCCAGCTTTAGTTGTTTAACATGGTCAATATTAGGTGATGGGGGAAAAGTAGACATTACCAGCACATGCCTATGGATCTGTTGGAGATCTCTCGCAAGCTGAAACCAATTTTGAATTTTTATGGTCATATTCATGTTCAGCACATCAAAATATATAAGGAATTACTAATTTAATCTTGGGGGGCATGACCTTTGTAAAAAATAGTTGTCCTGTTTATTTTATTTCGGCTTGATGCAAAGCATGCAGGAGACATGTATTTAAGCATATGCACTTAGTGCTAGGTGCCTGCCTGGAGAGCCAAGGACCAGGTCTGTATCATGAATGTTTGACTAGCCTGTTGGCCACAAATCCACACTTTTGAAAAGTCGTATTTTCTGATCTGACATTGCAACTCAGTAATAAAGTCTCCCTCTCCTTAGCTTGTCTCTGAATTCAGTGCTCCAGATTTGGAAGGAGTTTGTTTATGGCTTCAATGTTTATGCACTTTTCATGTCTTCAGTATGAAAACAGAGCTTTCCAGCTTTAAAGCTTGCTAGAACAGCAGATTTAATGGTTTATTATGTTAGCCTCTTCCCTGGACTCCTTAGTTGTGAAATGCATCTTAAGAAAGACAAAGGGAAAGGTTTCCCATCTCCAACAGTCCTCACAAACCAGTGGCATTGCTAGGCCACTTGGCAGCCAGGGCCCTACATTTTTGGTATGGCTATACAACAGGAGGGGCATATCCACTTTCTCTCCCCCTCTCTTTCCAAGAGGTGAACTTTTCCTAACAGTGCCTGTCTGCCTGCTGTAGATCTAGCAGGCACTGCTGGGAAAGATCCACTTAAAGCCATAGATGAAATCAGAAGGGACTGAGAACCACCAGGACCCCACAAGAAATCTGTGCTGCACTATCACTAACTCTTCTCCTTGCCTCCCTGACACCTGGTTCTCAACTCCCTGGTAGGAGTTTGGGAACCACTGGCTTCATGATCATATGAAGGAATGTTGGTCCTCTCTGCTGCTCCTGTAATCCCTGAAGAATCCCTGAATTATTAGGACCTGGACAATTGCTGTTGTCAAGAAATGCTTCAATCACTGTTGAGTTGTCACACATCTGAATTCCCTCAAAGCATCTTCTGGCGCTTATTCCCAGAGGATGGGATCCCTTTACCCAAGGGGTTCTCAATCTTCCTAACGCCGTGACTCCTTTATAAGTTCCTCATGTTGTGGGGACCCCAACCATAAAATTATTTTTGTTGCTACTTTATAACTGTAATTTTGCTACTGTTATGAATTGTAATGTAAATATCCAATATGCAGGATGTATTTTCATTGTTACAAATGAAATGTGTGTTCTATGCACACATCGAACACAATGGGATTTATTTCAGAGGACTGGGCATAGGATTGGGCCCTGAGGCTGCAATAATATCCACATTTACATGGGAGTAAAGGCCCCCTGACTATAATGGGATTTATTTCAGAGTAGGCATGCATAGGATTGGGCCCTGAGGCTGTCAGTCAGCCCCAGTGCGTGTGCAGCTACAGCCGGAGGTCTGGCAAGCCTGACATAGCCCCCTGCACCAGGGGTCTTTAGGTGACCCCCAGGAAACCTCTAGGCAACCCTGAAAGGGGTTCCGACCCCAACTTTGAGAAACACTGCTTTACCCCAAGGAAACCTCCTGCAACCAGAAGCCGGAAACCAGAAGCCCCCTCTTGAGGGATGTGCCAGTAATGCTGCATCAGCACACAAGGAATGGGCTGAATATAATAGGGGGAGCATAATGGGTTGCTAAGAAGTAGGACTGCCATATGTCCCAAAAAACCCAGGTACAATTCCGATTTTGGGGGACTGTGTTCACAACTGGCAAATGGGACAGAGGATCCTGTCCTGTTTTTGTGGAAGAAAATTATGGAAACCCTACTCACAAGACAATTAATGTGGGATATCCAGCTTGGGCATTATTATTGTGATTGCCCATGATAAAGCAGAAAACAACATTTCTAAAAAGGAAAAGAAAACCATGATGACTATTCAGAAATGAAAAAATTGACACGCAGTGACTTTGTACAACTTCAGGCTGGAACTTTTAAAGACCATCTTAAAAGACAAAAATTGGGGAATCTAAAAAGTTAAATTCCAGGTTGTCGTCAGGCAGTTCCCTTGTGTAAACTGTATCATAAACTACCACCAAGAGAGACTTGCTCTTCACTGCATGTTATAATTGCCATTATTTGGATATGAACATCTACGGATGAAGGACTGTGGTACTCCTTGAGAGAACTTAACAACCCTCAGCTTTCTGTAGTGTGTTCTTGAAGCTTAATAAAGAATCTTTTGTCAGACACTCCATTCAACAGACAGCCCATCTTGATGGCAAAATGGATTGAGTGCTCTTGTAGCATTAAGTTTTCATATGTACTTCTGGCTTGTTTATGGTGAGGTTTGAGGCCTCAAAGACTTTTTCTTGGTTGAACGTTCAAGGATATAGAGCAGTGAAAAAGAACAAGGAAGAAGAAGGATCCAACAGATAACAAAATATGATAACCACAATAGCAAAACAAATTCTGAGTGGAAGTTTGACAGCAAATCTCTGGTTTTTTGCCATGTATATTTGAGACAGTTCAGAGTTCAGTATTCCATAGCTTTAGCTTTAGAAGAGACAGTTACTTTACCATCCCTATGAAAAATACCCTGCCAATCATTCGTCCTTCTACTCTACAGCATGAAAAGCATTTGTCTGCTTGACGGGATTATAACCAGTGTTGTAGTTTGAATGATGGTATGTGTGAATGACTAATAGATACTTGCTACTTTATATTTCCTTGGCTTTCTTTGCATGTGTTAATTATGGATAATTTACTTTTTTAACTCAGGGAAGCACAACAGATGTGATATGCTGCGAAGATGTTTAAGCATATGACCTATTACTGACATAGAAAGGTCAATAGTGCAGCACTATGAAATGCTCTGTCTTTAAACATCAAGTCCTTTCAGCCTGTCCTTTGGTGGATAGTTGGCAATGCTCTCTGCTGTGATGACCTTTGAGTACAGCTGTTGCCAATTTTGAAATGGTAATTTCAGTGACTGTTACATAAGTAAGTGCATATCCATCTATCTGTCTCTTCTGAAGTATAATACTGCAACAAACAATATTTTCAAGTTGCAAAGCGTAGTTGTACATCACATCTTTATAGCGTTTGTAAACTGGATTGGACTCCATCAAAAAAGCTCACTGATTATCATCTCACTAACTAGTCAGACTCAGAATGGTTCAGCTCCCCACGTAGTTATGAACAAACCAGTTGGATGATAAACTGCAGTTGTTCAATCTCTCTTTCCAGTCTGTAACATGGGTAGCTTGAAATAAGTAAATACATTTTCTGTTATATTTTTCTTGTGCTTTTTGATACGTAAACTTTACTGTGTTATGTTCATGCTGTGAAAAATAATAATTCACCTGTTGATTCTAAGCAACTGTTAAAGGCACTGGAGCTGTCTAATGTTATTCTTTTTCTGTCTATTTGGTGACCCTGAAATGGAGACTCTTACAACCCAATTCTACCTATGCGGCAAAGCATTGCTGCCTATATTGCTCTGATGCATCCTGTGGGGGATTTTTGGCTACTGAAAGTCAACTTGGGTTAAGCTCCAGCAGCTGATATGGATTTCAATTCGCATTTCAAAAATCTGACTATTTTCAATCCAAGCAATTTAATTCTGACACACTTTATTTCACAGCCAATGTATTCTTTTCAAATGGCATAAATCAATACCTTTTTTTGACTGTTGTTAAAAATTGCATGCTTATATCACATTCTGGCTCACCTTTCTCTTTCCTTAGCTCAAGATGGTCATGTTTTTAAATCCTGGAAGTTCTACCATTCTCTGAAACATGTCAACCAGCAGTCTTTGGTTAGCATATACCAAGATAATAAAATAGTGTTGCAACAATTATGTTCCATTTTGAAGCATTACCTTGTGCAAATGCTGTTACATTTTCTGTCAGCCTTTCAAAGCAAACTCCTCAATAATTTGCTGTATTCTTGTAAATCTTTTGTGTGGGCAATCCCCTTTGATGGCAGCCTGATTATATTCCTTTTCCGTTGTGTCAGAAGCACATCTAGGCTCAGTTTGACTCATTATTTTCTGGAGTAAATGGATCAATCAAACATGTTCTTTTTCATCCTGGTCTACTTTTCAGGATTGTAATCCCTTACCTGTTTGCATTTGAATACAGTGGTACCTCGCTTAACAAGCGCCCCACAGAACAAGCATTTCACACAACAAGCAAAAATTTCCAAGAAAACTTCCTTCACATAACAAGTACCGCTTCACTTAACAAGCAAGTGCACTGTGGGCACACGTGCTATGCAGCCCTGATGCTCCGCATGGAGGCTCTTTAAAAGGGCTGCCGGCCAGCGCTGCTGCTTCCAGCTGCCCCCAACTCGGGGGTAGTTGCCTGGGGGTGCCAGAGGCAGCTGCCCCCAACTGTCCCCAAGTGCTCCCACCAACCACCTTGAACCTCCAGCAGCAGCCCAGGTAAGCCTCCAGGGAAAGTGTCTTTGATTGCAGTCTCCTAATTATGTCTACTCAAAAGTAAGCTCCTTTGTGTTCAATGGGGCTTACTCCCAGGAAAGTGTCTATAAGATTACAGTCTAAGTAGACTTCACAGAATCATGCACACTGAATGCATGTTTTGAATTCAATTCCAGTGTTTTGTCATCATTTTTATATCCAGTTAATATTTTTATATGAATATTTTGGGGGTTCTGGAAGTGGATGGCGCAAGTGGCTAAGATGCTGTGCCTGTTAACCAGCAGGCCAGGGATCGATTCCCAGGTTGGCCCCACAAGACAGGGTGAGCTCCTGTCCTTAGCCCAGTTCTGCGATGCCAGCTGGATCCAAAGGCTCTGCCTTTGCATTGGACTAATTCAGTGGCATGGAGAGGAGGGATTTGCAGCTTGGGTAACAGCCTATCCTCCATAACAATCCAACCCAGGCTTTCGTGCTTCGCATGCAGCGTATGCAACGCCAAGCACGATACCATAGTCTTTCAAGACTGATGGAGGCCTACTTTGGAACCAATCATCTGAGTTTCCATTATTTCCTATGGGAAAATCTGCTTCACTTAAAGAGCATTTCACTTAAAGAGCATGCCTCCGGAACAAATTAAACTCTTTATGTGAGGCACCACTGTATTTCCATTGCTGATAAATATGCTCCAGTAACAATAATTAGCATTGTTATCACTTTAGCATAGGCAAATTATTTCACATCTGTTCACTTATACATTTATTTCGAAGCATTGAAGCATTCTGCCTTTCAGGCATTCATTCTGTCTTTCAGTCACTGCCTTAAGTTTGGCTCTGAATAATCCTGACAAGACTGGCACGTGGTAAGTCAGGATTTTGACCTCTGAGTGTCAGAGGCAGGGCTGCGGCTGGAAAGTGCCGTGGCTGTGTCAAGGTTTGGATTGGATACCTCCTTACCTTTTTAGCCACTGTACAATATTAGCTCCTTGTGGTACTACTGGAGCAGAAACCCTCCAAATCCAGACACACAACATATATGCACTTTATGTGCACACAATGTGGGATAATTTTTCTCTGAGCTTTTCTGTATCACAGTGCAATGGTTTCTGAAGTTCTCAGAACATACAAGAGCAGTCTGAAATATAGCAGAAAGGAGCAATAGGTTGCCACTTGGATAAAGAATATCTTTCTCATGTCGATTTTGATGCACATGGCAATGCCCTCGCTTTCTTTAAAAAATGCATGAAATGGTAAGCGAAAAGTTTAAGAAAAGGGATGGAAAAGTTTGCTTTTTACATTATTGCTCTCTAGGAAGTCTGATTTGATAACACTCTCCAGGGGCATAACTAAGTAAGACTGATTTTTGTTGCACAGACTCTTTCTCCATTAACACAATCCATTGGCTATTTCTAATCTCTGGAACTGATTTATTTAATTCTTGTAGATGCCATTTATTACGCATTATTCTCAGAATTCTTTCCCAGCACAAACAGATGGTCAGCAAAACCAATTAACCTTTTTCACTCTTCCTTTCAGACTTTCCACGTCTTTGGAGCCCACAGACAAATGAACAGATACTACCAGGAGACTTTGTGCCAGAATGTGATGAATAGGAGAGATGGGATGGGTGCACTTTTCAGCTTGCTCAAATAGACCTCATGTCTACCACTGGGAAGCACCTGAGGAAGTCTTATAATGTGACAAAAGCTCGCAAATAACACTAAAATCAGCATTGGATTGGTTTATTTATTTATTTAGCATATGGCAAATACACAGACTTATGGTAAATCAAATATTAATGTCCAGTCCACCCAGCCATTCAAGGACAGAGTGGTCTATATTGAATAAATCAGACATTGGGCCAGTGCAAGCTCTTGATGGACACTTGGACACAATGAGATGAATATTTTGTTGAGGAGCAGGACAGCCACTTAAACAGTGAGTCCTGGCAGACACCGTATTGGGTACAGATCCTGTTCAGAGTAGAACAACGCTGGCAAGGTAGGTCAAAACTTGGTACCTATCATGTTGGGTCATTCGACGAAACTGCCTGTTCAGCAGCCCACTTAGCTTTCGTTGCATGTTGATGTTAGTTGCTAGATAGCTCCAATGCACATGCCAGAGAGTTTCCTGGATTTAAGCTTGCCAGATGATAGGTGAGAAAGATCAGCGTGCACAGGAAGTAGTGGGTTTCTCATAATTTTGTTGTATTCCTTCACTAAGGCAGCCTGTCTTCATAGAGCTGGTGGTGCTATGTAGCTCAAAACAGGCAGCCAGCAATTAGGAGTAGATTTTATACAACCAGTTATGATCTTCATGATTTCATTTAGTCTGGCATCAATCTTACCAGTGTGGCAGCTATTAAACCATACAGGGACACAGTAATCTGATGTGGAGCAGACCAAGCCTAGTACTGATACTCTGAGAGTAGAGGCTGAGTCTCTCTATCTTGATCCTCTTAGTTTCCGGTGTATATTGTTCCTGATATAAATTTTTGTGGACATGTTCTCTAGGTGGCAAATTCTTTTCAAGCATACTTTCCAGTGGACACCTTCCACAGAGCAGACAGCCATTGCCCAATTGCCCTTCTGAGTTCTTGTTACAAACTTCTGGAGAAACTAATCTTAAATAGATTGTCCCCAAAATAGATACATTTCTGCCTGTGGAACAAGCTGGCTCTTGACATAGATATAGCTGTGTTGAACAAGTGCTGAGCATAACATTGGAATTTGTTTTACATACGAGGAGTGTTTGATTATATGGCTGCAATCCTATACACTCTTAACTGGGAATGGTTCCTATCAGTGGGATTTATTTCTGAGATTGTGCTGCATGTTAATGAAGAAAATAAGGGAGTATTATTTTTTTAATATTGTGAAGATGCAAAAAAAACGTGATACAGTGTGCAGTGTGGACAAAAATATAAATCACTTGGATGGGAAAAATTAGCCAAGTTAAAATGAATTTTGTCTTAAATTTTCCATTCATATTTATGGTACTTCCAGGATAAACTCCGTTTAGCTTTATAAAAAATATACATACAAAATATTGATGACATTTTGAAAATGGAAAACCAACGAATGGAAAACCAACGAAAAGTGGGTCTACACTACATGCAATGCAAAGAAAAACAGAGAAAAGGTGACGATCAAACTTAACCTTTAAGAAATAAAAGGAAATCTTATACCATCTGCTTTTCTACAAATACTCGTGTATGTAAGGAGGAACATTACATAGCTATCATTCTAATCACATTCCACTGGAGGTCATGGAGTATCTGGATGCACTGTATTTATCTTCAGAAGCACACTGTACTTTTGTCAAAGGTACAATGAGTGGTCTGTAATTTGATGTCTTCACCTACACCCACAGCTAGTAATGGGGGTGGCTCTTGTCAGACATGCGGCAGAAATCAAAGGCTAAGGGCCCTGGAAAATAGGAGAGACATCAAAGAGCCATAATTTCCCTTTAGAAGACTCTGATCAGAGAGTGAGCAGAATCATTAAACTGCTTTTTGTGGCGTGTGTGGATATTTTAGTGTGTGCGCAATGTAAAAAACACTTTACCTCAAATAATGCATATTCAGCAGAAAGATTGGTTGCTGCAAGCTATCATTTTAAATTGTAAACTGCATTTTATTAACACAGAATTCCTATGCCCCATTCTAAAGATATTTTATTTGGTTTGAGTTTACTGGTGACTGTGCTTGTTCTTCTGATCAGGAGTTGTAACCTTTCTGGAAATGCAGAGAAACAGTTGTATATCTGAGTAAGCAACATGCTTCCTTCTTTAACGATACAGAACAAGTCTTCATTATCTGAAAGGGCTCCATTGTCAGTTCCTCCAAATTTATTCTAGGCCACCATTTCATTGATATATAGTATTTCTATTTTAGAGTTTGACTTTGTTTTATTAGCCCCACCATGAATTCTCAAAGCAGATTACAATTAATAATACCAGCCAATTACCTATCTACTCAGAAGATCAAAGGTTTTTGAAAAAGGACATTCCCAAACCAAAAATTCAGTTTTACCATATACACGTATAAGGTAAAAAAAATAAAATCAAAATACTTTAAAAGCGTTATTTGTCATTTTTAATGATGTAATTGGATATTAGGTAGTTTTTTGAAGCATTTAACAGTTGCTTTAGCATAACAGTTTAGTGCTATAGCATAACATAAAAAATTACAAAGAGATACAAAATTATAAATTTACATTCCACAGTACAACTCGTGAAATAACAAAGATTGCTATTTAGCATAATTAGAGTATAATATACAATTATTACATTTTGTTAGACAAAATAAATCTAAGCTGAAGTTTCTCCTTTTTACAGACCCTTTTCAAAAATTATATCAAATTATTGCCTTTTTGTTACTTTTGAATAAAAGTTCATTGATTTATGACAAAGGAACATGGGATAACAAAAAAGTCATAACCCTAGTGTATATAGCATTTCATCCCACCTGCTAAGGCTTCAAAATAAGGACAAAATCCTATCTACAGTGCAAAGGTTTATTAAAAACTGAGAGATAACAGTACTGAGTTGCATGAATTTACCTGGGAAGAGAGCACCCAGAATGGATGCAACTTAAGCTTGCTTTGGCTATCTGGACATCTCAAGATGGGGGAACACACAAGATAACATCTTCCCAAAGATGAGTTTCAGCCACAGGAGGAATCTATAGATGGTATTCTCCCAATCTTCCTTTTAACCAGTAGGAGGAGGCTATCAACAGCACTGGTATTTTAGCAAGAAGAAAACTGTGCTAGAGTAGCACAGTATTGTTACTACCTTGTGAGGTTTTTTTTTTAAACTGAAAGACAGGGAATACATCTCCTAAATAAATAGCAAATGCCATCAGCTGTAGTGAATAAATTAAATAAAAAAGCTTTTAAATGGGGCAGGGGTTGGAGGGTAGTTTTATTGTGTTTTTATATATTATTGTTTTAACAAAGTCTTTAGTCTGTTTTAATCGTTTCAATTTTAAATCTAATTGTATTTTAAGTGTGTTTTAATTATGCTTTAATTTCTATTTATTATTATTTTAATGGTGTTTTATTCTTCTCTTATGTTAGCCGCCTTGGGCTCCCTCTTGTAGGGGAGGAAAGGCGGGGTATAAATTAGGAAATAAATAAATTAAATAAATTACTTGCTTGTGGAAATGTCTAGGTCAGCTGAAATGAGGGCATGCCTCTTTGCTGATCAACTCTTCGGTTGTAATCAGCTTTTTAGTGCTGTCAGAGCCCATCAGATGCTTGAACAATCAGTGCTTAAACTTCTACTCCATGATTTACACAAAAACTCCAACTCCTTCACATTTAGACTTGGTTGATCCCTGAACCTGATGGATTTCCAAGAAACTTGTATTCCAAACCAAATCACTTAGCACTTTGTTTTTATTTATTTATTTTACAATGAGGACATATTTTGGCCGATTCCAAGATCCTCAAGCACAGCACAACGATGCCTGTCTCCTGAACTGAAAATTAGTATGGCTAACTGAAAAAAGCTTTACTGTCCTTGAGTGAGGGGAAGAAATAGAGAAATTTAACATCAGTCCAGCCTTCGCAGGTAATCAATACTGATTACTTTGCAGTAGACGTGGGTTCAGGAGCCTGAGGCAGTCCTACATTTTGGTTAATCCTTCTACCACTTTACAGCACCAGTGGATTAATTCAGGAAATCAATCCATATGAGCAAATGCACAGATATATATACACAAATATATATCTGGTGTATGTGTGTGTGTGAGAGAGAGAAGATACTGTATTTTAAAGTGATTACCTTTAATAGGACAACTTAAATATTTATAATGATGGATTTGTGAACCAGTACAGATCTATATTTATTTAAAATCCTGGACTGATTTTGGCTGCAATCCTAAAGACACTTTTCTGGGAGTAAGACCCCTTGAACACAATGGGGCTTTCTTTTGAATAGATATGTTTAGGATTGTATCTTTCGTTGGTGATTGGACTTAAACTGAGCAAAACTGTAACATGATTGAGGCAGACAGAAACTGGCTTTATTTCTGCATCAAAATTTTAATTGTGCAGCCTAATGAGGTTTAAAAAAGTCTGGAAGTGTGTTCTCATTTCCTGCTTCATAAAATTTGAAGACATTAAAAAAAACCTCACCCATTAGATTTCAGTACAGTGAAAGGCTGTGAATCATTTTCTTATATTTTTCTCACTAGTTTGCAGTGCATGTTTTAATTAACAGCATGATATTTCTCAGTGTCTTTGCTGCCTGCTGAACTTCCTCCTAGTGCACATGAGACTAATCTCTTAAATCCTTGGTTGAGTTTTCGATTGACACAGAAAATGTTGTTGTTTAAATCTGTCTCTTTTCACTACCCAAGAGACTGTAAACAGAAGACTGAAATGCTGCAGAATCATTGCACACCTATGGATGGAAGCATCTTACAGCTGCCGTGCCAAACTTATGCATCCCTTAGTTAACAGCATCTCCCATAAGCACCACCTCACAATAAAACTGTATAACTGCCAGAAAGATTTATGGCTTTCTATTGCTAAGCTCCCAGTCAGATAATTTTTCAGTGTCCACTTTTTCTGCAGTATTGCATAAAATGAAATTTTATAATTTAGAGTTCAGTGAGATACTCCTCTTTAGAAAATGATTTCTTTCTTATGAGGGAGGAGGGAAATTCCAGACTTAGAATAATTTCAGACAGTGGTGGCTATCATAGTAGATGGTATTCTTTGCATATAAATTTGGGGTACCCTCTTTTTAAATGTGAAACTGTGGCAAACATTACATTTGGAGTTGGAATAAGAACTTCATAGGGTTAGAGAACCACCTTCACAATCTGGCCTCCATTTAAAATGACAGAGCTGTCGTACAACGATGATCTATCCAATGCAAAACAATTGGCAGCTTTGTTGGTAATACCATAATTCAGGCATGGACAGATTTAAAGCTTGCATGACCTCCTTGGTTCCTCTGAGAAGGTCCACCAGCTAAAGCTAAGTACAAAATAGTGGTTCAGAAGGAGAAGCCAATCACTTTCTGCACCCATCCATTAGTCACTGTAGTTACCTGTATAACCAGGTACAAAATCTATGTGTGATTTCCTATAGATTAGTGATTCCTATCAGGTCACAGATTTACTTGTGATATAAATCTCACTGAGCATAGTGGAGCTTTGTTACCAGTAAACAAAGTTACTATACTATCCAAATTTGTGCCAGCATAACTTGGCTTTATGCTGTATAAAGTTCAGGTGCAAGAGGAACTGCTCCCCCAATATGGCTACTTCAAAAGTGAACAAATTGGTGCATATCTGAACAGCCTGGGCTGGCCAGGGCTGTTCAGTAACAGGATTATGATCTGGAAGATTCTGGATCCTGGTCCTGCCACCTTCACTGGGAAACCCTCTGCCATCCTCCCCTGCCCTAAATGCTTCCCTCCTCTCTCCTCCCCACATACCCCAAACTCCTGTGTCATTTCAGCTTGTCTGATGCAAAGTCACCCTTCCCAGGGGTGCATGGCAGTGTTTGTGTGGAGGAGGTGGGGATAGGTGCACATCTGTACCCCAGCTTCTCTCCCTACAAAATGACGTCAAAATATTTTATGACACTTTTGCAACATCATTGGCTGCTACAAGGGACTTGCACTGGCCAAACAGGCCTTAGGGATTGTGCTCGGACCGTACAATCCAGAGTAACTATGGGAAGATGTAAGAAGCGCTTACTCTGGATTGCTCTATGCATTCCCCATAGGTGGCACCATAACTACATTGGTGTAAAAGTTATTCTGGATTGTAGCCTGGATTGTAGACATTAAAAAGTCTATCCCAAGTTTTTAGCTGAAATGTAGAATTCTGCTTGTTTTGTAATGGGGAAAAAACCTGACTCTTCTGAATATTTGATGAATGAAAATAAGCCTTCCACATGGCTGAATGGAATAGTGCTTTATATTAGGCATTCTAAATGAACTCAGTCTTACTTTTCAAGAGACAGAGAAAAGTACCATTATGCTGTATCGTGATAAAGCGGTGGAGGAAGAACAAAGTTTTTTTTAAAAAGGTAGACAAATTCTATAGTTAAATATTTCTGACGCACAGAATGTATTTATACTGCTCCTGCAGTTGAGCAGATTCCTAACTGGTGGATGAATCAAATTCATAAACATCAAACATGCTCCCTGTTGAGAGCAACTGTAAATGAATCCACTCTGTTTTGAAAAAGGAAACATGGTGCATAAAATGGGGGTGGACTTGTTACTCAGTGACAGAAACTTACCTTGCATGTCCCAGAGAATCCTTGGTTCAAATCTTGGCACCTCTATTGGATGGGAAGGTCCTCTGGCTGAAACCCTAAAGCAGTGATTTTCAACCTTTTTCATCTCATGGAACATCATCAGTTGTTTTTACCACTGACAAGGCACACCAGGATGTTCAAATCCCCTGATTTTATTATTAATAAATGTCTGTCCCCAAATTCCTATGGCACACCTAAGTACTATCTGCAGCACACCAGTGTGCCACGGCACACTTGTCTGCCACAGCACATTAGTTGAAAATCACTGCCCTAGAGCAGTGGTCCTCAACCTTTTTGGCCTCAGGGACCAGGTCTGTGGGGAAAAAAATTTCTAGAGACCAACCCAAGGGTGGGGGGAAAGTTCTGCCTCTGGCGACTTGGAGAAAGGGCTACCCCACCTAGAGCACAGCACTGCTGCCTCCACGATAAATAAATAGAGCTGTAAATCCCACGATAATAAATAGAGCCATTACTAGGTTTCTGTGGCTAGGATTGCAGGTGAGAGTCCAATGTCTCAATGCATGTCTACTCAGAGCAGGGATTTTTAACCTTTTTTAGTGCAAGATGCAATGAAAATGCACAAAGCCACCCTAGTCACACTTATTGGAGAGTAAGCTTCATGGACTATAATGGGACTTATTTCTGAGTGACAGGCATTGGCTTGGACTCTGAGGCTGCAATCTTATCCACACTTTCCTGGGAGTAAGCTCCACTGACTATAGTGGGACTTATTTCTGTGTACACAGGCACAGGATTGGGCTCTGAGGCTGCAATCATGTTCACACTTTCCTGGGAGTAAGCTCCACCAACTACAATTGACTTACTACTGAGTAGACAGGCATAGGATTGGGCTCTGAGGCTGCAATCCTACAACAACGCCCTCCTGCTGTGAGGAGGGGAAGAGGCACTTAGAGGAGTCCTCTTGCAGACCAGTCAGGCAGCTGCAAAGGACCACCAGTGGTCCCTGGATCAGGGATTGAGAAACCCTGCCCTAGAGAATAGCTACCAGTCAGTATAGGCATGCCGGATTAACCAAGTTTTCACTCAGTATAAGGTTGCTTTCTACATTTCAATGTATGCACCCAATGAATGTATCCATCTGAATGTACCCATTAAAAAATTGTCTAGCTGTCTTGAGTCACCTGAACTTGGCTTAATTAAAACCAATATACTGAACCAATATCAATATATAGGTTGATACTATTTCCTAGAGAGAACCAGTTTGGGGCATAGGTATCTTGAAATCATATGCACTTGTACAGGGCATGAGGCTTTTTATATTTGGTGATACCTAAGATGGCAACAACCATTCTGTCTATATGGCAGCACTATTTTGAAAATTTTTCCATACCTGAATAATTGAATAGTTTGGCTGTTTTGCACTCATGTGACTGTACCAAAATAATTTGTGCAATTCCCAAAGAACTGCAGCACAATTTGGAGAAATAACAGGAAATGACATGAAAATGTAACCAACAGGAAACTTCATAATGCAAAGTTCTTGATCGACAAATTATACTGACTGATTTTGCATCTTACATCCATTTTACATAGATACAGCAAAGATTAATGTTGGTTAAATATGCTGGAAATAATGCCCTTAGTTAAAAAGCTAGACACCTTCTGATCTGAATATAATCTTGCTCTCACTCACCAATGTTAAATTTACATTTTAAACTTGTGTTGAGATCTTGTTCTATGGGCTAACATTCCTGAAGACATGCAAGGTATTATCAGGTTAAAATTCACCTTACCTTGAACTGTGCAATGAATTATTCAAACCTTTTGCATTAGCATCTGTCCATATAACCTCACTTGTCATTCATAAAGGTGATAGTTTTCTGTCCCAGGTGTGTGCTGTCCCCAATATTATCCTTGTCACACACAGCCCACCTATATCGATTCTGCAAATAGTCATCAAATCAACAGTGTTTCTTCTTACTTTTGGCCTGGAGATGTATCTGCTATATTTTACAGAGACAAGGCAAGTGTCCATATTACCTGTATACAGTGGCACCTCACGTAACAAATGCCTCACGTAAAGTATGTTTCATGTAACAAACAAAAATTTCTCTAGGATTCTGCTTCATGTAACAAACTGTGCTTCACGTAACAAACAAACTCCTTGGCAGTTGAGGCAGATGCACCGGCTGGCAGCCCTTTAAAAAAGCGTCAGGACTGCCTAGCGTACCTGCCCATAGCGAAAGCAACACTTCTGCGCTGTTCCTCCTGTGGCCGGGCATATGCTGGGCAGAGGGAGAGAAGAGCAGTGGAGAAGAGGGAAGCAGTTCAGGGCTAGCCAGAAGGGAGCAGGGGAGAGAGAGGCTCAGGATGGAGAGAAGGAGAAAGTGGGGAGCTTTGAAAGTGTCTTTGATCTGTAAAGTTCAGCTGATAATCATTGCAGCAACCTAAGTGTTGTCGATAACTATCCACAGGAATCATTGTGCTGCCATTTATTTTCTGTCTTTTTGGAACATTTGTGAACACTTGTGCACATCCCGCAATAGTGTCTCTTTACCAAAGACATACGTTATTTTTGGAACCTCGTCCTAAGGATGAGGTTTCTGTCCCTTATTTTTACTTTAAGGCAACTTCTTTACCAAACCACATCTGCCGGCATCTGTGACAATATAAGGCAGACAATGCAAAAGAGCTTGGCAGCTAATGGTGGCTAAGAGGAAAATTTCTGCATTGTTGTGTAAATATAGAGCAAGCAAAACCCCCCAACTATGTGATCCTGGAACCCAATGCAGATTAACCCAGGCTGTAATACCTATTTTCTTGGAAGTAAGCCCTGTTGAAGATAATGGGACTTACTTCTGAGTAATCCCCAATTAAGATAATGGGACTTACACTAGCCTTGGATCTAATCGGATATTGAGCATGCCCCTGGCAACCTTTGCTTTTTCATTTCAGGGGAGCGGGGAACAAGTGGCTGCTTTCCAAACTTTCCTCTTTGTAAAAATAAGTTTCTCATACATGCAGCAGGGTGTTCAAGAAATGTGTTCAAATCTTTCCTAGGAAAGATTTAACATAAACTATCCATGATGTTCTTGGTGAACAACTCACAAGGGAGTTGTCTCTGAGCAACTGGTTTCATATTGGGAGCAAATTTGGAAGCCCAAGCACTTGATCTCCCCGCAGCCGCTCCACACACTGTTTCTGGAGCCTGATCGTTTGCCTGCAGAAGTCAGAGCTACCTAGTTCTGACCCCCATCTGATGACTTCTGCCCTCCTGACCCAGGAATTATTTTGCTATACCCCATCAGCCCTAGATTTTACAAGGGGGTTAAGAAATCACTACAAGGCAGCAATTATCATGTGAATCTTTTGCACTACCATTTACACCACTACAGGCAAAGGCATCATGATGATGATGTCCCCTCCAAATCTAAATATATAAAACGGAAACGTCACTGACTTATTCATGACACACTCATCAATGCCCCGCCAAAACCACCGAACTTAGAAGTGTTTAATTTGGGAAGGGTCTTCTTTCCAGGATGGAAACACCCACTAAGAACCAATTTTTTGGAAATTCAGACTGGAAGGGGGTGAAAAGGGGCACAACACATTTTTATCCCTATACTTTACATTGAAGAATCACTGACTGATCAAAACCCAGCCCCAATCCCTGGACCTAGAAGCATGAAATTTGGTGTGGGTATTCCTTCTGTGACAAGAGCACCCACTAAGAACATATTTGGTGTCTGGTTGTGCCCAATGTCTGGTGTTGCCCACTGGTGCCCTGTGTTACCCAGTGGTACTCTGTGCATGGTGGCTGGCAGGAATGGCTGGTGCTCAGTAGAGGTGCCAGGTGGTGCCAGACATGCCTGGTGGTGCCCACTGCCTGCTAGTGCCTGCTGCCCACAGTTGTCCTGACCACTGGTGCTTGGTAGGGATGCCCAGTTGTGCCCACTGTCCACTGAGTGATGGTGCCTGGTAAGAATGCCTGGGGCTCAGTAGGGATGCCCGGTGTCCATCACCCACTGGTGTCCAGTGGTTCCTGCTGCCAAGTGGTGCCAGATGGTGCCTGTGGGGGGCCTGGTGGTGCCCTCAGGGGCCCTTTGGTGCCCATGACTTGGTGGTGCCCTCTGGTGCCCACTTCCTACTGTCTGGGGGTGCCCATTAGGGATGCCCAGTGCCCACTGGTGCCTGCTGCCAGGTGGCACCCACTGGTGTCTGCTGCCTGCTGCTCATGGCACAATGGTGCCTACTGATACCCACTGCCCAATAGTGTCCAGGAGGGATGTTTAGTCCCTGCCAGTGCCTGCTGCTGTCCATCACTGCCCCTGGTACCCTCCAGTGCCTGTTGGTATCCAGTGATTGCTGGTGCCTGCTGAGCAATGCCCAGTCCCCAACAGTGCCGGTGCCCAGCAGTGACTGAAGCCCACAAATATTCTGGAAATTTTACCATTGCAATGACAGGTTTTTTTCTGCTAGTTGTATTTCATTTCACTTTCACAGCAAACCTCATGTAGGTTTGGGTCATTAACAGTGACATCTAGAGGCCATAGTCAAACACTGCTGCCAATATGTGTGGCTAGTTTCTTTCTATTTTAATTTATATTAATCCAAACCTTAGGGATGAGATGGAAGCAAAATTTATATACGTAATATTCCTACACTACTTCTGTTAAAAGTGGCACCTTCTGAAGCATCAGACAAAGAATAAATGATAAAAGGAAAACACAGAGTAAAGGAACTACATAAATAATGCAATTCAGAAATAAGATAAAAAGCTGAAGCTCTCAAGGCAGGGTGACCATATAGAATGTAGGACAGAGTGCCTCTACCTTTAACCATTGCATAGAAGCTGGAATTGAGGCAGGTGCTGCTTCTAAAATTTATTTATCTATTTATTTATTTGATTCGTTTTTATGCCTTTCTCCCCAAAGGGCACCCAAATTGGCTAAGAATCGATAAAACAGTAACAATAAAATACAATTAAAACAATATAAAAAACAACTAAACAGAAGCAAAACCAGATTGGGGATGGGGAGAACAGATTTAAAACATCCTGTGGCCTCTAACAATTTTTAAAATAAAAAGATCCTTAGGTCCTGCTAGAAGGTTGAAAGAGAAGAGGCTGATCTTAATTCAAAGGGCAGGGAGTTCCATAGTGCTCCATGGTGGCACAACCAACAGGGCCCCCTCAGATGACCTCAGAGAATGTGCTGGATTGTACAGAAGAAGGCAGTCTCTCAACCATGCTGGACTCAGGCCATTTAGGGCTTTAAAGGTTATAACAAGCACCTTGAATTCAGCTCAGAACCGAATTGGCAGCCAGTGCAGCCTCCGGAGCAGCAGAGTGACTGAGTCAAACCATCGACCCAAGCCACCGTGTTCTGAACCAGCTGTAACTTCTGAACTGTTTAGGACAACCTCACGTAGAGTGCATTACAATAATCTATTCTTGATGTCACCAGGGCATGGACCACCTTGGCCAGATCCAATTGAGACAGGTACAGCCATGGAGCTGGAGGAGATGTTGATTCTCTCTGGTAGAAACAACAGCGGCAGCAGGTCCAACCACCAGCAGAACAAGAAGGAGATGTTAAACTCTTCTATGAGGAGGTAAACCTGACCCAATTCCCTCTTTTGTGCAATGGTTAAAGGAGAAGGCACTCTGTCCTCCATTCTGTACAGTCACGCTGTCTCAAGGAGGCTCTAAAATAGTATATAAATGAAACTCCATTGTTGTTATAGACTCTGTCTTGAGATGTTTGGCAAGAAAATGAATTCTATTTGAATGGACAATTGTGACATCGAGCACAACCATAACTATGTCTACTCGAAACGAAGCCCCATTGTGTTCAATGGGTCTTACTCTCAGGAAAGCTGCTAGTATCATCTTGTGCTGCCTCTCTATTATTGACCCAAAGTAGGATTGCCATAAGTCCTGTAAAACCAGGACATTTTGCCCCCACTGTCACAAGGGACCTCCATATGCTTTTAAAATTTCCACCTATATATGTTGGCTACTATTCATTCTTATGAGAAAAAACAAAGTGCTGTTGTGGATAACGATATTGTGATGAGGACAAAACTGACCTTATGCCCTCAATGAGGGTAGGCTCAGCCTTTACGGACAAGAATCCACCAATATCCCAGCTGTCATAATGATTTGGCATTTTACTATGGAAAAAGAAGAGCCAACGGGAAGTGAATTGCCCTTGTCGCTGGAGGTGATTTTATGCTTCCAGAATTCATATACATGAATGTTGCTTCTGGCACGCAATCTTCCTTCTCTCTCTTTTCCCTCAAACCCCACGTGGCAACATTGTCTCACTTACTGTTACATTTACAGTGATGTGAAGGTGCAGTTGTAGATGCATCTTTGCCAGTTACGGCATCGGGCTGTTATTCCATTGCTGTATCACTGGGGGTCATTATCATTCTTTTGAAACAATGTGAGTCAGCGGTTTTGTTCCTCAAGCTTTCCACGGTCTCTTCTGTGATGCTTAAAATGGGAAGATCTGCAGGAAAGGACGTACCGTATATTCTTGAGCATGTTTATTCAGAAATGCATCCTACTTTTTTCAATCAAGTCTATTTTCCTATTAGGTGTTCATAAAGGTTGACTGTGATCCAACAAAAAGCGATGCATGCTTAAGTTATATTAATTATATTGATTAGAGACTTTACACAAAAAATGTGGCTGCAATGTTTAGTTGATTAATTGGTTAAATTAAGTGAATAGAATGTTTTGATCAAATAAAATGTACTAGCAATGAATAGAGAAATTCCTACTGAAAAATTCAAAATTTTTGATACAAGTATTTCTTTAAAGGGAATTTCCCAGTTGTGTGAGTGAGCATGCAAAAATGCTACTTAGGCTGCAATCCTAAAGACACTTTCCTGGGAGTAAGCCCCATTGGGCACAATGGAGCTTACTTCTGAGTAGACGTGATTAGGATTGTGCTCATTGTAACCAAGCTACATGTGTACACAGTCTAGCAACATGTAAGCAGAGAGCCAAGTGGAATCTCTTTCTTATGGCATTCCTTGAGATATCGTGAGTTTTTGGCGGTACATCAGGACACCCCACTTTTCAAAAAACTGAGGCACATGTGTGCATGGACAGAAGCCTAGCCACATCACCAGGTTTTCTGAATCATCCATCCATTGAAAGGTCAATGGTTCTTGGCGCCTGTAACTCAATACTGTGTTGCTTGGTGTTGCTGTGTGTTCTCAAGAGGAAGACAGGGGAGGAACACTCTGAAGTTACCTAATCAGTAAGCCAAATTGTTGTAAAAGTACTTTTTGTATCATGAGGCCACATTTTTATTGGCCATTCAATAGGAATAGCTGAACAATTTTAGTGGGTACCAGGGACCAGTATACTGACAACAATTACGAATAAGTGTTGAATGTGGGAAGGAGGGCAAGCATCGAAAAATGGGAGCGATTACTAGTCCCTTGCGCAAAATCATGTTTTATTAGTTAAGAACATCAGTTTAAGCTGAGGGTGGGATTATTATCTTGTCTATACATTTAATGCTATATAATTGGTGGAAGTAAAACTTGCAAGGACAGAAACCCTTCCACAAAGAGCAAAGGAGTTGTGAAAGAAACAATAGAACTTTGCTGTGTCCTTGTTGCTTTCTGATGTCTGCATTTTGTCTAGCTTGGCAGATGTTAATGTCAGACTGAGTCGGATCTTGCAATTTAATATGCTGCTAGCAGCTTTACGTTGATGTGGAGAGCACCAATTCTTGCCCAGAATCTTTTAAATTCTCTTTTCTGGTTGAAACCTGATTTTACATTGCTGCTGATTATACTGCTGCTGGGCCAAACAGTGATAAAAATTTATGCACACTTCAAGCTCCGAACACACCTTTTTGTCTTTTAGGTTTTATTCTGAAGCTCATGGCAGTTTTGGGAGAACAAGATTCAAAGGCCTGATTTTGGAAGCATTGTATTCAACAGTAAATTACAAAAACTGGAGATTTTAAAGATTTTAAAGATTTTTTTGTTGTATGGGTGTCCCATCTATGGCATACACATAAGACCCACCACCTCCCTCCCATCTGCTGTCAGTGAAGTGTCCCCTGCATGGCTCCTCACATACAAGCTCTTTGTAAAGACATACTGTTACCTTTGCAGCACGGCTAGCCTACATGTTAATGCAAGGTGCTTGGCTTGCTGGACCTTTGCTAGGTCACTGTGAGATATAAGAAGTTGGATTAGATAACTTTGGCCTGATGGAGCAGAACATGTTCTTAGTACAAACATTGGTTTCAGTGCAATCAGGACTTTTTCTACTACAAAGGTCCATGTGTGAAGTTATATTCAGTTGGCAAAATGGATTGCACCAGGAAAGATACATTTATGCATTATATATCTCATCATTCACCTTGATGCTTATTCGTTTCGACGGCTATGCAACCACTATGCTGCTCTTCCCTTTACACTGAGGCAGTACTTGACTAGTACCACAATCCCAACCATGTCTACTCAGAAATGAGCCCCATTGTGTCCAATGGGTCTTACTCCCAGAAATTGTCTTTAGGAGTGCAGTTTAGGGAGGGAAAAATTTTTCAGTTTTCTACTGTTTAGATCCTTCAGAACTGGCTTATTTAAAAATTTTGAAATAGTTATGTTATAGCAATGATGTGTTCTATTTAAAAAAGTTGGGAGTAAGTAACATTTGTGATATATGGTTTAAAAGTATGCGGGGATTTGGTGGTCCTTAAGCCATTTCAGAGTGCACACAGATTGTGAACATTCTGGATAATAAAAGTAAAGCATCCTTTCTTGGACTAATTGTGCAGAAAAAGAGCACAGTTCTGCAATTTTGCCTGCATAATGGGCTGATTGTGCAGTACTGCTAACAGTACCTGACTGGAGAGGCCCTGTCTGTGTCTCTTTCCTCTATTATTACCAGCAAAACTTTAATTATGGCTTACAGAACCTACCACCCTCAGTACATTTACAATGCAATAAATTTCCTTTCTTTCCTTGCTATCTGCATCCAGAACAGGGCAGTGTGTATTCAAAGAGAGATATTGATTCTGTGAAGAAATTATAACAGCATTTGTTCCTAAGTAAACACATACAAAAAGGCTATTACAACATCCAGAACAAACCCAGTCAATTATTTGTGTTTCACCGAACAACACCACATTACACTGGAAACACAACAGAATTAACATAAAGTGATTGCTCAGTCTTATAGGAATAAAAGGAGACGACACTGAATGGATGATCTGAATGTGTTTTGGTTCTCTTTCCCACTAAAGACAGAAGATGATGCTTTCCCTTTGAAGACTTATGTCTTCAGGGGAGGAAAACCCCAAGCTGGTTCTTTAAAAAAAAACTGGCAGTTTTGTGAATTTAAAGTAATCTTAAGAGAATTCTACATATATTCTACATTCTAAATTTTGTTAGCATCTCTTGGAGAAGAAGAAAAAGTAAATGACAGGAGGTGAGTTTGGATGTCTTTGAGATAAGAATTTCACAAATTTTTGAGGTGCTCCTCTGTCTGGGAAGAGTAAATATGGTGTTTTCAAAGAATGCTTTTGGTTGATCAAGGATTGAAAAATAGTGGTGCAGCCCAATAATCAAATGCATCTTGAGAAGATTACAGACACCTGAAATGGAAAGATAAAATGCATTGTGTAGTTGATTGATTTTGCCAGCAACCTGCACAGCTCCCAATCAACATTAGGAATGGTCATTTTTGAGCAGGACTTTGGCATCCATAAACATCCAAGTCATGTGCAAGGAAAGTTAATCATGATTAACAGCCTAATCCTAAGTTTGTGGGTGCTGTACTAGAACTTGCATTCAAGCAGTGCAGCCAACATCCAGCATACCAACACCCAATGCACTTGCAATGGTTCCCAAAGTGGGTGAGAAATGAAGCACTCTGTCTCCAGTTGAGAGTTTGGCACAGAATAAATCCCACTATGGGCATATTGGACAGCAGTGGAGCTATTTTGAAAGGGCCTAATGCCCTTAATTCAGTGCATGGAGTACAATCTCTCTGGAAGAACATTAATATGAGTTGTGCAGGAATCTCCAATTTTTGGAATGAAGAGCTGGCCAGAATTAATGTTCTAGCAACAAAACCCATAAATTATTGCCCTATTACTGGGCTAAATTCCAGTCATCTGTTCCCAGGATAAAGATAGGACTAAAACCAGCACTGCAGGTTAGAAAAATTTTCATTAGGTAAAGCAGCAGCCAGAGACCAGGTAGTCAAGGGAATGGAGCCTGGAAAGAGCAAGGGCCAACAGAAGAAGTGGGAAGCAGAAAGAAAGCTGGGTCTGGGGAATGCTATGGCGATCCTCATAGCTATTCTTCCATAAGCGTTCTCCCATTTGTCAGAAACAAAGCACCCCCAGGCATGTTCTTCAAAGGAAATGGTTTACTGTTAAGGGAAGTGTCTTCCTTCTTTCTGGTTTGAATTCTTGTTGCAGAAATACATTCCAGAAACTCTGAGTTTCAACTGATGATGGTGGCTTTAGCAGTCAGTAGAAGTTCATGCAAAAATCAATTTGGTAGTCTAAGGTGCTGGAAAGACTGTGGTTTTTTATATTATGATGATGATTGTGGTGCTAATAATAATAATAATAATAATAATAATAATAATAATAATAATAATAACTGAGGCACTACTCTGTTGCCCAGATGATCCACTGGAATCTATGCCAAAAGTATCATCTGCCAGTGGCAAAAAAACTGGTGGGACCACAAGTCTGAAAAAGTGGTTGCAAATGAGCAGGTCAAGCTTCTGTGGGACTTCAGGATACAGACGGACAAGGTCTTGGAACATGTGAGGGTCCGTGATGTGGGTGGAGGGGGACGAGTCTTGCCTTAGGGGGGAATCTAGGGACGCGACTCCCGGTAAATAATACCAAGGGGATGACACAGGTATGTCGAGAACACAGTCTTTACTTGCATTCATGTTTCACCATGAAGTTTCTTACTTTGGTTACAAAACAGGTTCTTTTACATTCAACAACAACGTCACCCGGAGCGGCTAACAGGTAAGTACCTCTCTCTCCCTCTTTTCTTTCCTTCCAACCTACACTTCCTCCCCTCCTTCTCTTGCCTCTTATCTGTCTTCTCTTCTTTACAGGTGACCCAACTGAAGACGCGCCGTTTCTCGGGATCAACCCACTTCAGGTAACTCAGGTATGAACATCAAAACGTATTAACTGGAGACAAACTGCAACTCCACTCTGTCTAGGCCTCACTCCCTCTCTCTCTGGAGCAGAGAGCCTCCTACACTTCAAGGCTCTTCCCGCCTAGCTCCAGCTCCCGCCTTCTCCCAGTCTTTACATATCCCCCAGATACCCCGCCCTCTTGGTGGGTTCCAACCCTCGGGCCTAGGTGGGGGAGGCATGTTCTGCCACTAGGCAGGGCCTGTGTAATACCTTGGATATCCTGGCCTTCTCCCCTCTTTATCCCTTGTCCCTAGGGGCCAAGGCATTCCTCCTGCCACCTTCTTTTCCCAACAGGTCATGGGCTTTCATGGGCTTGAGAGGTCTAACAGCGACCTGGGGTGGAGGACCTCGTGCTGGCTCGCCTCTCCCTGGCCCTAGGGGCGGTAGTCTTACTCCTGATATGTGGGTTCTGACACAAAAGCAAGGGGGTTCTTCATCACTGTCAGACGGTTCCATAAATAAATTGTCCTCCTCTTCTTCTTCCTCAGGTGTCTTCTTCCGCTGGTCCCGACAGAACACAATACTCCAGATATCACCATCATAGAAAGCAGTAAGGTGTGGCTTGTTGACATCGCCATCCCAGGTAACAGCAGAATTGAGGAGAAACAACTGGAAAAGATCTCCTGCTACCAAGACCTAAGAATCAAATTACAGTGTATCTGGTGCAAGCCAGTGCAGGCAGTTCCAGTGGTAATTGGCACACAGGGTGCAGTGCCCAAAGACCTTGGCAGGCACCTGAAAACTATTGGCATTGACAAAATATCACTCTGCCAACTGCAGAAATCTGCTCTTCTGGGATCAGCACGAATTATACGCCGCTACATCACACAGTCCTAGACTCTTGGGAAGGGTCTGACTGGTGATGTGAATGAAACCAGCACGAAATTGTTCCCTGTGTATTTATGGATAATAATAATAATAATAATAATAATAATAATAATAATAATAATAATAATAATAATAATTTCCGTCCATGATCTTGGATTGCCAAGGAATCTAGGCTAGCTGCCTCAGTATGATGCTTCTTCATGTGCTTAAGAGCCCAATACTATCCAACTTCTTGTTGGATAGTACTTCCAACTTTCTGTTGCAGCCATGCCAACAAGGTATGTTCCCTTACTCTTGGGCTGTATTGCAGCTGCATTGGACATGGAAAATTAGGTAAGATTGGGTCCTCTTAATCATGAGAAACTTTGGTTTTCCTGGATGAAATTTGGTCCTTTGCAAGAGCACTCACCAGCATTTGAAACTTCCTAGTGCTTTACTCCAGAAGTTTCTACAAATTTGGCATCCAAATTAAAATTATATAACTTCCTTTCTCAATTCTTGAAGTATTTTTAGAGATATTTCTTAAAATTGACTTAAAAATTTACTGGATATCGTCATAAATTCTGATGCCTTCTCCCAATTTTTCTCAGTATGCTTCTTTTGATTCCAAGTAACACATTTTGAAATCTCTCTAACCAGTGGAAGTGTTTGCATATGATTTGTAGTTCATTAGATTTTTGGAAGTCAGTCACCACAAGATAGGAGTCTATCAGACCATAATAAACTCTCATCGTACTGACATAATGAGCAACTCCATTATTTTCACTGAGACCTGGCATTACTTAGTGTCTTAGAAGTGGCTTATAAAGATGTATACGTGGATAAGATTAATAATACAATTAGGTAGAAGTGAACACTTCCCCAAAACGATTGCTTTTGAAGCTTTTGATAATAAATGCATTTCTTTTCATTCCAAGTACTTGAAATAAAATTAAACACTTATAATGCAGTAACATTTATTCTGAAAGCCAGTGTAATGACAAGGTCTTTTAACTTGCAGTTCTACACTGTCTGTTTCTATGATATATTGATAGTTATGAAAATTGATATTGTTGTGACACTTATAGCTTATGCATATCCCTTGCTAACTGGGCAAGAAGCACTTTTCCCAAGTGGTGTTCCTCGTATATATAGCAGGGAGAGAGAGAGAAATTGGCGCTTTTCACTACAGCACAAAGTTCTTTCTGTTGGTTGTTTCTTAGGCTGCAATCCTAAAGACACTTTCCTGGGAGTAAGACCCATTGAAAACAATGGGGCTTACATTTGAGTAGACATGGTTAGGATTGTGCTCATTGTGTTCTTCTGCATCATTTTAGATGGTGAGCCCTTTGGGACAGGAGTGATTTTGTTACTGCACTTAGCTATAAACTGCTTTGGAAATGTTTTGTTGAAAAATGATATACAGTGACACCTCACGTAAAGAATGCCTCATGTAAAGTATGTTTCACGTAACAAACAAAAATTTCTCTAGGATTCTGCTTCACGTAAAGGAACATGCTTCACGTAAAGAACACATTCGCTGGCAGTTGGGGCAGACGCACTGGCCGGGCAGCCTGTTTGAAAAGCGTCAGGGCTGTCTAGCGCACCTGCCCATAGTGAAAGCAACACTTCCATGCTGTTCCTCCTGTGGCCGGCCGTCTGCTGGGCAGAGGGAGAGAATAGCAGTGGAGAAGAGGGAAGCAGCTCATGGCTAGCCAGAAGGGAGCAGGGGAGAGAGAGGCTCAGGAGGAAGAGAAGGAGAAAGTGGGGAGACACTTTGAAGGTATCTTGGATTGCAGCCTCCTAACCATGTCTACCCAGAAGTAAGCCCCATTGTGTTAAATGGGGCTTACTCCCAGGAAAGTGTCTTTAGGACTGCAGCCTAAGTCGACTTTATAAGATCATGCACATTGAATGCATGTTTTGAATTCAATCCCAGTATTCTATCATCATTTTTACATCCAGTTAATATTTTTATATGAATATTTTTTGTGTTGCGGAACCAATCATCTGAGTTTCCATTATTTCCTATGGGAAAATCCGCTTCATGTAAATAATGTTTCATGTAAAGAACATGCCTCCGGAACGAATTAAATTTATGTGAGGCGCTACTGTATAAGTTCTACTGCTGCTGCTGCTGCTGCTGCTGCTGCTGCTACTACTACTACTACTACTACTGTTGTAGTAGTATTAGTATTAATAGTAGTAGTAGTAAAACTTATATACCATTTTTATATATACCTTACAGCACTTTCATGACAGCCCCAGGTCAGCACAGGACTTATGCTGGAACTCATGCCAGCCTTACTGGAGGTTAGAATCAAAGAATCATAGAATCCTAGAGTTGGAAGGGGCCTAGTAGGTCATCTAGTCCAACCCCCTGCCTGCAGCAGGAAATCCTCTTAGAGCATCCCTGACAGGTGCTCATCGAGCCTCTGCTTGAAGATTGCCAGTGAGGGAGAGTCCACCACCTCCCTTGGCAATCTGTTCCACCGCCGAACCGCCCAAACCATCAGGAATTTTTTCTGGATATCCAACCGGAATCTATTTTCTTGCAGTTTGTACCCATTGGTTCTAGTTTTGCTTTCAGAAGCAGCAAAGAACAAATGAGCTCTTTCCTCCATATGACAGCCTTACAGGTATCTGAATAGGGCAATCATGTCTTCCCTCAGCCTCCTCTTCTCCTGGCTGAACATTGCAAGTTTCCCCAACCTTTCCTTGTAGGGCTTCCCTTCCATCCCACTGATCATTCTTTTCACTCTCCTCTGGACTTGCTCCAGTTTGGCTGCGTCCTTCTTAAAGTGAGGTGCCCAGAACTCACTTAGGATAGGTTAGGATAGCAGCTGGAGTCCAGTGGATCTTACTCCTGGGGAGGTGTGTATAAAAGTAGGGACTTATCTTGCTATACAGGAGTATTATATATCAAGGTAGCATGCCTGCTTTACATACTGAACATCCTAGATTAAAACCATGACCAGCTGTCTGAAACAGTGAAGAATGGCTGTCAGGATGGACAGTACGTAACTAGATGCACCAGTGTTTTGACCCTTACAAAGCAACTTCATTTGTCTTAATTAAACAAACTCTAGTTACCTTCTGGAATTAACTGAAGCACTCCTAAGTCCACAAAGCAGGTAGCATAGATCTCACTTATTGATAGGTGAACTGCCCTTGGCTCAATTCAGAATTGGCTTGGTATTTATGAGTTTCTTGGTACCTGTTTTAAAGAAAGTGTATCTGTTTTTCAAGAATATTTTCTGTAATGTTGGCATTATTGTTACCATATTTGTATACAGTAGGTATTTGCAGAAGTTTGTTTGTGGTGCTCTGCACAGATACCATAAAGTATGGATGCTCATGTCCCTTGTATTAGATGAAGTGCAAGTTGAAGAGGAACCTACTATGATGTGTGCAAAGAATTTGCCTAGAGTACAGCTCAAGATTTTGCCACTGGCCTTGCTCTCTATGAGAAAATGTGCATGGAGAACAGGTGGGGACTGGGAAATACTGATACTCTACTCTGGTGACAACAGACTGGATTTATGAGCTGTTGCAGCACTTGAGATCTTGAAAAGTCAGCCCCCTGCTCTGGCCACCTTTTCCATCAGCAAACATAATGGGGTAAACAGATCTGTTTGCAATCTGGCCATCAACATGGCTGCCATCCTTACTCTTGGAAAGGAATTCTGGCAAGTGAGTGGGAATGGTAAAATTGCCTTCAGCTTCTTCCTCCTCCTCTGAAATTGACTAGTGGGCAATAGGGGCTTGTGTGGATTGGACGACAGGAATATGTTGTCTTTTCTTCTGACTGCGCAATCCGACCTTGATGGTGCAAGTTCCTTATGCTGGCCTGTAGATGTTATAAAAGTGCCACAAGTCACTCTCACACCACCAGTTGTGGAAATCCATGTAACAATGTCCTCACATTATCCCACAATTCTACAGGGATGGTGTAGACTGTTCGTTGGTTTATATTTTCATTGAACAACCTCAGTAATTAAAAACAAACAAAACAAGTTATTAAAATCAAACTTTCGTATGTTGGCGAACATAGAGTAAAGGCCAGTGGCTCATGTCGACTGGTGTGTGAAGATCAAAATCCACTGACATTCATATTCAAGCACATCTGACACAACCTTATGGAATCCCAGTAACAGATTTTACAAAAGTAACAACCTTTCCAGGCTGGTGCAGGGTCTTGGGAGGATGGGGGAAGGACAAGGATAAGGTGGAATGTGGTATTCAGGAGAAGGGGGTGGGTGTGCAGTGTTGGGATGTTGGCAGGTGGGAGAGTGGATGGAAGAGCTTGGAGCAGCAGTTAAACTAGATCCAAATCTCTGAGGGCAACGTGGAGGTCTGCTCAGACATAGGCCACCTCCAGAAGTGGCCTAAGTCTGAGTAGAACTATTGGGTCTGCTGCAGCTCTATCATGAGGAGGAGGACAAGGCTCCCCTTTCCCGTGGTAGTGCAGCAGCAGTCCAGTCCTTGTTCCGGATACAATTCGGGCTACGCCAGCCTATCTGATCCAGCACAGGTTTGGATTGTGCTGGTCACTCTCTCCCATTTCAATATTTCAGAAAGAGTACATGCTATGGACATAAGTTTATGCATAAACCAATCATAATGCTTTGAACAGGCTCCTACTGAATCTGCCCATCATATGCAACAAGCAATTGGAAAATTGTGCAATTAATAGAACTAAATTGGATGACATTAGCAACATTTCCACCAGCATAGACTCTGATAAGAGGTCATTAGATGCTGAACTAAGGATAATAAATTATTGCAAGTTAAATGCTTTCGATATATACTGACCTCCAAGTCTGTAATGTTGACTTTTTGAAATCAATTACTGCTTCTGGATAAAGAAGTCTGACCTTGAGCATGGTCACATTTTATTCAGCACTTACCATACCCAAGGTAATCAACTGAATCTATGCATCGTTGGTTTATATTTTCATTGAACAACCTCAGTAATTAAAAACAAACAAAACAAGTTATTAAAATCAAACTTTCATATGTTGGCGAACATAGAGTAAAGGCCAGTGGCTCATGTCGACTGGTGTGTGAAGATCAAAATCCACTGACATTCATATTCAAGCACATCTGACACAACCTTATGGAATCCCAGTAACAGACCAGAACAGTGGTCTTCGGCCATTTCAACCCAGGACCCCCTTTCAGTCTTTGGAATCTGCCCAGAACTCCCAAGTCAAATTTGCTACACCCAATCCGGGACACAAGGCTGAAAAAGAGGACCTATCCTAGAAAAAGATGACATATAGTCACTCTGCCCCCCAAGTCCCCATACTCTCTCCAACCCCACTGTCCCCAACCCCACAGGTCTTCTCTTACCCCCAACTTCCTCCAAGCTCCCAGACTCTTTCCCACCCCACTGCCCCAACCTCTGCATGTGCTCTCAAACACACAGACAGACACACACAACCCATGCACTCACACACATACACCCCATGCTCTTGGGAGAAGACGGGCTTAGAAGGCACTTGTCAGGACTCAGGCGGTGCCTGCCCCAACAGACCTTTGCAGAGCGATGGGTAGGTGGCTTGGGAGCTCCTGGTGCTCCATTTGGATACATTCCCTCCCCTTCCCAAGCCTGGCTGCCCCTTTCTTTCTGAGAGCAGCCCTCCTTCAAAATGTAGGCCACCCAGGAAAAGTGTAGAACATAACAAAATAAAAGCTCAAAACCCTTGTGTATATTGCTCAATTTAAACACTACATTACTGAATCTTACATTTAAAATTATTACATATACAATTTACTACATATAATTTATTAATACCAAGAAGACTATGGGCTACCTGCTCACAAGGAAAAGGAGGACAATGAAGATTTTTTTTCCAGGATACATGGATAAAAAGAGGATGTGTCCTGGAGAAAGAGGACATCTGATTAAAAATAAATAAATAAAAACAGCCTTAAATACCCACCCATTCCCAAAAAGATTCAAACCCCAGATAGATAAGGGCAGGAAATTAGGCTTAGGGAGAGGGGGAAGAGGAGTTTGGATTACTCTTACAAATAAAAAAAAATCACATAATCTGTAGAGCCAATTTCTATCATTTTCAGTGTTGGGGGTAGGGTCTGCCTTCTGGATCACTTGTAAGCTCCAGGTGCATGGAATCAGGGCCATGCTGGAAGCCTTGCACCCCCTGAACTGACCTTAAACACCAGCCAAAGTGTTTGCTTATTTGCTAGTAAACGCGGCTGTGGGTGGCGCAAGTTGTTAAGACACTGTGCCTGTTAACCAGCAGGCCAGGGTTCGAGACCTGGGTCAGCCCCACAAGACAGGGTGAGCTTCTGTTCTTAGCCCAGCTCTGCAATGCAGCTGGAACCAATCATATCGGCTCTGCTGTTCCATTGGACTATTTCAGTGGTGTGGAGAGGGGGGATTTGCTGCTTGGGTAACAGCCTATCCTCCATATCAATCTAGCCCAGGCCTTCATGCTTTGCATGCAGCGTATGCAGTGCCGAGCATGATACCATAGTCTCTCAAGACTGATGGATGCCTGCTTTTTTTTAGTAAACACGGCTGTGCAGTGAGGAGGGAACTTCCTTCTGGAGTGATTTTGGGGGCTGAGCTCATTGGATCAGGACCCATCTGGTGTCCTTGGATTTTTCTCACCCTGCCCTTTCCACTGGACAATGGCACATTTTCCTACTTGCAAGTAAAGCCACAATATAAATTATTTCATTTTTCCCATGTATTTTCTATGCATATTTTTGCTCTTCAGTTTTTTGGACATAACTTTTGATAGGAATGAGCTATTTCAAAACAGATTGTGGCATTGGATTCAGATCATCAAGATGAATTGGACATAAGACACGATGGGATAGTGCACACCATTGTGAAGTTGATTTTTTAGGGGTCTCCAGGACCAAGATGGTGGTCTCTCAGCCTTTGCGATCCCCTGTTGGGGTTCTAAGACCGCCCCCGGAGGTTGTGACCCACACTCTGAAGACCACTGGACTAGAGGGTATATTGACCATCCTGGCATTGAAATACACAATGACTGCACTAAATATCATTGTATATCATTAACTGTATTGACTTATGCCAGAGAAAAATTTCTGAGTAAAATTTCTTGATACTAGGCATAACAATAAAGTGCACCTGTGTTTAAATTTCAGTTATGACACAGATGTTTGCTGCCAAGACCTTTAAATGCAGTCTTTGATGGATGATTTCAGTCACCTTCCTTTAGGACAAATGCAGAATTTGTCCCCAGAAGCAATTTATCCAGCCTCCATTATAATTGGGCTCTCCAGCTAGATAATTGGGCTTTCTGATATCTTGTTTAATATGAACAAAATATGCACATTTTCTCTTCTGTCATTTGCAGTTAATGATTTTCCATGTAAGAACAAACTGTTGATTAATGATCATTATCTGTTTAATGATGTCACTTTCTGCTTATGTATGTCACATCAGGCCCCCAGAAAGAATCATGAATACTTGTTAGGCCCACGGTATGTCATGAGTTTTGATAAATTTGCTCTAGGGTTTTTTCAAGGATCTAACTCTCATCATACATATCATTATAATTAAGGACCAGATAATGGCAGGAAAAAACCCATAAGATCTCTTTATTGAGCAGCACTTGGGATAGAACGTCCCAGTGTTTGGTTCGTTTGAGTGTCATGATCCATCTTCATTGTCCACACTGAGGCTGACATATTGGATAAAACCTGGAAGGTCTTGGCATATAAAGGATTGGATGTGAGACTACAAATATCACTGGCTTGAGCCATGCAGTCATGCACCTAAGGAGTATGGAACTGAATGAAACTGGGCACATTGTAGGGGATTTCAAGTTCACCAAATGGATTCTGGATTGATAGCTAGAGGTGGATTTTGTTTTGCTCCTATTCCTGGAATGAAGATGTGAGCCTCCCTGCAAGGCTGACTGCCCTTTTAGCTATACCACTGCTCTGCATGAGTAACGGTCTTAAGGTTGGCTCTGTGTACCTTTATAGTAGTGTGGTCTTGAATATAACCACATAGGTACACAATAATGTGACATGTCATGAAACAACTTAATTTTTAATTTGGTCATTAACATCAGGCACATAACTTTGGATGTTTCCACCATTTCTCCAAAGGACATCCAATACTCTCACATATGCTGTAATCTTGAAACCTGTAATATGAATTGTTAGAGAAAATGTCTACTATACCTGGGGTCTTGCATGCAGTCTAAAAGGGCCTTCCATTTTTGATTTGTTAAATCACCTTCAGTCTATTTTGGCTGTATTCAAAGGGGTGTAAATATGATTAAACTAAATGTGATTTGCATCTGTGTAGGAATCTGTGTAGGATTTGTATCTGTGTCTATACATAGGAATCAGGATTGCACTCTTTAATTTATTAAAAGTACAGGTCAACTTTGTTATACACTTTTTTGTACATGAATTTGACTCAACACTGCAAATCATAGATTCAAAAACTGCTTTTCTACTGTTGTAGAGAGGAAGTAATGCAAGCAATCTTTCCAGTCTTCAGTCCCAGAATCAAATGCTTGCAAATACTTGCAAAATACCTTATTCCATTAGGTGAAATAGAGAAGCAAGAAACCTGGAAGCAGGTCTTTAAATTTATTTTTCATTGTTTTATCCACCAATTTTTTTATCCACGGGAGGTTCTTGAATATAAATCTAGTGCAGGGGCCAGATGTAGCCCCAAGTGATCAGCTGCAGCACTGGAGAGGCAGAGGGGGAGAGACACAGGCCAGGGGGGAGTTTTGAAAGGTGCTGCTTTGGAGTGCAGGAGGGCAGGCTGGGGAACAGGCAGGTCTTCTGTATGGGAGGGTGGGGGAAGGCAGGCTGATAGGGGTAGATCCTGGGTCTTTGGAATGGAAGAGGAATGTGGGAACCTGCAGGACAGAGGTGGGAGAAAGCCTTGGATGCTACCAGTGTGGGCTGCGGGGGGGGGGGGAGGGGGAGAACACAAAGAGAAGATCATTTGGATGTGCTTTGGGGGGAGGGTGGGGAGATGTGGAGAGAAGTTCAGGTGAGAGGCACAAAGAAAAGAAGTTCAGGGGTTTTTGGGATGGGACATGTGATCATAAATCCCCCTTCTCCAGGACATGCCCTGCAGTGGTGGGCCTGGCCTGGCCCAAGAACCGGTTCTCTGGAAGTGGGCGAGGTCAGGGGGTGGGGCCAGGTCAGGGGCGGGGTCAGAGTCAGAGGGCGGGGCTGGGGAGGTTTTTAATTAAAAAATATAAAAAAATTACTTACTTGAGTTGACCTGCATAGGATGGGGCTCTGAGGCTGCAGTCCTTTCCACACTTTCCTGGGAGTAAGTCCCATTGACTATACTGGGACTTACTTCTGAGTAGACCTGTATAGGATGGGGCTCTGAGGCTGCAGTCCTCTCCACACTTTCCTGGGAGTAAGTCCCATTGACTATACTGGGACTTACTTCTGAGTAGACCTGTATAGGATGGGGCTCTGAGGCTGCAGTCCTCTCAACACTGGCCTGGGAGTAAGTCCCATTGACTATACTGGGACTTACTTCTGAGTAGACTGCATAGGAAGCTCTCAGCCTATCCGGCCGGCCAAGGAAGGCAGGGAGAGCGGCTTTTGAGCCCCCGCCAGCCGGCCAGGGGAGGCAGGGAGAGCGCGCTGGCGATGTGTGCCTCCTAGTCAAGCCTCCCTGGCCGGCCAGAAGAGAAGGCGCAGTGGCGGCCGAACCAGTCCCCATGGTTCTTGGGGCCCACTGCCGCTGCCGGCTCACCAGCAGCAGGGGTATTGGAAGAACCCCCCCCCCCCCCGCCAGAACAGGACCGAACAAGCCTGTGATGCCCTGGGGAAAAACTTCAGTGTCCTCCTTTTCCTTTTGAGTGGGTAGCATGTAGTCAGCTTGTAATTCATAAATTATTTTTATTCATTTTAAATTCAACAATAATATAGTGTTTAAATTAAGCATATGAAAGTAATATACCATATATGAGCATGTTCTACATTTGTCCTGGGTGTCCTACGTTTTGGGGTACCTTGTCCTCTTTTTTGGTTCTTGCACATGGTCAGTGTGGGTAAGGGGTGCAAAGAAGAGAAGATCCTACAAGCAGGGTGATCATGACATAACCAGAAAAAGAGGACAAGATCCCCCAAAATGTAGGACACTCAAGAAAAATGCAGGACATGACAATACATATATATCACTTTCATATGGTTAATTTAAAACCTATATTGATTCTTATTAAATTTAAAACTATTATATATAATTTATACATATAATTTATAAATTATAAGAAAGCTACATGCTGCCTGCTCACAAGAAAAAGGGGGACAATGAAATTTTTTCCATGACATACAGTGAAGTAAAAATCCAGGACCAGCGGTGTCACCAAGGTGGTGTGGCTGGTGTGGGCCGCACGAAATGATGCACTACGGCAGGGTAGCATGCTGGAGGAGTTTGACGTTCCCTCCCACTATGAATTTTATCTTCTGTTAATATTGAAGAGATGAAGGTTCAGGATCTTTTCTGACGTGTTCGTGCTGGGTTTGCTTTCCAGCATTTTTAAAAACAAAGTCAGGAGGAAAAAAACTGACCTGATGGTGCATGTATTTTTTATAAGGGAAGCTTTGTACATAATGCTCAGTAGCCTATTGGGCACTCCAAAGAATTTTCTTTTTTCTGCATAGATTGAAGAACATGAAATAAATGATTGGTTTTATGGCTGAATTTTGTTACCAAGCTCCAGTTAAAAATATAAGTTGTTCCTGAGCTCAATTTTCAAGTGTCTCTTGGAAAGAAACACTCGATGAAAGTTCATTGCAGGGGAATAGAGTATCTCCTGCATCAACACTATTATTTCCACTCATCTTTGACAGTAATCAGGCAAGGCAGATGTCTCTGACAGCTGCAGTTAATGGGAAACCTTACTGTGAAGGGACCAGACCTGTATAGCTTTATGCTCTACAGGATATGTGTGGACCTGACTATAGGAAAAGGAGGGTGGGTGCGATCTGGCCAGTGTCTATTCTTATTAGTTGAGCTTCCCTGCTCGGGTAAAAAAAATACATTTGCATCTTCAAATGTGTCTTTGTCCCTAAAGGCGTCATTGTTTGTGATGTCTGCTTAAATTATTGATAGGAGCTTAAAAGTGAGCTAATTTGGTTCAATTTTTTGTCCAATAGACAAAGCTATTTATAATTAACACCCAGGTAAAGGTCACTTGAGTGTGTGTAGCTACTAAGTACTGTGAATAGCAATTAGGCAATTTTTTATGCTAAGATAAAAATTTATGCAGGGACTATACTCCTAATAGCCTTGGAAACGATTAGAGAGACACTCATTGGGTGGTAAAATGTGAGTTTTTAAAAACTTGAAGGTAAAACTTGATGTGATGTCAAGCACATCATAATCTTCCCTACTATGTATTTTTTTTAACAGCAGTCACAAATATCAAAGGCACTTCTGTTGCACGGGGCTGTGGGTGGCGCAAGTGGTTAAGATGCTGTGCATGGCTAGCAGGCCAGGGTTCAACACCCGGGTTGGCCCCACAAGACAGGGTGAGCTCCTGTCTTAAGCCCAGCTCTGTGACGCAAGCTGGATCCAATCGGCTCTGCCTTTCCATTGGACTAATTCAGTGGCATGGAGAGGGGGGATTTGCTGCTTGGGTAACAGCCTATCCTCCAGAACAATCCCACCCAGGCTTTCAAGGTTCACATGCAGCGTATGCAGTGCCGAGCACGATACCATAGTCTTCCAAGACTGACGGAGGCCTGCTGGTCTGTTGCAAGGTCCAGTGTCTCCCAAGGCTGAGTGATGTCATGGAGCAACATGGAATCTCCCCATGTGCCTGTGTTATCCCACCTTCCCAGTACATGCATTGCCTTCATTTCTAAAAATGGCTCAATTTGGAGCTATATAAAGACAAAGCGTGCTCAGGAGAACTGATTTCATGACATTTGTCATGCAATCAAGGTAAGTACAGTGAAGATGGTAAAAAACCACTATTCTGTTGCAGAAAATAAATGTATGCCAGTTAGCTATGGCATTGGTCAGAGGCCCCCAATCTACAGTAGATTGAGTGAGAGAGTTAACTTACCTTTTGCACTGTTTTCCTGATTAAAATCCCCCTGGCCCTTACTTCTTCCCCTGGGAAGGCAGCTGATAATGACAATCTACTACTGCGGTCCATAAGGCCATTAGGCTTTTCTTGCCACCCTTACAGAAGAAGCATGGTCTGCTTCTTCCTACCAAGCCAGTCCCCAAACCCACAGCAATTTGGGGGGAGCAGATTCTAATGCAGTGAGAGGACCTGAAATCTACAAACAAAAGGATGGACAAAAGCAATCACATTTTTTGAAGGGCACTTTTTGCATGTCCTGATATATGGATACTTTTTTGGAGGGGAGTGGGGAGTTCTGCTGTTCAGGAAACAAATCGCTTTTGGAAACAGATACTTCTTTCTGCCTCAAGCCAGCAGCGGGAAAAAAATATAGTCAGCTATTATTGTAAAGGACAAAGGGTGAGTTTTGTGCATAGAATAGTCTAGCTTGCTTTAGAGGTGAAGCAAGATTCTTGATTGGTTTGTCTGTGCAGTTTTCAGAGTCATCTCTATATGACTCCGCAGAAGAATAGCAACATCAGTTATGTATTTTTCCCTGCACTGTGTTAAGGGATAAAAAGTTCTTGTTTCTAGCATGTCATGTGTCTGTGCGCATGTGCTCATGCGCGCACACACACAGACTTTAGGGTCCTTTCTTCAATGCATACTATATGAAGGCATGAGGTGTAAAGAACTGACCTTGTTCTCCTGCATTATCTTCTTTTTAAAAAAAAAACCTGATCTATGCCTGTTCTTTTTTTTCCTGTGGCCTATTTTGGCAGCCACAAACAATAAAAAGAAAAAAGATTAGTGTGCATTACAATAGAGGGTGACTGCACTGGTGTTGAAACAAATGTTAATGTGGCAACAGCTGCATAAAAGAGCAATAAAAACTCCCTACCTTTGCCTTTGCAGGACATAAGATCCATTCATGACATATTAGAATTAGTTAGCTGTATTACCCCTTGTAAAAACATGAAGGAAAACACAATTTGATGAGATATTAAAACCCTGAATTTTCAATGCCTTTGGAGAGCTGTTTGACTTCAGCTCGTGCCAAACCAAAGCTCTAGTGAGCTGTTAGGTTTTTCATACTCTTTCTATCAGATACAATTTTTCAGTCCAACAGCTTTTTCTGCTACTTGCCTATCACAGCTGCACTGACATTATGGCCAAAGTGCTTTGTTCAAAATGATAGTTACAGCCCAATCCTAACTCCCTGCGTGGTGAGGCAGGAGCACCAACAAAGGCAACTATTATATCCCAGGGGTTACTTTCTGCCCCCATCCTTGGGAAAATGGGACCTTTGGTCCTTTCCCCCGGATAAGCCCATGCTAGGTCTACTTGGACCTATACCAGCTCTCTAGAAAGCACATTTTCATGGAGCTGTGCAGAAGATTGAGGATGGAAAAGGTTTTAGGATTTTCAGACATTGCTGCTGCTGAACCCCTTCTGGTCTCCCCTCCTGGTCCTCTTCCTAGAAAATGAAAACACAACTGCCTTGTGGAGCAAAAAGGTTTTTTGACTTAAAACTGAAAACAGATTGAGGATGCAATCCTAATTAATTTAGGCAAGCACAACTCACCCATTTCTCTGTTTTGACATTGGTGTGAGAAGGCCAAAGCATGTCTGTGCAGTGGCCTCACCCCTAAAGGAGAGACTTGTGCTGGCCTAATGACAGGTAAATAGCATCTTTACACGCACAGCTGCCACTGAGACCTAAAGAAATTTCAAGGTAATGTGATGAGTTTCAAAAAGAAATTCCCTGGAAATTAACCTCCCACCACTATAGGTCAATTTGGATTTGTACCAGCACAGTCCAATTAGGCTTAGGAAGGGGCCAGGATTCAGCATGCAGTGCTGCTATTGAATCTGCTCCCCTCCCAGGCCTGATTCACCCTTCTTCCCAATCCTGTCATTGCCTAGTTTCACCCACCCCTTCCCCATTCAGCCACAAAGCAGCCTCCGCCTCAGCAATGCAAGGTATGCCAGTGCCCAGCCAGCACAGAATTGTATCTTGGTGTTGGTTATTTGTGCAGTTTGGGAATCATTATTCTCTTTCATGTGAAAGATGCATCTATGGTTTTGTTTTATTTTTAAGAACGTGAGTAGCAGATCTACACAGAATTCAAATCAGCTTTACCCAGCAGAAGGGAAATACTAAACAGATGTTATCAATAAACAATAAATGCATGTTAAACATGAAATGTCTGGCATAGATTGAATTTTTATCTATAAAATTTTGCTTGTGAGTCTGCAGTTATTGAACTGTTCAATTCAGTTTCAAGTTTTTCATCACAAGGTAACTGTTTGACAGTTTAGTGGTTTCAGAAAATCCACAACCAACTTTCCTCTATTCCCTGAGAAAAATGTGATAGCTCCTGAAATATAAGGAAATATTTTCCAGCCAATGTGATGAGCTGCAAAGGGAATTCATTAGGTTGTCAGATGTATCTGTCTTTGCCTTAACCAGGGTGACCAGGTCCTAAGTTCAAAATTCTTGACCTGGTCACTCAAAAGTGACAATCCAGACTTTATGTGAAAGTCCAGACTTAAAAAAAACCAGTGTAGGAAAAGATGTAGGATGTCCTAAATTTTGTCCTACATTTTTGCTTACCTGGGGTCTGGGAAGTCCTTGTGGGGGGTTGAAACGGTGATTGGGGGCACTGGGGGCTCATTAGGACCAGCAGCAGTTAGACTCGACTAACTGCTGCTAAAATATTAGAAAAAAATAAGTGCATATGCACACGCAGCTAATTTATGTCTGACAGAGGTCCTAGAGCAGCGTTTCTCAAAGTGGGGATCGGGACCCCTTTGGGGGTCACCTAGAGCTTTCCTGGGGGTCGCCTAAAGGCCCCTGGTGCAGGGAGCCAGGTTAGGCTTGCCAGACCTCCAGCTGTAGCTGCATGCACACTGTAGCTGACTGACAGCCTCAGGGCCCAATCCTATGCATGCCTATTCTGAAAAAAATCCCATTATAGTCAGGGAGGCCTTTACTCCCATGTAAATGTGGATAGGATTGCAGCCTCAGGGCCCAATGCTATGCATGCCTACTCTGAAATAAATCCCATTATAGTCAGGGTGGCCTTTACTTCCATGTAAATATGGATAGGATTGCAGCCTCAGGGCCCAATCCTATGCATGCCTACACTGAAATAAATCCCATTGTGTTCAATGTGTGCATAGAACACACATTTCATTTGTAACAATGAAAATAATCCTGTATATCGGATATTTACATTACAATTCATAACAGTAGCAAAATTACAGTTATAAAGTAGCAACAAAAATAATTTTATGGTTGGGGGTCCCCACAACATGAGGAACTTATAAAGGGGTCACGGCGTTAGGAAGATTGAGAACCACTGTCCTAGAGGGTCTCTGCGTGGGTGAAGACCTCAACTGACCTCCATTGGCACGCGCCTAGGGTAAGTCCTGATGGAGGTCAATTGAGGTCTCTGCCACGCAGAGACCCTCTAGGACCTCCATCAGACATAAATTAGCTGCGCGGACATGCGCACTTATTTTTTTCTAATATTTTAGCAGCATTTAGCCATGTCTAACTGCTGCTGGTCCTAATGAGTCCCCAGTGCCCCAATCACCCCAGAAGGTCGGACATGGCAGGGGTGTCCCTATCCTCCCAGACCCCCACCGTTTTCCATGGGTTTTCCGTTTTCATAAGTCCACTGGTCACGCTGGACTTAACATTTATCTAATTGTAGTTCACATGGAGGTAAGGCCTCCATTAAATGACAGTGTACATGGTGATAGATGGAGCAACACATCTTTTCATGTTTTCCTTTAGAGTTTGTTCATTTCTCTCTTCATGGCAGAGAGAGATTAAGACTAACACCTTCAGTGAGGTTGGATAGATCTGGAGACTTCAAATCTGGAGGCTAGACGGGAAAAGAAAATTATTTTCCCTAATCCCTCTGTAAGCTTCCCACATCGCAAATGGTTTCCTAGGACCTGCACCAGTTCTATATCTAGCCCAAGTTCAAGAAGGAGAAAGGGGCAGAGAGGCTTGGAAAAAGGATAGGATCAAGTACATGCTGGATCCATTTCCCTTACCTTCTCCATGCCTTACATTCCTTCCCTTTCTGCTTTCTTTTCCCCCTCTTCATCACAGCTTTATGTGCTGTGGCAGAAGCAGCGAAAACCAGTGGCAGCATTACAGCACTGCTGCCTGTTGCAGCAGTACACACAAAATGCCCACTAACAGAGCACTTCACACACCGCTAATGGCCATTTTGTGCTTATGGAACTGCCTTCCACTGTTGCAATGTGCTCTGGTACCCAGACCAATTGTGGATTGCTCATTGTGTGGAACTTTGATCAATATATCGTGAGTCACCTGGCTCCCATGTTCCTCATGACCAAAAAACAGACTAGAGACTTTGATTGGTGATTTCTTTGTGGTAAATGGATTTGATGTTACTTCCAACATACAACTGAGGCAACTGTGCTTGTTTTTCCTTCAACAGATAGCAGTTGGGTTGGATTGCTAGTAGTAGATCAGGACCACAGTGTGTGTGTATGTGGTGGGGTATGTGTGAGATTTTTTAGAACTTAGGAAAGCTCCCTCATTACAGAGCTTCGGGCAGACCCTTTTTTTGGTCTTTTTTATTTAAAAAAACATTAAATAAAAACTTTTTATTTTTTTAAAAAAAAGCATTTTAGTGAGGTGGAGGTGGGGGGGTTATTGTTTTTAGCTTCTTTATTTTTAATTGTTTTAAATTGAATTTTCTATTTAATTGTATTTAATGTTTTTAATTATGTTTTAATGTGAGCCGCCTTGAGTCGGTCTACGACCTGAGAAAGATGGGATATAAATTTTTAAAATAAATAATAAATAAATTTTTTCACTTGCATTGTCTGGATGCAAATTGAAAAATAGAAGCTATGAGAGAACTCCATTTGGATTTGGACCGTGATGGGGATAGAGAGTTAACCATCTTCCTTTCCCTCAGTTCTACTCAGATGGCTTTTTAGTGAATGCAAAGCAAGCCCATTGCTTCTCCATCGTGCGCCCAAAGTCACATGTCTAAAGGGACATCTCACTTGATCTTTAGTGTTATGGGCTGGAAACGAACTTGACTAAAAAGGCTGTCTTGATAAGATCCTTCTGGTACTGGTGAAGTTATGCTATAGGTGCTCACTGAAATCGTCATCATGATTATCTTAATCATAATAATTCTTCACTTTTAAAAGAGATTCCAATTTTCAAATGATTAGTACCACTGCACGCAATTCACAATCTTTTTAGGTTGTTATTCACATGTTTTTAATTGTTTCACATTTAGCAACATAAAATTAGCAGGAAAGCAATTCCTGAAATGGATCTGGACATGCTCATCTGCCTTGCTTTGCCCCAGCATCATCTGCCTATGCTAAATATCTGCTGCTGCAACTGCAGACCGCAGTCTCAGTGGAATGACACCTCCATGTGGTTGACTATGGCTCATGAACCAGAGAAGAAAAGTCTGATATATGCAAAAGGCTGTGCTGCTTCAAGTTATTCTGAAACAACTTTGCAAAGATAACACAGCGCTCCTCCTAACAGATTAGGCCCAAAGCAGGCTGAGGGTGAGTACATTTTAGAATGATATTGCAGGGGGAAAAACTGCCTACACATCTGCAAAGCCATTTTTAGTTCTTCAGTGGAATGCAGGATTTCATTAAATATATTCATTATTTATACAGTGCCATAGGTGTGCCTGGAGCTTTACTAATAAAAAAGGCAAGACTTTGCTTTCAGGGGCTTTTAGCTTGAATTATGCCCTCAATAAAGTGAAACCTGAACTAAACAACCAGGCATTCGGCTAACTGACTGAGCAAAAAGAGAAACATAAGAGGACCACTGCTGAGTCACCCTACAACGTGTTATGGCTGTTTCTGTGGTAAACAAGAGTCCCACCTGGCCCAGCATTTGGCTGGCTCTTCACTGGTTGCTTCAGGTGTGAAAACTGCAATGCTTGGAAGAGAAACAAAGTTACTGCATCCTTTCATTTCTAAAGATGGGTATATGAGTTTGGGAGCGAAAGAAGATTCCTGATACAGTTACCTTTTAAGACAGGCATATAGTTTTTGCAACCCAGCTGGTTATAATCCTAGGCAAGGGTCTCTAAACCCTGGCCCAAGGGCCAGATACAGCCTGCGGCACGCCTCCAAACAGCCTTCAGCCAGCCTCTGGACCACTGACAGCGTCTAGCCCACTCAACAGAACACTTAGAACTTATTGAGTACATGAAGAAATTATGTATTAACAGCATCCTTTTTTTAAAAAAGTGTGTATAATATTTTATCAATAAAATCCAAATATAACATAAATATAACGTAATTTTATATATGTAAATCCATCCACCATTTACAGGAAGTAAATCCTGTTTACATATTTCCACCATTTCTCTGAGGTTGTAGGTATAACCAGGTTTCCTAGTAAGATCTTTTAACATTCAGTTCATAAATGGCATAAGAGAGTGCAAAAAAAAGAACTTCCTCAGCATTTGTCCCATGTGATAAGGTCTTTTATATTCTGGATGTTATCTAATCCATATTTTGATGTGAAGTTGAGGAATCCAGCTAGCCAGTCACAGAGGCCTGAAGTGGTACCTCTATTTACGTGCATTTGCATGCTTTCAAACTGCTAGGTTGGGGGAGCTGGGCAAGTGATGGCAGCTCACTCCATTGTACAGCTCTGAGATCTCAAACCACCAGCCTGCCAACCTTCAAGCTGATAAGCACAGTGTCTTTAAGAGATTGCAGTTTTCAGCTTTTGATTCTACAGACAACAACCTGTTATGCATGTACTATGTAAAAAGATTGAAAGAGCAACAGAAATTTGTAGGCACAGAAACTGCAGGGCTGATGCAAAACCATGTTCAGCAGAGCCATCGGCTTTCTGGGAGATACAAGAAGGTGTTACTGAGCTCTGTGGAAACTATGCAGCATCTTCAGCCTACCAAGGATCAGCATTTGATTTTCAAAGCAAGGCAACTCCAACAACACATGTCTATTTCTTTTAAAAAAAACACATTTGATTTTTTGCAGTGGTGCACCTTTGGCTTTTTGCCCCTGTTCTGTCTCCTCGGATGGCTCTCTTGGCAATCAACATTCTGCATAAAAGTGAATATAGATGAATAGAGTTCACCCTAGGTAGGAGAGATCACTTTTCTAATGCATTGAATAGCACTCTTACCATAGACTCCATTATCAGAATGCCCTGTCTCTATCAATAAAATGACAGCTCTTTGATACTGGCCCACTTCTGAAGGTACTGCCCTGACAGTTGTGAAAATTGGAAACTGTCTGTTCTTTCAGAACAGTATTAGAAGGGATAACAAATATCTGAGGCTTCCGTGCTAGTAGCATGTGTTTTAAATTCCAAAAGCTCACTTTATAGTGATATTCCTTTTTCTAGTTTATATCTCTTTTCTTTCCAAGACCTAAATCTATATGAGGTCAGTCTCTTTGAGTCAATGTTCTCTATTCCAATCTGCCAGCAGGCCTTGTTTTTTGTAGACTTTACCAAAGGGAAAGACAACTTATATAACAGCAATACATTAATGCCGGGCCCTCTTAATTATGGCTGCTTTCATAACACTCACTTCTGTATATGTAGCAGTAGTAGGATCACACAGAGGTTACTTTGGCTGTTTCACAATTGAGAAGATGGAAGTGCTAGTCTGTTGAACTAAACTGGACTACTAATGAGCCACAGTCAAGGTTGTGTTAACACTGAGGCAGATTTTCTACCACAGCTTTCTCCATAGTGACTTGTGATATCATTGCCCATGGGTTGACTGAAAAGATGATCAAATCAAAAGGTGCCAAGACATCCTGTACTCAGAAGATGTGGGAGACAGAGATCAGGAGTGAATAGCCATTTGAGTTCAGAAACTGTCTTTGGTGGTGGATAGTAGCCAATCAAATCTGATTATTTCTCCTATATACAGTGAGATCCAGTAGATTCACAAAGGCCAAAGGCCCATCTAGTCCAGCTTTCTGTATCACACAGTGGTCCACCAGATACTTCAGAGAGCATATATGACACCTGCATCCAGGTGGCCCCTGCCTCTGGCATTTTGAGGTTTTCCACCTCTGCAAACACCCCTCATAGTTTACCCTACCTCACGGCAAACCCTACCTGGGGTAGCAGGCATTTAGTGTCTACAACCATGAAGAATTGCTAAATCACTTTGGGCAGTGGCTGAATTGTATGCTTCTGTGTGTTGTATTTTACAACAGCCAGAAAGTGCATTACACTGTCAGAACATTTGTTTCAGCAGCATTTCATGGATGGGCCCTAATTCATGTATGGCCCAATCCTATCAATCCTTCCTGTATTTATGCACCCATGCCAACAGGGGAATGTGCTGCCTTCTGTGGTGGGTGTTGCAATCAACAGAGGCCTCCTCAAGCTAAAGAACCATTTATTCCTTTTCTCTGAGATAAAAGAAAAATTGGATAGGATTGGGCCCCTAATCTTAGCCAAATTATGAACCATTATATAGTCTTCAAAAAAACAGGAACCAAGTGGTATGTTTATTGTGATAAATGAGAACAGCAGCACATATCAAACTTCATCTGATAGTTCAGAATTATGTCTTGTTTGCATATCACTGAGATCTTCTGACACATGAAAATTGAACGTGGGGTCTCCCAATTTACTTGGCCATGGTTTAAAATAGGGAATCCAAGCAGAGAACTATGTATAATTTGGCTACTGAGACCAGTCCTAAAGGGTGCTCAGCTACAGCAACTCTAAATACAGAGGAGAAAGAGATAGTGAATGAATGAGTGTAGCATTCTCAGGTCAGAAAACTAAGAACGGAAGCCATACTCTTTGATGAACTCAAGAAGTACATTTGCAATGGTTCAGTTGTCTTAGCAAATTGCTGTGACACAAAACCAGTGCAGTCAAAAGGGAATCCTGACAAAAGGTTTTGATGACACCACACTCTCCTTGACCAACTCAAATTTTGCAGTTGGTGTCAGCAAGTGCCAAAGTGCTGAGATAAATGTGGATTTATTTAATTAACACTAGCTTGAAACGTTTCCTTATATGTTTCTTGTACTGTTGTCAAGTAAACTATGGACTAGTGTCCATTATCTTTGGGTTGAAAACATGACGATAATAATGTACAAGCACTGGCAACTTCTATAAATATCATGGAACTAAGAATTTACTCTGATGTTTCTCAAGGGACCTAATTTAAAACAGCATTGTTGGTGAAACTCAGGTCAAGAGTAAAGAAGTAACTATGAGGAAAATGCAGTCTGACAGCTGAAATATCATTGAGCATACTAGGCTAAACTATGAAGAGCTTTATGTGGAAGGACTTTGGAGGGAATGTCATGGAAAACAATGTTTTTTCCTTCTAAACTGCCACACTGATAGCTGTTTTTCATCAGACTTTGGATGGAAGCACCTTGTTTTGGGATGAGATTAAAAATTTTAAGGCTGCTCTCAACAGAAGGCTTTGGAGCTTGCCAGGAGTCATATTAAAAACAATTGTTTGAGTTTGATCTTATAGGAACAATACATGGAATTAGGGTCCAATCCTATCCAGGACCAGGCTGAGCTAGGATGCTGACAAACTTCTAACATATTTCACAGGTTGACTGGGAATGAGGGTGGCCAGGCATCTTTAGTAAAGAAATTGTTTACGTGCCTCCTTCAGAGTAGGTCTACTCAACTATTTTGAAGGCATAAATCTGTTAGTGTCAAGGGAACCCAGGACAGCTGCTCTACACTTGCACATGCTGCCACGCTGCAATCAGCCACTAAATTGCTTCTGGCCCAATTCCTGCCCTGATCTAAATCAGGGGGACTTAAATCTTAAAAACGAACATAACTTTGTTATGGTGCATCTAATCCCATCAAGTCATATACTGGTGGATTCTTTTTGAAGAGCAGAATCCAATGAAAACATCGGTGAAATAGCACCTTCCTATCAAATGTCATGGCCAAAAAACTAAAACTTAAAAATATGCATTGAACTCTATGGAAAGTGAAAGTGACCCGTATTGCAGCTTTACTCATGAGTAGGCAAACATGCCATAGTTCATTGGAAAGGCAGTTTGATGTATCTAAGGACACAGAATTGTCCTGATCCAATGAACATAGCCCCCACAAATCACCCCAGAATTAGGTCCCTGATGATTGCATTAGAAGTCTTTGAAAATGGATGTGAACTGCACAGCTGTGTTTACTGGTGAGTAAGCATGCATGCCTTGGCTGGAGTGGAAGGTCAGTACAGGAGAGGACAAGACTTCCAAAATGGTCCCGATTCAGGATGTTGCAAGGGTGTTAGAAAGGAGGCACCCTTGAAGGGATGGCAGCACGTGAACTAAATGGCTGAAATCATGGTTCATAGAAATAATCCCATCATGTTATACACCTTTGAATGTGCAATTTACAGCGGAATGCAGTGAAACAAACCACTTTATTAAAATGTATGGCTAAAAAAATCAGTGGAAGAAGGGCAATGGCACATAACCAGGCCCACCATTCATATTGTTGCCCTGCCCAATGTATGGGGGTGACATGCTGGCTTCCTGCACTGGATGATGTGCACCCTAGTCATGCCCCTGATACAAGATACATATATTTATATGGGAAGGAAAAAGCCTTGGGCTTCATAGGAGCAAATAATCTCTATGTAAAATGAATAAGCAGTTAAAAATTGTTTTGATTTTTTTTTTAAATTAACTAAATAATCTGCTGAAACATTCCTGCTTTCTTCACTTGTAAACTAATTAGTAAATTAGCCTATGACAAAAGCTCCAAACTCTGTTTTCTGTACCCAAAGAATTTCACTGACAGTTTCAAGATACGGGAAATATTATCTACAAATCAATAGCAAAGATCCCTGACACTTGTTCTATCAGACAATCAAAACAGACGATAGTGCTGTATTCATTTATATTCTCTCAAAGTGCACAATACTGACAACTAATGACAAGAGTGTTATCAGAGATTTGCAGGACCTGGTCAATTGGAGAGGATGCGAGCAGCAATCAATACTTTTCCATCACTATATCAGCACTATTCATAGCACTTGTGTAAAGAGGTTGTCAGCATTTCCATTTGCACATCTCTTTGTAGTTGTTTTTACTGGCTGGAAACTGATGGTAGTTTTTAAGTGAATTGAAGGTGGGATGAGAGAGGCATTGTTGCCCATGTTGTACATGTTCATGTGTTTTGTTCCAGTGTCATCTCAGGTCAAACAAGTTTTGCAGGGTTGTGAATCACCACAAAACCCTGAAAAGCCTATTATCAGAGACAAGAAGCTGCTATAGGGCACAATCCAGAAGTGCACTTGGGTTACCCTATCTCTCACAGGGCTGACCCAACTGCAAGATGGTACACCCTTGTTATTCTGGCTGCTCCAAGACAAGTGGACCTGGGCTGCCCTAACTGGGGCAGCCTAGGCAGTTCAGAAGAGGCATGTTGAGGGCATGTTTAGCATTGCCTAGGGCAGAGCAGTTACTCTGTATCCAAAGCCTGTTTCCAAGGCAGAAATTCCCTCTTCCAGCTCCTCAGAGTTATACCACCTCAGGAGCAGGTGTAGTAATGAGTAGACCCATAGGGGTCCATGATAAGGCAGAGTATGAATGGCAATGTTGACCAAAAATCTGAGTTCTTCGCCAGCCTAGCTGCAACTCCTGCCTCTCAAATTCAGGATATGGCACAACTATGGCAGCCCACTAACCTGAAGATACAGCAGGCCACTCCAAGAAGCCCTTTTATTCACTGTAGACTGTACTGGCATCTCATCAGGGACTCCTTATAAGGCAAGCACCACAGCTGTTCCTTGTTCAGTCTGATCTGTGGAGGGGTCTCCTCAGGAGCAAGCCCTCCCCAGGTGTCACTGACTTGGTGACTACTGAGCATGCTCTGGAGCAGCCAGGGCAGCCCAGTCTTCCTGACTCTGGATGCAGCATAACTTTCTGCTCTGGATTCAGAATAGTTGGGGCAACCCTGGTATGGCACTCATCACTGCCCTAACTCTGGATTGTGCCCATAATATATTGGTTATTGTCCATGTCTACTCAGAAGTAAGCCCCATTGTGTCCAATGGGTATTACTCCTAGGAAAGTGAGTTTAGGATTGCTGCTGAAGAGACTGAGAATCAGGGCTTTTCTAGTTCAAAACTTGCTTCTGGCTGGGTGGCTTAAACGACTTACTTCCTTTGAGCTGCAATATGGGATAAGCAAGTATTATTAAGTTATAGGATATGTGTTAAGGAGATTTTGGGAAGATGTTGTCCCTTGTCACACTTTCTCTCCTGTAATTGTAGGCAAGCTCTATTCAGTTTCTGAGGAGTTGATTGATCACGGAGGAGGCTGAGCTCATGCTTCCTCTGGACTAGATCTATGGCAATTGTGAGATGAGTCTCCCCAGTAATCACATAACCACTCAGATGGTTAGAATCTGTGCATGGTGTGATTACGTATGTTTGCGGACACCCTCAGTTTCTGAGTGATTGAACAGACACAAGGGAGGCCGAGCTTTTGACTTGACCAAATATCATGAAACCATGGCCATCAGCCCCATACTGTAAAACAAGGATAATATCATCACAGCCCAACAAGGACAGCATCACACTACAGAGAAAACAAAGTCATCACAACACAGGGCAAGTGGAAGAGCATTTAGCAATGACATTTTGGCAGCAACCTCATGTCATGAGTAATATATAGTCCTGGATCCACAAGACTAATTTTCAGGACATGTACTTTGAAGTAGCATCAAATCAACTTAAATTAGCACACTGCTTTGCCAGACATTATATCAAATGTTGCTAATTGAAAATAAAATTTCTCTTTGAAGAAACACAATATAGTTATGGAATTGACTCTGAACAATTGCTTTGGGGAAATCTGTTATAAATGACATCAAAGACTGGTGTGAAAATTTTTTATCTTTCAGACATCACTGAATGGCCCCAAACAGTGTGACATTTACTAAGGTTAGGAAGATAACCTGGACTGGTTTTTCTGACATTTAAAAATGCCTTGAGTTTTATTTATATATCTTAAAATTCTAACAGCTTGAGAAACTGCACAAGTTTTCTTTTTAAGGGAAATGCAAGACAATAAATGCAAGAGAGCTCAGCTGTCCTATATCTAGAAACTGTTTCAGGTAACCAAACTGCTTGTTGTTAACATAACTGTTTTTGAAACTTTGGAGCAAGCCTGATTAGGTCACTCAGATATCATGTTTTTCAGACCCAGCCTGAGTAGTTGCTGCCATTCAATCACTACCCCAATTGACTGCCAAACTTGAGGATGCAAAAATCAGTATTTCTGCTGATGTGGTTCTATCTTGCTTTCTTATTTATCTCATGTCCCTTTCCAAACCACTTGTTTGTTACATGGATGATGTTTTATTTCAGTTTATTCCTGCTTAATTCAAGACATGCAGGAGACATACATTTACAACTCAAATCTATCTTCTTCCATGTTCGGAGAAATGCCTATTGCTGTATTGCTCATTGCCAGTGGCTGGCATGGGGGCAAGGGAGCATGGACAAGTCAATGGCGGACAATTCATTGCCTATGTCTTATGTTCATTTTGGCAGCACTTCCCTGAATACCAATGTTGGGGGCTGATTGGCACCTTGGATATTACAGTGGTCCCTAATTATCCATGGGGGTTTCATTCCTGAGCCTTTTAGATATAATTATTTCTGCTTGAAACCAAATCTCACAAAGTTCTGGGGTCCAGTGAGCTCCCCCACTGCTGCATTAGCAAATCTGCCTCCCTTGCAACAGGTAGGAACAGGAACACAAGCAGCTTGGAAAGTCAGGAAATGCCCCATTCCAGCTCTTGTGCTTCTTTGCAAGGGATTCAGCATCAGTGTCCATGACCATTCGTGTTGAGTCAAATCTGATTATAAAAATCTGATTTTAAAAATCTGTATATAATGAGTCTGGACCTGTACAATGGTGTCTGGGTATCACAATAGGTATGACTCACAGATGATTCTTCATCTTCACTGTGATGACATATAGATGTCTTATGAATGAAGCACCAATGTCTAGGTGGTGGTGCACAGATATCATCCTGATGATGTGCCAGTCACTGTGTTGATAGCTGATGTAGCAGCAAATCACCTTGCTATCAAAAGGTGTTCAGTATCTCCTGCTTGCTCTGCTGGTGGCTGGGCCTGCTGTTGCTCTTTCCCCACAGAGAACTAACATCTTCTCCAGCCCCACTGCTGTGACTTGGGTTGTGTTTGGGACTCTTACAGCGTTTCTACAGCCTTAACACCCAGCATCTGCTTCTCTGGAGGAGGAAGCCTACAGTGGGCATAAGAACTGCAGAAGACTCACCTGTGAGTGTTCAATATCTCCTTCTGGTGCTCTCCTTCAATGCTCTGCTGGTGGCTAGGCCTGCTGCTTTTCCCCATGGGAAACATCTAGTCATCTAAACAACTAACAACTTCTAACATCTAAACAACTAATATCTTCTCCAGCTCCATTGCTGGATACTGCAATGCATTGAGGATACTGTGGTGTATCCTCCTTTCCCTTATGATATGGTGGTAACCAAAGCTCTGGGAAGGAGTCTTAGATTTGAGGAAGCTGACTTTGTGAGGAGCCGTTACATAAGGCATGCCCTTCTGCCCCTGACATTGTATGGGAAGCCTTGGAACTGGACCCACAATATAATAGCAATATTAGCTTAGAGCAAGCTGGAGCCCTGTTTGATCTTCATGAGCTTGCTATCAGAAGGCCACTCTGCAGATAACAGGCTGTGTTATGCTATGTTACTGCCAGGGATGCTGGGGCTGTTACTGGGAAGGCATGTGCCAGTGTTCCTTTGACAGGACAGGCTACATATGGCTCCAGTAGCACTCAGTGTCAGTACCCTGCTAGCATAGTGCTGCTAAGACAGGCTTAGGATAGGATGATCATCACATCAGAGGCCATGAGATGTCAGCACAGCATCCAAACACCTTGATGGGCGACACCTGGATGGGCGTGGCTATGTGTCATTGCTCCACCTCTGTTAGTTTTATGGCCACATGTATATAAAATAAAGATATTTCAAAGTGGTTTGTTCCATTACATTCTGCTGTAAATACAGATTTAACAGTATAAAACATGATGGGATTTTTCCTAAAAACCATGGTTGGAGTACGTCCCATTGGAGGCTAAGGGGGAGGTACATACTTGGGTAGACTGGGTGGGTGGTAGCAGTGGAGGAGTGGCGTGAGGGCTCCAGAGGCAGCAGGGATGGCAGAGGTGCTGGGGAGAGCAGGCCCAAATGGGTGCGCAGAGGCTCGGGGCTGGCAGGAGGAGTGCCAAACTCACCTGGCACATCACCCCCAGTGGTGTGTCACCTGGTGTGGCCCACACCAGCTGCACCACCCTGATGACACCACTGTGTTCCATTGCAATGCTTCCCCCATGGGACATTGATTTCAGATGAAAGGGTTGGGTAATTCTTATTGTTGAGTGTGTTAAGCAGGTATTGAGGTTGGTGTGTTTATCTTTAATTTCCAAGGAACATCCTTGATATATACAGTTTGAATGGTTCAAAATACTTTAGTTGCAGGATAAAAGTAGAGGAAAATACTGGTACAGAGATGGTCAGGCTCTTTTCCTTGACACCTGGATGTAGCACACATGCACTGGACTTAGGTCCAGCAGTGTCAAATCCATATCAACTTTAGTTGTTCTGCAACCTGATATGGCAAGATGGCACTTTTAAAAGCAAAATAAAAGGATAATTTCTCATCACAAATTGCTACTTTGCCATTGTTTCTTACCATAAAATAAATCCTTTTAAAATTCTGCTACAAACTTGGTGTGTTGCCTTTTTTTTAGCCCATGTTTTGTTTAGCCCATGTTTAGCCCATTTTTTTTTCAACATGCCTCTCTTTCATCGTCTGCATGGATTTGGAGTCAAGTTTCGCACTCTGTTAAATTTGAAGCAGAACTTGTATATGAATCATGCTCACTGTGTACTGAATTTCCCTATTCCCACTGGAAGGCACCACTGAAGGGGATCACAGTAAATGGGAACTCATGACATGAGAGGGTAGACCATGACTGCAAATATCATTAAATTATCACTTTACCAGTAACAGGCTGCAGCTGTTGCTTGCAGTGGTACAAAATAATATCATTCATTAGTAAAAAAACAATTCCCCTTTCCAGCATCTCAACTGCCTCCTCCTCAGTTGCTCTCCACAACTGTCCCCTCGAAAGCTCCTTTTGCCACCTCTTTCCGCATTTGGCTCCCTAACCTCTTCCAGCCTGCCTGGCGTATTATCTGTCTCGGAGATAGTTACAAATGACAGCTGAAATGGGGATAGAACTCTCAGCCTTCTCTGCCCCAGAAACACATGGGACCAGAACCCCTAGCCTACTTGATTGACACAGAAAGAGTGGACACCTCACACATAGGTCAAGGCTTTTATGTAGATAGGTTATATGGTGGCAGCTAGAAATGGAATATGGGAACGCCAATCTCCATGGTGAAAGGAACGTCTTTGGCTCCTAGACAGTGGTGGGATTCAAATAAATTAACAACAGGTTCTATGTCCTAATAACCTAAAACAGGTTCTATGCCCCATTAGTAACCAGTTCTCAGAACCAGGCCCACATTAGCAAAGCGTACTATAGAACCTGTGAGAACCCCCTGAAGCCCACCACTGCCTAGGTCTAGTCTTTGTTGAGGCAATATGGCTGGACTGTATCACATCAGACTGCGCATAAGGGTCCACAGCCTCCTCCTACTAAAAAGCAAACAAAAGTACTCCATGAAGACAAGAAGCTGTCAGAGAAAATGGTTCTTGCCTAGCCCTTTCTCTGACATGTGAGTTTTCTGCATGCATGGATTTTTATACACAGGAGTATTCAATCATGTAAGTCCTCATCTGCAGTCTTAAGTGGTAAAGCCCAGACACACATTTGTCAAATAAATGAGATCTAAACTGAGATCTAAACATTAGAGTCAAGGAGTTAAAGAGATGCCAGGATGATCTATCAAAGAACTGATGGTGACAGTTCTTTCTGCAACAGTAGACTTTAAAAGGTGTATGGGGCAGAGGGATGACCAAATATTTTTGGGTGACAAATGAATTGCTCATGTAAATTTTTATACTGAACATTATGCTCTTGAATAAGCATTAAATTATAACTATATCCTGTTATGCTGATGGACTAAAATGTTTCCTTCCTAAACTATGTAATCTACATATGACTTCTGTAGAATACTTGATATACTACTTATTTAAAGGATTAGGATAATCTCAAATTAATTATCAAAGAATTTAAATGACAGTACATCTGATATGTGTTATTCAACTCTTTGCTAATTAATTTGAGATTATTTTGATTGTATCTTTATCTCAATTCCCAGATTGGTTTGGGCTTGAAGACATGTATTAGTAAGGAGGTCAGAAACGGTGATGATCATTGCATAAATTCTTGATCATGTTGGCTGAAATGTATAGCATAGAGTCTCAATTGATTGTAATTAAGTTTGTCACTCTGCAATTAGCTAGCTGTTATAGCTGTATCAATAAATCCAGTAAACTAACAAGATTTGACAACCCATGTGTGACTTTGAAGGTACAGGACAGAGTCCCATAATAAAAAGTACACAGTGTGTATTCAATGGCAAGGGGACACTTGCAGGTCTTAACCTAGCTCAAGTAATTTTGGAGGGTGGGGACAGGTGGACCTATAGCCTGATTCTAAAGACTATTGGGCATAAAATCAAATAAGTAATCTACATGCCTCATATATAAAACTGAAAAGTCACTCACTGACTGGCTCACTGACTAATCAATGTCCTGCCAAAACCGCTGGGCCTAGAAGCATGAAATTTGAGAGGGTGTTCCTTCTGTGACTGAGGGGTGCTCTAAGAACTGGTTTTTGGAAACTCCAACTGGAAGGGAGTGAAAAGGGGCGCAACATGTTTTCCTCCCTATACTTTGCACTGAAGAATTGGTGATTGAGGGATGCTCTGCCCCAACCCCTGGACCTAAATGCATGAAATTTGGGGACGGTATCCCTTCTTTGACATCAACACCCAACAGGAACCAATGTTGAGAAATTTAACCCTTAAGGGGCTGAAAGGGGGTGCAAAATATTTTAGACCTATACTTAACATTGAATACTGAATGATCAACATCCAGACAATTTGGTGCCTGGTACCTGATGCACTGGGAGGGAAGGTGCACTGGGGGAATGGTGTGCAAGGAGGGATGGTGTGCATCTCCCCATGCACATCAACCCAACATGTGCAACATACCTCCATCCGCAACATTCCCAATGCGCATCTTACCCCCATGCACCCCCAGGGCAAAATTCCTACCCCCCAAGCCAAAATTCCTACCCGCTTAAAAAAAATGCTTCAGCAAAGCATTTGACAAGGTCCCACATGACATTTTAATTGGGAAGTTGGAAAAATATGGGCTAGACGAGGCAATTGTTAGGTGGATCTGCAACAGGCTCAACGACCGCACATAAAGGGTTTTAGTAAATGGCTCTGTGTCAACCTGGAGGTCGGTTTCAAGTGGGGTACCCCAAGGCTCTGTCTTGGCCCTGGTTCTCTTTAACATTTTCATCAATGACTTGGAGGAAGGGATACGGGGAAGCCTGATCAAATTTGCAGATGACACCAAGCTGGGAGGAGAGCTTCAGAAGACATCAGAAGACAGGAGAAACCTCCAGGAGGATCTGGATAAACTAGAATCCTGGGCTGTAACAAATAGAATGAATTTCAATAGGGAGAAGTGCAAGGTTCTGCACTTAGGAAATAAAAACCAAAAATACAGGTATAGAGTGGGGGCTACTTGGCTTGGCAGCACATGTGAACGGGATCTTGGAGTCGCCATGGATCACAAGCTGAACATGAGTCAGCAGTGTGATGTGTCTGCAAAGAAGGCAAATGCTATTTTAGGCTGCATTAAGAGGACTGTAGCTTCCAAGTCGCGAGACGTTCTAGTTCCTCTTTATTTAGCACTTTGTGTTCAGTTCTGGACACCTGACTTTAAGAAAGATGCAGCCAAACTGGAGCAAGTCCAGAGGAGAGCGACAAGAATGATCAGTGGGATGGAAGGGAAGTCCTATGAGGAAAGGTTGGGGGAACTTGGGATGTTCAGCCTGGAGAGGAGAAGGCTGAGGGGAGACATGATTGCCCTCTTCAGATACCTGAAGGTCTGTCATAGGGAGGAAGGGGCTCATTTGTTCATAGCTGCTTCTGAAAGCAGAACTAGAACCAATGGGTACAAACTGCAAGAGAGGAGATTCCGGTTGGATATCCAGAAAAAATTCCTGACGGTGAGGGTGGTTCGGCAGTGGAACAGATTGCCAAGGAAGGTGGTGGACTCTCCCTCACTGGGAATCTTCAAGCAGAGGCTCGACGAGCTCCTGTCTGGGATGCTCTAGGGGGTCTTCATGCTGTAGGCAGGGAGTTGGACTAGATGACCTACTAGGTCCCTTCCAACTCTATGATTCTATGATTCTAAATTGCCAAAAAATGTTTTTTTTATTTTTGTTTTTTGGGTTTTTGGCCATAACTTTTGATAGGAAGGAGATATCTCAAAACTGATTTTTGCATTGGATTCTGCTCTTCAATATGAATCCAGTGACACATAATATAATGGGGTACTGTGCACCATTGCAGAAGGTGCTCCAGTATTGGCTCTATCACTCTATAAGACGCATAGACATCCCCCCCCCCTTTTGGGGAGAAAAAGGTGCGTCTTACAAGCCAGAAAATATGGTAGTTTCTTTTGAAGAGAAACTCCTCTTTTGAAAAGAATGTTTCTTTGCAACAACATTCTCTTCTAAAGAAGCATGCCGTGGTTTGATTTACAGACCACTCCCTGCCCCATTCTGCCTCTGCCACTGTCAAGACTGATTTTTATCAGCCCAGTGCTTTGTCTCCTGATAGACATATAGAATGTGCTGACCATATAGAATGGAGGACAGAGTGCTTCTACCTTTAACCATTACAGAGGAGAGGAAATTGAGGCAGATTTGCTATCTGGAGAGCCTTCCCTGTTGAGAGGAAGGTAAGATACAAATATTTCATATAAATAATAAAAGTAAATGGCAACTTCTCACAGTATAGGTAGAAAGGGGTAGGGCAGGAAAGAACATTTCCTCAGAAGGAAAAATTTGACTGTCAAGGGCATAGAAAATGAAATATTACCTCAATTGAGGTGCCTCCTTGAAGGAAGATATTTAAAATCTATGAAGCAAATGAATAATAGCAACTGCATAATTGGACAGAAAATGCATCTGGTCAACCTGATCTTGAAACGGTACTAGTTTCATGCCAAGGGCTGAAAATGGTGGGCCATGAAGGCAAATCTATCTTGTAACAGTACAAGAATAGAGAAAAGAGGAATGTTGGTTAAAATTTTAAAAAGTTTAGCAGAAGCTACCTTGGAAGAAGGCTTAGCATGCTTTCATCTCCAAACATGTCGTAGTCATTGGAAGGAGGTCACTGGTTTATGAGAGAAAATGGATGGTTCTCATCCATTGGATGGTTCACATGATTTTCAGTCAAGTCTTTTACAGTTATTTCCTGGGTATATATGTTATTTAAAACAGCAGCCCAGTTATCATTATCATGGATAGGTGGGCAGTGAGAGGTGGATATTCCATTACCTCACATCCATTTGCTTTGATGTTATCTTGGTACTATGGCAAGTGTGTGAGGTAGGGAACTACCACTTTGAAAAGATAGCTCTTGAAAGTTTCACAAATTTCATAAAACTTGAGAGAACAGATTTTTCAGCCCACATATACTTGCTTAAAATAGAGGGCTTGGAACTGACTTAGGACGTGTTCCTCAGTGGATGTTTCCAGCATTACTGTGCCAAATAATGTACCTGTGAAGAATAGGTACATAAAATCTTGTGACCTGGGAGCACAAACAGCAAACTACTGATGAATTCCAGTATACTACCAGAGTACTCTGAGTACTCGGAGATCAAAGAATGAGGAGGGAGAAGCTGCTGGGGAGTGTTGGTTCCCTTTGGAAACTAAAGAAAGAACATTTGGAACAACAATAAAAGCAACAATACCTCCTGTGGTAAAAATTGAGCCGTCCACTCTCATACCAGGCTCTTGTATCTCGGGGAGTGTAGACTGCTCCCTGCCCAAAAATAGACTTGAAGAGGACATTGCTGCTTTTCTTCACCATCCCTAGAAAGCATAGCATACTTTCAAGCCTAGCTGCACTTATAGATCTCTAAGAGAAATTAATCTTTGCACAAGTGCCTAAAATACGCTTGTCTTACATTCATCACATACCAGCCCGAGTGTCCTTGCTATGCATTTTAACACTCTTGGTTGTGAAAGTTTCCTGTGGCTATTTTCTCAATGCATCGCTGAACTTATCAGTTACAAGAAAGGCTCAAAGCAAGCAATTTCTTCTTGTGACCCAGAATTGTCATCACACCTTGCAATCACATTTTCACTTTTTAAAGAATGACAGGTCCAATCAATCATTATATTTGGTGCTTTCTCTGTGGGTGTCCAGGCATGCATGTGTACACACATTGAATCATCTGCTATTGGGTGGGGAGAAAGAAAATTTAGATGATCCTATTGGATCTTGAGTTTTTGGGGTCTTTTTATTATTTTCCTTACTTTGTCACTTGCTTTTTTAAACTTTAAATTCATAATTTTTGGTGTTGGGGCACTTGACTTGAGATCTCAGCAGGACTACAAATATGCCACATTTGTCCCTGTATTTTTCTTCTACATCAAACACTATCCAAGCATGCTTTGTTATGTATTTGCCATTTGTGCTGACCTTTACCAATGAATTCAACATCAATAAACTCTTTGCTTTTGTGTATTATTAAAAAGACAACAATAAAATCTGCCAGTAGCATTAAACAATAGACTTCTTCTGATACCAGATTTTTAAATCTATATACAGTGGTGCCTTATAAGACAATCTTAATTCATTCCAGAAGCATGTTTGTCTTACAAAGCATTCTTCTTACAAAGCAGATTTTCCCATAGGAAATAATGGAAACTAAGGCGATTTGTTCCACAACCAGAAATATTCATATAAAAATATTAACTGTTATGTAAAAATGATGACAAAACACTGTAATCAAATTCAAAACACTGTAATGTTAAACAGAACACAATTACTGTTATGGAACACTGTAATATACTGTACAGTAAAACAGAAAAGAAAAACCTTTATGGCCAAGGATAACCAAATTTCACTATAAGAGTCACTGGTGTCTTTTTGAGCATCTTTAACAAGGAACCCATCTTTATGTATGTGAGATCGATCAATGCAAATCAGATAGGCAGTTTCATGTCCCTTTTGCATTCAGCAGCAAAAGCAAAAGCTGAATGCAAAAGGGACATGATCCTATGCCATCTACTCAGAATCAAGTCCCATTGAATCCACTGGGGCTTACTCACAGGAAAGTGTGTAGGATGCCAGCCTGACTCTTTCCAAGCAGCAGCCTTAGGAGGAACAGCAGTTGTGAGGTAGGTGAATCTGAGAGTGAGTGACTGGTCACCCAGGAACCTCCATAGCTAAGGAGGGATTTGAACCTGGAACTTCCATATCTCAGTTGAACTCCCTAATCACTACACCATTCTGGTTTAACTGGGAGTAAAGGCAATTAAACTCAGTGGGAGTTGCTTCTGAATAGATCAGTACTGCTCAAACTGGGGTGTGTGTGTGTGTCATGACACAGTTGATATAAAGATCCTGCAAGCCCTCTATGGGGTGGGGGAAGGGGAAAGCATCATGTGATCATGTGGTCATTAGGATCATGCTGCTGCTGGGGAATGGGAGGGCAATTTTCAGCCTCCCCAAGGTTCATGCCAGGCTGTGCCAGGGTCTGGGGAGCCCTGCAGATTGCTTAGCAGAGTTCCCCACAGCTGGAAATAACGTGAAAGTTTCAGGTGTGATTCAAGCAGACCCTGGTTTAATTGCATCTTTCACTTATTTTTCCCTTTGGAAAAACATCCACTTATTTCCAGCTGTGGGGAGCTCTGCCAAGCAATCTGCAGGGTTCCCCAGTCCCTCCAGACCCTGGCACAACTGGCATAAGTAAGCCCTGGGGAGGCTGAAAATCTCCCCTACAGGGGTGCGATCCTGACAAATGTGTCACTTCCCCAGTTCCTCCTAATGAAGAGTTCAGGAGAGAGTAAATCTCTCCCGAAGTTTGAGTATCACTGGACTAGACAGTCACAGCCTTGCGCTGGATGCACATTTGCAAAGTCATCTTGAAGTGTTCAGGTGGCTAGAATGTACATTAACATTTTAGACTTTGCTTCTACCCTGAGCAACTCACACTCAAGTCCCTTAACATCTGGAACTCCAGCTGTAAGGCTTTCACCTTGTTCCCCACCCTCCTGTGCTTGCTGCTCAACCTGTACTGTCATTATGAGAAGATGACAGCATTTGTGCTTGTTTACAGTGCATCTGTTCTATCAGAACATGTACTAAAGGCTTCAGTTCCCAGAACTGGATGTAACCCTTGCTACTTGATAATATTCTTGGAAACTAGTGTTTCTGCTCAGAAGATTCCAACCATTTGTAGATTTTTAGACAAAAATAAAAATACCAGTAAAGCTAGGGTGTAATGGAAAGCAGTCAAAATGCATGCTCAAAAAGGAAAGAGATAATAGACCAAGGAGAGGTGAAAATAAAAAAGGGTTATAGTTTTTCTTACCTGTAGAGGAACCACAGAATTTCTGAGAGCCCAGTCCTATGTATGTCTCATCATCATCAACAAACTTTATTAAGCATTATCAAAATAGCATATAAAACACAATGATGCTAATAAAATAGAAACAAAGGTACACGATAAAACTGTATCAATACAATAAGTAATACAGAAGAATACTCAGGCATCAGTTGTGGTGTTAATCATCACCATTCCGTGTCTTGTTAATTAATTAGAGTCCTAACCGGGTCAAACTGACCCAGTCTGAAGTTTGTGTTGAGTTTTTTAATGGAATTTATTGTTATTATTGGACAAGAACTTGTGACTTTTTTCTGCTAATTAGACAGTTATAAATCCAAAAGCATGTTTTGAAATTACATTTTTTCCTGTAAATTCAAATTATAGCATCAAATACAGGCAGGGTCAATCTGACCCATGTTGCTTTTCACTTGTTATTCAAGCTAAAATTATAATCAAAATTCATAATTTCACAATATTTCACAATATTTCACAATATTTCACAATTAAAATCAGTATAAAATGATTATACTAAAACTTAATGAAACATTTATTCATTATATGTACCAAACTATAATACAGGGTAGACTCTGGCAGTACTCGGTAATATAAAATTCATGCTTTCAGATTTAAAACTGTCTAATTAGCAGTAAAAAATCATAAGTTCTTATAAATAAAAAAGTCATAAGTTCTTATCAAATAATAATAAATTCTGTTTAAAAAACCACAACACTAACTTCCTCCAGGGTCCCACACTGAAACTTGATGCAACATTTATTCATTATATGCACAGGTGGGCGGAGGCCTATTCGCTCCAGTCCCCATGAATAGGATCTTCCAAATCCCCAGCCGCTGGAGAGCCTTTAGCAGCGGCAGGGGGCTCAACCAAGGGGACCTGTATGCCAGCAGTTAAAGGCTCCAGCACGGAGCATCTTTCCTCCAGAACACAGCCTCCCCGGCCCCTTTTTCTTTTTAACTCTTGCCTGCCTCCTTTCCATGATAGAGCCTCTTTCCTTAGCTTGGTGACTACAATACTAACCATGTTTACTCAAAAGTAAGCCCTATTGTGCTCAATGGGTCTTCCTCCCAGGAAACTGTCCCTAGCATTCCTCCCTTCTTTCCAGGATAGATCTTCTTTTCTCAGCCTGGTGCTTACAATCCTAACCATGTCTACTCAAAAGTAAGCCCTATTGTGCTCAATGGGTCTTACTCCCAGGAAACTGTCTCTAGCATTCCTCCCTTCTTTCCAGGATAGATCTTCTTTTCTCAGCCTGGTGCTTACAATCCTAACCATGTCTACTCAAAAGTAAGCCCTATTGTACTCAATGGGTCTTACTCCCAGGAAAGTGTGGACAGGGTGCATCCTCAGGGAGCTAGGCTAGGCAGGTCTACTCAGACATAGGTCCCATTACAGTCAGTGGGTCTTACTCCCAGGAAAGTGTGGACAAGGTGCAGCCTGAGAGCCCAATCCTATGCATGACTGCTCAGAGATAAGTCCCATGACAGTCAATGGGGCTTACTCCCAGGCGTGGCTAGAACTGCAGCCTGAGAACCCTACCTATGCATGCCTACTCTAAAGTAAGTCCCATGACAGTCAATGGGGCTTACTCCCAGGCAAGTGTGGCTAGAACTGAAGCCTGAGAACCCTATCCTATGCATTCCTACTCTGAAGTAAGTCCCATGACAGTCAGTGGGGCTTACTCCCAGGCAAGTGTGGCTAGAACTGCTGCCTGAGAACCCTACATATGCATGCCTACTCTGAAGTAAGTCCCATGACAGTCAATGGGGCTTACTCCCAGGCAAGTGTGGCTAGAACTGCAACTTGAGAACCCTATCCTATGCATGCCTACTCTGAAGTAAGTCCCATGACAGTAAGTCCCACTAACCAAAACTTAGATTTTTAAATTTAAAAAAAATTCTCCCTTTAAATTCTCCCTGGACCCGGCCCCTGACCCTGGCCATGCCCCTTACCCTGCCTGGCCCCGCCCACTTCCGGGAAGCGGTTCTTGGGCCATGCTGGGCCCACCACTGATTTATATGTACAAAACCATAGTATAGGGTCACTGTGACCCAGGTGGGAATTGTTGAGACAAAAAATTGGGAATCTAAGCAGTTAGAAAACTTGTCACTTGGCTATGTATGTCTATCCAGAATGAAGTTCCATTATAATCAGTGGAATTTACTACCACATAAGTGTGGATAGGATAGCATTCTGAGAAGAGGAAACTGCCCGGCTGACTAGTCCCAGTGGCGCTGCCAGAGTCCTAGCCATCCTCTTCAGTCTAGAATCTACCATCAGAACCGTTCAGAATCAATGTCACTTCTTCCTGCAACATCAAACTACCCCTTAGCTGAAGTGTTATGGAAAGGGGCTTCTGGGGGCTCGCTTTCATGCTCATTGGGCTGCATTGCATAAGCCCACAAAACATCCTTTTGGAGGCTTCTTTTTAAGGGAAAAAAAATGTGGAGGCACGAGGAGGTAAGGCAACAGCATCCGTTGTGAAAGCTGCTCCTCGGTGGGAAAACATCAACCTCTGATTAAAGCCAAATTAGCCTGCTGCATCTTTTCATTATTTGAACAAGCCGGTAATATACTCTTTCCAGGAAGAAGTCCGTGCAGGCATTAAAAAATAGGAGATGAATTTGCTTCTTCTCTTATTTTATTGTCTGGGAAGCTCTTTTACACTGGCCATTCACCACTCCATTTTGTCAGCAATATTTTCCTCTGCATCATAGAAATGTGGTGATGATCGAGGTCCCAACTTTCTGTCCTCCGCGCAGCTTTAAAGAAAACTATCAAATACCTTCCATGACTTTGATGCAATTACACCCTGGGGATGTGCTTGTACAGGGCCATGCTGCTCATGGACAGATTGATGCCTCCTGCTCCGGAAATGAAATCTGTTTTTGCTGAAGCTGTAGAGCACAATCTCGTCAGATGGCTCTTGTTTAATATATTAATTAATAAGTTAAGAAAGCAATGCTGGAAGTGTATGGCTTTTTTTCTTTTGCTGGGAGGGGTCAGTAACAAAAGGGAAATTGGTGTTTGCACAGCCTGATGTGGCATATACTGAGCTTCTCATTTCATTGCCTTGTCCACAGAAAAGCACTATAGGCAGGGTGACCAGATGCCAAAACCGCAAAAGGAGGACAAGATCTTGGATTACTCTCAGCCTGGCCTTTCCAGCGGACAGGAAAGGCCTACTCACAAGTAAAGCTGCAATATTGGGCACTTTCACTTTCCCATAGAGTATTCCCAATGCATATTTTTGATTTTTAGTTTTTTGGCCATAACTTTTGATAGGAAGGAAATATTTCTAAACCTATTTTTGCACTGGATTCTGCTCTTCAATACAAATCTAACAGCATATGACATGGGGTACTGCACACCATTGCAATATTCCGAAATGAAGCCAAAATTGAGGACAATGAAGCCCTTTTGGAGTACACCCTGACAGGAGACTCAAAAAAGAGGACAAATCCAGAAATTTCCAGTCACCCTGACTTTCCAGTCACCCTGACTACAGGCAAGTTTGGATTAGCAGAATTGCATCAGACTACAATTTGTATTGTAGATACAACCATTTTATGGAGTTGCAGCACAACTGTATGCAACACAGGAACATTCACAGACCTTTCACAGAGAGCACAAATTGAGCAAGTCCTTTGCACCAGTGTGGGGATATTGCAAAAGAGCCATAAAGGCAGGCAGAAGAGGAAACCTGTGCTGGCCACTTCATGCATTCAGGGGCAAGGTGAGTAGTTGGAGAAAAAGCCTGGGAGGAAGGGTCAGGAGCAGGAGGCAGTGCTGGGATCCAATACTTTAGATCCAAATCCCGCTTCCTGGTCCTTGGGAGCAACTTCTGGCCATTCTTTTCTGCTCAGGACCTGCATGCACCAGGAGCTTCTCATCCTTTCCCCCCAGTTCATCCTTCTCTTTTCGTCTCCTCAAGCTTATTCCAGCTTCAAAGCTGCCCCCCTCTCCAATAGTCTGCAGTGTGCTTTATGTTGGCACACATAATGCTTGCTCCAGTCTGGCAGGTGATAAAATTAGGCTGCTACTCATAGAAATTCTTATGAGTTGACACTTCATGGTGGATGCAGAACTATGTATGATTAAATTTTCTAAAAAGTATGTTCAGATGGAACCTGATCTACATAAGCACTCCTTGGAATCATCCTCTGAATGCTAATTGTCACCCAGAAACTGGACTTTGTATCATTGATTTATTTTGTAAATGTATACCTGAGTACAGAACAATAGTGCTTTTGTTTTCTATTGCTTTCTTCCTTACATTGTTGTCCTTAAGAATTACTTCATATGATTTCTGCATATGTTGTTGGAAGCTCTTTGAAAAGTAGCACACCTGGGAAATAATAGAAAAATCAGATTATGATAGTTTTGCTAGTGTGGAGAGCAATTAATTTAACAAATGTGCTCAGAGGACATCTCTGTAAAAAAAACCCTAACAGTGGCTAATTAATTTCATGGGTGCAAATGCCAAACCTTGCAGACCAGATTTTCCTACTGTTTTACAATAGGGAAAAGTAATTAAAAAGAAAAGCAGATTAGGAACACAGGGAATGATATAGGGGAGGCAGAAATTAAAGGGCAACATTAATAAATAGTCTGTTCAAATGTATGATGCACACAAAACTGCAGAACAAGAACTGTAACATTGGGTAGAACCCATCACTCAATGCATCCCTGGGCGTATAAGTTTTCAGATTCAACTGCCAGAGGAACAGACCTCTTCCCAAGAATCTGAAGTGCCCCTAGTCAAAGCAAGATTGGCGCTGTAATTTTCATGTCTCTCTTTTTTTTTTTTGGGGGGGGGGGGGGAGTCACCACAGCAACATCCAGTACAATAAAGCAGAAAAAATTATCAGGACAACCCAAAATTATCAAGACAACCCAACAACTGAAACCAAGTTTAAAACAATGACAGCATAGAAGACTAAGAAACAAAGGAATAGAGGCATAATTTAAGAGACTTCCCAAATTCAGTTGACTCCAAACAGACAACAGAATAGCTTGGCCATTACTGATTGCAGGAAAATCAAGAGGGATGAGTCTTGATTCTAGAGGGTAGGTATTACAGAGCTTTGATGCCACAAAACCCAGGCCAGCCTGCCCTTCAAGCAAATCTCAGAAAGCATAGCCATGTGGAATAGAAACGCCTCCAAAAATCTCAACATGGGAGTGGACTCAAATATCTGCAGCAATTGTCTCTTCAGAAGGTACAAAGGAGTGCTGATAAGTATTGTGCCTTACCCAGAAAGAAATGAGCTAGGAAGCTGTAAATTGCAGAGTGTACTGGTCAATTTGTCTATATTCAATGGTGCAAAAACCAACTATCTATGATTTTAATTTATCTTTCTTTTTCAGGTCCAAAGTAAATATGGCAACACTTCCAGAAAAGTTCAGTGTGGACCAGCATAAGACCGTAATCAAGTTCTTTTTCTCCAAGGGAAAGGTACAAAGCAGATCCATGATGAAGTGTCACAAACTTTGGGTGACAGTGGCCCTTCATATGCAACAGTTAAGCATTGGGCTGTCAATTTTCAAGCTGGCCATTTCGGAGTTGAAAGTGAGAAAACCAGTGGAAGGCCTGTTTCTGTCTCTGTGCCTGTGTATATATGAAAGCCATCCATGACATGATCACGGTGGGCTGCCGAATATTAGCCAAAAGTATTGCTACATATCTGTGAATATCACGTGAGAGAGTTTGTGCCATTATCCACAATGACTTGGAAATGAGAAAGCTTGCAGCAAAGTGGATGACAACAGAACAAAAGATAACCCAACAAATAGATAGCACTGCCTCATGTGTCATGGACCTAGTCTAAATAAATTATTTGGGCATGTGTGAGTAAAGCAGGCAAAATGAGAGCTCTCCATTGATCATTTTTAGAATACAGATGTCTTACTCTGCAGTAGAACTGCAGCTCCTGCACTGAATGGGATTGAACTTGGGAAAATTGCATGAGGAAGCAGATTAAACCTCCCTCTGCAGTGTCAGAGCACTGATTCAATCCCCATGGCTATTTTTAATGTTTTAAGAGAACAAGAAATCTTGAACACAGATCTTCTGGTCTTTGGGCTCACCAAAATAGGAAAATCTCAAAAACTTGTGGTTTTGTGGTTGGATTAGACAGTTTGTTAGAGGAGGAGGACAGAAAAGTTGTTACTATAAACAGTTGTCCTAAAATCAAAAGCACAGAAGAATTTTTCAGCAATTTTCAAGTATTGTGCTCTACATTCCCCACTTTTTCAGAATTTTTCCAATGTGCCATGGCTGCTCTAGCTCCACCAGTCTCTGCCCTGGACCAAACTGAGCCCTCTTGAGACAGCTGAGACCATGCCAAGTGCTTCCACTTACCAAATGATGTGCCAGCCTCTGACTCTCTCACTCTACATGCTCTAAGTCACCACTCGCTTCCTTTCCACATTGTATCAACATACTATAAGAAAAAGAAACAAGCTCAAACTACTCTGAAGTTTTAATAGCAACAACAAGAAAAAGATTTTCTTTGGTAAATTTCCTAAAGGATCAGCTACATTGCTTCAGGCATAACAGTCCATTATTTAATCCAATTTTTAAAGAGGCTTTCTCAATATGCTACCCATCCTCTTTTTTTGGCTGGTTTAAAGGAATAGATAGTGCTTTTGACTCAACTGGGATATATGCGTCCATTAGATTACTTCTACTTAAGAAAGGTTTCTTTCAAAAGGATCATGTAGGGGAAACTTGAGGCACTGCTAACTTTAAGAAAAAAAACCTAAAAACTTATGAGACCCCTGGATCAGATCAAAGAAGAGAGTATGAAAAAGGTTCTCAATTTGATTTTTCTTTATCATACAGAAGGCTTTATTTTTATCTTACATCTTTAACCAGTAATACCATGCAGGAAAGATTCAAATTAAATAATTTTTCAGCCAGTAAGGCTTCCACCCTGTAAGGCTAATGGCAATGGCATTCCTGGAGAGGGAGAAAAACAGTAAGATTTTTTCAGGAGCAACAACACCAGTGTAAATCACCACTAACCTTACCTTCCAGAGTAGCTGTAGTTGTGAAAGCCTTTATTTTCGAAGTTGTGACCCTGCAAAGTGAATCACCATCACAATTACATCAGTACAAATAGGCAGAGATTCTGGGATTGAGAGAAACAGACCTGGTCCAAGCTGAACTAGTACCTGAAGCTATGTCCAAATTCTGCCTCTTTTCCCCTCTCATATATACGTCACTGCATTGGGTAGGCTCATCCATCACTACCTCCTCCTCATGCCTTTTGTCATCCACTGTTGCTTCTACACTGGCTGGCTGGTGAGAATCTCAGAGTAGAGCCTTCTTCATTTTCAGGATCCTCCCTTGCACACCAGTTTAAAAGATGTGGTGAAAGGGAAGAAGACACAGATGAAGGCAGTGGTCCTCTTCTCAATTGCAATGGCCACTACTCCTTCATTCAATCCTGCTGGGCTGTGGTAAAAAGATACAACCTGCAAGTAAAAAGATACTACCCTGCAATCATGCATGGGTGTGGTAAAAAGATACTACCTGCAAGTTTATGGCTTTCCCCAGCTATCCTCTCAAACCAGCCACTTCTTCTGCCCACATAGGTGGGCTGGCTCAGTAAAAATCCAGCTAGGGAGCTTAGAACAGGAATGAGATTTGAACTGGAGGCATCTCAAAACACACAGTAAACCCTTTGCTTCATGTAGTGATGCATTAACACAAAAACTACACTCTCTAATCATAGGGACATTTGCAGGCAGGACTTCATGCACAGATGAATAGCGCATTAAGAAGAATCTCACACCTATCAATGTGACAATCCATGCAGACCCATAGGTATTGCCTGGTTTAGATCTCTGTGTGCCTATTCTAAGGAGTCATGAGTGTAGCAGAAAGAAGGGGAAGAAGTATGCGTACTGACATGAATTCCTTAGCGGAAGGGTGATATAAAAATATGAAAATATTAATTAATATTAATTAATGCAAATAATCATGACAAAGTCTCAAATGACGCAGTCTTGGAACGTGCTAGGGTCTCTAGCATGTACACACTTCTGAAACAGCGAAGTCTGCACTGGCTTGGGCATGTTGTGAGAATGGCTGATGGTTGGATTCCAAAAGATCTCCTATGTGGAGAATTAGTGCAGGGAAAGCGCCCTACAGAGAGACTGCAGCTGCGATATAAGGATATCTGCAAGAGGGATCTAAAGGCCTTGGGAACGGATATCAACAGCTGAGAAACCTTGACCTTTGATCGTTAAGCTTGGAGGCAAAAGATGCAACATGGTCTCCAACATGAAGAGACGCTTATTCGGCAGGCTGAAGCAAAGAGAACCAGTGAAATCTGGGGCCTGGGCAGGGGACTGATTTTATCTATCCTCATTGTGGAAGGGATTGCTACTTTCGAATTGGCCTTTTTAGCCACACCAGATGCTATTTTAGGACCACCAACCAGAGCATGATACCATAGTCTTTTGAGACTGGAGCATGGCAATGAGTTAATTAAATAATTTTGTCATATGGGGGTTTCAAAAATTTATGGGCCTTGGGTGCCAAATGATCTAGTTACGTCACTGATGGATGCTACAAGTTTGAAATCCAGAGAAAAGAGCTGGGAAAGAGAAATCCCTTCCATTTCAGCCAACAGGTTACTGTGATGCAAACCAAATTGGCCTGTTTGTTCAGGATTAAATCTTTGATCTGAAAAAAATACTGTAGGAAATCCTGATTTCTGTTTTGAATTCTATTAGGCGTGTTCATCTGAGTAGTCTCGAGGTAAATAATTATGCCTCTGGGGATCCTGATTAAGGATGTGATTTTATGTCAGGTGAGCACAGCTGGGTCATGTTCAAGGATTGATTTCAGCACTGTCCTTATAATAAAGCAGTTCCTGGAGGCTAATGAACCAACCTGTCAATGGAGATCAATGCAATTTGGAAGTAATGAAAAGCAACCATTTAACCTGTGTCTACTTTATATCCAGCTGCTGGACCCAGCTGTATGCAACAGATTGTGGTTACATATTAGTTGTACATTTTGTGGTAAAAGATATTTTTTTTGTTTTCTGGCATTCTGTTTGGCATTCTTAGGTGGTAAGACTGGATGTTTTCTTCTTTTAAGAAAAGCCTTTAATATGCAGCAAGAAGAAAAAGACACTGATATGGAGGCTTGCATGGACAGGTACTGGGTTCTGTGATATCAGAGGAGCCCTTGGAGATGACAATGGTATGTCATCAAACAGCGCAGGGACATTCCAGGTGAAGAGAAGGCATAGAAGGGTGAAGCTGGGTGGGGAAGAGTATGGTTTGGGTCAGAATGGCAGACAGGGATGGCAGCAGAGACTGCCACTTGATTTCCTGTCCTAGGCCTGAAAGCCCTACGTGGGGATACTTGCACCGGTTTAGTGTGAGTGATTGAGCTGTCATAGAGGCTGTCAGGTCTTGACATGAGGTAAGGAAACCATGCTCCACAGGATACAACAGCAGCTACTTCAGTGGTTCTGTACTGTAGCTCCATTAGGATTAAGCTGCCTGGCTGTTTGTCATAAAAGCTGGGGTGGGAGGGAATCCTTACATATTTAATGCAATCATATGCATACCTCCTCAGAACTAAACTCATTGACTTCAGTGGAACTTATTCCCATGTCAGTGTCCATGAAATTGCAGGCTTTGTCAATGTCTCTGGAATTCCTCTTCCCTTTTCCCCATTAAACTACTGAGCACTGAAGAAACAGGGAGATAAATGCAAGAAAACAGTGAGAAACAATGAGTTCTACTCAGGACAACACTAAAAAAAAATGTTTTCTGCTTAATAAAGGCAGTGATGTGACTCTGGGCAGGAAGTCTGTTTCCGTACATTCTGCCTTCTTATAAACCCCTAATTTTTCTGAATCAAATAGCGCTGTGTTTCTCTCTCACATATATTCCCTTTATTTCTTCCACCCGAGGAAAGGCACTTGCTGAGTCTGCACTTAGTTGTCAGTGGCTCTGAGAACAAAACAGTCTTTATTAAACTTGAAAGCCCTCCAGGTCATGATCCGGCCCCTTTGCATTTGTATTCAGGCCCTCCAGATGAGAAAGACAAGCTAGATAAATTCAGGTAATATGGGAGACTTTGGAATGTACCTGAAGAAGTGACCTTTCTGATCCAAGAGCTTGTGTGTAATATATTATTTGTTTGCCCAATTTTAGCTGTATTGTTGGTGTAGCAGTGGAGGCTCTTAACCTATCAGAACAGTCAGGCCAAGGAGGAACATAAATCTTTCCTGTAAAGCAACAGGAAAAACATCACACTGAAAATTAGCATGGCTCTCAAGAAAAAGAATAAAACTGTCGGTTCCAGCATCCCTATATAAATGTACTCTGTCTGGTTTTACTTTGTATTGTGCCTGAGGAATGTTGACAGAATGGCCAAAAGCTTGACTGCGTCTCTCTTAACATGCAGATCTGATTCCTTGTCACAGATGCCTCTAGCCTTCCATGCTGCAAATGGGCACCTTGAATAACTCAAAATGGATCTTGCTTTTTAGATTCCCAAATTGAATTTGGATGTGTGTGTATTATCTGAAGCCAAGTTTGATGGCCACCAAGTATCCCATTGAGACTCTTCTGTTGTTCAGAAGTTCAGCTGATGATAATTAGGCCTTACTCATGTGACCCAAATTAACCAATCAGGAAGTTAGGGAGCTGTTAAAGAAACTCGGGCATGGCAAAAGTTTTGCACCCTCTGAGGAAAACTCAGAGCTATCATTGCACTGTGTGTGCACAGAGAACACACAGTACAATATAAGTACAAGATGTCTAACAGAATTCCATCTTCTGTTTTCCAACAGCATCCTTTCTCACTTGCTTCCAAGGCCAGCTATTTGTTTGTTGGTGGGTTGGTTTGGGCTATGGGTGGCACAAGTGGTTAAGACACTGCACCTGTTAACCAGCAGGACAGGCTTCGAGATCCTGGTCGGTCCCCACAAGACAGGGTGAGCTCCTGTCCTTAGCCCAGCTCTGCGACGCAGCTGGAACCAATTGTATCGGCTCTGCCTTTCCATTGGACTATTTCAGTGTCGTCAAGAGGGGGGATTTGCTGCTTGGGTAACAGCCTATCCTCCCTATCAATCTAACACAAGCCTTCATGCTTTGCATGCAGAGTATGCAGCGCCGAGCAGGATACCATAATCTTTCAGGACTGACGGGCACCTACTTTGCTGATTTGTTTGTTTGTTTAAGGGATTTATATCCCACTTTTACCATGCCAAAGCATATGCCAAGGCAGATTACAAAACTTTTATACTTTTGTCCTCACAACAACCCAGTGAGGTAGGCTGAGGGTGACTGGCTCAAGGTAACCCAGAAAGCTTCTTGGCTGAGGGCAGATTTGAATCTGGTCTGAGTCCAACTTCCTAATCACTAGATTTTTCAAAATCATTTCACACAAACTCTTAGAATGGGGCCAGCCCGTTAATGGGCTGGCCCTTTTGCCTCCCCCAGCCGGGATGGTCTGGCCGGAGGAGATGCTCGCAGCCTATTGGCTGCTATGGCCAGGGGGCGGCGCTGGAGGGACACTGTATGTGTGCTGCCGGCAGCGTCCCTCCAGTCTTCGCCGGAGAGTCGTTGGAGAAGCAGCTCTCCAGGGACTCTCCTCAATGCTCTTTGGGGCCTGTTCTTCACCTTGTTGCCGACTGGGGGGGGGGCACAAGATGAGAATCTCCTGCTGCAGGCAGGGGGTTGGACTGGATGCTCCACTGGGTCCCTTCCAGCTTTAGGATTGGGCTTCCCTCACTTCAGGGACCCCTGGCTCGGCCTTCAGGGCTGCTGCATTTTGTAGAGGCTTGGGCTAGAGCCTCAGGGTCTTGGCTAATTTAGTGAGGGGTTCCCCCCCCTGCTGCTGGCTGCCTTGATCCTCTACTGAGGAGCCTTCTTCTGCAGGCTCATCATGGCCGGTGGCCATTTTGGGTGCACCTCATGGTGGCAGCCATTTTATAGTGGCAGCCATTTTAGTTGACTTTGGGCCTTGTGGCCAGGGCAGCCATCCTAGTTGAATTATCTGCTTGTGGGTAACTTACCTTGCTGCATTCAGCTTTACTGGACTGGTGGGCCTTAGGTTGATCATTGCTGCCCAGCCCCTCCTCCCCCCCATTTTCTGCATTGATTTGAGTTGGGGTAGCAGTTGGGGAAGCTGCTGGTGCTTGCTGCTCATCCTTGGTGCTGCTGCTGCTGCCTCTACCTTATCCTGCTTCCTGGCTGGTCTTCTGCTGCAACTCTGCTGTTCTCTACTGTTGCTTCTATAGCAGCCCATATCCTTTTTGGTGTTAATAAAGAACACTTGTTCTGTCACTAGGCCTAGGCTTCTTTTGGGCCTGCTAGGCCTGCTGTGGCTGCTGCATTTTGTTTTGCCACTAGACCTAGGCTTATTTCGGGCCTGCACATCTTTTGTATCAATTAATGACATTCAGGGTGTTAGTGGGTAACCCCTTGTGGGTGGTGACTGAGACTCTGCTGCAACTCTGCTTTGATTCTACAGTGCTGCATATCCTTTGTATTAATTACTTACATTCAGGGTGGTGGTTGGTAACCCCTTTTGGGTGGTGACATGGGCAGGTGGGTGCAGAAACGGGGTGGCAGGGCCCCTCGCAATCCCAACCCGTCTCCTCCCCCCCCTCCTGGGCCAACTTCCTCAGATGGAGTTGGGAGTTATTGGATTGTCAAACCCTTATGGAGCGCTATAAGGTGCAGAAGAGGGAGGCCAGGGAAAGGGCAGCCAACAGGGATGCGGAACCTTCTGCTGTTGTGCCCACCCATACCTTCGCTAGGAAGGGTCGGGGGGCTTTAATGTTTCGGGTCCAAGCTCAAATGACACCTTGGTGGACGCCAGGCTAGGTGTGCCCTTACTATTCATGGCCCCCTATGGGCATGGGGCATGTGATGTGGGTCTGCCTCGATCTTCCTGGGTGGGTCTGCCTCGATCTTCACATAGCAAAGGGGGCAGACACTTGGCCATGTCCGTAAAGGAAAAGATATGGAGAGGCGACTACGTCGACCTCTTCAGTCCTACCCTTCCCTGGTCTGGTCAGCCTCGGAATTTGAGCTTTGGATGCAGGTTGTGGCTACTGCCGAACCCATCCAGGGTGACCGCCCAGACAGCGGTTACCTCATTGCTCGCAACCCTTTGTCGCTACCCAAGGCGTCTTTGGGCGCCTTGGGGGCGCAAGGACAAAGGGCTTGCTATGAATTTGGTCTATAGGAACTTGTTTCAGGACTTGTTGCCCCCCCCCCCCTTTTAGCCACCTCTGTACAGTGTGTGGCGGAAAGCACCCTGCCAGCGCCTGCTCAAGAGCGAAAGGGTTTTAAGGTGCCGGGGCCAGAGGTTGCTGTAAAAGGGGCCGACCCCAGTTAAGCTGTCTGTTTGACTGCTTTGCTTGAGGCCTACCCTGATAGGGAGGCTGCTAGGTTTTTGTTGAGTGGTTTCGTTGTGGGTTTCCGAATTCCGGCCCCTCGCCCGGCTCAGGCTTTCTGGGCGGCAAACTTGAAGTCGGTGAAGGGTAGGGAGGCTGTTGTACATAAAAAGTTGGCCAAGGAGGTTGCCACCGACAGAGTACTTGGTCCTTTTACGTCCCCCCCTTTTTTCCGAATTTGAGAGTCTCCCCATTGGGTGTTGTACCCAGGAAGGCCCCGGGCCAGTTTCGGGTAATTCACCATGGTATTCCCCCTCACCTGTGCTCGGTTGGGTATACTTCACTGGATGAGGCAGTTCGGCTTTTGCAAACCTGCGGGTCTGGGGCCCTTATGGCCAAGACCGATGTGGAGTCAGCCTTTCGGCTGCTCCCTATTCATCCAAATGATTTTCTGCCTGCTGGGTATGTGGTTTGAGGGTGGGATTACGTTGACAGAGCTCTGCCCATGGGTTGTTCTGTTTCATGTTCAGCCTTTGAGGCTTTTAGCACCTTTTTAGAGTGGGCTCTGCGTACAAGGTCCCCTTTTGGGAGGGTTGTCCACTATTTGGACGACTTCTTTTTATGGGGGCGGCGCGTATTGCTCAGTGTGACAGGCTACTTGCCTCCTTTCAGAGCCTTTGTTTAGAGATGGGTGCTCTCTTGGCAGAAGAGTTGGGGCTGCCGAGGGGCCTGCCACCACCTTGACCTTTTTGAGAATAGAATTGGACACTTTGGCGCAGTGTTCCAGGTTGCCCGAGGACAAATTAGTTACCTTGCGCTACCTTTTAGAGCAGTCCTTGCATGCGAGGAAAATCTCGCTGAAGGATTTGCTGGTGTTGGTGGGTCATTTAAATTTGCTTGTACAGTGGTGGCCCCCGGTCGGGCCTTCCTTCGGCGTCAGTGTGATGCCATGGTTGGCTTGCAGGCACTCCACCTTAGGGTGAGGGTGGTGGCTGCCATGAGGAATGACATGAAGGTTTGGTTGACCTTCCTGTCTGACTTCAATGGCACTTCTTTCTGGGGGGAAGTCCAGATTCTCAAGGCTTTCCTGCAGGTCAATTCGGAAGCTGCAGGTGGCCACTGTTTTGGAGTTTATGTTAGGGGAAGATGGTGTGCTCATCCCTGGCCTCCTTCATGGACGGCGGTGATGTTGTGCATGATCTTACCTTTCTAGAACTTTTCCAGTTGTAGTAGCTGTACACATCTGGGCCGACCAATTTCAGAACTCTACAGTTCGATTTTGGTGCGACACCAGGCTGTTGTGCATGTTGTTCGCAAGCAGACTTCTCGTTCTCCAAGGGTGATGCGTTTGGTGCATGCTTTTGTCTTGCAGTGCCTGCACATTAACTTGGTAGTTTCGATTAGTCATATCCCGGGGCTTGAAAATGGTGTTGCCGATGCTCTGTCTAGTTTTCAGGACGACCGCTTCAGGCAACTCACCCTGGCTGCCCGTCAGGACCCAGACCCCATGCCCGAGTGGCTGTGGAGCCTTGGACCGTGAGGGCGCAAAGGTTGATTATGGGTTCCCTGGCTCCTTTGACAAGGAGCAGCTGTGAAAGAAAGGTGGGAGAGTTCGAGGCCTTCTGCCAGGCCAAAAGTTTGCCTGTGGAATGGCCTCTGCCTGTGGACATCTTGCTCAGGTTTCTGCTTTTCCTTTTTGAATCAGGCCTGCACCCAAAATCCATTTCTGTGTACCTTTCGGCCCTGGCCTTTATGGCTGGCCCGAAAGGAGTGGTGGGTACTACCCAAAACTTTAAGGTCCGACCCATGCTGGAGGGCATGCGTAGGGACAGACCCTCGGTCCCGGATCAGAGGAAACCGGTGACTGTCAAGATTTTGGGGTATTTATTGGAGGCCTTTGGCCGGTGCTGTAGTTCCGACTTTGAAAGAGACCTCTTTCGGGCTGTGACTCTGGTTATGTTCTTTGGGGCCTTTCGGATCAGCAAGGTTTTTGGTGCGGTCTCGTTCTGCCGACCCTTCCTGGGTGTTGTGGTGGTCGGACGTGACCCTTGAAAGCTCGGTCTGTATCCTGCGGCTACGCAGGTCCAAGACTGACCAGAGGGCCTGGGGAGTGGTAATCAGGTTGAGGGCTATTCCCGGCCACGCTCTGTGCCCGGTACAGGCTCTAACTCGTTATAGAGACAGGGTGGTTCATTTTGTGGGCCCCTTGTTCCAACATGTGGACGGGGCTCCACTTACATTTTTCCAGTTTCGGGCTGTTTTTGCTTGGGCTGTGACCACTCTTGGTCTCTCCCCAGACTTTTACAGGTCCATTCCCTTCGGATTGGCGCTGCTACATTGGCCTTTAGTGTAGAGCCCACTGAAGAGGTCATCCGGCGCATCGGACAATGGCGCTCAGCTGCTTTTCGGTATCATGTACGCAAATGATGCTCGGGGGAGCTCATTTGCTGTGTTGTTTGATGAGTTGTATTCTGCCTTGATGCAGTTATTTACTGACTTTCTCTTCGTTTGTGTTGCAGACTCCTCTTCATCAAGACCTCTTCAAGTCCTGGTGATTGGCCACTCCATCCTCTTCTGGGCCCAGAAGTGGGACCGAACGCAGTGGCGCCGGCTCCTGTCTTGGCCTCGGTCCAGACGTGTGCATTGCCTGGGCTGTCCAGAGAGGTATGGGGTGGGGTCAGCTGCTGCCCATAGTCAGTGAATTTTTACGTGACAACCCACCCCCTGATGTTTTGCTGGTGCACCTGGGTGAGAACGATCTGACCCAGACGAGGACGGTGGGCCTCAGGGTGCAGATTAGATAAGACCTATCACTTGTGAAGTGGGGTGCCCAGCTGTCCGGTTTGTCTGGTCTTCCTTCCTTCCCAGGTGGGTTGGAGAGGGGCTAAGGACATCCGGATTGTGATTTGGCCTTTATGCGGGCTACGCCTACGGGCGCATTTTTGTTGAGTGTTGGGGTGGGTTGGTGATTGATCACCGTCACGTCATGTGGCAGCTGCCCCATGTTTTTTAGATCAGATGGGGTCCACCTTAGTGATTTGGCCATAGAGGAATATGTTTGGTTTTTAGTTAGGGGGCTGCTAACCTGTCTTTAATGGGGCGGTGGAACCATGTTCTAGCCAGGTTCCCCGTGTGGCAGGTGTCGTGCTGGAGTAGGCAGGATAGGCCTTCGGTGACTGCCTGAGACAGCAGGGTCAGTGCTACGCATCCCTTGCCTATTGGTACCAGACCGGACGTAGGTCGGGATGGCTAGCCCTGTACCTGGGAAGTTAGGCTTGGTTCGGCCGGGCATTAATTCGGGTGTACCGAGTGTTCAGCTGCTTTGATTGACCAAGCGCCCAGCTGTCTCGACCTTCGGGTTGGTGTTGATGGGTACCCTTGCGAGGGTGACACCTGAGCCAGGCTTTCGCCATCCCTTATTTTTTAGCTACCAGCACGACAAGTTAGCAGCCCCTTTTGTTGGGTTTTAAATATGTTATATTTTAATAAAGTGGCCATCAAATCCAGCATCTGTCTCCGGCTCTTTATTCTCGGCGTGGGGGGTAATGGGGCCAGCCCGTTAATGGGCTGGCCCTTTTGCCTCCCCCAGCCGGGATGGTCTGGCCGGAGGAGATGCTCGCAGCCTATTGGCTGCTATGGCCAGGGGGCGGCGCTGGAGGGACACTGTATGTGTGCTGCCGGCAGCGTCCCTCCAGTCTTCACCGGAGAGTCGTCCCCACCCTCCCTCCCTTGTGCAGTTTAAGCTTTGCTGGTCGCATTTTGGGCCGGGTAGGAATTTTTGGGGTCCCTGCTGATTGGCTCTTGCCGGGACTCTTTTTTTGCCTACCCTAAACTGTAATAGTGGTGAGGGAGGTTTAAATAGGTCACTTTATGGCAGGTGTCGTGCTGGAGTAGGCAGGATAGGCCTTCGGTGACTGCCTGAGACAGCAGGGTCAGTGCTACGCATCCCTTGCCTATTGGTACCAGACCGGACGTAGGTCGGGATGGCTAGCCCTGTACCTGGGAAGTTAGGCTTGGTTCGGCCGGGCATTAATTCGGGTGTACCGAGTGTTCAGCTGCTTTGATTGACCAAGCGCCCAGCTGTCTCGACCTTCGGGTTGGTGTTGATGGGTACCCTTGCGAGGGTGACACCTGAGCCAGGCTTTCGCCATCCCTTATTTTTTAGCTACCAGCACGACAAGTTAGCAGCCCCTTTTGTTGGGTTTTAAATATGTTATATTTTAATAAAGTGGCCATCAAATCCAGCATCTGTCTCCGGCTCTTTATTCTCGGCGTGGGGGGTAACAGAAAGTCCACTTCTTCAGGAACACTCTTTAAATTTCTCATATCAATTAAATGGTAAATAACAGCCAATTGACAATTATCAAGTTTATTATCATTATTACATTTTTATCATCACCATTTGCATTTTCTGCCTTGGACAACAAAATTGAAAGCTTTTACATCACAGCATCCATCTGGCTCCTTCCATTGTTGTGTTTAACACCTTTTAAAATGCAACTCTTCACTCTGACTTTCTCAAATGCAGAAATGTCACAATTCCACCACAAAATGTAACTATATACAAAGCAAGTAAATACTGAAATATGTATTATTTGGATCAAGACAGAGATTTTTAACCAACATGCCACATAGCACATTGATATGCCAAGGTGTATACCACAGTGTGTCACAAGAGATTGGGGGAGGTCTTTTATTAGTAGGTCTCTTGGGGGATGAAAGTCCCCTGCCAGCAGCATGGTGTGCCTTATCAACTGTCAAAAACTGAGGATGTGATCTAAAAATTTTAGTGCCTTGTAAACTTGCCTTGAGATTAAAATGTTGAAAAACAGTAAAGAAGGTATCTGTTTTAAAAAAAATGTTGAGTGTGGAAGGAGGGAATATTTCCTCTTTTATGTCTTGAAAAGCAAAATAGAAAATGAAAAGGACAACACAATTCACACAGTTGGTTTAGGAGTGCAAAGTCAGTGCTACTTTCTTTTGTATCACTGAACATATGTATATAGTGGTGTGCCTACATACTCTGGTGTCTGGTTCTGTTAGGTTGCGACATCACCGCATGAGGTTTTGTGATGTACTTACAAGCTCCCGCTGCTTCCTTCTCTTAAAAGGCCACCATTTGAAGGGGTGCCCCTTGAAGGAAAAGGAGACAGCCATATTGTGAAATCATTAGGACATGAGATGGAAGCTTTGTAATCTGACTTCACCTCATCCACTTCTTCTGTTCAGTGGTATGGTGTCCCCTTTAAAGTGGTTCCCCACCCCTGTTGTACTTTATGCCTCTGCAAATATAGGACACCCATTTTTACTTTATGTTGTACTTTATGCCTCTGCAAATTGGACACCCATTTTTAAAGCTTTTTTGAGTAAGAAACTGACATAAAAGTTTACTTTTGGAGACATAAAAACATGGTAAAACATTAAAAACATTAAAAAACATTACGTTAATCATTTTACGTTAATGATTAACATCACGTTAATCTTTTTTCCCCACTCTTTAGTGTGAGCAGAGAGCTATTGTTGCTAATGCAGGTATAATCATTTTCACATTTTCACAGGCTAATCATGTTTTCAGGGCAACAAAGAAATGTCACAAAGATGTGACACTAAACACATTGTGTGTGCTTCTGTTTCTTTTTTCCCAGTTGAAATAGTATCTTTAGGGAGTGGGAGTGATTAGCGCCTTCCATATCTTCTATTTGAATTGAGTGGGGAAAAAAAAACAGAAGCACAAATTGGACATTTATTGGCAGTATATACAGTTTGATTTTGATTGTGCTGCAGAATCCTAGGATAAGCAGAGGAAATCAGGGTATAGTGTGATCCTACCTGAGCTGTGGACTGAATGAACTAATGGATGGACGCCAACTAAAAGATCCATACCTAGTAGATCAAACAAGCATGGTGGTAATTGTGTGATGGTAGCGTCCAAATACAGAATCTGACAAATATTTCTTTCTGGCTTGTGCATTCTTACTCTCAAACCTTCTAGTTTTGTGGCATTTTATAGCAGTGTATAAAATGTTTATAGTTTGCAATGTTGCCATAGTCATAAGCAAGCCTGTGCTTTATGACAAAACTAGACTCATCAATCACTGGCTTAAGGTCACCATATTATCCAGCTCAGTTGATTTTCCCCCCAAAGATCTTAGGCACCCTCCCAGTGCTTCTTTTGCCCATTAGATGACAAGGATTGCCAAATGTCTGTCTTTTTAAAAGCAAGGTTGTAGGTGGTCTGGAAGACTATGTATGAGCCATAATACACAGGTTAATATTATGTGTGATTGTTCAGTGAGAAAAGGCTGCTCTACCTTCTGCTCTTCTTGCTAAGGAGGAAATGGCATGTAGAAACCATGAAAGTAAAGCAGTGATAATGTACCTTCTTTCCCCCTCTTAATAAGTATGATCCTTGGAGCTAAGAACACACTACCACCACAGTTCTGGTTCCTTCATGTACTTGTTCCTTCATATTGAGTTCTTGGCCCCTTCTCTTGAGTAGCCATGAGAAGGAAGTGGGAGCTGCTCATAAAATAGAATGAGGAATAAGATTTTAACATACTTTTGTGCAAATGTACATCATTTTCTTCAATGTGGTCTGGTGTAGCCATTTCATTTGCTTCTACATTTTGAGTACTGGTAGTTGTGACTGAAAAGAACTACTTGTACTTTGACAAAAAAGAGCTGCTGCTCTTTCCAATTCAGGTCTTATTTGATGTTTTAAACAGCAATGTATTTATTGGTGTTGGGTTTTTAAACATTTAAAAGTGTGGCATGTCAGCAGGAGAGCACAAGATTTCTTCATGAAACTTCATTGATCTGGCCAGGGAAGGCATGTGAGGGACAAATGAAACATGACCTTTGTTGAAACCTGAAGGGTAAACCATAGGGGGTCATTTTAGACTGGAAGTTCAAATACCTTCAGCTTGATCTTTGACCTGCAAGACTGTTGATGGACCACACAGTAAGGCCATCATAAGCCTCAGTTATTAAGTCATGCCAGGAGAAGAGCAAGAGAAGCCATTCCCAGTGGGGACTCCCATTCTCTCCCTATCTCCTCCATTGTTGCAGACCACTTTGATAGAATAGTAGTGACAAAGATGGAAAGTTCAAAGAACATTTCAGGCTTTCATGTAAATGAGTAATATTGCAGTAGTCAATTAGGAGGTTGCAGGTGGCCTATTGTGTGCTCCAGAGCCTCAGTGAATATGTGCAAGGGAGTGCTGAGCTAGTTTTTCCAAGCGACCTGGCTGCATAGCACAGAAGCCTATAATACGAATTCCAGGAGCTGAGAACTAGTTCCTCCCTTGAAAACTTTTGCAATGCCTCCTGTGACAGGCAGTAGTAGTAATCTCGGTTTGACAGATTTGTGGTGGATGTTCATCTCACAGGAACGAAATGGAGCTACATTTTCACTGTAAACACAAAGGGGACATTTTGGTTTTATTAGCTTGGGAAGATAGTGCTGGAAAAGCTGGAGAAATGTGTTTTCACCTATAACAGATCATTCACAACCTGAGTTGACACCCGTTTTGCAGCCCTGACCATTAGTTTTCACAGTTGCAAGAACTTCAGAGCTGGAGCTCTGGTAGTGTTTGCAGACAAGTGTGGTGTGCATATGGCAAAAGTTTTCTTATACTGCATCAGGCAGCTGTAGTGACTGATGTTTGTTGCTGTGCAGTGGCAAAAATGACATTAGATTCATCAGTACCGGTGTCTTATCTTGAATTTCACAGTGTGATGATAGGGGATGAAGTGTTCAGAAAGTCACAACATGAAACATTCAACAAGGTGATGCAGCTTTGCCACATAGGCTGCAATCCTAAAGATACTTTCCTGGGAGTAAGAACCACTGAACATAATGGGGCTTACTTTTGAGTAGACATGGTTAGGATTGTGCTCATACTCTACTATGCTATCATTGCTTTGCTAATCACAATTGGAAAAAAAATCAAATCTTCATAGTTTAACCAATGACCTTGAACAGAGATTTGCCTTTGGCAGAGCACAGGTTTTCATACTTGGTGATGTTGCTGCTGTAAGGGAATGAAGTACTGTCGTGGTCTTGAGCCACAGCTAGACTACACAGTCTATTTTTGCTTTACAATGTCTTTGCTTTGCATTGTATTTTTTATTGTCTTCCAGATAGTAAGACAGACTTTCATCATAACAGTCCCAAGATTCTCATTGATGTGCATCATTTTCTTCAATGTGGTCTGGTGTAGCCATTTCATTTGCTTCTACATAAAAACTGAGCAGGGAAAACAAAAGGTGAAGATTTGGCTTAAGCTATTCTTAGCATTTCATGATGATATGGTCCCAGAACAGGGCAGATTCTGCCCCAGGCTTCTCACCAAATAAAATGTTGCTAAGGAAATATGTTTGGCTCTGCAAATAAGCAAACTAAGAACATAAGAAAGCCATGCGGGCTAGCCCAGAATCCTGCCTCTCACTGTGGTCCTCCAGATGCATGAGGGACAATGCCTGTATTCTGTTACCCATCCCTTGCCTCTGGCATTCAAGCATAGCCTACCTTGTAGTTATATACAGTGGTACCCTATACAGTGGTACCTCACTTAACAAGCATCTCACTTAACAAGCATTTCACATAACAAGCAAAAATTTCCAAGAAATCTTGTTTCACATAACAAGTTCTGCTTCACTTAACAAGCAAGCGCAGTATGGGCATGCATGCTATGCAGCCCTGATGCTCTGCACGGAGGCTTTTTAAAAGGGCTGCTGGCCAGTGCTGCTGTCTCTAACTGCCCCCAACTTGGGGGCAGTTGCCTGAGGGTGCCAGAGGCAGCTGCCCATAACTGCCCCCAAGTGCTCCCACCGACCACCTTGAACCTCCAGCCCAGGTAAGCCTCCCAGGAAAGAGTCTTTGACTGCAGCCTCTTAACCATGTCTACCCAGAAGTAAGCTCCATTGTGTTAAATGAGTCTTACTCCCAGGAAAGTGTCTTTAGGATTGCAGCCTAAGTAGACTTCATAGGATCATGCACAATGAATGCGTGTTTTGAATTCAATTAGTGGTTTGTCATCATTTTTACATCCAGTTAATATTTTTATATGAATATTTGGGGGGTTGTGAGTCATCTGAGTTTCCATTATTTCCTATGGAAAAATCTGCTTCACTTAAAGAGCATTTCACTTAAAGAGCATGCCTCCAGAACAAATTAAGCTCTTTATGTGAGGCACCACTGTACAGTTATCATGACTTATGCGGTATATATGGACTTTTCCTCCATAACTCTGACCATTCCCCCTTTAAAGGCTTCAAGACCAGTGGTGGGCTCCAGCAGGTTTGCACCTACTCTACAGAACCGGTTGTTATCAAGAGATAGGACATATAAATTTTAAAAATAGCCATTTAAAAGTGGCTGCCAGACGGGCAGAGAACTGTTTGTTAATTTCTTTGAATTCCATCACTGTTCAAGATCCTGTGCTATCACAACATTTTACATTGGGCAAGGAGTTCCATAGATTAACTACTTCTGGATAAAGACCGTGGAGGGGCAACAACACACATGAAATATGAAGATGTTGACAATGAGAAGAGAGATATAAATGGAATAGTCCACTACAAATACGCAGTCCTGATGGATAAGCAAATTTACTGTATCACAACTGATACAGTACATACTGTATCACAATTGAAAAGTACATATTGTCTCACATACAGTACATACCGTACACAATTGTATAAAAGTACATACTGTATCACAATTGAAAGCAACTATTTAATTTGCTTCCAGAATTAGTGTTCAATCATTGCACTACTCATAACAAGCTCTGCTTATGTTTGGTGCACAAGATATTTTGATAGATCTTGGAAAAGTAGTGTGATCAAGATATTTACCTCTGTTTTCTGCAGAGCTATGCAAACCATTCTATTTAAAATGTTGCTTTTTGCTGAGGAATATTAAGATTCCGTTGAAACCAAACTAGATTAGGCAAAATTTCCTCTATGGCAGCATTTAAAATAATATTTTATTATAATGCATTGCTGAAGTACTTAGCTTTTAAAATTCAGTTATTGTTTTACATTGCAGCTGTCAGCTCATTCACCCTTCACCCACGCAATTTTTTACACTGTTCCCTTGTGACTTCTTTTGCCTAAAAGGTAATGTTTCAAAAATACCACAGGGGAAAATTTTTGTTCCAGCAGTGAGTTAGATAACTGATGTGGGACAGATGTGGTGGGGGAACAGCTCACTCAAGAAAGATTTTGAGTACTTTGGCTGGGATCAGTATAACTAAAGATTTTAAAATGAAATGCTTATATTTTGCTTAAATACAAAAAGCACCAGTGGCATTGTTAGGCCATGTCAGAAGTTTACTGTTTAAGTGACAAAGAGAACCTAAATTAAATTCTTATGTGTATAATTTTAATTTTATACTGGAATTTTCCAAAATCACAGTATGCTTTGTTTAGAATTTAGATCCAGGTAGAGGCCTATCGACCCTGTGGCATGAGTTGGTTGTGACAGCAGTAATGGTATGTGGTAGATTGTATAATCTCTGTAGGCAGCCTCCCTGCTCCATTTCTTTCTTCAGCCAGTGAAATTGTTATAAAGAGGGAGGATTACGGAAGTATAATGGGATTTAAATCTCCTTTCTCCTCCAAAGTATTCCGAACTATCCAACTCCAGATGGCTACAACATTGTATCTTTGACTTAGCTGTACCAGCGAGGGCGAGAGGAGGAAAAATAGGCTTCAGCTGTAAGGCTGCAATCCTATTCTTACTTGGGAGTAAGCCCCACTAAACACAATAGGATTTACTTCTGAGTTGAGATGCATAGGATTGGGCTGCACCTCACTTTAGGAGCAGGATGTCAAAACTGTAAAATATCTGGGGCTTATTCACAGGTTCTTCAATTGCAAAACATACAAAAGCACAAATACGCTTTTCGAAACTGGTGGTGGTGTCTGTGGTTTGTCACCACCTACTGTTGGGAAATTCTACCACAGTGCCTTAAATTACCAAGAAATATGATTTTTATTCCACCCTCCTGAACTTTGATAAAGCACCTACAGACCTTTTTACCCTCCATCTACTCCCAGGAGTTCCCTTGTAATGCCCCCTTTCTGAAATTTGCCTTTCCATCCCCATTTCCCCTGCTTAAATTCTTTTAACTAAATTTGATGTGATTTTTATTGTATTATGTAAGTATTTTGAATGCCAAAAACATTTTATTATATTATGCAAAGCTGTCTGTGCACCTGTAGGTCAAGGTGATAGGGTGGCACATAAATTATTGTAATTTTGGGGGAAGGGGGAGTGAATAATTCTTCTAGCAAACATTAATAGGTGACAACTTTAAATTACTGACAGCAGATAAAAAATGAATAATGAAAACAGCCTGGAGATTAATTTTTAAATGTTATCATGTGAAAGTGGTGACATAAGATTTGTCTGTTTTTAAAGACATCTAAACTAAAAGGAAGGTAAAACAGCATTCTGTATGCCTTCACAGTCATGCTGGCCCCATGACCACAGAAGTGTCTTTGGACAACACTGGACAACACTAAAGGCTTAGGAACGGAGATGAGCACCCCACCCTACAGTCGGTCACAACGAGCAATATAACTTGCAGGGGACATCTTTTACCTTTTTAAACTAGTAGACATCATCATGCCTTGTAGCAATGAATCCCACAAATTAACTTTGCATTGTGTGAAGAAGTCTTTTTGGAGGAGACAATCCAAAGTTGTTTCCTTGTGCCAGAGCACAAAACGAGACCAGTTTACAAAATATCATTTCTTAACATATGGTCACTAAGAAAGAAGTTGCTGGAATCTAGGCTAAAATCTCTATCTTTAAAAGGGCGGTAAAGTAATATCAAAACAAGAAGACATGCTTATGGTCACTTACTTTGGTTAATTTGGTACTCAGTGTTCCATGGGATTTTATTGAGATACTAGCAAAATGTACACATGTAGCGGGAGTAAAATACCCTCCCAGTATGCCATCCCTCCATCACACAACACCCCCACTGCACATCAACCCCCCATGTGCAACACCCCCCCCCCATGCGCAACATCCCCCCAAGCGCATCATTGTTATTTGGGATTAAATCAGTTTTAAATCCAGTTTTTCGGGGAGGGGGGGCCTAGACTGATCTAAAAAAAATCAAAACAGCCTCAAACCTTACCCCTTCATTACCCCCCCCCCAAATCAAAACAGCCTCATTACAACTCCACAAGAAAGATGTCAGGAAATTAGGCTGGGCGGGGAAGTGGCTGGCTATCACCTGGCTTTTATAAGTACAGTGGCGCCTCATGTAAAGAACACCTCAGTAAAGTATGTTTCACGTAACAAACAAAAATTTCTCCAGGATTCTGCTTCACGTAAAGAAAGTGCTTCACGTAAAGAAAACATTTGTTGGCAGTTGGGGCAGACACACTGGCCGGCAGCCTGTTTAAAAGTGTCAGGGCTGCCTAGCGCACCTGCCCAGAGTGAAAGCAACACTTCCATGCTGTTCCTCCTGTGGCTGGGCATCTGCTGGGCAGAGGGAGAGAAGAGCAGTGGAGAAGAGGGAAGCAGCTCAGGGCTAGCCAGAAGGGAGCAGGGGAGAGAGAGGCTCAGGATGGAGAGGAGAAAGTGAGGAGACACTTTGAAGGTGTCTTGGATTGCAGCCTCCTAACCATGTCTACCCAGAAGTAAGCCCCATTGTGTTAAATGGGTCTTACTCCCAGGAAAGTGTCTTTAGGACTGCAGCCTAAGTAGACTTCATAAGATCATACACATTGAATGCATGTTTTGAATTCAATTCCAGTATTTTGTCATCATTTTTACATCCAGTTAATATTTTTATATGAATATTTTTGGGTTGTGGAACCAATCATTTGAATTTCCATTGTTTCCTATGGGAAAATCCACTTCACGTAAAGAAAGTTTCACATAAAGAAACTGCCTCCAGAACGAATTAATTCTGTTATGTGAGGCACCACTGTAATTTTTTTATTAACCTGACCCCTTGTGGAGCATTTCCTGACCTCCAGGTGCACAGAATCAAGACCATTCTGGAAACCTTACACGCCCCCAGATTAACCTTGCACACCAGTCAAGGCATGCTTGCTAACTTCTGAGTATACATGGCAGTGGACTTCCTTCTGGGATGATTTGTGGGGGGCTGCATTCATTGGATCAGGACAATTCTGGTGTTTCACACCTTCATGAGGCTGCATATTTTAGGGTGGCACAGCCCCCTACTGTGTGTAGACACATCAGCTGGTGCGGGCCATCACTTCTAATGATGCCCCTGACCAAAATTGGACCAGAGCTGTGCATCTAAGAAGGAGACCTATATTCTCTTATCCGTACTGTTTCATTCAAACTGTTTTTCAGGTCTGACCTCATCCCTGCCTAGTGGCCATTCACCAATCTGATTCAAATTACTCGGAGAGCCACAGAACTCAAATCTGTATACTCACAATTGCTATTTGAAAAAATGTTCCCATTTCATAAATTTTGAGAAAACCTCAAAAACCATTGGTAAAAGTAGTGAAATTTTTCAGAGGAGTGTTACCCATCCTTTGTGATTTTTAGAGGCACTCATTATGTCCAAACAACTTGTAACTAAGAATTCTCTGAGCTCTCCCTAATTGTACACCTTACACAGCAGAGCTATATGAATAAAATCCCTCATTGGAAATGTTCTACATGTGTTGCTGAAATAGATTATGTGAAAAAGTGGGTCAGACCTTTCTCCCTAGTATAAACACTCATTGATTTGGCTCAATTCATATACATATTAGGCCAGTGCTTCAATTAATGTTATATTGTGTAATATGTGACACCTTCATACTGTATGTGGTGATCTGACCAGCATGGAATGTTTCCCTTTCAGAAAGGGAAGAATCATATGAATTAGGCCAGTGGTTCCCAAACATGTTTGACTGGCAGCTAATTTGACATACTGGGCCATTGGCCACAACTCCCCATTAGGACTAGTACTTTATATAGGGTGGCAGGTTTTACAAGGATTCTGTGACTCCCCTTGCTGATTTCTGTGGCTCTTCACAGAGCTATGGCTCCAAATTTGGGTAGCACTGAATTAGACACATGTTTATGACTCTGGAACACTTGTGACACATATTATTTAGGTGTATTAGTAGGAGCAAGAGATGTATACATCCTTCTTTACCATCTAGGCTATAGTAGGTATCTATACTACGCTCTTTACTCAAATCTAATCCTCACTTTTTTCAGCCAAATTTAGTCTCCAAAATTGGGGTGCAGATTACATTTGATGCAGGGTGACCATATAGAATGGAGGACAGAGTGCCTGTTTGCATAGAAGAGGGAATTTAGCTCCACATAGAAGGGTTTAAAAAGCAGCAGCAGCAACTGCCTCAATTCCCTCTTCTATACAATAGTAAAAGCAAAAAAAAAAAATGTGGATACACTGCTCTCCTTTCTATTTGGTCACTCTGATTCAATGGTACATTAAATTCAAGTAAATACAGTATTTTCATTATAGGTATAGGCCAGTATAAAAATTTAACAGTTTATTATCTTGTAATAAAAATATAACATAGACCCATTGTTTTATGGGCTTCATTATCTAGTGCAATTAGTTAAAAATAATAACATAAACCCATTATCATATTATTGATGTCATATAACTCACTGCTATATGTAGTAAAATTAAATTTTGCACATTTAAAAAATTGTTGTGCACAATAGATTTGATGGTGCATAAGATTCAAGTAAATATGGTAGTTCTTAAGATGTGTAGTTAACCAAAATTCTAGTAGGTAGTTGATATAATTATGTTCTTATTGAAAGGTCTAGTTACAACTAATCAATTTTTAGCAGTTATCCTACAATCCAGAATAACTATAGGAAGATGTAAGAGGCACTTACTCTGGATTTCTCTATGCATTTCCCATCGGTTTCTCATATATGGCACCGTAACTACATCAGTGTAAAAGGTCCCGTAGTTATTCTGGATTGTAGCCTTAGCCCTTGCGAGCTGGGTAAGAAGCATTATTTCCTCTTTTAGCAGTGATCCTCTTTTTTTAGCAGGGAAGAGTTGTCCCCAAATCCAGAGTAACTACGGGAGCACGTAAGAGACTTTATGGGCACCTATAGTTACTGCACCACCTAGTGAAAACCTATGGGAAATTCACATTGGAATTCAGAGTAAGTTGTTCTTACAGCAGACTAAGGACTCCCTGTAGTTACTCTGGATTTTGCCCATATTATCCTCACCCCACCCATGTCTTTTATAATGGTTTCTGCTGATATTCTTTTGCATCTTTTTTAGATTTTGAGCCCCTTTGGGACAGGGACCCATTAACCATTAATTTTTCATTTTTTTGTATATCACTTTGTGAACTTTCTAGTTGAATGGCAGTTTATAAATATACTGTAGTTGATTGATTGATTTTACCAGAATCATCTGGTTGTATCATCAAGCCTAATGATCTAACTCTGGCTGGTTAGCAATACTGTACTGCCCAATTCTGGATCTGTATGATTAGTGCATGCTGATGCTACAAAGAACTTCTTTGGCTTTAAGATTGGTTTTCTTTTTTATATTCTTGGTGAAACCCCAGACCATATGATAAATGAGAATGCTCATTCTCGCCCACCCATACGAAAATAAAGCCACAAGCAACTGGCAACTTTTGCTTTTGTTAAACCTTTCTCATTTTAAAAAAAATTGTTTGAAAACAATATGCAGCCTCAGAGTAAACATGGTAGGAAGCATGCCATAATATGATGTAGATAAAACATGAGAAAAATAACTTTCAAGTCCCAATCTTTCTTTAGGTAAGATGAAAACAGGCAGAGAAGAGAAACAGACGAACAATTTTTAAACAACTCTACTTCCTTTCATTGCCGGCTATTCTCTCAAGAATATGGGCAATGCATAAATGAAGCATAAGACAAAGAAAAAGACTTGTGGAGTGGCACATTTTAGGCTGTAGTTCTGTCCCTTTTATGCCCTCTTATTGTATTTCATTCTTTGTCTTTAAACACTTAGTAAAGCCAGTACACCAAATTGCTGGTGCCTGATTCTTTTTCTTTATTAACACTGCATCTATCTATCTATCTATCTATCTATCTATCTATCTATCTATCTATCTATCTATCTATCTATCTATCTATCTATCTATCTATCTATCTATCTAAATCCAATCTAGAGAGATAATGAAGTTGCCCAGCGGTATAATAATGGCTCCAAATTTCCAAGAGTTATGATATTTGAGAAAATAACTTTTTTCCCTCCCTACTTCACTCAAGTAAAAATGAATACAGATTTCTCTCTGAGTGGGACCACCTCATCCTCTAGCTAGCTTCAGAACGAGATATATTTAAATAAATGCCTCAAAAGAAAAAGGAGCTTTGATTTGGGATTCTGTTCCTTGAGTGTCAATTCACAGTTTTGCTCTGGGCCTTGTGTGAGACTTGAAACCCAATTGTTTCATCATTTGTGCTTTCATTTACTGTAATAAAATATAATAAAAATTCAATTCTTTTGGTTTCCAGCCACAAAAGCTTTGTTTTAAGCTGAACTATGTCCTACCCTCCTGACAGTGAAATACCAACTGCCTTGTGAGGAAAAATAAAAAGATAAGATAAATATTCTAAATATTTGTTTTTTAAGTATAAGCTGGTGAGATGATCCTTATCTTTCCACCCCTCTTTCATTTGACCTAAGCTTTAGTCTTGACAATGTGGCCTTTAATTATGGCTAATGTAAATTTTAATGTAAAAATTCTGGAGAGAATTTTCATCCATTTGGAAGTGGAAGTTTAAAACTCTTGCTTTTTATGAGGGCTCTTTTTTTTTAAAAAAAATGCTAAATAAAAATAATCCAAGGACTAAAATTCCTTAGACCCCAAATCTCTACTTTGTGCCAGGAGTTTTAATTTTTGGTCCTTCAGTGTTCCAGTATGCATACTTAATCACTGCCCTGTCTTTCCTTCCTAAATAGTGAGCACTGACTTGACCTAAGCTTTAGACTTGTCAACATTGCTGTTAATGAGGGGTAATGTAAATTTCATTTACATTAAAAGCAGAAGTTTCTGACAGGGAAGGCCTATCAAGTCCATTTGAAGGACTGCAGTGGTCTTTACTGTACAAAATGAGAGGTGTCAAAATATAATGTTGAAGATGAAGTAATTTAACTGATCTAGTCTCCATTTCTATATCTATAAAAGAGAAAAGTCACCGACTGACTGACTGACTGACTGATTGACTCACCAACGCCCTGCCAAAAATGCTGGCCCTAGAAGTGTGAAATTTGGGGTGGGTGTTCCTTCTATGACCGAGGGGTGCCCTAAGAACCGGTTTTCGGAAATTCCAACCAGAAGGGGGTGAAAAGGGGCGCAACCAGTGGTGGACTCCAGCAGGTCCGCACCTACTTTATAGAACCGATTGTTAACGAGAGATAGGAAATATAAAGTTTTAAAATAGCAATTTAAAAGTGGCTGCCAGATGGGAATAGAACCAGTTGTTAATTTCTTTGAAGCCCATCACTGGGTGCAACGCGTTTTCCTCCCTATACTTTGCATTGAGAATTGCTGACTCAGCAAAATTCCGCCCCAACTGCTGGGCCTGAAGCATGGAATTCTGGGAGTTCCTTCTGTCACCTGAACTCCCACCAAGAACCATCTGGAGAAATTAACCCTTCAGGGGCTGAAAAGGGGGCAATGTGTTTCTGTCCTATACTTAACATGGGAGACTGAACAACATCCAGCCAATTTGGTGCTCAGACCCTGGTGCACTGGGGGGATATTGTTCGGAGGGAGGGGTTGCACTGGGGAGGATGCTGCACATGGCAGATGTTGCACATGGGGGGACTGATGCACATGGGGGACTGATGTGCATGGGGGAAGTTGTGCATGGGGACTAATGCGCATGGGGAAAGTTGCACATGGGGGACTGATACGCATGGGGTGTTGATGTGCATGGGGAAGTCGCGCATGGGGGACTGATACGCATGGGGTGTTGATGTGCATGGGGAAGTCGCGCATGGGGAAAGTTGCACATGAGCGACTGATGCGCATGGGGGAATTTGTGCATGGGGGACTGATGAGCATTGGGAGAAGTTGCACATGGGGGACTGATGCACATGGGTTGTTGATGCGTATGGGGGAAGTTGTGCATGGGGGAAGTTGTGCGTGGGGGACTGATGCACATGGGTTGTTGATGCGTATGTGGGGAAGTTGTGCATGGGGGGAAGTTGCACATGGGGACTGATACGCATCTGGGGAAGTTGCGCATGGGGGAAGTTGCACATTGGGGACTGATGCACATGGGGTATTGATGTGCATGGGGTGTTGATGCGCATGAGGGGAAGTTGCACATGGCGGAAATTGCGCATGAGCGACTGATGCGTATGAGAGAAGTTGCACATGGGGGACTGATGTGCATGGGGGAAGTTGCACATGGGGGACTGATGCGCATGGGGTGTTGATGCATATGGGGATGTTGTGCATGGGGGATTTTGCGCATGGGAAAAGTTGCACATGGGAGGATGGTGCACATGGGGGATGTTGCACATGGGGAAGTTGTGAATGGGGGACTGATGCACAAGGGGAAGTTACGCATGGGGGACTGATGCGCATGGGGGATTGATGCACATGGGGATTGATGCGCATGGGGTGTTGATGTGCATGGGGTGTTGATGTGCATGGGGGATGGTGTGCACAGGGGGAAGTTGTGCATGGGGGAAGTTGCGCATGGGGGAAGTTGAGCATGGGGGACTGATGCACATGAGGGACTGATGCATTTGGGCGTTTTAGTGTGCATGGGGTGTTGATGTGCTATGGGGGATGGCGTATGGGGAAATGTTAGTCCTGCAACGCAGGTTCGCTTTTTGCTAGTTTTTTAATAAATGGAGACAAAATTCTTAAATAGGATGAACAGATTAATTGGGCCAGTTCAGATGATGAACTGGCCCAATATGAACAGTCATATTGGGCCAGTTCAGATGATGTGTTCATGCCATCCTCACCCACATGTAGCTGGGGACACAGCACAAACTTTTCACCCCCTCCTGTCATGCTGTTTCACTTTTCATAGTTGCTTAGGGTGCAGTTCATCCAAACTGCAAAACACACACAATTTAAATTCTACATAGCATTTAAAGTGTTTGTGAGGTGGTGGTTCACATGGCCTTTTACCTGCATTATGAAACCTGAAAAACATGTTGGGGGAATTTGCATAATCATATCATGTGAGTCCACATGAGTAGGTTTGACTGTATCATGTGAACCAGGCACTGATTTACATCAGCAGATGAACTGATTGGCCCTACAGAGTCTAGTTCAGTTAATGCTCCTAAGTCTATAACATACCATCGGAAAGTAACGTACTTAAAAATATCAGATTCCTGGCAGCAAGAGCAACATGAAAGGGATTCCTCTATATTGCTCTTGTCATGGGGAAAGGCTTCAGTGTTGAGGGGGAGACTTATAAGGTACATTGAGGGACCAAGCAAAGCATAGCTTTCCCCCTGTTCACCCAGAACTCTGGTTATCTTAATTCTGTACATCTTGCTCATGCCAATTTGAGTGAACATTGTTTCCTGGAAGCATTATTTTTTAGTAAAGCGACATTTTATAATACCTTTCCCTTTCAAGTGGCATTTTGGTTTCCCCTTTTTATTCCTTAGACCTTTTTCCATTAATGTTTATGAGCAAATAAAAGTAAATAGCTAGCTAAGGTTGTTGGATCTTTCGAATTGTGCCGTTATGGCCCCATCTAATTCAGCATAATTCATGGATCTTTCCTTTAAGAACCTTCACCATCTGATGGGGTTTTGATAAAACTCCTTGTTTCAGGATATAGGAATAAAGAATGGAAACTAATTTAATCTCATATGAAGTGACCTTTGCTAGTCTTTCAGCCTGAAGCTGTGAAACACATAGAATGATACTTATACTATGCTGTTTTTAAATAGGAATTTTTAAAAGGCTTTTGATTGAAAAGAGATTTCATATCATTGCCTCTAGAACAAAGGTTTCATGTTATCATTTTGTAAGCTTGAATGCACTGTGTGAAAGTGTGTGAGATGCTGTGCAAACACAACAGTGTCCCATTATCAGAGACTGTATCCTTGTAGTCTGAGAATCAGACCGAATATTCAATTAAATGTGTTTTAAGAGGTGTGCTTGGGGTTGATTTTCATGGGAAAACAGTTCAAGGGAAGAGTGTTAACCTCCCCTTTCCTGCATGGCATGAATGCTGATCAGAATTGCCCCTTACATGGCTGTCCTTAATAAAAGGCTCTTCTGCTTTGAAGTATTATCCCTTAAAATGTGTTTTGCCAGTTTGTATCACAATTTTGAATATTAGATAGCTTTTTAACAATGGGCAATCAATCAATACACATTTAAACACACATCTGCATCTGACCAGTATAATTCTAAAAACTGTTTCTTGAGCAAGTATCCCTCTCTTGAGGAATGCCCCTGCCCTTTTCTCTAAATGACAGCACTCTGAGAACACTAAAGATGGCCTAGGAATCGTCACATTCCCCATTTTGGCCAGAGGAATCTCATATGGCAGGAGCATGAAATGGGAATGAGCATGATATATGTGTGTGGTTTAGATGCAGTCTCTGGTTAGGGGAGAAGCCTAGATTGATGGAGATGCTTGTATTTCTCAGCATTACTCCAGAGACCACCACAACTTGAAATGGTGACAGAAACAGATATGGTGCCAAATGATTCAATGCACATTGTGCTACATCTGAACTATCTACCTTGCCTCCCACATATCCTCTTATATCAGTGAAACACTGTGGTTACAGTCCAGTCCTGCACAATTGCTCAGAAGTAATTTATGTTTATTTTCATGGGACATATTCCCATGTAAATGTGTAGGAGTGCAGCCTAACAGCCCAGTCTTATCAGGCCTATCTTGACACTGTAACACTAGTTACAATGTTGCAAAGTCTATAGCCTCACACAGGACAGTCTGTCAATGGCCATCTGGCCACAAATGTGGAAACAAGTAGCAGATGAGAAAACCTTTTTGTTGTCAGAAATCAGATGATAATTAGGCCAAGCAAAATCCCTTTTCAAACTCCTGTACATTTGCAACATTTTGCAACAAGTTTATGTGGTAGGTTGCTCTTCCAGTTCTACAGCCGCAGCTAAATACGGTTTTTCTGCTTAAAAAAGTTTACTTTGTAGAGGTCCACTGGTGGTTAATCCTAGAAAAAACTAGAAAAACACATCTGAAACGTCTATCTTGATATTAATTTTCCATGTTAGATTTCCTACATAGATACTGACGTCATTAAAGATTGTCACTTGGGTGTGCTCAGCCCTTAAATCCACGGTCGTGCAAATTAGGATATACTGAATGCAGATCTAACAGATTATTCTGTGCATAGGATAATATACTGGAAGTTGAAGTGATGCATAAGCTGACTGTGTCTGCAGGGATTTTTTTAATACCATTATCTCAGGTCAAATATTTTTTATCTCAGTAGTTAGGATATTTTCTTTCATGCTGCACTCTGGTATCGGTGGCAAGCAAAAATGATGTTTCGAGAACTGTGTGGGATCAGCAGATTACTGGCTGCAACAGATATCAAATACTTGGCTTCTCAATCTTGCATGAAAAGAAACCTCAGCAATTTGCTTAGGATAAAAGCCAGAACTGCTTAGCGATCTCAGGGGGTAAAGCTGTTATCCTTTCCACTTTATTAGAATTCTGATATACGTTGCCAGAATTAGACAAGTATATTGAAAAAGACTGAAATGGGGTGGGGGTGAAGAGAAGGAAACCATGTAGCAAGCTGTTTGGAGAGATACTTCAAAAGACATACAGTAGGTATTACCTCTTTGGTAATTTTTGTGACTTAACTTTCTTTTCCACATTGCTGACTGAACCAATATATGTGTAAAAATAGAGAATTGTGTTTGAGCTTATGAGTCTGGATGGTGTTGGTTGCTTTTCTGTTACAATCAGATACACATCTTATGCTGATAGGCAAGAACATAAAATGACAAATTTCAGGAAAAGGGCTTAAGAAAATAAAATCTTAAGTGAAATCTCCACATAAAATCATATTTGAGAGCTTAATCAGACTCTAAGCAGCAATGGTAGATATTGTTCTGGTCCTTGCAAGATTGAGTGTTGGTTTTGTGCTGCCTTTGAAAGAGATAGTATTCACAGTATGAGCCATACACAATCTCCAGTGGGAATGATAGGTGATTTTATTACTACCAAAAGCAACGAGTATTCTTGTCTTCAGTAACCAGAAAAAAATCAAGATACATTTTAAATAGAAAGTATTTTATTTTTAAGGGGAACTAAAGAATCCAGGAATGTTAAAAACTTTAGGCCTGCCGTATAGCTGAGCTTCAAGTTCACATTACACTGCCACTTGTTTAAGTATAATCAGGTATAGAAGGTATAGAAGATACATGTGGGTGTAGAAGACTCAAACAGACATTTGAGAAGACTCAATTAATAATTTGGTCATACGTTACTTTATTGAAAGGGACAGATACAATCCCATAGGCATAATTCAGAGAGCACAATACAGAGAAAGGGCAGTGAGGTATATAGTACCAGAATAGTATCTTGTATAGTAACAGAATAGTATCAGAATAGTATCTTGTATAGTAACAGAATAGTATCAGAATAGTATCTTGGAGACCCCCAGTTGTCCCCTCCAGCCTCCCCCCTCATGGAACCCTCCCCTCCCCCCTCCCCCGTGTGGCCTCCTCCACCTGCCCCCTCCTTTGCCAGCTGTTGGGGGACCATTGCCCCTCCCTCTTTCTGAGCCAGCAAAGAGGAAAACTCTTTCCAGAGCCTGCCCCCTGCACGGGCTCTGTTCTCCTCCTGGCCCTTGTGAGTGAGGACCCAGCATCAGCTGTGCTTCCCCTTTAATTCTGGGGTTCTCACCAGACTGCTGTTTTGTTGCCAAAGTGTACAGGACACTCATGACTGTCTTTTTATACTGTTTTTAATTAACAATAAACATATATTTATCTTTGCACTCTTGTCTCTGCTGGTGTCTGGGCTTTTCCTAGGCCACCTTGCATGCTTGGGGGAGCAGGGAAGCAGCGTGTTCCCATTCCCCCCCCCCATAGCCTTGCCCTGTTCATCATGCTGAGGAGCCACTTCCCCCTCCCTGACAACTTGACAGCTGGTTGCTGGCGTCTCCATGTGACCAGGAGGAGGGTGGGGTAGTGTAAGTGTTTGTGGTTCAGGGTGATGTGAGGGAGAGTCAGCTCGTGAGCAACTCCAGCACAGGTGGTACTTACTGGGTGCCTACTGAGCATGCCTGGAGGAGCAGCCTTGTGCTGGCAACTGCTCTGTAGTAGCTACAGGCAGTCCTAGGTTCCTGCTTTTCTGGAAGCAGCATAACTCCGTGCTCTGGATATAGACTATCCAGAGCATAATTCTGGATAACATATCTGGACAGCATAACTTGTAGCATAACTACAGCTCTACTCACTGCACTTACTCTGGATTGTGCCCTAAGACCACAAATACTTTGTTGCCATATTATTTGTTGCCTTCAGGGAATGTTTGTGATATGCAATATGTATGAAGACTTCTTAGTGTTTCAAACAGAATAACATATAAAATCCCACTTTTCTATCTGGTTTATTCCTTATCTTCTCATGTTGTTTTGAAGTTGCTGGTGAACTTTTATTTGCCCAAATTTGCTTCTCTCCTAAGGAGTTCATTGGAGCATTGTTAATGGATTCCAGCTGCATTCGCTTTTTTGATATTAAACAGATGAATATGCTAGGACCCCATATATCAATGAGTACTTGAAAATAATATTGGCATTGCATCTTAGTTTCGACACATAAAGCACTGTTTTCTAGTAGCAAAGTAATGGTTTGTTTTATAATGGGGTGCATATATATTATCTATATAAAAGTCTAAATGGCACACAAATTTCACAAAATGTTTTAAGAGGAGGGTAAATTGGATCGTGAAAAATGTGCATAAAGGTAATAAATTATGCAGTAGTATAAAGAATTATTGTAAAGGGAACTGGGTTTGGTTTTATACTGTCAACTATTTGACTGTGGCTATTAAAATAAAGCATGACTGTTGCTCAAAAAGCTCAGAAGACATACATCATTCCATGATCTATGTATGCTTGGGAACGGCAGTTGTGATCACAGCAACAGGCCTTCTTCAAGCTACATATCTGACCTAGACAGAATGCATTCATAGTAATTTCATGAATATTACACTAGAAAAAAATTGGTGTACTAATCAAATTAGTATACCAGAAATTTGCTCTTTTAAAATAAATATAAAATACTTGTATTGAGTACTTGTCACCATTCAGGAATTGTACTTCATTGTACCAAACAATTGAACACTTGCCTGTCTTGATCATAAAATGTGGAAGTTTCCATACACCTGAAATGTAAATGCCAAAACGCTTTCAAAGTAACAAGGACTTTCCTAACTTGTTTTGAAAATTTCAAGGAATGCAGTTCTCAGCATTTCCAATAATGTAAGCAATAGTTTGAAGTAATTCACTTGAATGTATGTGACAATTTGAATTGTCCTCCTTGACAGCATTATATATTGGCTGAGAACAAATATTACACCAGGCACACATCATCACTATGTTCTCCCACTGAAGAATCAAGCAGTGTCCACACTAGAAGCAGAATGACCAGCTGTGGCTATGTGTCACTGGTCTGACAAACAAGGAAGTTACAGTCTTAGCAATGCAGAGGTTGTCTGTCTGAAAAACTATGTGTTCAAATATGATTCTGAGAAACTATGTGTTCGATATGATGCTTCAACTTCAATATGATAGTTCAGTTGTTTCTCCTTTCTCCCACCATCTTCCACATGCAGCCATGGGATGCTATGGTGCAGTGGGGAGAAGGATAGGCCAGTGAAAGGTAAGTCAAATCTTTTACATTAACTTATCATAGGTTGAATGATTGCCTATGGATCTCCTGGAACCAAAGCCAGTTCTTTTGCTTTCATAAATCCAGATAAAGGGGAAAGGAGCAGGGTGGGTGGAAAAAATCAGGGATAGAATCTGGTATGGACAAGCCACTCTTCCAGCCCTCCCCCCACTATGCCTTGAACTTAACCCTCCCCATAAAAGACCTGTTGCCAGTGCTTTTTTCTAGTAATAAAGGTAGGAGTAGTCACCAAGGAGATGTTATAAAGGTAGGGGTACGCCTTTATATGAAGATGTTATTTGTAATCACAGTCATGCCTACTTGGAGGCCACAGAGCAGAGTGACCAAATGCTGGCACCCAAAAAGTAGGACAGGGTCCCCCCAAAGATGTGGTTTCCACTGAAAATCTAGACTTTAAAAAAAATTTGGAGGACCCTGTCCTCCTTTTTGGGTGCCAGCAATGGTTACTCTTTACTCAGGAGTAAGCCCATTGACTTAATGGGCTTACTTATGAGTACACATCGATGGGGGCTTACCTGGGCAGCTGCTGGGGAGGTGCATGATGGAGGGTGGTGGCGGGATAACTTAGGGGCTGCCTGGCCAGCATGGCAAGACGTTTAGCCACCTGGCCAGCAGCCATCTTTAAAGGCTTGTCCATTCATCTGCTGGCTGCACCTGAGGTGCCTGTGAGTACCCCTCAAAAAGATCCCTGCCTATTCCTCCTGGCAAAGCAGTTGGCAAAGGGAACGTCTGGGTTGGCAAAGTGTCCAGGCAAGATTGGCACTTGGATAGTGCTGCTGCTGACTATTCTGCCAGCTGCTCTGTCATGAAGAAGGAAGTGTGATATTTGTGCTATCACAGGGCCATTTACTACAGAGTCATGGTCATAAACAGCCCCAAGGATTGGGCCAATAGGGGCTTTGATGGTAACAATGAATTATGAAACAACGTAGTTGAAGCTTCATGCTTTTTTATTGCATAAAGGAAAAGGTGTCTCCCCGCAGCTTATACTGGTAGTCATGACCAACTGTAAGGTGTGGTTCCCATCCCCTTTTATAGAGCCATAGAGCCAGCATTGTCTGACATGTGGCTCACATACACCTGGAACGCTGTTACCTTCCCACTGAAGTGGTACCTATTTATCCACTTGCATTTGCATGCTTTTGAACTGTTAGGTTGGCAGGAGCTTATCTTACTATGTACATGAAGTCACATTGAGTCACCTTTGTAGAAATCAAAGTACAGTGGTACCTCGCATAGCGAGTGCCTCGAATAACAAATGTTCCACATAGTGAGTAAAAATTTGTGTGGGCTTCTGCCTCTCATAACGAGCATATTTCGAATAACGAGTGACCATTGGCTGGGCTCCCTCTCCTCCTGTCTGCATTGGCTGGGCTGAGGCACTGAGGCGGAACTTTCTCCTCCTGCCTGCAGTACATGAAGAGGCCAGAAGAGGGAGCAGAGGGAGCAGAGGAACCTCTTCAGTCCAGCAAGAAAGATGATTGCTCTGCTCCTGCAACCAGCAAATATGAGGCCAGCCCAGCCTCTGTAGCCTCCATCAGGTAGGCAGGAAAACTCCTTCTGCACCCCCTCTGGAGCCCCCCTCAAACAGATCCCCCAAGGAAGCCCCCTGCATGGACCCCACTACAAACACCCTCTTTCCCTCCACCAATTTCCCTGCCTGCACTTTTCATTTCCTATGAGTAAGCCCCAGTGGATTCAGTGGGGCTTGATTCTGAGGAGACATCCTAGGATCTGACCGCCTTTCAATGCAAGCAGAAGCCAATCTCCTGCTTCTACTGGCATCCTATGAAAAAAGTCACGTTTGCATCCTATGCAATTTCTTGTGAGTAAGCCCAGGGGATTCAATGGAGCTTGATTCTGAGGAGACAGGATAGGATCTTGCTCCTCAGCTGTTGCAAGTTGCCTATCTAGTTTGCATCGATGGACCTCACACACAGAGATGGGTTCCTTGTTAAAGATGCTGCAAAAGACACCAGTGACCCTTTTAGTGAAAATTAGTAATCTTTGGCCGTAAAGGTTTTTTCTTTTCTTTTTTACTGTACAGAATATTACAGTGGTAATTGTGGTCTGTACCACATTATAGTGTTTTGAATTCAATTCCAGTGTTTTGTCATTATTTTTACATCCAGTTAATATTTTTATATGAATATTTTTGGGGTTGTGGAACCAATTTGAGTTTCCATTGTTTCCTATGGGAAAATCTGCTTCACTTAAAGAGCGTTTCACTTAAAGAGCATGCCTCCGGATCAAATTAAGCTCTTTATGTGAGGCACCATTGTATAATATTTAGGATTATTGGGTTGTATGCTAAGGCTACATGGAGCACGACTGTCATTGGGAACATTTTCTGCAAGTGAAAGAAGCATTGTTTTCAAGCAAAAATTCTTCAACTAACCGAAGGACCCCTTGTGTAAACTCACTGCTTCTTCTGCTTGGTGGAAAAGCTTTTGGCAATGCTGTATTCTGCACACTCTTAGAATATAATGCATTACTTTTACTGACACATAGATTCAAAAATTGATTCTCTTTTATTGAGGCTCTTCTCTTATTGGTAGGAATGTTTCAATTGCCTGCAATTTCCACAGTGATCTGGCAAAGCTTAACCAACCTGCTAAATTTTGATTGAGTTTAAGCTTCCTTTCTGAAGGCTTTAAGCTAAAAAGCAATCACTGAGCAAGGAATTAATTGAGATTTCCCTGTAGAGATGCTTGGAGGTGGCTACATCTTGATGGTTGGCTAGCATTACAGCAGCCCTGCTACATCCCTTTCTTAAGGTTAGTTAGCAGAAAGATCTTCCCCTGTCATGACTTGTCAGACTTAATTTATCTTGTTGAGTTAGTCTGAATCAATGAACTGATTAGCAACCGTTGAACTCATTATTTTTAGAATTGTTACTTCTATGTGATTTGCATGTCTGTACATACCACTGAGTATAAAGGGGCTAAGAAGACCCCTAATTAAAACAAAGTTTTAAAGTTCAATTAAGTGCAATCAAAGGAGAGGGAATGTCCCCAAGCTTGATAACACGAGGTGTCTGTAAGTCCCTGCTGCCTAGGGAGAGCACAGAAAGGCTCAGTGAGAAGGGGCAGACCATGGGCAGACCAGTTCCTAAGGTTCTGTGGAAAGAGGGAGTACTGAAGTCAGGCTGCTTTGGAGTCTCATAACTTTATATGGGCACTTTTGTCCCTGCCCTGTGTATACATTGCCAATCATTTAAAAGGTTGATTTTCTTGCAAATTAGGGCATCCCCTTTGGCTGGGCTCAAACTCCCCCTGCCTGGCTCGTGGCCTGCATCTTTATGCAGTGACCTATTGCGACCTAGCTTTTCCTGTGTACTGTTGAGAATTCCCTGTGACTTGTCCCAGTTCTTCCATCAGCATTGGGTCTGGGTGGAGGCAGCGATTGACATCAAATGCCACACCGATTATGCATGTATTTTGTATGGGTGCCACCCTGAAGATGCATGGGGCACTGTGGATCACAAGCTGAAAATGAGTCAACAGTGTGATGTGTCTGCAAAGAAGGCAAACACAATTTTAGGCTGCATTAAGAGGACTATAGCTTCAAGTTGCAAGAAGTTATAGTTCCTCTTTATTCTGCATTGGTTAGACCTCACCTTGAGTACTGTGTTCAGTTCTGGGCACTTGAGTTTTAAAAAAGTTGCAGCCAAACTGGAACAAGTCCAGAGGAGAGCGACAAGAATGATCAGTGGGATGGAAGGGAAGCCCTACAGGAAAGGTTGGGGGAACTTGGTATGTTCAGCCTGTAGAAGTAAAGGCTGAGAGGAGACATGATTGTCCTCTTCGGATACCTAAAGGACTGTCATGGAGAAGAAGGGGCTCATTTGTTCATAGCTGCCTCTGAAAGCAGAATTAGAATCAATGGGTACAAACTGCAAGAAAGGAAATTTTGGTTGGATATCAGGAAAAAAATTCCTGACAGTGAGGCTGGTTTGGCAGTGGAACAGATTGCCAAAGGAGGTGGTGGACTCTTCCTCAGTGGGGATCTTCAAGCAGTGCACCTGTCGGAGATGCTCTAGGCAGGTTTCCTGCTGGAGGCAGGGAGCTGAACTAGATGACATATTGGGTCCCTTCCAACTCTAGGATTCTATGATGTCAGAGTGCTACTCTGTGACACAGGTGGTACTGAGGTTTATGTTAGTATTTCTGGGATGGTTTGCATTGGTTGATGTTGCCTGGATAGAATACGATGGATGTCATATTTCCATCTGTGCAATGTCAGTGTTATGACCAGCTATTATTGGGCTGCTAGTTACTAGGCTTCTAAAAACAGTTATTATTAGGTGGTGATTTTTTTCCATGCGTGGAGAACAGTTTAGTGAAAAGGGAATGTTCACAGAGAGAGAGAGAGAGAGAGAGAGAGAGAGAGAGAGAGAGAGAGAGAGAGAGAGAAAAATCTGGGCCCCTCATATAAAACATGAACAAACCTACTTTTTTGAGAGGAAAGGATATTTCACAGATCACTGACTGATTTTTTAGGATAGAGCAGTAGTTTTCCACTTGTATTCTAAGAGACACTCTGTTTCCTCAGAGGCTTGTCAGGGCAGGAGATAAAGCAAGGGCAGACAAATGTCTGTGACATTTCCTACGACTTCTGATCTTCTGCAGTACAGAGCCACAGAAGAGAAAATCCTCTGGGAAGGAGATCCAGTAGGAGATGATGACAAACCGCTCCCCCACTGTCACTTTCCCACAAATGTATGCAGTGGCTCACAGAGGAGCATTGGGTATGCTTGAAGCTGCTCCCACATGCCTTGTATAAACTGAGAGTGAAACTAAAACACTACCAAAAATCTCTGCAATAATTATATTAACTTTATTTCCTCTATACTATGCTCTGATTTCATGTTGGGACTTAAGACAATATGAAGCATACCCAGACATCCTGATTTTATATAATGGTCTGCCCAAGGTAGTCCACCAGGCCTCCTTATGCCTGCCTTAAAGGATTCCCTAAAAACTCATTTTCCACCTAGCTTTTACTCTGGACTGGCTGCAAGGCATGGAGATGGTCCCAGATACATCTTCTAATACAGTGGTTCTCAATCTTCCTAAGGCCGTGACCCCTTTATAAGTTCCTCATGTTGTGGGGACCGCCAACCATAAAATTATTTTCGTTGCTACTTTATAACTGTAATTTTGCTACTATTATGAATTGTAATGTAAATATCCGGTATGCAGGATTATTTTCATTGTTACAAATGAAATGTGTGTTCTATGCACACATTGAACACAATGGGATTTATTTCAGAGTAGGCATGTGTAGGATTGGGCCCTGAGGCTGCAATCCTATGCATATTTACATGGGAGTTAAGGTCCCCCCGTCTATAATAGGATTTTTCAGAATAGGCATGCATAGGATTGGGCCCTGAGGCTGTCAGTCAGCCCCAGTGTGTGCGCAGCTACAGGCAGAGGTCCGGCAAGCCTGACATGGCCCCCTGCACCAGGGGTCTTTAGGCGACCCCCAGAAAAGCTCTAGGCAACTCCCAAAGGGGTCCCGACCCCCACTTTGAGAAACCTTGTTCTAATGCAAAAATACAGGTACCCCCACTTTCTGATGGTTCATCGTCTGACAATCTGTTCTTTCAACACTTTTCTGTTGTACCCAGAAATCATTCATTCAATGCATGTTCCACTGTTTCAACCTCTCTCTGCAGTTCTAAAGGCTAAAATGTTGATTTGACTATGGCATGCTGATTCAGACTGTTTTGTGAGTGTGAGAGAGCACACATGGCCACTTTAGCTCCTAGTCTATTCCCATTCCCAAAGGAGTTAATAAGAACCAGAAATTTGCAGATTTTTTTGTGACAGCAGGGATTTGTAAGATAAAAACGGCATTTGCAATTTTCTATCTAAAAAGGCATTGGAAGATGCCCACACCAGATGCCCACACCCAAAAAAGACGACAAGATCCCTCAAAATTCCTGACATCCAAGCAAAAATTCCTGACATTTAAAAAAATGTAGAGCATCCAAAAATGTAGGACATATTAAAATAAAAGCTAAAAGCACTTTTATTGCTTTCCTGTACTTAATTTCAATACTATATTCTTTTTTAAATAGAAAACATCTTTGCAAGACTTGTTTTCACCAACAATGCACACGTAAGTGGTTCATAGCAGACATTATCTTCACCCAGGGTGAGCATATGCCAGAACTAAAGGAGGAGGACAAGGCTCCCAAAATGTAGGATATGAAAAAATAAAATCTGAAAGCACTCATATGCTGAAAACACTGAAATGATACCTCGTGTAGCATTGAGCTCCAAGTGCATAGTATTAGGACCATTCTGGAAGCCTTTCATTCCCTGGAATGACCTTCCTCACCATCCAAGGCATTCTTGCTTACTCATGAGTAAAAGTGGCTGTGAAGTCTCACTTTCAAAAGGTTTTACTGCAGTGGAGCTTGGAGGAAGGGTTTTGTTGTGAGTTGCCTGGCAGGGGTTTCATTTATTGGATCAGGACCAGATTCTTATCAGTGGCCTATTTTGGGATGATTTTGGAGGCTGTGCTCATTGGATCAGGACCATTATGCTGTCCTTGGATTCCTCTCAGCCTGGCCTTTCTGGCAGACTATGGCACATTCACTTACTTGTGAGTAAAGCTACGATAGGGGTATTTTCACTTTCCCATAGAGCGCAATGCACATTTTTGATTTTAGCTTTTTTTGCCATAACGTTTGATAGGAATTAGATATTTCAAAACCAATTTTTGCAATGGATTCTGCTCTTCAATCCAATGACATATGACATGATGGGGTACTGTGACCATCATGAAGTTCCAAAATGAAGCTAAAATGGAGGACAATGAAGCCCTTTTGGAGGACACTTGGAGAGGAGGCTAAAAACCTGGACAAATCTGGGAATTTCCAGTCATGGTCACCTGTTTGGAAGCAACATTTGTAAACTAAAAAAAGACCATGTTCCACTTTTCAACCATTGTCACTTTTAATCACAGATCTGGTCCCAACCCATCAGATAAGCTGGGGACACAGGTGTCCCGGACACCTGTACCAGAATATACACCATCTTTAGGGATGGCTATTGTCAAACAGTTTGGCACCCAGGAGGGATGGACTGAAAGCAGCTTTGTCCCAGGAATGGCCATAGGTAGCTTTTATATTATTTTATTTTGTTTAATGCTTTTGTGCAGATTTTAATTTGAAAAAACATTTTATAAATTTATTTTTAAAAATACCAAAAAATGGCTTCATCAGGCTCTGGCATAAGTTTTCCATGCATAATATGGGATTCCTTGGCAGAGAAAAAAAACCACAGAAAATATATCTTAAAGATAGAAAGTTTGGAAAGCATTGATACAGAGAATCCTTTTGCACGCTTGGCCTTGTTACAAAAAAGGAGATGGGAGTTGTTATATATATGTGAATGAGCAACAGTGCACAGGACTTAGGAAGGAGACAGGGACTTCACACTCTTCTCCATAAGAGGCAAACTCTCCATGCGGCAGCTCTGTAGACAATGATCACATTGTGTGTTATGATGCCTTTTAATGCCACAATTTATTTCAAATATCATTTCTTTAAAAATTCAGAAAATACATCAAACACAAAAGCATTCTCACTGGCATTATGTAAACTGACAGCACCATCCATTTGGACTATGATTTACTGTGCTACCTTGCATGTTTCAATAAGATGAAAGCTGTTCAGATTTGAAGCACAATAATTTATAAAGTACTGTATGCCCATAAATATCTTCATGGGAAAGGCTGAATTTTATTTTAGACCCAGACTTGCTACAGTTCCTAATAAATATAACTTGGTATGACCCCAGAATACCACCTCTCCCTACCATGAGCTAAGATCACGCATACAGTTGCAATGACGAAGTTTCTGAAGATGATTTATTTTATATAAACTGAGACAGGTATTTGCTTTCTAAATATTTCAGTTTACTATATGTGTTACTAGTTAAACATACGAATGACTCAATAGCTGTCCAGCACTCAATTCTTTTGAATTAGTTTTCATTTACAATGAAACAAGTAATAATAAACCACAGTTGTAGTATGAGCTAATAGCCTTTTGGGGGAATTTTTCATTTCATAGCTTACAAAAGATGTAACCAATTCATGTTTGCATCAATCAGAAGGCTAAAACAAGGTTTTATTCATCCATCCATTTTGCTTTTCAGCTAAAATTTGGCTCTGTGTGAGGTTAACATAAAATAAAATAAAAATTAAAAGTGCATCAGGAATGAACTGAAGAAATTTGCTGTCATGTTTGTATGATAAAGTGGCCCCCATTTCAACTGTTTCTCAAAGGCACTCTATCAGCTGTGGCAAACTATTTTCTCATTTCGCTTACTGTGGTGGTCTTGTATCAGCATTGTTCCATACTGTTCTCAGTTTCATTTCTTTTCCTGTTTGATTGCAAAATGTACCGGCAGAATGAGGATGGAAAACTTTGCTATCAGTTTGAGGGCACAAACAAAATATTTTTTCACCCAGTGTGTAATTAATCTGTGGAATTCCTTGTCACAGGATGTGGTGATGACATCTAGCCTCAATGCTTGGACAAACTGGACAAATTCCTAGAGGAAAGGACCATTACAGGTTACAAGCCATGATGGTTGTGTGTGAGTGTGTGTGTGCATAGACAGATGTAGATGTGGCCAACCTAAAACTGCTGGATACATACAGCTGGATGCAGGTGTCTTGTATGCTCCCTGAGGCTGACTACTGTGATATACAGGAAGTTGGACTTGAAGGGTCTTTGGCTTGATTCAATGGATGCTCTTCTTATGTCTTTATGTACTTATGTTCATAATTTAGGGCAGCATAACTCATCTGTCTCCTTGTTCCTATGGTGGTGTTGGGAGACTGGAGCTTGTCTGTGCTCTGGCATTACCCCTCAGGAGTTGCGCAGTGCCTTCTGACACTTTTGTCGCAGCCTCAGGCCAGCATAGGACTTGTGCCAGAACTTATGCTGACCAAAATGAGGATTAGGATTGCAGCCTAAATTAACTTTAAATACATCCTAATATGGAATCTTGCAATGCAACCCAGACAGTGCATAAGAATCTCCATTTTTCCTAGTGAAAGGCCCAATCCTATGGAACATTGGTGCAGCAGGGCCACCATCACTGCAACTGAACAGGCGAGATGTCTTTGTGGGGTTAGCCCCACCCTATTCAATTGGCTACTTTGCAGGGTAACCAGAAGCCAAACCCAAAATTCCTGAACCCCAAGGCCAAAATTCCTACCCCCAGACCAAAATTCCTACCCGCTTTTAAAAATGGTCAAAAAATGTATTTTTTAATATCTTTGATTTTTTGGTTTTTTTGACCATAACATTTGATAGGAAGGAGATATCTCAAAACCAATTTTTGCATTGGATTCTGCTCTTCAATACGAATCCAACGACTTATGACATGATGGTGTACTGCGTACCATCAAAAATGAAGCCAAAATGTAGGACACCCAGACAGGAGGCTAAAAATCTGGAGAAATCCAGGTTTTTCCAGTCATATGGTCACCCTGGACTTGGATCTGCACCAAGTGTTTAGCTGATGCAGAATTGATTTGTCCCCATGTAAGTCTAGCAGGCCTGGAACAGGGGGTTAGAATGCAGCAGATGCAAGATCATCTTCCCTGTCCATCTCCCAGATCAATCTTGCACTGGTTCCACCCTTCCCTACACACACACATGCACACACTTTTCATCCCATGTACACATTCACACCCACAACACAGATATATACATACCCACCCCATGCACTCTCACACACACATGAATACGCACACAACACATGCACTCACACACACATACACACCATGCTCCCAGGAGAAAGTAGACTTAGGGCGCAATCCAGAGTAACTAGGGTGAGTCCTTGCTCCGGTGTAAGAACAACTTACTCTGGATTGCAATATAAATTTCCCATAGGTTTTCACTAGGTGGTGCAGTACCTACAGGTGCATGTAATGTCTCTTACATGCTCCCATAGTTACTCTGGATTGCAGGGTAAGAAGGCACTTGTCAGGGCTCAGGTGGTGCCTGCAGCAGGAGTCCCTTATGGAGCAACAGGGAAGTTGGCTGAAGTCCCCCATGGCCCAAGCCTGGCTGCCCCCTTCTTTCTGAGAGCAGGCCTGCCTCAAAATGTAGGTCAAAGTGTAGAACATAAGAAAAACTGTATTTCTTTCATGTGCTTAATTTAAACACTATACAGTATTATTAAATCTTACATATAAAATTATTACATATACAATTACAATTTATTACATATCTATCTATCTACAGTATTTATATACCGCTTTTCAACTGAAAAGTTCACAAAGCGGTCTACAAGAAAATGAAAAAATTAATAGCTAATTAATAGCTAATGGGTCCCTGTCCCAAAAGGGCCCACAATCTAAAGTGCAAAAAGAACACCAGAAGAAGCCACTAGAAAAGACATTGCTGGGGTGTGTAGGGCCAGTTACTCTCCCCCTGCTAAGTAAAAGAGGAATACCCACTTGAAAGAGTGTCTCTTACACTGTGGTGCCTCACATATAGAGCTTAATTCATTCCGGAGGCATGCTTTTTAAGAGAAACGCTTTTTAAGTGAAGCAGATTTTCCCATAGGAAACAATGAAAACTCAGATGATTAGTTCCACAACCCCCAAAATATTCATATGAAAATATTAACTGGATGTAAAAATGATGACAAAACACTGGAATTGAATTCAAAACACTATAATATAATACAGACCACAATTATTGTAATAAAACACTGTAATATTATGTACAGTAAAAAAGAAAAGAAAAACCTTTATGGGCAAGGATGACTGATTTTCACTAAGAGTCACTGGTGTCTTTCTGAGCAACTTTCACAAGGAACCTCTCTGTGTGTGAGAGATCTAGATAGGCAGTCTGCAACAGCAGAGGGAAAAGATCCTATGCTGTCTACTCAGGGTCAAGCCCTATTAAATCCACTGGGGCTTACTCACAGGAAAGGAAAAGTGCAAGCAGGGAAAGTAGTGGGAGCAGAGGGAGGGGTGGTTTTAATGGGGTCCAGGCAGGGGGGCTTCCTTGGGGGCAAGGGGTCTGTTTGAGGGGGCTGCAGAGGGGGTGCAGGAGAGTATTCCCTCCTGCCTTATGGAGGCTGCAAAGGCTGGGCTAACCAAGTTCTCTGGCTGCAGGAGAAGAGCAGCCATCTTTGTTCCCCTGATGAAGAGGCTTTTCAGCTCTTCTGCTCTCCCTGCTGGTCTCTTCCATGTACTGCAGTGGGGAGAAAGTCCCGCTTCACTCCCTCAGCCCAACCAATGTTGGGGAGAGACAGGGAGAAAGACAGGGAGCCCAGCCAATGGGCACTCTTTATGCAAAAAATGCTCTTTAAGCAAAGCGAAACCACACAGAAATTTTAACTCTTTAAGGGAATGCTCTTTATGCAAGGCACTTGTTAAGCAAGGTACCACTGTACATATTACATATTAATTCCAAGCAGGCCATAGGCTGCCTGCTCACATGGAAAAGGGGGACAACAAAGAATTTTTTCCAGGGTACATGGAAAAAAGAGGATGTGTCCTGGAGAAAGATGACATCTGATTAAAAATAAATAAATAAATACACCCCCAAACCTCCCCCCAAAAAGCATTAAAACCCCAGAAGGATAAGGAAATTAGGCTTGGGGGGAGGGGGAAGATGAGTTTGGACTATTTTTACAAATAATTTTTTTTTTAAAAATACACATTATCTGGATTGTCAGTTTCTCTCATTTTCAGTGTGGGGGGAGCTGCCTTCTGGGGCACTTGTAAGCTCCTTGTGCCTTGGATCAGGGCCATGCTGGAAGCCTTGCATCCCTTGGACTGGCCTTCAACACCAGCCAAAGTGTTTGCTTACTCACGGGTAAAAGCAGCTGTGCAGTGAGGAGCGAACTTTCTTCTGGGGTGATTTTGGGGGCTGTGCTCATTGGATCAGGACCCTTCTGTTGTCCTTAGATTGCTCTCAGCTTGCCCTTTCCACTGGACTATGGCATGTTTCCCTATTTGCGAGTAAAGCCGTGATATAAATTACTTTCATTTTCCCAAGCATTTTCTATGCCTATTTTTGCTTTTCAGTTTTTTGGGCCATAACTTTGGATAGGAAGCAGATAGTTGCGCTGGATTCAGCTCTTCAAGATGAATCCAATGATATATGACATGATGGGGTAGTGCACACCATCACAATGTTGATTTTTGGGGGTCTCAAAGACCAAGATTGTGGTCCCTCAGCCTTTGCGACCCCCGTGAGTGTTCTATGACCCCCCTGGGGGTCACAATCCCCACTTTGAAGACCACTGCTTTAACTGATAATGAATTTTGAAAAGCATGGAATTGGAGGACTCATGGACTCCTTGAGCCTTCTAAGAAGCCACATTTTGTATCAAACAAATGCTCATACTGCATAGTGATTGGCTGAAGGTTTCATCAGTTGGAGCTTAGAAATTTGTAACCCATGGTCCGATGGTCTGAATCATGGACACCATCTCCACATGGATGAAACTGGATGATGAATCAACCCAATATTAGAATGAATATGCTATTGAATGTGTTGGTAGGTCAGATTAATATAATGTAAGAGGTGTTTGTAGTATCACGTCAAAGACTTTTTCTTTCTTTTGTATGTTTTAAATTGATTTATGATTACAACACAGCGCTGTGGTTGAACATTCAGGAAGCTGAGGTGACTCAAAAATGATACATTTTTAAAAGCACTCCTTGAAAAATTGTATTGATTCATTCAGCAAAACATTTCATGTTCACTTGATGGCTTTGCTGTTCTTTTTATTTAAAAGGACAAATCACTTTTATAGAACTAAACTATACTTTATGGTTTTGGATTTACAGATAAAATTCTTCCCAATGGGCTTCAAAGCACTGTGAAAAATTCAACTGCTGTAAGAGCCACAAGCTGACCACATAAATTCCGTTTCCGTTTGTTTTTGGTATCCTGGCGGGCTTCAAATGAAAAACACTTCTCTGTTGGTTTGAAGGTCTCATCCTTTACGCTGATGGCCCAATCTAAACCAACTTTTCAATTCAGTCCTGAGGTAATGGGAAAATATGGCCTAACCTTGAATACCCCCCATGCATACCCCCCCCACTGTATGATGCCAGGCATGCCCTATTGGCACCACTGCATCAGCCACAGGAAAATTGATTAGGATTGCACCATGAAAGTAACAAATCATCCTATTTAAGATGTGCTCAGATATAAAGATTACAAGTAGTGTGTGTTGCCATGTGTGTGACTTTGCATGTGTGTGGGGGACAGGAGGGAGGGGAATCTGAAAGTAATGGAGAGGAATAAGGACAATAGGAAGCTCATTATTTGAATGCCTGCCAAACTGGTTGAGGATGACATAAAGAACCAGCAACTGACCACTGATAAGGACAAAAACATTGCCATCAGTCACAAAGAATGGAAGCATATCATGACGCATGAAACCAGCAGCACCTACAGCAGCATACTGGTTTAGGGAATGACCTTCTCCCCAATTGCCAGCTAACGACTAAAGAAGAAAAGGAAGCCTGCCCAGTTACAAAACTCTTTGGGTGACTAGACAGTGGCATAGCTAGCAGAGTGAGGGGAACCACCTCTTCCAACCGGGTAAACTGGACTGCTGCCCAGACTTGAAGCCCAGATCAACCTGTCAATTCATAGGGAGCGGTAACTCTAGAGTCAAGTCAAATCCCAAAAGAAGGGCAATATTTCTCAATACTGGTAACTGCCATATGTTTTGTGTGTCTGCATTTCTCCATATGCATATGGCTCCACTGGGGCCTAAATATCTCCATACCTCCATATCACTTTCAATATTTGTAGGATGTATATCCTTCAGATTGATGGTTTCTTCTAGAAAACAGCATGAACTCATGCTGAATACATGCATGCAAAATATTACGCTAAGCTACATCTAATTTATTGCAAATATTTATATCACACCATCTCATGTCAAAGTAACTCATGAAGTTTACTATACATTCTCTGTCTCTCTCTACCCACGTCACCTCTCTCTATAAAAATTCCAATAACCTTGTCTGTATATAAAAATTCCAATATCATTATTTTTCCCATCCTATTTTTAACAGTTTTCATGTATATGCTGTCTTCAAAGCAAAAGGCTCATGAAGTACAAATGTAAAAAAATCCATTATAATCTTCAGATTTTATTTTATTTTTGGTCACATGAATTGGATATTGGAGGAAGAAATATAGTTCCACAAAATTATGTTTTGGAAAATTAGATGCAATTGGCAAAAAAAGTCAACCTCCGTCTTAATTCAGATAGAGCCACTGCATCCCTAATAAGACTGGAGCCCTTTTAGTACAAACTAGCGAAAAGCATACCTGCATTGCGGGAGTAACATTTCCCCATATGCCATCCCCCCATGGTGCATCAACACCCGATGCACAACTTCCCCCCATGCGCAACTTCCCCCCATGCGCAACTTCCCCCCATGCGCAACTTCCCCCCAAGTGCAACTTCCCCCATGCACAAGTTCCCCCCATGCGCAACTTCCCTCCATGCGCATCAGTCCCCCATCCACAACTTCCCCCATGTGCATCATCCCCCCATGGGCCTGAACTCCTCATATGCAACATCACCATTCTGCATCAGTCCCCCATGTGCATCAACCCCCATGCGCAACTTCCCCATGCGCAACTTCCCCCATGCGCAACCTCCTCCCATGCGCAACTTCCCCCATGCGCAACTTCCCCCATGCGCAACTTCCCCCCCTCCGCAACTTCCCCCCCTCCACAACTTCCCCCCCTGCGCAATTTACTCCCATGCGCAACTTCCCCTCAGCGTAACTTTCCCCCATGCGCTACATCCCCATGTGCTACATCCCCATGCGCATCATCCTTCATGCGCATCAGTCCCCCATGCGCATCATCCTCCCATGCGCAACTTTCCCCATGTGCAACTTTCCCCCATGCGCACCAACCCTCCATGTGCTACATCCCCATGCACATCATCCCCCCATGCGCAACTTACCCCATGCGCAGCTACACCCGTGCGCAACATTCCTCATGCGCAGAATCCTCGCCAGTGCAACCTCTTCCTCTGAACAACACCCCTCCCCCAGTGCACCGGGCACTGATGACCAAATTGGCTGGATGTTGTTCAGTCTCCCATGTTAAGTATAGGACAGAAACACGTTGCCCCCTTTTCAGCCCCTGAAGGGTTAAATTTCTCCAGATGGTTCTTGGTGGGAGTTCAGGTGACAGAAGGAACTCCCAGAATTCCATGCTTCAGGCCCAGCAGTTGGGGCGGAATGTTGATGAGTCAGCAATTCTCCAATGCAAAGTATAGGGAGGAAAACGCGTTGCGCCCCTTTTCACCCCCTTCTGGTTGGAATTTCTGAAAACTGGTTCTTAGTACACCCCTCTGTCATGGAAGGAACACTCTCCCCAAATTTCACGCTCCTAGGGCTAGCGGTTTTGGCAAGGCGTTGATGAGTGAGTGAGTGAGTGAGTGAGTCAGTCAGTCAGTCAGTCAGTCAGTCAGTGACTTTTCTCTTTTATATATATAGACTAACAAGCTGTGGTCTTTGAAAGCATACTGAAGTGGCAGGGTAGATGTTCAATGCACTTACAGACAGGGAAGGAGTACTTCATGCCTATAGGTCATAGCAGGGACCCACTGAAAACTTCTGCTAAGTTGCAAGGTATGCAATAATTAAAAGAATCTGTCTCTGCACCCTGAGATCTGCTATGGCAGGAAAAAAACCCTCTTTAGGGTGCAATCCAGAGTAACTACGGAGAGTCCTTGAAAGAGTAAGAACAAGTTACTCTGGATTGCAATATGAATTTCCCATAGGTTTTCACTTGATGGTGCAGTAACTACGGGTGCACATAACGTCTCTTACGTGCTTACGTAGTTACTCTGAATTGTAGCCTAAGAAGGAATGATTGAATGAAATTGAAAAGTATACGGTTTAGGAAAGCTTTCCATTTGTCATCAAAGAATGCTCTTTTAAGAGTTAGGTGGGTAAAAACGGAAAAAATTCAAGATCATAATCTTGTACTCAAGGATAGATGTCCACAAAATTTAAAACGCATGCCAAAGGAACAAATGATGAATAAAGACCAGGTTGACATTGACACTGAAGTTCACACAAAAAGACACGTCTTAGTTTCCACTGGTAGAAGAGGAAAGAAACACCATCTGCTCATGTATTTATTTGCTATAGGCCAGGGATCCTCAATTCCCGGTCCACGGCCCAGTGCCGGTCCATGGCGCATTGTCAACTGGGCTGCACTGGCAATTTGCCCTGAACCGGAGGCAGCAGCCCTGGGGGACCTCAGTCCCAGCCTGGCCCAGTCACCCCACAGCTGGGTGAACTGTGCAAGTGCAGCCTGGCTGTTGGGCTGTACCTGCGCAGTTCATGCTGTCTGTGGGATGAACTACACAGGCGAAGTCCAGTAGCTGGGCTGCACCTGCACAGTTCTCCCCAGCTGTGAGACAAGCCAGGCTGTGCCTGCCCAGCTTGCCTCACAGTCGGGATGAACTGGGCAAGCACGGCCTAACTGCTGGGCTTCACCTCTGCAGTTCACCCTGGCCACAGGATGAACTGTGCAGTTCTCCCTGGCTGTGAGGCAAGCAAGGCTGTGCCCACCCACCTTGCCTCACAACTGGGGAGAACTGGGTGACTGTGGCCCAGTTGCTGGGTTGTGCCTGCACAGTTCACCCTGGTCGCAGGATGAACTGCGCAGGTGAGGATCAGCACTGGGCTGTGCCTGTGCAGTTTGTCCTGCGGCCAGGGTGAACTACGCAGGCACAGCTCGGCATAGGGCTGTGCAGGCACAGTTTGTCCTGGGGCCTGGGCGAACTGCGCCTGTGCATCCTGCCTGGGCCATGGGAAATTTTTTCCCCGTAGTGAAATATATAGTTTTTCATCTAAAGTTCACAAAGTGGTTTACAGAGAAAATGAAATAACTAAAGGGTGCCTGTCCTAAAAGGGCTCACAATCTTTAAAAAAATTGAAAAATAATACAAGCAGAAGCCACTATAATCAACATTGCTGCACGTGGAGGGCCAGTTGCTCTTCTCCTGCTAAATAAAAGTGGAACACCTATTTTAAAAAGTGCCTCTTGACCTGTTAGCAGGGGATTGTTGTAAGTTGCCTTGGTTCCCTTTGGGGAGAAAAGTGAGATTGAAATATATTAAAGAAACAAATAGGCCCATTGGGGACCAAAGAGTGGTGGAGTAGGGAAGCATAAAAATTTCAGACTTCCGGACACTGCCTGGTCCCTGGCCAGATCACTCTGGGTGAGCCCAAGATAGGATTGGGCCAGTAGGTTATTAATATTTCAGGCAAGTGAGGAATGACACAGTTAATTTGATTTTCCCCTTTGAAATGTGATGCCCCCCAAATTTTGTTTGGCTTGCACAAGTTGAAAAAAAAAATTGCTGATAGGAATGGAATGGGAATCTGAGCAAGCCAAGTTTAGACTACAGTCTTAAAAAGACAGGTGTGCAGTTTCGAAGGTTGCTTGACAGGATTGTAAATTATGTCATATGCAGTTCATCAATTATAGAGATAAAACTGTGAAGGAGAGTGGTTTGTCAGGAGAGATAAGGAAAGAGGGACTAAACCTAGATATATGGCCTATCCTGATGATCTGGTCGTTTTTAGAAGTGAAAAGAGCCAACTGAAGGAGTCACTTAATAAATTTAATGACTTGTTAGAAGGGACAGGATGAAAAAGAGCTCAGATTAAGTATACTTGCAGTTGCAAAATCATTGGGTTCCTTTGTAATGTTTCCTAATGATTGTAGATGTGGTCTGCAAACAAATTGGCATGAAAGGGAAGAGGTTAGGATGTCAGAGTGAATACAAAAGTCATGGTTTTAGATGACCAGCCTCAGTTAGGATGCATGTCAGCACACTAACAAATGCATTTTCTCCTACCTATTATTGCTTTGGAGTTCAGTTTCAGACTTTTGATGACTGAACAACTAAGGAATTCGACATCACTGACAAACCCACTGCTGAAAGGAAGGCTGTGCTGGATCCTCTCATATTCCTTTTCAATATGAAATGTAAAGCAAATGCAATCATTTTTAATAGTTTTTTTCAAAACTAAATACTCAGACAGTGCATAATGCACTTTGGATTTTTCTGTTAAGATTGTATGTTAATAAATAGAACAAAGAACACAAAAATACAAAATGTATAAGTATTTCTAAATAAATACCGTATTTCCCGGCTTATTACACGCACCGGACCATGAGATGCACCAAAGGTTAGAGGAGCAAAACAAGAAAAAAAATATTCTGAACCAAATGGTGTACTAATATATTTAATAAAATATAGCAGAATAATATTTCAACCATGTAAAATCAACAGTGGTATTAAGAACCATTATCACTGTCATTAACAAATGAGGACAGACTTTAAGCTTCAAGCACTCTTTTAATTTTCTGGTAACCCCCAAAACTTATCATCTCTAGTGTCAGTGATTTGTGACTTTTGCACAAATCTCATTGCAAATGACCAGACACCAACACTTTGCACAAATCTCATTGCAAATGGTCCAGGAAGGCAGGTAAGTTGGGGGGTTCTTTTGGGGGATAGGTAGGGAAAGTTGAGGGGATCTAGATAGACAGGGAAGCGTGAGGGAGGCACAGGCATGGAGCAGCAGGGACCAGGTCTTGTGCATGTCTACTTTGGAGCAAGTCTCCAAGCCAGGGAAGGCAGTTAGGATTGCAACTGTGCCAGTGTGACCAGATGCCAAACCCAAAATTCCTGAACCCCAAGGCCAGAATTCCTATCTGCTTAAAAAAATTGCCAAAAATGTATTTTTGTTTTTATATTTTTTATTTTTACTTTTTTTGGCCATAACTTTTGATAGGAAGGAGATATCTTAAAACTGATTGTTCCACTGGATTCTGCTTTTCAATACAAATCCAACGACATATGACATGATGGGGTAAGGTGCTCCAGGATTGGCTCTATCACTCTATATGACGGACAGACATTTCCCCCCCTTTGGGGAGAAAAAGGTGCATCTTATAAGCCGAGAAATACGGTAACTCTGGGACTATCCCTTTTGTATTTATAGGGTGATATGCCTTATATATAAATAGCTTATACAGTGTTAATTACTTTGTCTGGACAGCTGGTTTGTGTACACATGGTGATATTTCTATGTAGTGATTAGTGGAGTTTACCCATTATGGAGTAAAATTTAAAGAAATTTAAATTTCTGCTGGACACCAACAGGCACTGGGCACCAATGTAAAGTACTCAGTGGCACCAAACTAGCCCTTTACAAATCTTGGGAAATTTCACAGTTCAGACTATGTGAGAATCCTTTCCCATAGCGCAAAACTGTGGTCTTCAGTTGTGTGGTTTTTTTTTCTTCAAGCGGGAACATTCCTATATTGAATCACAAACAGCATGATATTCCATCTGTCAAACTGTCAGCATGCAAGGAAAGAGCACAAAACTTCCTTCTCCACCTTGACAGCATTTTCTTTGTAATGATTAGGGGGTTTTGGATGAATTATGACACAATTAGTGGCCAGAGGATGACACTTCAGGTGTGGAGGAGAAGATGTATAAACCTCTTCCTCCTCCATGTGTTGCAAGAGGCCAGTCAAACTATCATTAAAACTAGCCCCAAATGTTTAAGAGGAGAACATTAAACGGTACAGTAGTTTGCTATGCATGGCAAAGGAAGTTGGTCCTGCTGGGCAGTCACAAACCCTACAAGGAACATAAACTTAATGCATATAAAGAAATGCATTAGAGTTCATCAGTTTCCTCTGAAAGCAACATCAAGAAACAGATGGAACCCATCATGCTGACTGATAGCTTGGGGGAGAGCGACCCAGCATAGTCATATTTATGCCTCACTGAAATCAATGGGACTTCATCATGATGAACTCCTAACTTGGCTGAAACTGTGTTCTGCCAATTTCTCTTCCTAACTTGCTTCCTGACTAATGCCATAATTTGAAATGGAACTTACTGGTATTCTTGAAAAAGTAGCACTCACTGCTGTCTCATATTTGTGAGGCTTGATGTAAATCTTGGTGTCCAGTATTGCATTTTTCCTTGGTTGTATTTTTATAGATAATTTTTATTAATTTTATAAAAAGCAAAGCAAAGTTGAAGAAACAAGAACAAAGAAAAAAATAAAACATGGATAATACAAGCAAAAGAATAAGAACTGCCAGCAGAATTCCAGGTTTACCTTTCTTAAGTCTAATATAAATTCCTACTACTGAAAATGTATCTTAAACTATAACCTTATTAACAATTCTAACAAAAAGAAAAAGGGATAAAAGTTACGACAATTGTATATTCATCAAATCCATAGTTGTCAAAACCAAAAATTTCCTTGGTTGTCAAAGCAAAAATTTTATCATTTACTATTGTATTAGAAGCAAAAACATCATTTGGCACAAAATATATATTTCATTGCTCCAGCTTAATAGTGTATTCTTTCTGTAAAAATTTCTTGTTTCTTATGCAGTATCAGAACATTTTTTTTCTTAACACAAAGCACGAGCCCCATAAACAAGAATCTTGCCATTGTATCTTTGACCTACACTGAGGATGTCCAAGGAGACTGGGGTAGTAGGGCATGAAGGCAATGAAGGTCAGAGGTCCACTGGCTAGGGAAGGGTAGGGCTGGTCAGCCAAACAGAGAGACAGCAGCCCTAATCATGCCAGAGCCCAGGAGTGGCGGTCAATTGCTGTGCACTCATCCAGGTGGGACCTGTGGACTATCCCACCTTGGATGTCCAATCCAGTTGGGGCCCCCAGAGATTAGTCAACCTGACCTCCAATCAGTAGAGAAAGCATAAAGGCCCTTTGCCAGAACAACAGGCCCTTCAGTCAGACTCCTTTAATAGCTAAGGACAGTCCCTTAGAGTACCAAGGCAACTGAGAAACACCAGCTTGAACTTCCCTGACCTCACCAGATATGATGGGACTGGGGCTACAACCAGTACCCCTGCTTGACCTTATCAGTAGAATCAGAGACAAAGAGCACAATCCTAACCATGTCTACTCAGAAGTAAGCCCCATTGTGTCCAATGGGTCTTACTCCCAGGAAACTGTCTTTAGGATTGCAGCCTATGTCACAAATCTTGTGGAAGGACTCTCTAATCCCCCATGAATGAAAACACATTTATGATATTAAATTGTACTTGTAGATCATTCTTAACAGCCTCCTACTGCCTTCCTCACTAGAACCAGTCTCAAACCATGGACAAGACAATGCTTAAAAATGTGCATTTTCTTAAATGCAGGCTTTAAAATGTGCATTTCCTACTGGGATCAAATCCCCCAGCTTGCTCACTATCCCTTCTCCTCCCTGTCCCTTCCCTGCAAATCCTCCAAATCTTTCTTCCCTACCCTATCAACTTATGAACACCAGCAAGCCCTCATGGAGTTGTCAGTGCATGCACTGCATCTTTGGCAGTCTATGATAGCATCCTATCTTTCATACTACTACAAAGGGCCTTGCACTTCTGAAGTTCTGGCATAATATGGCACATAATATTGTGCCATAAAGGAACTTGATGAAGGTTTTAAGGCAGCAAAAAGATTTGTTCCTTAAATCCATCTTACTGGAACAGCAGAGTCTCTGGAGTTCATCAAGCACTGTGAGGTTAAATGATTATCTGCTGGGTCACAGAACTCCATGTTGGCACTGACTCATTGCCTGAGGTCTGAATAATTTCAGAAATGCTAAAAGTTTTTATTTTTCAAAAGCAAAATAAACTTTGTGCAGGTTAATCAAATATTGATGCCCAGGTACCATAAAACAATACCTCTGTACACCTCTGAAATACCACAATGCTCATTTGTTTGGGTGAGTGAGAAGGAATATTAAAAACAATGGACTCACAGGATGGTATACAATACCATATAATAAACATATTACATACACCAATGCTACCAGACTTCTATGGATTATCTCATTCATCCCTGGAAGTGAAAAGCCTATGGAGCAGTATTCCGCATGTTCACTCAGAAACAAATCTCACAGGTTCAGTGTGCATAGATGTGCAGCCCTTAATGATGTTTTAGCAGAACAACTCAGACACCACTGTGGTCTTGAGCATACATAAGCAGTGTTGCAGCATACATATGGACTGGAAGTGGTGAATTTAAATGGAAGTGGTGAATTTAAATTAGTACTAACAACTGTACTAACAGAGCATGTGTTTATGATACGGTGGGGAAGGAGAGAGCTCAGAAGGTAGGTTTTTAAAAAGCCTTTTTTGGATGCCTGTAGATCTTCTCAGACCCACATCAGCAGCCATATGTCCAAGGACAGGATGGAAAAGATGTGGGCTAGAAAGCTGGAAGCTTTTCATGCAACTCTGCTGTTGAGATCCAGCCCCTCCAGCCTGTTCCTTACTTTTCCCACTTCCATCCTCCTGCACTTGACCCACCTCTGCCGGTTTGTGCCTTTGGTGTAGAAACCTAGGACAGAGTGTACATTCTAGCAATATAAAGGCCAGATAAGACTGAGTCATGAGTCACAACTATTATTGAAATCAAGGAGTCAAATTAGTTCTGCTAATTCCATTAATTTCAATTGGACTCATAGTGCAATCCTAACCTAGGCTGGCATAACTCATTGGTCTTCCCATTTGGATGATGATGCAGGAAGGCAAGTACATGGCTATACACTGGCCTAAACCTCCCCCAGGAGTGGTGCAGAAGTGCTTTACAGCACTTTTGTGACACTCCCAGTCAGCACGGGACTTGTGCTGAGGATTATTCTGACTTAATTAGGAGTTAGGATTGCAGCCTCAGTTATCATGGCTAACATTCCTTTGAAACCACCCAATATCATCACAACAGCAGCTACTATATGACAACAACCCAGCATGTAAAATAATTATGCTATGATAGTAATAAATGTTGATTATAAACTAGTGTGATATATCACTAAGAATGATTGAGTCAGACTGAGAAACCCCTAGTTCAAATCCCTGTTCACCAATGAACAGGTCCCTTGTTTGACCTTAAGATCAACTTAAGTTGATCAAGTACCCTAATGTACTTCACAGAACTGTTATAATAAGTTGTCAGATCAGATGTACTCTGACATCTCCTTAAATGAACAGGAGCCCACACAGTTTTGCCCCTCATCATGTCTGGATCATTCACTGCTAGTCTACCCATGACTGGGCAGCAGTGGCTGTCTTAGGCAGCAGGGAAAGTGGTAAACTGATAGGAAATGCCCTGCAATAACCCCACTGCCTGTCTTCAGTTAGCTTCACTGCCTCCTTTTCCCAAGCAGTTCTAAGGATCTGTGGAACAACTGGGGAGCAGAAACTGGCAGAACCTGCACTGTAACTCTTGAGTGAGCAGGTACTCAGCAGTGTTTGAAAAAGTCCCATGGGGCTTGACTCAAATAAAATCTAATCACTTCCTCTTGTAAATTGAATTAAAAAATGAGTCATAATGGGCACTTTACGAGTCTTTGAGTCACCCCTTCACAACTCTTTAGGACGTTGTCCCCCCACTGCCTTTAAAAAGCATGCTGCGGAAAAAAAATGGGGTGACTGTCAGGCTCTGTGTATCTTGGAAATTTCTTTAACATCCCCCCTGGTGTCCTTGCCAATCTGTAAACAGGGAAGGAGTGTGGACGGGATTGTGAGAGAACAGGGAAAGAAGCAGGAGGAGGGAGAAGGAGGATAGCCAGTCTTGGCCACTAAAGAACATATTAACCCTTCCATGCCTCTTGACTGGAAATCCCTGCTGGTCATCCACTCTGAATTACAGTCCCATAAGGTTTTTCATACCACAAAAACACTAATCAAAAGTGCCCAGGCACACTTGACTTGGTGGCCTGAATATGAAACTCCAACCAGTGGGGCCCTGACTTGGGTCTTCCAAGTGCATTGCTTATAAGTTGGCAAGTCAGCCAAAAAAAGTTACTTTTTGCAACTTCAGTCCAAGTCATTCAAGTTGAGTTTCCAATACTGGAAAGATTGCTCCTTGAGAAGAGGTTTATCTGAGCCACTCCTGTCATTCTGTTCAAATTCCTACTAACCAAATAAAATATATTATGTGAACAAACAAGAAAAGATCAAGTCCCAGTTTGCCCATTGTCTCCCATTCAACCAAATGAGCTTAGAGTGCATCTTCAGAATATACTGAAACTCATTTTCTCATTAATTAGTTTTGGAATTTGCCCCATTAAAACCCTCACAGATTGAGAATTTGGGTTATAGTAAGGTTTGCATTTAATTTCCTGTTTTTTTCTTGAGGCCCCTGTAAAATTGCTTACAGAGACTGCTTATCGTATGCCATAACATATGCCTGTAAACATAATATTTAATATGCATATCTTTCTACGCAATTACCTGCTGTATTATGCCTATTTTTAAAGGCCTTGTAAAATCAACAGAGGGAGGTATTCTGTTCATGCTAATAGGTTTTGATAGGGTAATAAAACAGTAAGGGTGCCTTCTCATCCAAATGTTCAAAAATCAAGGCATTTCTCAAAATCATGGCAACAGCATAAAATGAGATTTTGTTTTTTAAAAAATGTTCCTTATGGCTTGAGGTCTTTTGAGTTAGCATATGGTTAAAAAAAAAGAAATAAAAATACTTAGCTGTAGAAGACCTCAGGAGCTGTTGCTTTCACTTAACTCATGGAATCATAACACTCCTGAAGAAAGACTGAAAGTTAGCAATGGTTGAAATCAATTACTGTGGGCTTAACTACCCTTTCAAAATTCCTGTTAGGTGTTGCTTCACACATGCATATACAACTAAACTTGATTTCTGATGTTATCTTGGGGAGATGTCTGTTTATGGCTGCAATCATAAAGATGCTTTCCTGGGAATAAGACCCACTGAACACAATGGGGCTTACTTTTGAGTAGACATGGTTAGGATTGTGCTCTATGCTGAAAAGTATCATATTTGAGTGGCAGGGTGACCAGATGCCAAACCCAAAATTCCTGAACCCCAAGGCCAAAATTCCAAATCCCAGGCCAAAGTTCCTACCTGCTGAAAAAAATTGCCAAAAAAATGTATTTTTTTGTTTTTGTTTTTCGGTTTTATGACCAGAACTTTTGATAGGAAGGAGATATCTCAAAACTGATTTTTGCATTGGATTAAGCTCTTCAATATGAATCCAATGACATATGGCATGATTGGGTATTGTGCACTATCATGAAGTTTCAAAATGAAGCCAAAATATAGGACAATGATGCCAAAATGTAGGACACCTGGACAGGAGGCTAAAAATCCATACAAATCCAGGATTTTCTGGTCATCTGGTCACCCTGTATAGAGTGGACAATTGAAGTTTGAGATGAGATGAGATGGCTGAGATTGCTAATTTGTCATCGAAAGACTACAGTTAGTAAATGAAAGATGAGATGGCTCGTTTGTCATCAAAAGACTATAGTTAGTAAATGAAAAGTTCAATTTTCTATGGAAATGACCATAGGTCAGGAGTCTGCTTAGCATGTCAAGAACATCTCAGGTTAAATCTCAGGTTAGACTTGGGCATAGCTCCAAGTCTGAAACGCACTACCAGTTGGTGTAGAAAAAACCAGGCTTAATGGTCTGAATGTGTTCAGGAAATGGCACTATGTGTGCAATTTCCAGTTAAGAAGAGGCCTTTTGGGGTCTCAGCTGTATAGAAAAGCAATGTTTACTATCCTCTGCTCATGAGGGTTTTCCCTTTTCTTATTTTCCTTGACAATGATCATTGTCATTGTCAATTGATCAATGATCATGATTAGAGGCTGAAAGGAATCACTGAGTAGCAGCAGGATGCTTGCCCCACTTTGACTCAGGTCACTCACATGAAATGGAGCCAGACTTGTTGAGTTTGCATTCTGGGTTCTTTCCATCTCCGGTTAAAACTCCAACCAAACTCCCTACAGAGCCGGTGCTTAAATCAGAAAAGAAACATTCAGCTTTGTTGTGATCACTACTCCTACTGTTTTCAAGTTATAAGGAAATCTGCAAACACTCTGTGTGGCTCCCCAGATACTGACAACAGCTCAGGTATGTTTAGAAATAGCCTCCCTGTCACCACACAGTGGTGCATTCCTGGGGATTGCATTGCTACTTTCCCCCTTCCCCTGTCCCAAAGGTTGTGGGGGACCTTTACACAAATTGGAAGTCACGACCCTCTCCCCGCCACTTTTGGGGCGGTCAGTATAAGACACAAGTTAACACACTATATTTAGATATCTAAGGAAGGGAACATTATTTTTCCCCACCTTTTAAGTAAGAACTGTATTACTTCTTTAACAATGGTTAAGGCAATTTGTTTAATTATGCAACACTTCAAAGCATATATTTTTGTATGCCATTAAAACAGAGCAAAGCCATCGGCTATAACTTTCAAAATCAAACTTTTAGCCATCTGGTTCTTTTTGTTATATTTTTATTTCAGTGCGACTAGCTGATAAAAATATGATTCTCATTGTAAGCTGTTCTCTAAACTTCCGTTTAACAACTGTGCCGTTATACTTTCAGTTACTTCCAATTGCCTGGATAATAAAAAAGACTATTGTTGCCCTCAAAAGAAACATATGCAAATGAAAAAAGCAAATAAGGAAACACAAAGACAAATGGTAGTTTTTCATTGTTGTACCTGAATAATACAGGTGCTGCTTCTATGACTATAGTATGCTATATTATGGTTTAATGGTATTTTTATATAATTAGGCTGCTGGCAGGATATTTAAATTGATACAAGTTTCAATGTGATTGTAATTATGTAAGAATCAAACTGTATGTAATGTTGGAGTGCCATGTTGGGAACTTTTTTCTTGTGAGCACATCTGTGTGTAAATGTGCAGACCAGAGCATGCACTGGGCTAGCCCAGGCCTCCTTTGCTCACTCCTGATTGTCATCAATGTGCCATAAAGGCTCTGTGCCAACCAACCTCTTAACACCAAAAAGGTGCATCACACACCATCTCCATCCTCTCTGTGCTGTTTTTTATCCCTATTGCTTTCCAGTGTCTGCCACAGTGTATCTATCTACAGTATTTATCTACAGTATTTATATATCACACTTACAAGGCCCTGGTGTTAACCCTATGCTTCCCAGACCTGTCAGAGTAAGGGACCAAGACCATAGTTCTCAAAGTAGGGGACAGGACCCCCTTGGGGGAGGTCACAACTTCATTTCAGGGGAGTCACCAAAAGCTGGATGCTACAATTTTGGAATGGGGCATTCAAGCTGCAATCCAGACTTTCCTGGGAGCAAGTCTCATTGAACACAATGAGATTTACTTCTGAATAGACATGGAGGACCTTCGACATCACAGTGATGTCACTAACTGTTTAGTTCTGACCATGACAACTTCTGGGGGGTTCCTAACAGATTGATAGCTTTAGAACGGGGTCCCAGACCAGAGTGACCAGATGCCTAAACCGCAAAAGGACGACAAGGTCTTGGATTCCTCTCAGCCTGGCCTTTTTGGTAGACGATGGCACATTTGCCTACTCAAGAGTAAAGCCATGATAGGGGGTACTTTCACTTTCTCAGAGCTCAATGCATATTTTATTTATTAGTTTTTTGACCATATCTTTTGATAGGAAGGAGATATTTCACATTGGATTCTGCTCTTCAATACAAATCCAACAACTTATGACATGAAGGGGTACTGCACACCACTGCAAAGTTCCAAAATGAAGCCCAAATGGGGGGCAATGAAGCCCTTTTGGAGGACACCCAGACAGGAGGCTAAAAAAAAGGCAAATCCTGAAATTTCCAGTCATATGTTCACCCTGCCCCAAACTGAAATGCCTCAAGAGATCTTGCATGTTTTCACTACACAAATGTTCATAATTGTTACTCTATGTGTGCAACCCTAAGCACATCTACTCAGAAATAAGTCCCATTCTGTTCTATGGGATTTACTCTCAGGAAAGAGCGTATAGGATTTCAGCCGACTTGCAAGCTTCTTGCCTACACAGTAACCTGTAATTTCCAGACAAATTTTCAGAGCCTTCCGAGTTGTATTTTCCACTGTGAGATGCATACAATCTCTTCTGTAACTTCACTAGAACATCCTACCTGTGGAGTAACTGTTTAGGAGAGACGTCTTGTAACAATTGAAATGCAACTCAAGCACTCTGTCTCTAAACCAGATTAGCAGCTGTGCTTTCTTTTCCAACATGTATGGGCAACATGCTGTCCTGTTCAAGGCATGGGGAAACAACACTTTACCTGAAACTGATAGAACTGCTGAACAATCATCTACTTACCTATGTTGTACAAGACCCTTTTTCTCTGGAGCCTTTTGTATACAATCACTGTTTATATTAAGAACACAGCAAGCTCTGTCTTCTAAACCCTCAGTGGGGTTTTGCTCCCTCTTCTATAAAGCTGACTCTGATGGTGAACTGAAGGGAGGTTAATATTTGGTTGCCTGGGCCTCATTTGACTCTTTTTGGATTGAGCTAGGATTTGTTCAGGGAAGAGATAAATAACTTTCAAAGCAGCACTCAAGAGTTCATTTAACCTGTATTATCTTCAAGTGTGGGAAGCAATCTTATGCATGGTTTATTATACAGGCCATCTAACAGGATAATCTTCCTCCCATGATCTGAATCATTTCAACCTTGCAGTGCTTTGAAAATGGAGAGCAATGGAGCAGATACTACTTTATAGCAGGTGAGCATCTAGCAAATCTCCTTTGCAGTGTAGACCAGTCGTACTCAAACTGTACTCAAACTCTCTATGGGCCAGGGGAATGTGGCAACTTTGACAACTGCTGGGGAAGGGTTCTATCCAGGCCCCACTCCCAGGTGTGCATAGCTCTGCCCCTCATTATTGCAGCCCCTGCAGAGCACGGTGCTGGAGGACAGAAGGAGGAGGGGGAAGGAAGCTGGGGGGAGAGGGGAAGGAAGAAGACCCCCGGAGGTCTTGGGGAGCCCTGGATGTGGAGCCCAGCTCAGCTGAGGAGGCGGGTGGAGCAGCCCTGTTCTGCCTGGAGCTTCCCAGCTCCACAGTTGCCTCCCAGTGAGTGGGCTCTAGGAGGAGGTGCAGGTGGGGGACACAGGCGACCCCTCTGAAAGAGAGGAACGACCCCCAAGGGGTCGCAACCCCAGTTTGAGAACCACTGCTTTAGAGTAAGATGGTGTTTTATTTTTCCTCTTATTCATGTTATCTGCATTTATGAAGCCAATTGTGTTGCAGAGTGTGGGGGTCAAGCAAAACATTACAAGTAATTGCATGCAAGTAAACTACTATGATCTAGTACTATTTTGCTGGAAGAGCATCATTGAAAAGTGGCTGATTTTTAGCACCTTCCCTACTCACCACCTCCTCTCCCTACTCACCATCACAGGATTGCATCCTTGCAAAGACACGTCCAGAACCCTGAAGGCATCAAAATAGCAGCAGGGATAGGTAGAAGACCCGAGGGGGGGAAAGCAAAAGACAGAGAAAAAGATCCAGCAAACTCTTTCCTATTATTCACCACTGAAAATTGCCACCTACCTATGCTGCCTTTCAGCAAAGATGATGACCATCAAATGTTTTCTCACTGATGGTTATGATAGGGATGTCAAACATTTGGGCAATCAGTTGCCAATAAAATGTAATAGTAAATTAATGTTTTTTTCCCACTTGTTGGCCTCAATGGAAAATTCCAGAGACAATTAAACAGCCACTCTACCTTTGCTTATTGATCACTAGGAAACACATAAGGCTGTCTGACAAAAGCAGATGGCGTAGTGTGATATCGATTTTCCATATTACTTAATTGCATTAGAAGAATCACTATAAAACTGTAAACATTCCCTCGTGCAGCAGGAAGGGCATATTGTTCAGTGTGAAACAAAGAGCAAATGGCTTTTTGTTATATAATCATTTGCAGTCTTCCTTATTGGCCTTGAGATAGTAATGCAGACAACAACGGAAGAATAATTGCTTAAAGGCAAGATGCTCAGTACTTTAAATTATCCAAAGGTTGTCAGGTTTGGCATCTGAATAAATTTAGACTTTTTCTCACCAACACTGACAGCATGAATCTATGAGGTTTTGGTTGTTTGAAAGCCAACACACTTGTGGTTCTCAAACATTTTAGCTTTAGGACCCACTTTTTAGAATGACAGTCTGTTAGGATACATCAGAAGTGATGTCATTCACCTGGAAGCAGGGGCGTCACTAGGGTTTGCATCACCCAGTGTGGGAGGCCAGCATGTCACCCATGCAGTGGGTGGAGCAACAACCTGAATAATGGGTATGGTTATGTGCCATTGCCCTGTCTACACTGGTTTATGTGCCACACATTTTAATAGAATAAAGATATTTCAAAGTGGTTTGTTTCACTGCATTCTGGTGTAAATTACGCATCCAATGATATATAACACGGCAGGAATATTTCTACAAACCATGATTTTGGCCACAAGGAATGTCAATCCCTGCAAGGGTGCCTCCTTTCTAACACCCTTGTGTCATCCATGATCAGGACCATTTTGGAAGCCCTGTACTCCCTGGACTGATCTTCCACACCAGCCAAAGCATACTTACTTACTCGCTAGTAAACACAGCTGTGCAGTTCACTTTCATTTTCAAAGATTTTCAATGCAATCAGGGACCTCTTTTGGGGGTGACTTGTGGTGGCTGTGTTCACTGAATCAGGACAATTCTTGTGTCCTTGGATTCCACTCAGCTTGCCCTTTCCAATGGGCTATGGCATGTTTGCCTACTTGCAAGTAAAGCCGCATTATGGGTCACTTTCACTTTCCATAGAGTTTAATGCATTTTGGGTAGGGGGATTTTGGCCATAACTTTTGAAAGGGTACTGTTTCAAAACAGATTTTTGAATTGGACTCTGCTCTTCAATACAAATCCAATGATATATTACATGATGGGGTTTTTCCTACCAAAGTTGAATTTTTGGAGTCCCCCAGTGCACAGCACCCCACAGGGGCGTCATCTGGTGCAGCCCACACCACACTAGAGACACCCCTGCCTGGAAGTGATATCACTGTTTAAGCCATACATCACTCCCCACATGGGGATAATAATCTGTGTACAACAAAATTAAACCAATGAAGAACCCATCTAATCCATTCAAAAAGTTCCAAATCCCCCAATCATCCCAAAGACTACAAACTTATCCATTCAGGAGTAAGCCCTATTGCCTATCAATTAAAATTATATAAATAGTAGCCTGGTAAAAGCACAGCTCTGTAGAATTTCCCCAAATTCAATCATATACCATAATACCATCAAATCAGATATCCAAAAATTTAAAATAAACAGTGGGGACTGTAATGTCCCTGACTGGGGCCTGACCCTCCATGCGTCTGTCTCTAGTTTGCACCTGTTCTATCTGGGGATGTATTTGTCACACAGGGGAAGCAAGAGGCCGGGAGGAGCTGAAGGTAAGTTTTGAGATGCATTTCAATTGGGTTAATCTTTTTTACATTAATGGAGGCTCTAGGTTCATCACATACATTAATAAGATAGATGCCGTACTCTCCAGCCCTTCTGGGCAGCTAATTGATGACTAAATTCCCCCACCGGACTCCTTCCCACCACTCTCATAGGACTTAATGAGGCTTCAGGATCAGGTACTGTCATAGGTACAACAGCTCTCTCAGGAGTTTGATAGGCTTTTTGTCTTTGTGGGAGAGAAATTGGCTTGCAACCCACCTAGTGGGCCCAGACCCACACTTTGGAAAACACTACTGTAGACATACCATGACCTTTTCAGCACATTGAATTTGTAGCTGTAGGCTCAGTGGCATCTAATTGCTACATTTTCATTCCACTGTGCAAATGTGTTCTCATCTTAGGGCACAAAAAAAGTAGCATCCTGTGGCAGCTCAAAAATGAGCACATTCATTTCTGCATAAATGCCGGTGGACTACAGTCCATTTCATCAGAGGCATGAAGTGGAAATGAAATCCTCAGCAGGCAGGTATGTTGTCTGCTTGAGCCAAATGAATTTCTGACTTACCTCAAACCGATGCAATTGTATTGATTCAAAGCAAGCCAAGCACTTCAAGGTATTTATGTATCTAGACATTTATATTTTGCCTTTATATCTCCTAAAAGGGCTGCAGGTTGGCTCATACTTGATTTACAATGCAACATATACCTCACCTGCTTTCACAGAAGCAGTTGCTAGATCCTAGGGAGTGGGAGAGGCCAGATTTTAAAGGCATAGCAGGCAGGATGATTCCTAGTTTCCTGACCTGCCTTCCTAATTGCCTTTTTCTTGGGATAGTTCGGGATCAGCATCCGTCCTCAGCCCCTCAAAATGGGGTGGGCAGTAGGGCAATGGTATATCACATTCACCACTGGGTTGTTGTCCCACCCACTGTATAGAAGGAGGTCTATCATGGGGATGACATGCTTACCTCCTGTGCCACAAATCCTAGTGATGCCACTGTTATCACCCTGGGCATCAGAGCCTCTTATATTGCTGTCATTCAGGGATAAATCCAGATGAGGCGATTCCAAAAGTATATTCAGCTTGATACAATGCAGCTTGATACACTGCATGGTGACATGAAAACCTCCTGTCTGCACCTAGACCAAGCCCACAACTGGAAGAAATGGCAAATTTGATCCAGAATAGGAGACCCCATCGCAGTATGGGACAAATGCTAAAGAAGAAGAGCTGATTCCAAAAGACTCTATATTTCTAAGGCTGCAATCCTATAGACACTTTCCTGGGAGTAAAGCCCATTGAACCCAGTGAGGCCTACTTTTGAGCAGTCATGGTTAGGATTGTACTCTTTGGCTGCAATCCAAATCTCTAGATAGGCCAGCCGAAGCCCTGTCACAAATCCTGTGTTGACCTGGGGGTGTCATAAAAGTGCATTAAGCCTCATCTGCACCACTCCTGGGGAGAGGTTTAGGTCAGTGTACAGACAAGTGTTTGCCTCCCTCCATCACTATGGGAACATAGTGATGAGTTGTGCCAGCCTCGGTTAGGATTGCACCATCCACATGATACGTAGTTTTTATATTTCTAAACTAGCAAAATGTACCCATGTGGTAGGAGTAAAATACCCCTCTGTGTGTCATCCACCCTGTATGCAATCTCCCCATTGCTCAACACCCCATGTGCATCATCCCCAATGGCCTGGCCCAACAACTGGTTCCCCCGAAGTGGGCAGGGCCAGGCCAGGTCAGGGGGTGAGGCCGGGGTCAGGGGGCAGGGAGGGTTAGGGGCGGGGTTGGGGAGGGTCAAGGGCAGAGCTGTGGGTGTGGATGGGCAGGGCGGGGGGCAGAGTGAAGGGCGGGCCAAGGGTGGCGCCTGCTCAGTGCCTGCCCTGAAGCTGGCAGGCCAGCTTCAGTACAGGCACTGCACTTGCACACAAGTTAAACTGCATGCACTTTAACCTTTTTAAAATTTTCAGCTGCTGCGGCCGCCATTGTAAGTTAAAATGGCAGCTGCGGTGGCCGAAAATTAAAAAAAGGCCCCCAAACCGGTCCACTCGGTTATCCCCCCCGCTGGATCGGTAGCGGTGGGGAAATAACATCCAATTGGGCCATCTAGCCCAAACCGGTAACAGCCCACCTCTGATCATCCCCCCATGTGCATCAACCACCCATGCGCATCAACCACCCATGTGCACTCTCCCTCCCAGTGTGTCAGGCAGCAGGAACCAAATTGGCTGGATGTTGATCAGTCAGTCATCAATGTTAAGTAGAGGAGAGAGAGGTCTGTGTTGAAAAAATCAGATACTGGTATATGCTTTTGATTGTACACTCAGATATACAATCAGCTTTTGACTGTACACCCCTCACTCTGAGGGGTAGATACAAGGCTCCACTTAAACAGTGAATCCTGGCAGGCACTGTGTTGGATACAGAGCATGTTCAAAGTTGACCAATGCTGGTGGCTTTGAGGTAGGTCAAAACGTGGCACATTTTGTGTAGGATCCTCTATGTAGCTGCCTGTATCTCTAGGTGTTCAGCAGCCCATTTAGCCTTTCATTGCATGTTGATGTTGAAGTTGTTAGATAGTGGTTGTGCCAGAAAGGGCTTCCTAGATTTAAGCCTGCCAAATGATGGATGAGGAAGATCAGCGTAGACAGGAAGAAGTGGGTGTCTCATAATTTTGTTGTTTTCCTTCTCTGAGGCATCTTGCCTTCGTAGAGCTGGTATTGCTATGTGGTTCCAAATGGGGATTTCTGCCCGTGCACAGAAATACACCAGCCTCTCCACACCACCATGGGGACAAGCAGATGGGTGAGTTGTGCTAGCCTTAATTGGTTAAGATAGTGCTGTCATTATGTTTCAGACCAACTGCCATTTCCAAATGGTCTTCAAAGGCAGCTGCACATACAAAGCATCCAACTAACCTAGAAGTTTCTAGAAGAACCTATGGTTTGAGGCTGATCGTAATATAACCTGTAAATGCCAGTCACATACACACTGTAATTGCCCATCACTATCTTCCAGAAAAGCACATTTATTACACTATGGCATGTGAAACACCTGCAGGTAACTGTCTGATAAAAACATTATTGGTGAAAACTGTCATAGTTTTTGGGAAAAAAAACAAATAATTTCTTAGCATGGCAGGACATCCATTGTAGGTACCTGTCAAAAGAAAAGCTAAATATGCATTTATGAATCTATGAAAGATGAGGACTTGGGTTTTGTGAAGTAGCGTGCAAAAATTGTGTGAATCTGTCTGTATTAAATCATAATGCTGGAAGGGATGTGAAGGGCATCTATGCTAGGGCAAAGTCTGCATCAGCTGTTCTGTTTTTCAGCATTATGTCCTGGGAGACGAATTGCCTGATCCACAATCCAGTTAACGTGAAGAGTTTGGATTTAGGCGCATTTAAGTTGTGTGGAGGCGACTTTAAGTTGATTTAATACCACTGAACTTAATTAATGGGCCTCGGCTGGATTCAATCGGCGCACTTGAGCCATTTTTACCCAACTGGCTGCACTCTGGTGGCAGCTGGGATAAATTGATTGAGTCCATATCCTTGGTCAGTTTAAGGGTGAGGTAAATTCCTTGCACAGACCTTCTTCACTGCTCAATAACAGAGGCTGCTTGCTGTGTTGGTGGACTTTGAAGGACTCATTTTTGGAGCCTGGATCTCCCAAACATAACTTCACTTATTGGAGCCAAGATTAAGATGAATGTAACATGTAAAGATGTTCTTTATATTCTTTAGGGCTGCAATCCTAAAGACCTGGGAGTAAGACCCACTGAACACACTGGGGCTTACTTTTGAGTAGACGTGGTTAGGGTTGTTCTGTATGTCTGTTCAGCAGGGTGTTTTATCTATCATATGGATGGTGCTTAAAAGACTACTAATGCTCCTGGCTATTAAAACGGAAGACATTAGCCACCAGAAATGTGAAGCTCTTTTCTGTTTCCTTGCATAACACCTCATGTACTTTCAGAAAGGCATCTCGTGCTCTGCAGCTTTATTTTACACCGATTACTCTGAGGTATAATAAAAAGACCAGCAACAAACAAAATAGATAACACCGACTGATTTATTGACTCTCAATGCAGCATGAAGCGATACATGGCTGGCTTTGTATCATCCAGTGGATTTCAAAACTTTTGCATTTGTATCAAGTTGTATATTCTGTACTTGTTCCAATGGCACACTTTTTCTTCCTCTTGCACAACTGCACAGGGAAAAAGGAGCCCATAATCTACTGCAATTAACCAAATCTTTTGCACATTGCAAATATCAATATGTTTTGGCCTTAACCTCCAGCAAAAGCATTGTAAAGTTATTTGTAAACATGTCAATAGAATGACATTTAGGTCTGGCTTGTTTTGCCCAGTGTTTGTCCTTTATTGATCAGTCCTGGTAGATGGCGGATAGGTTACCCTCCACAGATATATTTTTTCCTCCTCAGATATATTGGGAGTGATAAGAGAGCATTAGTCAGTGCTATGGCTGATATACATCTCTGGCCCATTAAAATGCAAATGTTCAGGTGTTTTACTGATAGGAATCTTTGCCTCTTAAAGCAGTGAAATGCCTGGCTAATTATAACTCAGAACTATTTTTCAGATAACTGAGCAATAAGTCATTATAAAAATATGTCATGTAAGCCCTTTTATGTCTCAGTGTCCCTGACAGCCAGGCCAGGAATAATCTAATAAAACCGTTTTTCCTGAACAGGTTTTGTGAATTAGTTCCAGGGCATTGTCTTTTCTTATTTGAAATTAAAAATCAAATAGCACTAAGAAAAGCAACACATTGCACAGACGGTGAAGGGCTCAGGATACATCAATATTAATTATTAAATAAGGTGTCAAATGATGCATAATGTATATGAAAGGAGAAAAAAATAATCTGCTGGTTTACTGCCACAAGGCCTGTGTATTCACCCAAATTATGTTTTGAACATATAAAGGTACCTTGTACTGTTTTGGACCAACTACTCAGAAAGTGATTTTTTGATTCATAACTTTAGAATTCACAGTTTATGAGAAATCCTTCCAGAATGGACCCCAAAAAAGGATATAGAAAGCTCTCCTAGAAAGTCAGTTTTGGAGATGTTGGTTTAGTTCTGATGGCTGTCAAGAAATCACTTCCACCAGTCCTTCCACCAGACAAGCACTGCAGAACCTATGGTGCTAGGGCCAGCCCAAGTGGTACAAGGTCCACTCCTATCCAGGGCACCTCAGATCTCAGCAGGGCTTCTCCAATAGGACTAGTGTGAAGATTCCACAGGACATTCCAAGTGGCAAGCCAGAAAATAGGGTAAGCTTGTAAGGGTAAGCCCAAGTAAGCTTGGGCACTTACTTCTGTCTTGTGTTAATGTGACCATAGAAGGAGGGACTGTGAAGTAACAAGTTAAAGATCTGCAGGTAATAAAAGAGCAGAAGCAAATAAAAGAGCAGATTCTAGTCCAACTGGTCAATTGATACTGGCAGAACTGGAGAGCCGTATCTGTGCACTGCCCCCCAGATAATCTAACTGCAGACAAAGGTAACCAAAGAAACAAAGACGTCACAGTTGGTCACTAAGAAACTTATTGATAAGGATGGGCTTTTCCCACAATAGACACAATGTTAATCTATGGCAAAGTCCCTTTAGAAGGTCTGGCCATCCAAACTGCATGCTCTACTTTCTCCTAATATGTGAGCTACCATTGGTGCAATGTCAAGCAGCCCCATAGCCTTGATCAACTGAGGGGCTGTAATGCCATCAGGCACCCAGGAGAAGTATTTGACCTGTTCCTTTTCCTGTTCAGTTTCCTTTTTAATTTCCTTTCCCAAGCCTTCTTCACTCTCAATATACAAACAGATTTCACCTTTCCTTTCTCATACTGCCTAATAAATGCTTTACTTTAAGGCTTAGCTCTGTGAGTTCTTAACACACACAACTGCCACACATGTTGCCCATTCTCAGATTTCTTGCAGACTCCTCTTGCAAGTTTATCCTCCTATTAAAGATATTGTACTGCACCTGTATCTGTCTCACTTATTTTTATTAAGTGCTAGTCTGCTGAGGTGTTTCATGAACCTTCCACCAAAATCCTTGCACATTCAGATCCTTCCTATGCACATTACATGTGTCTCACCTGATGATCTGGTTCTCCAAGAATTTTTTCTGGAAGAATGCTCTCACTGAAGCCACAAAATCAGGAGGCACTATGGTCTATTCTAGAGAGTAAATGGTTTGAGAACTTCAACCTCAACTCTGTTTCTTATATTCTTGTACATCCTCCTCCATATCGCTTTGCCCAGGATTTTAATATATGTTGATACCAGGAACAGTTTAGTTGCCCTTCAGCTATCACTAACCTAGAGATGGCAGATTCAATATGTGTAATGTACCAACAGACCTGAATCTATCTTTGCAAGTTAGACTTTTAAAGTAAATGTGTTAAGACATACAGAAGCTTGGGCATCTGAAATCACTTCACATTTTGATAAGTGCGAATTGTGAGCCTTAATATACAAAGATGAAATGTCATAAGCCAGGTTGCCAACAGCCGTAGGGAACTGGGGGGAAGGAGGGACTGGCATTGCCAATGCACATAAATGTCCATGCAGAAATGTATGACAGTTTGGCCTTTCTAGATAAAAGTTTAAAAAAACTAAAAACCCAGTGCTTCGAATGGAAGATGGTTAGCTATAAACGAATTATCTGCGTGAAAGGAATAAGACAACACAGATGCCTTTTCTATATAAACACAGCAGTTTCAGTGCCATATTTAATTAAAACAACATACATATTAATTCACATGGTGAAAGCATACTCCAATACTTGAGAAACATTGTTGTGAGCAGTATCTGATACCACATGCTTTCTCGGATGCCTGTAACAACAACTCTCTCAGTGCAACTATAGCTCTAGTTCTGTCCAAAGACATGCACCAAATAAATGCTCTGAGCAAACAGGCTGGAGGGGATCTCTCTCTCTCTCTCTCTCTCTCTCTCTCTCTCACACACACACACACACACACACTTTCAGTCTCACTCCCAGTGTCTTTCTTCTGCAATTGGTATTCAGAGGCACATTGACTCTGAAATTGGAGGTAGCACGTGTCCATCGTTACTAGTAGCCTTTGATGGACTTGTCCTCTGTGAGTTTACCTAATCCCCCATTAATCTAAACTGTGGCTTAGCCCCAGTATAAAAAGATTTCTCAATACAAGGCCAATCCCATTACTGCTGGGACTATCTGGCTATGATTTGGTAAGCGGCAAGTGCAAAAACACACTTGCCTATCAGGGGGTCCTAACTGTCAGGTAGTTTCCTGCTAATTGAACTACACTGCAATACGTGTCACCTGTCAATTTTTTTCCTGAGAACAAATGGGAAATGCATCTTGTGTTTCTTTGCAATGTAATGGAGTTTCAAATTGATAAATTAGAATCTGTGTCTATCTCCACTGTTCGTCACTGACACTTGCTGTAAACAGCTTTTTCCAGTCTCAAAGTCCTCCTGCGCCACAATTTGTAACATCATTGTTGTTTATTATGGAAGTAATTATTTCACAAGGAGAGGGAGGACATCCAGAGAGGAGATGGAAGGAACACCAGACAGCTTTGTAGATTCGGAAATGTTAGCTTGGGAAGCCTTTGGAATGTTGAGTCTAAATGAATTTGACAAGAGACATGCAGCTATAATTTCCCCAGGCACATTTTCTTATGTAAATTTGTTTAGTACCACATGGTCGTGTGAATAAGTTGAGAGACACTCTAGCCACTGTTCTTTCTTCTCACGCATTTTAACCGACCTCTTCCTGCTTTATATCAGCTTAGTATCAGAAAGAGGGCGGTAATTCACCTTGCCTCATGCGGGTGGTGTTGGTGGTCTCAGTTTTGTTGTAAGTTCAAAACTAAACATGGTTCTGATTTAGGACCATACAACATGCTACAGTAATACTAGACTATATATACTTGTGGATTAATATTTCAGGGTTTTTTTAAATAACAATCATACAGGGCTTTCTCCCTCCAGGTGTGGAGAAAAATTCACTTCCCATCTGGAGGGAACTTTTCTACATTGATTTGATTGCAAAGGATACTCATCATTGAACTGTTTGGAACATAGATACGTGTAGGAAGGCCCTCTCCTTCACATGCACCTCACTGTGTCCCCCAAACCTTGCTCTGGTCTGGAACCTATGATTCCACCTATTTTGTTACTAAGAACATTCTTCTTATTCTTCCTTCTGATTTGCAGATCAGGAAAATAAAAACAAACTGGATTCCGCAGACAAGAAAATATTTGCTTTTCAAAAGCTTTTATTACATAAAACACTTTGAAAGCCATATTGGGTGATTTTTCCATCCTCCTTCTTTCATGCATGTTGTAAATCTGGAGGAACAGAAACTGACCAGGAAAAGGAATTGCTGGCAAAAGGACTGTTTGTGTACTCACACCAAGACTACTCCCTAATAGTCTTCAGAGTAATTAATCTATACTTTCATATACAGTCAGAACCACAGGAGATTAACTTGGGGTTTAATCAGGGGAAGGGGTTATTCATACTATGTACACATGCTAAATAACTGATGAAGATCTTTATGGAGCTGTGCTGCAGTATTGGATGCAGGAAGGGAGTTAGGGTTTGGTGGTCATTGATGATGAACATGTCACATTCCTAGACCTAATCTACCCACCCCTCATCTCATTGCTGCCCCATTTGTCCCTCCACATCACCCATCCACCACATAGCCATTTCCTCACCAGTTTCCTAAATTGGTGCATAGCTCCAGTGGCTCCAGTGGGAACGTTCTGGTCATTCTCCCTCATCCCCAGCAACAAACTGAACAGCACATTGCCAAAGCACATTTTAGCACATAGAACACATTGTTTTCTGGCAATAAACAGCAGTGGAAGATGTAGTACAACAATATGTGACCCAAATAGAATTAAGCTGCTAGTTATGGACCTATAGCACTCTAATCTAAATGTGGGTTTTTAGACTCCACTTGCTAATATAAATTATCTCTTGTCTACATAATGCCCAGGTTTCAGTTGGTTTCTGCTGGATTTTCTTATATCATCACCTCCTCACTTTATAGCTTTAAAATCTCCCTTTGTTTTTCATTGGAGTCTCTCTCTCTCTCTCTCTCTCTCTCTCTCTCTCTCTCTCTCTCTCTCAATCATTTTGCCATAACCTTGGCTGGCCTATGCTACAAAACAAACATGAATTTGTTGTGATGTCCGCCTTCAAATTCACAGATGTAAAAGCTGCAGTGTCTTGGAACATGCAAGGCTCCCTCTACAAAGACAAGTTGTTATTCAGTTTTAATGAATAGATTTTTTAAAAGCACATCAATATGAACAGCTTCTCTTATGTATTTCTTTTTTCAGTTTCATAGGCCTGACACCCACATACCAATATGTGACTGTAAAATAAGTCAGTGGAGAATTGTGGCTCAATTTTCAATGCTTCTGTCTGTCTGTCTAAAGAAAGATTCTATATGGGCAGACTCCAAAGCAGATACAGGTCCATGCAGTTACATCACCCTCTAGTTTTATCTTATGGAAAGTCACCTTAACTGCTCCAGAGCAAAGGGCTTAATTTGACTTTAGGATATTGTCCTATGTCTTTTTCATATCATGGTGCATTTTCATACATATCTTTATGAAGATAAAGGAGACATCTTTACTAATAGCTCTCTGAGATATTATACTACAGAGGATGTCCTGAATTGGGACTGTACCACATTAGATTGCAGGTGGAATGTCACTTTATATCTCTCCTGTAGGAGGCTGAAGAACTGCTTTGAGGCTGTTTGTCATATATAGGATGCAAAGGGCACAATATATGAGGGGGAGTGGCAGAAGGTAGCGTGGCCATTCCTGGAGGATTACAGATCCAGCCTAGATAGTAATTCATAATTGAAAAGATTTTAGCATTTAGCATTTTAGGGCACTGTAGTTTAGGGGAGGAGATGTCAGCAGGAGCCCATATATCTTGGTGCCACACTGAACAGATCCATTTAAAATCTGCTGGATCCTTGTGTACCAAAATGATTTCATGAACTGGTCTTAAGAACCAACTCCAACCTCTACATTTTTTATTCATTGTAGAATAGCTTGATTTAATTTTCAAAAGCAAACGTTTTATGTTTTAAACAATTTATCCAATTATGAAAATTCTGTGATGGCCAGATAATAGAGCATACATTTTGACATCAAAGTTGTACCATAAATTTTCCAAACATGAAAACATTTCTGAAAATTAATTTGAAATCTACTTAGAAGACACCATCAAATGAAACAATAAATGCCGACAAGTTTGTGTAACCAATCTACTATGCACTAATGAGTAAGTCTTATTGCTGGCTAATTGAAAATATGAAACATTGTATAACTCAGGCATCTGTGTAGTTCTTGGGCACAAACGATCATCTCATGGATGAAATCAATGGTGCCATGAACCATAAGGGAACTTTGCTTTCACCTCCAGTGAGACCTGAGATTTAATTCTTTATGAATAATTTAGCGTCTAAGAAGGCTTGATTGGAGTCTCTGATGAGAAGATGATTAAAATCCAAGGCTCTTGTATTCATTGTTCTTGCTGCTCTCAAATAATTAAATTAATTAATGATTTATAAGTTGCAGGGGGATTATTAGGGAAGTCTTCTGTTCTTGCTACTTCAGTCCAACAGATTTCATCTGCGAGTGGAAAATGCTGAAATTTCTTTCTCTGCAGTATTTGAAGCCTGATGTTTTTTCAAAAGATGCCTCAAGGGGCTTTTCTTCAGATGGACTCCTCTAGTCTGTTGTTCACATTTCAACCTAGTCTAGGTACTGTTTTCCCATATACCATAAATGAATCATTAAAGACTTTTGAAATGACATTTTGTTTGTGTTTGAGATTCGCAAGAACCAGCTCATAGTCTTTGTAATAAATGGATTTTCATTGGCACTGAAATGGTTGGAACCTGTCAGTTCCACATAATAATTATAAAATTATTTACATATTCGTATTCATAATACAGAAATGAATTCTAAACCTGAATTATAGGACAAGTGCTGGAGCGCTCAAAGTCAAGAAATGGACAGGAAGTCTGCTACCTGTCTGGCAAGGATCTGAAGATTGGACTCTTTCACCTGCCTTCACTGCACACTGCCCTGAAGCATCTCTTTCTTGACTTCCAACAAACAGCCTGAAGCTTTGAGTTTGGCATTTCCATGATGCTATTTGACCCAACCACACTAGTCTGAGTGTGTCTTTGGCTGGGCATAAAAGGAATTATTACAATTGATATGCCTTATATTATAGGATGGAAAGATCAAAGGAAAATCTCCTATAAGCTGAAGGGCAATTTCCTTCATGAAAGCTGGCTTGGATAAAGAAATGGCCTGCATCATTGCTGTTTGGGTTCATCACATAAAAGAATTCCACTCTCTCTCTCCACCATTTTCTGTTTCTGTACCTCGCACATCTGACTCTGTCTCAATTTCTTCCTTCCATCAGTTTCCCTCAAATATGCACTGTTTGTCGCTTCTCCATCTCAAAAAACAATACAATGCAAGATAAACTAGACAGTTTCTTGAATAGTATATTGTGAATGTTCATACTGAAGTAATTATGGTCAATGAGTAAGCTGGGGGGAAAGGCCATAAATTTGTATAGGAAGTGATCTGCTGCAACTATTTTAAAGCAGAAAATGAGACCTAAATTGCTGAACACATTATCTATGGCACATAATTTGCTCATTTGTGGTTTTGCAGCTGGGTCGATGTGCGGCCATTCTCTTGAACTTTCAGAAGGTGATCTTTTTTTAAAAAAAACACAACTCCACTCTAATCAGCTATATAGCAAATGTTGTTAGCTGGATAATGCACAAACCCAGAAATTCCTGAAAATTGTTTTTTTGTAATTGTGTTAATATTTCTCCAGTCTCACACTAATTACAGTGATCCTATCCATACCACTTAAACGAAGTGAACACACAGTTCTCTGTATGAAAACTCAGTATCTGTGAATTCACTTATCTGCAAGGGGCAGAATTGTTACCTTCTCTCATTATCTGCACCTCTGTTCCCATTATCTGCTACTCAGAGTCTTCCAGAGGCTGCAGGGAACTTCTGAATGGCCCTTGTGACCAGTGTGGATCCCTTTATAATGGCCAATAGAAGCTCCCACTGGATTTAATACTTAATACTTAATAATGGGTTTAAAGGGATCAGCACTGGTTGCTGGTGTCCCTGCAGCCTCTGTTTATTGTTTGCTGCTCTCGGTCAGATCGCTGGATTGTTCTGATAGCACAGAACATTTCCATTCTTATATATATCCCTCCTATGGTACCCTTTGTATCTAACACCATTAATCCCACAGGATCAATGGTTCATTATCTACAACAGACAGATCTGCTGCTGCAACTGATGTCCTCATCAGTTAACCCCTATGCAGATACAAAGCAATGTGGTATCTAATATAAAACCAATAATATAAAATATTGACAAAGACTTGCATGCCCTAAAAGTCTGGAACTGGTGCTAACAAAGAACAAGTCTGCAATCCTAACCTCCAGTTAGGCTGGCATAAGCCTCAGCATATGTCCTGTGCCGATCTGGAGTGTCACAAAAAGTGCCATAAAGTATTTCTGCCCCTATACCAGGGAGGTTAGGTCAGGGTACAGGAATACATCAACTTCCCCACACTACCACAGGAAGATATGGCAGGTGAGTTATGTAGGCCTAAATTGGTTAGAATTGCACCCAGTCATCTAAACTCTGAGATTTCAGGGCATTTCCTCTATTTTACTATGTGAACATGTTTCACTAACAGTATGATAGAAGTGTTATGTTTCTGTCTAAGCAACCCAAACCCCATCTTAGAAATTTGTTTTTTTTCCCACTTTTCTGGCAACTTCTATAAGTATCAATAGAAAAATTTCAAAAAGAGTGGCGATCCATGAGCATCACAGCAAAATACAGGCAGCAGTCCACTAAAAAAATGGAATAAAGCACACATATATTTTACTAGATTTTTTTATGGAAAGGCACTTTTTATATTTTGCTCAAAGGCTCAGTATGTGCCTGCATTGGCACTATCCTTTGCCACAGCAGACCATCAAGTCTGGCACCTCTCATCTGCAGGGGTAATCTGGTCACTTGGGAGAAGGAATAATTGCACCACAAACCAGTGATAGGAAGGACCAGAATTCTTTTGAACCCAATAACTATAATTGAAGTGTGAAAGAAAATGTCAATTGATTCTTATAGAATGACTTGATCAGTTTCTTCTTTGCTTCTGATTTTCTGGTAAAAATGGAACAGGCAGTTGATGTTTCCAGCACAGCTTTACGTAGGCTTGCCAGTGAATACCAGTTTCAATCAGGGCATTTGCTAGTTAGGCCAGCACAAATCCTGTGCTGGCCTGGGGATTTTGCAAATGTGCTGGAAAGCACTTTTGTGCTACTCTTGGGAGGATTAGGCCAGTGCACAGATATGTGCCAGCTTCGTCACACCACCATGGGAGCAGGGAAATAGGTGACTTGTCCTGGCCTAAATTGGTTATGTTTACACCCCAAGTCTCTCCTTCTCTTATTATTGTCCTCTCTGCTTACTGGTATACATGATCTTTAGAACTACAGTAGTTATTCCTAGGATTTGTCAGATGTAAAGAGTTAAGAAAGGAGGAAAAATAAAAGAAGAATTGAGTCCATATTCCTAGTTTCCACTGATGACTGATAAATAGCAGAATAGCTTGTTGGGCTGTCCTGTTTTTATGAGGGTACAACATAACACTCCACTGTGACACAACTCTGTATGGACGTAGGTGGGTTGGAAGCATCTGTGGTTTATTGTGAGAGCTAAATAGATCTGTTAATACATATTATTGTCTCATCGCACCTTTTGTTCCCATCTAAAAATGCTGTAAACCAAAGGTGCAATGTAATGAATACAAAATAATCACTTCCCATTAAAAGCAAACCCTTCTAGAACATCCGGTAATTTGGATCAGAACTCATTTTTAACGTCTCTCTAAATAACATCCGTATATTGCATCCTTACCTCTGCATTTTAACTAGGTTTTGAATGTTTAAGGAACAAAAGACTTAAGTGCTGCAGTATCAGGATCTGTTTCTTTAGTTAGATCTGAGCTTTATGTTATTATATAAAGCAATTATAATATACGTATATAAAATGATAATTGATAGGATATTTTTTAAATGATGCTAAATATTCATTTTGAGTTTTAATTTGATCTTATGTTTTGTTTTTTATTATCCCCCACCCTCCAGTCTGTGGATGGTTGTGGGTGTGAGATAACACGCACCAGACTTGGATTTAATTGGGCTTTTTTAATTAAATTTAACAATAACATGCACAGTGCCGGTTAAACTATCAAGACCAACCCCTTTCCAGCACAGAGGGCACTTATGGCACAATCCAGAGTAACTATGGGAGCACATAAGAGACATTATGTGTACCCATAGTTACTGCACCACCTAGTGAAAACCTATGGGAAATTCATATTGCAACCCAGAATAACTTGTTCTTACCCTGAAGCAAGGACTCCCCGTAGTTACTCTGGATTTCACCCTAAGTAACTCTAGTTGTCTACCTCCCTTGAAATTATGTTAGGGCGTACCCGCAATTTGAGGCTAAGTCCAGTCCATTGCCTGAACTGGCTCATTCCCATAATCTCTGAAGGGTCAAGGCAGCAGAACTGCTTGGCCTGAAGAATAAACCTTGCAAGACTTTGCCAGTTCAATCAAGGGCTTGCTAGCCAGTCAGGCATCATAACAGCAGCCATGTCCTGCCCCTGACCTTGCTGCTTAACATTGGACACCAGACGTAAAAACTGCCTACCCAACACCACATGCATCAGAGCAAGTGACCAACTGACCAATGAAGTAGATACCTAGCTATTTAAATCCATACTTCGCCTTTGCCATGCAGGGGTAGAGAAAAAATTTGTCAACCAAAGCCAATCAGGATATCAGCTTAAAAGTTCTACCCTATCGTTGAAATAGTGGCCAGCTACTCTCAGACTGTATATGAGGTGGGAAAACAGATGAAGCCATTGGGTTAGACTAAGCTCAGGAGGGGAAATGTGTGCCTAAAATAAGTTTAAACCCACACCAGTCTTGATGTATTTCAGGGGAGGACCAGTCTGGAGCAGTGAAGCAAGGCAGGTGTAATGGATGTGAGGCTGTGCTAAGGAGTTATTGTAAGAGGACTTTAACCCAGTGATTTTCAGCCACTTTACCATGGTACACTGGTGTGCCATAGATGCTCTGCATGTGTCATGTGGGACTTTGGGGAAGGAAATTTATTTGTAGGGCAATTGTGGGATTTGAGGCTTCTCCCAGCAGCATGGTGTGCCTGTCAATGCTTAACTTTTAGAATACCAGGATTTTTTTTACAAGCCTAAGACCGCATGGGTGAATTTTGACCCATCTGACCCTGTACTATAGTTAGGTACATATGATGTACATATAATGTACATATAATGGATAAATGTTGTGTCAAATTTTAGTATAGTTATTTTTATTGTGAAATAATGATTTTTTAGTACAATTTTTATTACCTAAGACTGCACGGGTCAATTTTGACCCGTGCGACCCTGTACTATAGTTAGGTACATACAATGTTCGTATAATGTACACATAATGTACATATAATATACATATAATGAATAATAATTATGATTATAATTAGTATAACGATTTTTAGCACAATTTTAGCTAGCAAAATATTGAATAACCAATAAAAGGCAACATGGGTCCAATATGACCCACTTGGTAAACTACAGTATGTATAAATTGGATTTTACAGAAAAACTGTAAATTCAAAATTCAAAATCTTCATGCTTTTGGTATTGTGACTGTCTAATTAGCAGGAAAAAAGTCAGAAAGTCTTGTCAGGTAATAATAATAAATTCCAGTAAAAACAACACAAACTTCCTGGCGGGTGATGATTGACCCTTAGTTGGTATATTAATTAAAAAATGAGGGACTGTCTTGACAATTTTAGCACCTCAAGATGAAAAATGTTGAAAATCTCTGCTTTAACCTCTCCTTTTCTAGCTCAAATCCAGTGTGTCAGTTACAGAATTTATACATTAAAAATTAGTTGAGATTAGAATATGATGCTTTGCATGCTGTGTGGAGCTGTATGGGTTGCAAGCCAGGTATGAAACCAGGATCAGACTCCTGTTGTCCCAGGATATGATTTGGAGCAATGTTGAAGAAACAAGGAATATTCAAGAAATGAAGGAAATAAGAGTGAAAGCAGGAGATCTGCAGCTGGTTTGGATTGTGTTTTCTAGCCTAAATAGGTTCACTCTGCAAAGTAGGAGTTATTTGGAAGTCAGATAAAAAAATCTCAAATATTTGCAAAATATGTTACAATGGATAGCGAAATACACTTTTCCAAAATGGGATATGGATTATATCAGTATTGCACAGACTGAATACAAGATACCATGAAGAGCTTACAAACTGAAACTACTTTTAAAACTGTATGCATGATCCTGCCAGCTTGCTTTCTATAGTCTATATTTTCTGGTTATTACATTTTTCCACTTTTGCAGATGGCACTTTAGAAGCATATAAAGGAATTGCTATTAATACAAAAGAAGACATAAAAACCTTAGTATTTCTAGGGCATTTGCAATGTGCACATGCATTACTTTGTTGTTCTTACAATAATCCAATAACAAGGCAGCAGCAGGCCTCCGTCAGTCTTGAGAGACTATGGTATCGTGCTTGGCGCTGCATACGCTGCATGCGAAGCACGAAAGCCTGGGTTAGATTGTTATGGAGGGTATGCTGTTACCCAAGTAGCATACCCCCCCCTCTCCACACCACTGAATTAGTCCAATGGAGAGCTGATATGATTGGATCCAGCTGGCGTTGCAGAACTGGGCTAAGGACAGGAGCTCACCCTGTCTTGTGGGGCTGATGCGGGTCTCGAACCCTGGCCTGCTGGTTAACAGGCACAGTGACTTAACCACTTGCGCCACCCACAGCCTGGGTGTGGGTAACAAGGCAAGTGAACATCATTATTAAACCCAAAAATGCAGCTGAGGATTGGCTGAGGCAATCATACTGAGTTCACAGCAGAGATAGGCTTCATACCAAGGGTGTGCTGAGGTATGGATCCAGTTCTTATTCACTACAGTATACCAGCTCTATACCAGTCTATGCAAGAAATATACATATTTTTTTAAATGTCTTGGGAAATCTTGTATATCCTCCTAGATACCTGAAGCCTATTCTATAGGTCTCAGAAACAGATTAGCGCCCCTTTGCATGATATGGATTGTTCAGCCAAAATCAACCATACAGCATAATCCTCTGAAAAATGTGGCATTGCACAAGTGGGATTGGAAATCGCTGAACCAAATATAAACTCATGTGGGATGAATTCCAGCCTGCCATAGGTTTCTGTTTGAAAAAGATGCTTTGAAGAACCCTAATGAACTGAAGCCTTAAGGAATGAAACATTTGTTGTTCATGTGTCTGCCCCATTCATATAGGATATGCTCTGTAATTCAATATGGGGCACCACAAGGAAAAATAGAAAAATGAACTAAATTTTTACATGATGATTGACTTTTGATTTTGGTAATCCAAAAAGCAGCATAACAGCCAAATATAAACTTACTAACAGATAACTTTCTTTCTCATGAGTACAATTGTGTTTCGCATTCCCATGAGCACTTTTTTAAAATCAATGCTTGCCTTGAGTCAAAAACCAGGGAGAACATATGAGCTTTTCTGCTAGAGTATTTGTGTGTACATTGTACATAACTCTTATTGCTAAAAAATGTTCATTTTTTTAAAAAAATGATTTTGCTCAATAGTCCTCAATAGCTAATGGTAATTAAATTGCAATATGAAGGTAAATAACGCATTATGTTTGCTGAAGCCAATATTTGGTGGTACAGTATAGTCATCTTTGTGATGCTGTCAATTATCTAGTTACAGATTAATACAGTATTTCTCAGCAGTGACACCTGCTGGTAATATCTGGAAATAAGCTAAAAACCTAATTCAGAATTACTGAACGCAAGCTGCATTTTAAAATATGCGGGGGATTACATGCGAGCAAAAGGTTACACTAAGAATTAAGTATTAAATCATATGCACATCTGCAATGTGGACAGTGCAATCAGTTTCATGTGCTAATAAAGCTGGTTTTTAGCTGTCTAACCTCCTTGAACTCTCCAGAACCCACAAAGGAAGAGCAGTTTGCATTCATTATTATGAAGAATAGACCACTTTTAAATTCAGAAGCAATTAGAAAGCTAACCTTGATTTCTATCAAACTTGATTTCTATCAACCTATCATTTAAATCCAAGTATCTGCTGGACAGTGCGTGAACAAATTTCACTCTAATCAAGTTCTAGTGCTAATCAGATCATAAATGATATTTGTCATCTGCATAAAAGCAGCACCTCTTGCTCAGTGGGCCATCCATGCTTATGCTGATGCTACATTTCAAGGCATGAGGTACATCCATCAGCGGTGATGGATTTCCATACCAGGAGAGTGAACAGTCCAGCAGCCAATCTTCTAATGAATGACCATTTTAAAAAGCCTTTCTGTTCTTTCTTGAAAGAAGTAAAAAAATAGCCCATTTGTGACCAGCTGAGTTCAAGATGCCTTTTCTCCATTTTCACAACCTTCTCTGTAGTTCTTCAGTACAACACTGCCAGTTGCAGAAGAAGTGGTCTGTACCGGGCTTTCGGAGCGAGTAATCCCACAAAGTGAATGCAACCCCCAGCTGGGCCACTGCATATGGGCTTATAACTTTTGCAGTGTGCAAGTTGTGCCAAATTCATTTTATTTGAATGAATAAATTACGGCCAAATTCTTACCACTATTTTAGCTGAGCAGATAGGATTCAGCAGATGCGTGTGTGTGTGTGTGAGAGAGAGAGAGAGAGAGAGAGAGACAGACAGACAGACAGACAAAGAGAAAGAGAAAGAGAAAGAGGCAGGAGGTACAGTGAAGGCAAATCGATAGACAAAAATGTGTGGCCTCCACAGATCTGCTGCCTGAAGTGATCACTTTACTTAGCAAAAGGGGTGGGTTGGCCCTGACCACTATTGCAGATGCTATTTTACCACAACACTTTCAACGATGGGTTGTAAGGTGTCACAGTGAAACAAAGGGAAACCTAGGATCCAAGCAGTTGCAGAATGATTGCATGTCCACTTTACCCTCACTTAAGAGGAGAAAATAAAATAAAAATTCATTCAACACTGGCCTGTGAGTTGAGCATGCTGCATAATGCCAAGAGTACTGAGAGTGGTGAAACATGAGATCCAGTTTAAAATCCTTTATATTGAACCAGTCAGTCTTGTCCATCTTGACCCAGGGTGACCATACGTCCTGTGTTTTCCAGGACGTGACCTCGATTTTAGGTGTGTTTTGGAATAAAAAACTTCATTGTACACCTTCTCCTTGTGAAAAGGCAGCATGTAGCTTTCTTGTAATTCATAAATTATGCGTACAATCCTAACCAATTTAGGCCAGCCTATCTCACCTGGCATATGTTCCTGTTGTGGTGATTGGCGTTTTCTATGGCATGTTTGTGACAACCTCAGGTCAACACAGGAATTAGGCTGGACTTAGGCCAGCCTAACTGGAGATCAGGATTGCAGCATACCAGTATATGTAATAAATTGTATATAATATTTTTAAATTTAATACTAAGCAATGCAAAGTTTTTCTGGTGGTTCCATTCCCAAGATTCTCCCCACCCAGCCAGTAGAGATAGAAGTAGAGAAAGGGGGTGATTAAGATTACTGGAGACTGATTCGGAACAAGATCTCACAAATTTGTCTCACAAACCGCCTCCTCCAGCTCCTCTCTGGCAGTAGTGCTGAAGGATGAAGTCAGGTGCCCCTTCTGAATTCTTCTTCCTCATTCGACAAGGATGGCAAAATCAAACAAAGAACCAGTGGAGTTGCTGAGCAGAAGATGGGCTGTGGGGACAGTAAATGGGTACAGGTTGCCTCCTCCAAAGCCCACCTCTTGAAGCAGGTGCCTCAACCAGCCTCATGGGTCCTCTTAGATGATTCCATCAGACTTTCTAGGGGAAGACCTGTATATTGCATGGTTTACCAAAAAATCAGAGGGTGACCATATGACTGGATTTGTCCGGATTTTTAGCCTCCCGTCCGGGTGTCCTACATTTTGGCTTCATTGTCCTACATTTTGGCTTCATTTTGAAACTTTGTGATAGTGCACAGTACCCCATCAAGCCATATGTTGTTGGATTCGTATTGAAGAGCAGAATCCAATGCAAAAATCAGTTTTGAAATATCTACTTCCTATCAAAAGTTATGGCCGAAAAACAAAAACAAAAAAATACACTTTTTTGGCAATTTTTTTTAAGCGGGTAGGAATTTTGGGCCTGAGGTCCAGGAATTTTGACCCTGGAGTTCAGGAATAATCTGGTCACCCTGTCAGAGACAGATACTGACATTTTTTTTCACTCTTTGAGCTGTTCTGGGTTGACTTATCATGAAAGAGAGTAGACTAGTTTGATTTGACACTGGTACCAAACTCACAACAACTGCAACCACCCTTGCAGTTTGAGGTTTGTGTGGACACAAGAGGCAAGACTAAGATTTATGCAGTTCTAGATACATCTTAACTTATTGGAGATACTGTCCCAGATGCTGTTCCATTTAATCATCTGCATCCAGCCAAAAAACAATTTGTTCCGAGTGGCTGGATTTGAGTCACCAGAGCTATGAGATAACCTTGGGGAAAAACATATATGGAAATCATAGATTTTTAATGGAAAATTTGTTCACACCTGCAGTGCAGCAAAATTATTGAGTGTTTTCTCTGCCTAATGCTTGTTGCAGTGAGTCCACAAAAGGCTAGAGCTGTCCAGAGTTTTAGAAAACAGCTTGTGCGAACAATATCTTTTATTCAATTCGTCATCATGTGTACTGCTCTTTTAAAACCAGTGTGGAAAGTTTTGTTGTTCTGTATATTTATTTTATTTAAAAGATTTATATCCCGCCTTTCACAGGTCCGTAGCTGACTCAAGGTGGCTCACAGTAAAACATATTAAAAACATTCAATAAGACAATAAAAACATTAAAAAACATAATAAGTTAAAAACAATAAAAACAATAACCCCTCCAACCTCCACCTCAATAAAAAGCTTTTTTTAAAAAAATAAAGTTTTTAGGCTCTACCTGAAGCTCTGTATTGACAGAGATTTCCTAAGTTCTAGGGGAAGGAAGTTCCAAAGCCGGGGTGTAGCCCTTGAGAAGGCCCTTCTGTCCACCACACCTCTCAACTCCCTTGGTGGAGGCACAGTCTGTAAAGCTCCCTCTGATGACCTTAGGTGGAGGGTCATATTTTACAGAAGAAGGATGTCCCTCACATACGCTGGACCCAACCTATTTAGGGCTTTAAAGGTCAGGACCTGCACTTTGAATTCACCCCAGAAACGAATGGGCAGCCAGTGAAGTCGCTGATACAGTGGCCTAACAGAGTCGAACCAATGAGCCCCACCAACCACATGGGCCGCCACATACTGTACTTGTTTGGGGATCATTTGTTTCGTAGTTGGATTTGGACAGTGTTGATGAAGGCACACAAAGAAGACAGATTTTTATGGTTTTCCTTGTCCTCAAGTTTTTACAGTAGAGATGTTTAGAATATTTTCATATAGGTATGCATTTCCCATTTACAGTGCAATCCTAAGCCTGTCTATGCAGAAGTAAGGCCTATTGTATACAATGGGACTTACAGCACAATCCAGAGCAACTAATCTGTCCACATAAGAGCCCTTGGGTTGCCCTATCTATCACTAGGGTGGAGCAACTGCCAAGATGCTCCACCCCAGTTACTCTGGAAGAGGCTTAAGGCAGAGCAAGGCAAGATAGGGTGCCCTAAGAGAGGTGGACCTGCTCTGCCCTAACTACTCTGCCCTAAGGAGTTCAGAAGAGGCATGTTGAGGGCATGTTTAGCATTGCCTAGGGCAGAGCAGTTACTCTGTATCCAAAGCCTGTTTCCAAGGCAGAAATTCCCTCTTCCAGCTCTCAGAGTTATACCACCTCAGGAGCAGGTATAGTAATGAGTAGACCCATAGGGGTCCATGATAAGGCAGAGTATAAATGGCAATGTTGACCAAAAATCTGAGTTCTTCGCCAGCCTAGCTGCAACTCCTGCCTCTCAAATTCAGGATATGGCACAACTACGGCAGCCCACTAACCTGAAGATACAGCATGCCACTCCAAGAAGCCCTTTTATTCACTGTAGACTGTACTGGCATCTCATCAGGGACTCCTTATAAGGCAGGCACCCAGTGGCGTTACCAGACTGGTGCGGCTGGTGTGGGCTGCATTGTGTGATGCGCTCCATATGGGGTGATGTGCCGGAGGAGTTTGACTGTCCTTTGGCAGGCTCCAGGCGTCAGCACACCCTTTCAGGCCTGCTCCAAGGCAGAGCAGCAGCCAGAAACTGACACTTGTCCTTGGAGCTGGCCCGAATGGCCAGTTGAGGTGCACTGCGCAGAAACACAGTGAGCGTGTCGAACAGCTTCAGAGGAGACTTCCTTAGAGCGGAAGAAGTCTGTGCCTCATCACAGCCATTCGGCCTCACTCAGGAGGTGGAGCGGCAGCCGAATGGCTTCAGAAAGAGTACTGTATAGGCACCACCTCTGACGCCTGCACAGTCTCCTCTGAAGCCAAAAGACTTCAGAAAAGTACTGCACAGGCGTCAGAGATGGTGCCTGCACATTACTCTTTCTGAAGCCAGTTGGCTTCAGAAACAACTGCACAGGCACCAACTTTGGCGACTGCACAGTCCAGGTGGTGGGGTGCGCACATCCTGGGGGTGACGCACAGACTTCCGCACCGGGTGATGTGCAGAGTCATGTCACCACTGTAGGCACCAAAGCTGTTCCTTTTTCAGTGTGATCTGAGGGGTGTCTCCTCAGGAGCAAGTCCTCTCCATGTGTCAATTACTTAGCATGCTTTGGAGCAGTTAGGGCAGCCCAGGCTTCCTGACTCCCTGGATGCAGCATAACTGGATACAGAATAGTTAGGACAGAGCAGTTAGGGCAGAGCAGGCTGAACTTGCTCTGGATTGTGCCCTTTCTCCCAGAAAAGTGTGTTTAGGATTGCAGCCTTTAAGAGGAACACAGAGAAGTATAACTAGTTAAGTATAACTATTTATTAAAAGTATAACTATTTATAGAGCTGGAGTTTTTGGTGTTAAATGATTCAAAGATATAGGGTGCAGTCCTAACCTAGGCCACCACAACTCATCGGTCTTCCCATTCTGTGATGATGCAGGAAGGCAAGCACATGTCTATGCACTTGCTTAACCCTTCCCCCAGGGTAGCGTAGAAGAATCTTACAGCACAATCCTAACAATATCTACTCAAAAGAAAGCCTCATTGTGTTCAATGGGTCTTACTCCCAAGAAAGTGTCTTTAGGATTGCAGCATTAAGTCACACATTTATGACAACCCCCAGGTCAGCAAAGAACTTATGCTGGGGCTTAGGCCAGCGTAACTGGATATTAGGATTGTAGCCATAGTGATGTAAGAAGATGCTGCTAAAATGAAAAGAAGCCATTGGATATTTCTAGAGAACAGGAATGCAATCTTTTATATATTCGCTTGGGAATATGCCCAATTAAAAACAACTGGAGTTACATCTGAGTAGACATGCATAGTATTTGTGTCAGTCTATTAGTTATAATGACTATGGTTAACTTTTGGGTATCAAGTCAGTAAAACTTTAAATACAAATTGCCAACACCAAACAAACTATGGCCACCATGCCTATATATGCTGTAGGCTTCCTCTCTCACACAAGTTGGCTACTATAGGAAACAGAGCTGCAACCCTATCCATACTTTCCTGGGAATAAGCCCCATTGACTAAATTGTGACTTACTTCTGGTAGATACGCCTAGGATTGTGCTCAGAATACCTGATTAATGTTTGGTCTGATTCTATGTTCTTATAAATGAAAATGGATAAAAAATTACTATCATCCAGTGATCGACAAATACACTGTGCACACTAGGAAATGTTATTGCAATGTTGGGAACATGTCTTAGATAATTGATGAAGATAATAAGTGTGTGGAAATTAACCTCAGATGGCAAAACCTGACTGAACCATATTGACCTTGTAATACTCTGAAAGCTAAATTGGAAGGACAAATGCTATCAAAATTAATAACAATTGTAAGATGGTAAAGATATGCCTGCTACTGGTTTCCATGCTAAATTCTTCCTCTGCTCTCTCATACACAATGCTGACAGCAACAGAATATCCTGATATAGTAAGAGCTCCTTGAATAACCACAAATGTTATATTTATCTTGTAGGATGTACCTTGGAATCTCTCTCTCTCTCTCTCTCTCTCTCTCTCTCTCTCTCTCTCTCTCTCTCTCTCTCTCTCGTATTGTATCCAAGTAGGAAATAAATCGATACACTAGATATGTTAAATTGGCATATTTTCCAAAATTAGAGAGGAGTATTGACATCTTATCTATGAATGTCAAAAAGCCACAAAGCACTATTTAAAAGCCACAGGGAGCTGTGCAAGTGCTCCATGCGGCTCCCATACTCCCCACAGACCCTAGAAGCACCTCAGTTTAATGAAAACATAGCCCCTCACCACAGCACAATCCTGGGGATTGTATCACTGCTTTCCTCCTGCCCCCTTTAAAAGGAGCAGGGCATTGTTACAATGATCCACAGTGAAAATTCTAAATACATTTTTAAATTAGTCAGATGGAATCAGGATAATTCTTGATTAACCCTACATGTGTGTCAGGTTCTCGTGGTTCTTGGGTTAAATGATGACATGGATCAAAAAACCTGGAATATAGGGGAGAAAGACACCCCCTCTGTCTTTAGAGGTGTTTATTCCTTTCTTGTCGCACAGCTAGCATTTTTGGTGGGAGGGGGAGATACTGATACATATCCTGAGTATAGAAAAGCTTGACAAGCAGTTGCCCTGAAACTGGTACTGGCTGTTAAACAGAACAAGAGATAAACCCTATAAGAGAATGACACTCTTGCTAATCTGCCCTGGAGCATTAACTCTTTGCTTATGTGCATTATGCTGATCTTCTACCAGCACAAAGACCTCAAACCCCAAACACTAAGCTAAAATTGCCTCTTATATAAGGCAGCATGAGGTGTTACTGACATCCCATTAGGCTTACTTAGTTCATCAGGAATACTGGGAGATGATTTAACCTGATGGGATGGGATGAGCTTCTAGCCCTAGGAAACCTGCAAAGTGTTTGAAGTTATAATTAAGAAATGCACTGTAGCCCTGCTGTTAACCTAATTGATATGAAGTCTTGATTGGACAGAGGTCTAAATGTCCCTAGCTGACTTTATACAGTGTACTACATGCAGCGTGAAAAAGGCCGCCTATAGGATAGAGCACCTTTGCCATCTGTTAAAAGTTAGAATTATTACCACAAAGATCAAAACATACATTCATGAATGAAAAAGCTAAATGCAAAGAGGGAAAATTAAATTTCTCTAGTGAAGCATTTTGTAGAGTTCAGACATAATGAGAAAGATCTGAAATTCTGAAGCATCAAAAAGGCCCATGCCAAAGATTAAGGAGTTTGTCCAAGATTAAAGAAACTGAAAATCTGTTTGGTCTCCTATTTACAGACATTGATTTATAAGGCAATCATATGGAGCAGATAACTGCAATATAGGCGGAAGAAAATACACCAACACTTCTATCTTTAGGAAAGATTCATGCAAAAAATTAGTTCTCTTCAGATTCTTTTTCATATATTTTGTCTGTTTTTTATGTTTGTGAGAATCATAAGAACTATATGAATTTTAGTGGGAAGATTATTTAAGAGGATCTTGATGCTACTGGATGGCCGGCAACCAATAGCACTGGGCTCTTCTCAGAACTCATCCTTTGTATCAATAGCTGCAAAGCTACATTTTGGAGAATGACCCACTGGGACATTTTGCTGGGATGAAGAGGGACAGTGGCTCTCTTCATGCTAAATATAACGGGGTATATCTGGGTGCCTCTTTGCCCAGTTAGCAGGAGTTACAAAAAGAGCTTCTGAAAGAGGAGGTAGAAAGCTTTTTCTTTGTAGTTGCTGATATGGCTGCTGGCTATCAGGCTGGTAGGTAATAGCCTTGTTAAGATTCAGTTTGCCCATGCTTCAATTGATCCATGATTCATTTAGATTTTATTTTTTAATGTATAATTGCTGAGATGTGCTTCAAGCCTGTGAATTGACCCACGTATAATACATCTTCAAGTTCAGAAGAAAAGATTACTTTAGGAATGCAAATCCTTCATGGCATAAGAGATTGGCCATAGTAACTAATGCATTCTTGAATTTGCAGAGAAGATTTGTGTAGTGAGGTGTTATTAAATGAAAAGGTTTATAGATCTGTTTTATATCTTGTTTGAGTAGAAGGAAGAACCTTTGTCCCACCCCATTGACTTGCGGAGTAGTCCAAGCTATTGGTGAAGGCCATGGAGTTGCAATTGGTACAGACTTATATTTTAACTTTGTCCGTTGCACTCCATAGAAAGCACTCCATTTGAATAAATAAAATATCTATATTTATGTCTCGCTATTTTTAGACATCACTCTATGGCATTTGCTTTTAGAAAAGGGAAAACTCCAGGCAGGGAAGGTGGTGGTGGTGGGGAACAGGGGTAATTTTAGTGGGATCCAAGCAGGGGGAGCTTCCTTGGGGGAAGATGTTAATTTGAGAGGGGTTCCAGAGGGAGGTCAGGAGTGGTTTGTGGCTGCTCTGCCGCAGGGTCTGGGCTGGGCTGACTGGACTGAGGCCACATGCTTGCTGGGGAAGCTCCGACATGCAGGAGGAGGAGCTCCGACATGCTGCCTGTGCTCCCTCTGCAGGCAGGAGGAGAGGGAGACCAGCCAATGGGGATTCATTTTACAAAGCACTTTTGTCTCACAAAGCAGAATCCCAGAGGAATTTCACTTTGTTTTTCAAAGTGTTCGTCCTACAGGGCATTGGTCTTGTAAGGTACCACTGTATGTCGGTACCAATTCAGTAGAAAAAGCAATGTCCTGACAACAGGACCTTGCAAAAGTCCGGCCAGGTTTCTCCATCTTGCATCAATCATCTTACAGGGCCCACCATGAGTAGGAACAATGCTAGGAAAATGATGACAGAGACGCTATCAGAGTGTCTGCATGCTACAGAATAGGAGAGACTGGTTAGCACAATATAGATTGAGCTAGTATGGAAGGTAGATGGATTTTAGATGTATTTACCAGCAGGCTAGGGTTCGAGACCCGGGTCGGCCCCACAAGACAGGGTGAGCTCCTGTCCTTAGCCCAGCTCTGCGACGCCAGCTGGATCCAATCGTATCAGCTCTGCCTTTCCATTGGACTCATTCAGTGGCGTGGAGAGGGGGGAATGGCTTCTTGGGTAACAGCCTATCCTCCATAACAATCCAACCCAGGCTTTCGTGCTTCGCATGCAGCGTATGCAGCGCCGAGCACAATACCATAGTCTTTCAAGACTGACGGAGGCCTGCTTATGTTAAGAGGCATTATTATATACTTGACACCAGGTCATGAACACATGCTACGATGTGAAGTGCTTCTGGAGTACCAGCATCTTTCTTAATTGAACAACAGATAAAACAGTTGTCACGTTTTCTTTATAGCTGCATATATATATCACCCACATCCACATTTTCAGGCATAAGGAGAATAGAAGTAAGCAGGGAGAAAAGCAAAAATTGTCTATTAGCATGATGTTCACACAAACTCTTCAGTTGCCACAGGCTGTAGAATCTGGCAAATATAATCACACCTGTTTGAAGAGCAGGGCAGGGCAACTCTGACCATATCATATTTATCCTGTCAAGGAGGAATGAAATGCTATACCACTGTTTAAAAAAGTCTGAATCTGAGATATCACAATTTATTTTTCAGTTTGATCTAAAGCGTCATCTTACTGATTTCACTGAACTGCTGAGATTGTTCAAGTGTACGTTCGGCACACTACAATTTGCATTAAAATTCATGAAGAATCTACTAGTCAACACATTTTGTCAATACTCAGAAAGGTTTTGACAAGCAGTGTTGACTGGAGAAGGGCTGTAGCATAGCTGCGAATCATTTTCATATAGAAGGCCCCAGATTCAACCCCTGGGAACTCTAGGTAGGGTTAGGAAAAAACACCACCAACTAATAATAGAATTTGGCTATTGGTAGCAACAGGTGGAACTTTTGGCATTCACTTCTTTAAGAGATACAGACATACAGCCCCATGCCATATGCCTCTGGCAAGGGCTTCAGTTCTGGGATGGGTGTGATATAGTCTGCTGCCAAATGTAATCTGCATTTTATCATACAAAAGATGATACAGCAGGGGAGTGACTGGATATGAGTAAGTCACTGGAAGCCATCAAAGACCAACAAACTGAAAACGTTAGGAAAAGTAAAGAATAATTCAAATATATACTCAGAAAATCTTTCTTCAGAGCAATTCTGTAATACAGGCTTATGCTAAATGGGTATATTTTCCCCTGCATAAGGGCAAAGACAAAATAAAACTACCAAGAAAAATGTGCAAGTAGATTAGGAAAATAAAATGTGACCTTTCTGACAAATTTCTGCTTAATGGGGCAATTGCAAGCGCTTGTCAATAGGTGATAAAAACATGTCATCCTTTCGATGAAAGGAAGACGCACAGAGAAGGATATTTATGTAAAGATATTTCTGAAAAAATAAATTTCAAAGTTGAGGTGTGATGTATTTGATTAATGTCTGAATGATTCATAGCACAATCCTAAGCATGTCTACTCAAAAGTAAGCCCCATTGTGTTCAATGGATCTTACTCCCAGGAAAGCATCTTTAGGATTGCAGCCATATTGCTACATTTGTATTCTGACTGAAAAATGTAGCATCTGTGAATCATCCTGATTATGTTGCTTTTCAAATGGTCACTAATCTGAACACAGTCACTCCACACTGCACGACAGATCTTTGACGCAAAAGAGTGTGTTGATTAATGTTAATACTGTGTTCGTATTAATGCATGTTGCTATTAATGTGGAATTGTGTCCATTTTGGGGGCAAAAGCCTTTCTTCTCCCCCCCCCCCCAAAAAAAAAAATTCCTGTCCACTGGGAAGATTGATCTCCATTGTATCAAACAGGAAGAAAGAAGTTACAGTCTAGAAAAACTCATGCAGTAAAAATAAAAATAAAAAAATGAAATAGAACAAAGTACAATTTATTACATAACTACAGAAAAATCATAGATTTTGCGCTTCAAAATCCTGTCCAAGTAAGCATTCTGATGTCCAGAATCAGGGAAAAATTCCATAGATTTCATGAGCAGCTATAATTTACTTAAGAACCCCATCTGCGTATAGGAAAAAGTGCTGCTGAGTCTAAATAGCCAACCATTTATTTAAAGAACAATTGCAAGGTAATTTTGTAGGTACAGATCCCCTGTATTTATAGCCTATTCACTGTATCTGTTATGAACATTTATATCAGTGAATAACCAGTCCATTTGTAATGTTATCTTTAAATTACCATTTAATTTCTTTAGATAGATGTACCTCAATGCAGATATATAATTCCACTGATCCTGAAGAACAGCTTTCTGGAGGAGATAATATCTCTTTCTTTTTCCTATTTATGAAGTTTGGCCTGGGGCACAATCCTAACCAATTTACGCCGACCTTACTCAGCTGACATATATTCCCATATGGTTGTGTGGGTACATCAGCATATACCTCTTCACTGGCCTAATCCCACCCAGGAGTGGCACAAAAGTGTCTTACAGTACTTTTGTGACATCCTGCCCCCCCCCCACCGCAGGTCAGCAAAGAACTTATTCCGGGTTAAAGCCTGCCTAACTGAAGTTTAGGATTACAGCCTTAGCAGTTATTGTAATGAATAACAATTTAGGCCAGCATATATATAAAGTCTTGTGCTACTTTTTTGCTTAAATGCATAGAAGGCAACCATAGCTTTTGCAGCACTTCTGGTTAACAGTTCTTAAATGTTTGCAAGCAATTTTGCCGCCTCTTCAATGCTGCTTCCCCACCCTACAATTATAACCTGAATTAATTTTGCAGAGAAATCAAAGGCCATGTGGCTATATATGTTCAGCATGTCAATATTCAGTGAAAAGCAATTTTCTGAAACAATTCTTATTTTTCTTATTCTGCTGCATCAGAAGTAGCATGAGCCTCCACAACTGACTGGAAGAATGACAGGACAAGTCTGAGGCCTGTGGAAAATTGGCCCTTTTCATGCCCAACCTGACTACTGGGACCAAGCGTCCACCAGCCCAGACTGACAGCAGGGGAGAATCCATGAGGAATAATGATGGATAGATGCCTGAAGTACAATAGACAGGTCCACATCTCATTTCACCCTCATCATGGATTCATTTCAAGCCCTACTTTGAACCTATCCTGACCTGGGTGCCTGAAGACCACAACTTTATTAAGGTGATTCCCCAAAGGTTATGGATATTCAAATCCAAAGGATAATCAAACGATATTCATGTCATTGCCTTCTCCCTGCTCCCATCATGACCAGTGGTGGGCACCAGCAGGTTCGCACCTACTCTATAAAAACGGTTCTTAACAAGAGGTAGTACATATAAAGTTTAAAAATAGCCATTTAAAAGTGGCTACCAGATGGACAGAGAACCAGTTCTTAATTTCTTTGAAGCCCATCACTGACCATGACCCATCAGTATGAGAACCACCGCTAGTTTACCAGTGATTTTCAGTCTTTTTCACCTCATGGCACACTGACTCAAGGCACTCAAATTGTCAAGGCACCATCAGAGTTTTGGTGGTGCACACTATGCTGCCAATGGGGGGCGTTACACAGAAGTAAGACCTAATGTGTAGAATGCTGCCTACAGTCAAGCAAACATGCCTGTGAATTGGAGAGGCTTAGTGCAATTCAGGTCCACCTATCTTGGGGTAGCCTATGTTGCCTTAGGCTGCCCCAAGTTTTCTCTAGCATAACTGGGCTGCACCATCTTGGACTTGGGCCACCCCAGTGATAGAGAGGGCAGTCCAAGTGCACTTCTGGATTGCAGCCTTAAAGGAGTTTCCCTGGTGCATTTGTCACTCAGATATTGTCCACTTGGAGGTGTGGCTCTTCATGTGCTTGAGTGCTTCTTCATGTGCTTTATATATCTGTTCAGTCTGCATACTCATCTTTGTATACCTGATCTTCATGTGGTTTTGTATACCTGATCATTGTAATGGAACACTGACAATGTGTTTTATGAAAATTAGCAGTGAGTAATGAACAACTGATTTAACTGTGTGTTTATTAACTGAGGGCTGTGGGTGGCGCAAGTGGTTAAGACACTGTGCCTGTTAACCAGTAGGCCAGGGTTCGACCTTGTGGATCCCCACAAGATAGGGTGAGCTCCTGTCCTTAGCCCAGCTCTGCGACGCAACTGGAACAAATCGTATTGGCTCTGCCGTTCCATTGGACTATTTCAGTGGCATGGAGAGTGGGGGATTTGCTGCTTGGGTAACAGCCTATCCTCCATATTAATCTGCCCAGGCCTCCGTGCTTCGCATGCAGCGTCAAGCACAATACCATAGTCTTTCGAGACTGGTGGATGCCAATATAATACAATATTAACTGAAGTAGAAACGAATTCTTCTGTCACAGATTAATTGCCACATTTCAAATCAGATATGAACTGCTAACAACTCTTGGCCAACTCTTGCATATGCATGTCTTTTTGCTGGAAAAGTTGGAGTATGCAGGACATGTGCCAACATATCCAGTTAGCAGCCTCAATCTATTTGAGCTGCTGAATTGCAAATTCAACCTATAATTAAATCGAATGACTAACTTGTCACTATGAAGCCCTGTTACTGGCCATAAAATGAAGTATGTTATGATAGTATGAGGGCTGTTAGCATTTCATGTTGGTGGCAATCCTTGATGCCAGCCCTCCTAGAAATGTGTAGAACAGATGCGTCACAAAGGGGCATGAGGAAGCATATTAGCAGTACTGTCATGACTTTCAAAACAACAACATTTGATCTGAAGTCTAGGTAACCTGTCACAAAAATGTTCATAGTCCAATCCTAACCTGCTCATATGCCAGCGTGTCTACCCCACATCCTAGGCAAAGTTGTGGCCAAAAGTGGTGCAGTTCAAGGCAACTGGAATCAGTTCCCCTTAAGTTATGACATGCAGTAGGAGCCCCAATGAGGGCTATTTGGATCTGTCCACTGAAGGAGATGGTGTAGATCCAAGCAGTCTGAAGTGGCCCTGGGCTGCATGGAAGCATGGTAGGATTTGGCAATGCTAGAACATAGCCTCACCCCACCTCCCCACCACCAGCCTATGAACCAGGACTGTGGTCTGAGTTCTTCCAAATCCAACCATAACACTAGAAATACCAGCATGCTAGTCTCAATCCTATGAGTTTCTCTGCTTGCTTCAACTGGGCTGTTTGTTTAGTTTGAGGAATACTCCTTTGTTCTTATGTAGAAAATGAAAGTTACTTGCTTTCTGTAAAATAAAATTGAGTGTTTTCTCACATTATTAGCACACTGCTTGATGTATGCAGTGATAAGTGTCAATCTGCCACTTATCTTGGTACTTTTCACATATCCCTGGGATTTATTAAGATGCATGCTGACTGCATATCAGCATTTCTGAAATCAACTTGCTTTGCCAGAACCAGCTTCACTTTAGCATCCTTTCCAACATCTCCTAATATGGGCCACATAAACAAATAGTACATAGTGAAATTGTGTTCAAGAACAAAAAGCAGATAGAAACGTGTTCTGCAGTTCTGCCCCCTGAGATGTGAAGGCATATCATGGTTCTTGCAATAGGACTTAGCACAAGAATAATGTGATGCATGGTTACACTTTTAGGGCACAATCCAGAAATGCACTTTGGCTACCCAATTGCAAGATGGGCCACCCTAGTTATGGGCCACCCTGCCCCAAGACAGGTGGACCTGGGCTGCCCCAGCTAGGGCAGCCTAGGCAGTTCAGGAGAGGCATGTTTAGCATTGTCTAGGGCAGAGCAGTTATTCTGCATTCAGAGTCTGTTTCCAGGGCAGAAATTCCCTGTTCCAGCTCCTCAGAGTTATACCACAACAGGAGCAGGTATAGTAATGAGTAGACCCATAGGGGTCCATGATAAGGCAGAGTAAGAATGGCAGTGTTGACAAAAAAAATCTGAGTTCTTGGCCAGCCCAGCTGCAACCCCTGCCTCTCAACTTCAGGATATGGCACAACTATGGCAGCCCACTATACAGCAGGTCACTCAAAGAAATCCCTTGCATTCACTGTAGACTGTACTGGCATCTCATCAGGGACTCCTTATAAGGCAAGCACTACAGCTGTTCCTTGTTCAGTGTGATCTGAGGGGGTGTCTCTTCAGGAGCAAGCCCTCCCCAGGTGTCACTTACTTAGCATCTAATTATCAGGACAGCCCAGTTTAGGCCCTTCTCACAATCCTAACTGTGGATTGTGCCCTGAGTGTACTAATACTAAGTATAAATAAAAGGTTTGTTAGTGCAATCCTGTGTCTACTGAAAAAAGTCCCATGATAGTCAGTGTGCTTACTCCTAGGAAAGAGTGGATAGAATTGCAGCCAAAGTCACCTAAAAACTTAATCCAGTGCAAAGTGAGCATTCTTATTTCACACTCATTCTTATGTCACACTCAGCTGCAGAAAGTTAAGTTCATGCTTTACTCCCCCATAAAAATCAAGGGATTTAACTGAAGCATGCACAAGATCTATGCCTGGCATAGGACATAACATCTGATAATGCATACATAACTTTAGTTAATATCCACATCTGAAATGTTGAACTCGGAGACTGAAAGTAGCTGTTCTGGCATATGAAATGAGCAAGGTTTAGTACATCTATTCATGATGTGGTGCTAAATATAGACAAATGTTCTGAAATGCACTCTTGATGGAGGATTATAGCAGGATATGAATAAGATGAACATGAGGAATATGAATTGTGCTAAAATATGAGTTCAGATGGACATCATTTAAAACAATATAAAATCAAAATAAGATGATAAAAATCAGCAGAGATTAACCAGCTCAAACTCTGGTCAAGACCTCTTGCCCATCTAAGAACTCACCTAGAGCAAAATCCACAGTAACTATGGGGAGTCCTTGCTTCGGTGTAAGAAAAATTACACTGGATTCCAATATGAATTTCCATAGGCTTTCACTAGGAGGAGTAGTTACTACAGGTGCATGTATTGTCTCTTACATGCTCCTGTAGTTACTCTGGATTCGGGAGTTAGCCTCAATACTGGTGACACTTGGTATGTCATTGGAATGGGTAGAAGAACTTATAGTAGGGCTTTGGCCCAAGGCCCCAAGGAACCTGGGACCAGTACTGATAAAAGCAAGAAAACTGCAGATTTTCAAAAAACACAATCATTATGAGTTAAGCAACAGGAGCCAAACACAGATTAATAGAATGTTGGAATAAAAATATTTGACAGTTTGATAGAAGCAAGCAAACATAGAGTCAAACAATAAAAATTCAAGTATCCTACAATACTTTTGATCTTGGGGAGAGGGACTATTATTTATTTATTTAATTTGTATCCCGCCTTTCCTCCCCTGCAAAAGGGAGCTCAAGGCAGCTAACATCAGGAAAACAATAAAACATCATTAAAATAGATCATAAATAAAGATTAAAACACAGTTAAAATACAATTAAAATACAATTAGATTAAATAAACTGAGAACAATTAAAATATGCAGACTAAAAACATTTGTTTAAAACAATAAAACAACTGTTCCCCACCACCTCTGCTCCATTTATGACAAAAACACATTCTGAAGAACAAATACCAAGAGGGCATGCCATCCAGATCAGAACTCATGTCTCCCTCGACCGGTATTGGTGTTAAGAGCAACAGACCCACAAGCAATTTTTTCCTATGAATGGACACAACAAAATAACTTCGCAAAAGCCATGTCTTATCTTACCACTGTATTAAAAAAATTAAAATTCTTCTTAAATATTACAGCTGTTGGACATCTCTTTCAAACATGTAGTTTATCATATGTGGCTCTTATGCTATGCAAGTTGGCCATCTCTAATGTATAATGAAAAATAGTCCAATAAGTAAACAAAGGCTTAGCTAGCTGACAGGCTCCATGAACGGGTTTTAATCTGGCAAGAGATAAATTGTAAGATATTCTATTGTCCATATGCAAAGAAAGTAAATATGCTAAGAAAGTAAGTTTAGGAAAACAATTACCTAATCCAGAGAAATCTGAAGTCTATGAAATTCCACAAGCGATTCTTGAATAAGTGTACTACTTGCTTTAGTTTGATTCAGTGATTCAATCAGAGCCTTATTTTCAAGTATATTTCCTTGAGAGGTTGCAAGTGTCTCCAAAACTCAGTACAAACCAGATAGAGTTTAGCACATGTTTCATAGCCCAATTCTTAATTTGCCAGTTGCCAGCACTGACCTCCAGAGGCAGTGCTATGTGTCACAAATGTGCTATGTCATAAATGATGTACCAGTCAGCTCAGAGCACAGCATCAGCTGGACAGCACACGGCGATAAGACGATAAGAGCTCTGGCTGGTAGTGAGGGTTTCAGGGTGGAGGAGGAGATTTATGGAATGAAGCGAGGGAAGGGAAAGAACCCAAACGTGAAGGAGCAGGACCATCAGAGCTCTGCTCTGCCATATCCTGATCTTTGGGTAGGTCCAAAAGGCCCAATATTGAGTCTCTCAAGTTGGTGCTGGCAAAATAGCCAGTGCAGATGTGAGAAGCTCTGTTGCGGGACTTGAAACTTCTTCGAAAGTGTCCTCCAATGGCTGCCACAGTGTTATAATGCAGCAGTAGCAACTTTGGTGCCATTGCGCTGATGGCAGCCCCACCTTTAAGACTGAGCCCATCAGGTCTAAATCTATGTTGGAGCCTAGCCTTTAATTTGTATTGGTCATTCTCAATTACCCAATTGACTAATATTATATTTGGCTGAAATGGTAAACGTGATTCTGTTGTAGCAATACTGAGGGTAATATTTTTGCAGAATTCTCTCTAAAAACAAATTTTAACATACAGTAATAAAAGAAAATTTAATATTAAATGCATAAAAATACTAAATATTTTGGGTATTATGTTGGCAGAAAAAAACAATATTGAAGTAATTTGTATAATGTGGATATTAAAAAGTAAAGGCTTGCTCAGTGTCCTCCAGTGAGATCTGAATTTCCCACCTGCACAGCCTTTTTCTCCTATCAGATCTGGCTTTCCAACTTGCACAGTCTTTTTTCTCCTATCAGAAATAATATCTTTCTACCATGAACACCTCTCTGCAGTGATCTAATTAGAGTGCTAACTGATATAGCATTCTGACAAAGCCAACAGTGGGAATGAAGATTTAGTTGAATGGACAAATTAGCTCTGAATTTTCCTACAGCCATAAAAGCTTTTATTGTTAAGTTTCATTTTCTGCTCTTGGCGTATTTGCATTTTGCTTAACAATTCATCTCCAGTCATTTGTCAGATATTATCAATCTCTTGCTAATAAGTCAAGACAGCTTACATTAAGACTTTTTAATATGCGGGTGTGATCATTGTTTTAAATAGGCTTCCTTAGGCTCTAGCTGTGCCACAAACCCAGACCCTGTTGCTTGTCTTAGCAAGAGGTCAGAAATTAAGGATGGGCATAAATCTCACACACGTGGAGTCTTCGTATGTGGTCATTGGTTTGTCATCATGACCTCCCAAGCTCTGTTGGAGCAACAGAAGCAGCATAGGCCCTGAGGACAAGGACGAGGGCAGAACTTTGCAAAAACATGTCTCTTTGGGAATAACAATAGAGTTAGAAAATGCCTTCTGTTGGGTGCTATTGATTTCACTCTTCTGTGCAGGATCAATCTGTTAACCTCACTGTATCTGTTTCTCATATTTTTCAGCATATCCATTGAATCTGGATGTCAGCTGCTGGAAATAAAAAGGATGCAATGCAGTTCCACATAGAAGGGACAGGCCAATCTCTACCATTCTTCCATGAAAAAATTTGTTCTATATTCTGTCTCAGGCACAATTGGTAGGCCTACACATACATTCACATTTTGTTCTCTTTGCTTCCTTGCCCTTTCCTGAATGCATGTCTTCCCTTCACTGTCCTTTTCCTTTAATGGTTCAAGATGAAGCAGAAATATTAAGACTTCTCTTCCAACCATGATATCCAAATCTTGCCTCCTGACACATTTCCTGACTGGATGACAGTATCTTGGATAAGAAAAGATTTGAAACCCTTTAGCCTGTATAGCTTCTTTGCTTTGCCAGTATTCAATCTCTCTCCTTCCACATTGTAACTCCCTTACAGTTCACTTAAAAATGTTTGGTCTCTTTATGATCTGTGATTGTCACATTGTCTATATGCCACCTCTAGCAGTGTTCTCTGTCTACACTACAGTTCTGTTTTCTGTCTCTGTGATGGCTACTCATTATTCCACTTTGTCTTCCTTTCGGCTTCTCATTTTGGACATCTTGCTGTCAGTGTAAATTTAATATGGTTGCAGCTAAGGCCTCTAATCTTTTTTTGGTGACATTTCTCAAGCCCAACTTGAATGTCACAATGACAACACCACCATCTTGTTCTATGCTCTTTTTTACAGTCACAGTATTGTCACTTTTCCCATCAAAAAAATGTACTGAGGGCTTTGCAACATTCTCTCGTAAAATTATTATTACAATCAAACTCCTGGCCATGTTGTCTTATATCATGACCTCTCTGGATATCTCATTACTCAGTTTTGTTCTTCTAGTCCAGGACTTTCTAAAATGGCCCATTGGCCAGATCTGGGGTATGATGAATGCTTTCCACTGCATGAGTGGACCTAACTCTGGACTGCATGACTATCATGAGATCTGACCACAGGGATGTCCTGGGCAACTTGGTCTGACCAGACATCCTGTTGCATAGTCTTCTGGGATGCCACACAACAGGCAAAAGTTCCTTATCTTAAACCTTCATTTCATTAATCTATTGTAGGTCACCCTTTCTTATTCCCCATTTGCAGGAAATGGATATTTCTGCTTCTCAGTTATATTGATCTAAGTTGTTGTTCCTGTTCCTTTTTTGGCAGGCCTTCATCTCTTGTTAAACCTGAAAACATGTCTCTTTTGTGTGGTTGTTTATACATTTTCTAGGTCAGGTTTTCCTCTCTGCACATGAGTACAGTGCTGCATTGATTTATGGGCATAATCCATTCTGAAAACATGCTCGTAATACAAAATGCTCATACAGCAAAGTAAATTGCTGTACTGATGTGGTAGAGCACAGGAGGCTCGCTGCGACGTGTTCTCTCAACACTTTGCAGACAAGGTCAATCAGATCCAGCATGACTTGGATGCCACTTTAACAACATCCAACGATGTCCCTGGGGCACCTGTCCTATCCATCTTTTGGAATTCTTTTCAGCTTGTAGAACCTGAGAATGTGGACAGGATTCTCTGTAGTGTGAGACCCTTGCCCAGGGTCAAGGGTGTGAGGCCCTTGACCACTGGACCCTTGCCCAGCTTGGTTAATTAGATTGGCCCAGGATGGACTGGCCGAATGGACGGGGAGGGTGGTGAATTCCTCTCTGAGGGAGGGGGTGTTGCCACCTGCATTAAAGCAGGCAGTGGTTCGCCCCCTCCTAAAGAAACCCTCGCCGGACCCTAATAATTTAAACAACTATCGGCCAGTCTCAAACATCCCATTTCTGGGCAAAGTGGTCGAGCAGGTGGTGGTATCCCAGCTTCAGAGGTTCCTGGATGAAGCTGATTATCTGGATCCCTTCCAATCTGGTTTCAGGCTAGGGTTTGGGACAGAGACTGCCTTGGTCACCTTGGTGGATGACCTACGCCGGGAAATGGATAGGAGAGTGCGTCCCTGTTGGTCCTGCTGGACCTCTCGGCGGCCTTCAACACCATCGACCATGATGTCCTTCTGGGTCGGTTGGCTGGGTTGGGGATTGGAGGCACTGTTTTGCAGTGGTTCTGCTCCTTCCTGGCTGACAGGTCCCAGAAGGTGGTGCTGGGGGATGCTTGCTCAGCACCCTGGCCTCTTCGGTGCAGGGTGCCGCAAGGTTCCATTCTATCCCCCATGCTATTTAACATCTACATGAAGCCGCTGGGAGAGGTCATTCGGAGGTTTGGAGTGAAGTGTCGTCAGCATGCTGATGACACCCAGCTCTATCTCACCTTTCCTCCTGAGTCCGAGGAGACAGCTGAAGTCCTGAATCGTTGTCTGGAGGCAGTGGGGGACTAGATGAGGGTGAACAAGCTGAGATTAAATCCTGATAAGACAGAGGTTCTCCTGGTCCGGAAGTCCTCAACTTGGGTATTGGAATATCATCCTGTTCTAGATGGGGTTGCACTCCCTCTGAAGGAGCAGGTTCGCAGCTTGGGGGTTCTCCTGGTTTCGCAGATGTTCCTGGAGTCCCAGGTGGTGGCTGTAGCCAGGGGAGCCTTTGCTCGGCTTCGGCTGATTCGCCAGCTGCAATCATACCAGAGTCGCTCAGATCTGGCCACGGTGACCCATGCCCTAGTGACATCGAGACTAGATTATGGTAATGCGCTCTATGTGGGGCTGCCTCTGAAGATAGTCTGGAAGCTTCAACTAGTCCAGAATGCAGAAGCTCGTGTGGTTGCTGGGGCTCGTCGGTTCGACACTGTTGGGCCACTGCTTCAGCGACTACACTAGCTGCCCATTCGTTTCCGGGCTGAATTCAAAGTGCTGGTCCTTTAAAGCCCTTTAAAGCCCTAAACGGCTCAGGTCCAGGGTACCTGAGGGACCGTTTTCTTCTGTACAAGCCGACCCTTCACATAAGGTCATCTGAGGGGGCCCTTCTGACTGTGCCGCCACTAAGAGACGTGAGAGGTGTGGCGGCCAGAGATAGGGCCTTCTCGGTGGTGGCACCCCGGCTTTGGAACTCCCTCCCCTTAGAACTGAGGAAAGCTCCCTCAACACAGAGCTTCAGGCGGAGCCTTAAAACCTTTAATTAAAAAAAAAGCTTTTTAGGAGGTAGAGGTTGGGGGGCTTTCGTTTTATTGTTTTTAATCTGTGTTGCTTTTAGCTGTATGTTTTAATTGTTTTTATCAAATTGTTCTATTTATGTTTTTAATTATGTTTTATGGTAGCTGCCTTGAGTCGGGCTAATTTGCCCGAGAAAGGTCGGATATAAATTTTTAAAATAAATAAATAAATATTCCCATAAGAAATAATGGAAACTCAGATGATTTGTTCTGCAACCCCAGCTGAGAGTGCAGAGCTACATCAGCACCCAGGGCACTAACTGGGTTTTTTTTATTCTGTATTGTATTATAATAAAAATTTATTTTTATTGTAATATGTTGTTTTATGGTGTTTCAATCAGACTTTATGAAGTGTATTTATCTGTGTTTTTTGTTACTGTGTTGGATGCCACCTTTGTTTATTTAATAAATTTATATCTCCCATACTCAGGATAAAGGCAGCTAACAAGTATCATTTAAACTATTCAATAAAGGTTGAATTATTGATTTCACCATAGGGCTTGGGCCACCTTGGGTCTTCAGGAGTAAGGCAGGAAATAAATAAATAAATAAATAAATAAATAAATAAAGGGGCAGGCAGACATAGGGAAACCCATTCTCTTGTCAGTTTGCTTGTGCCATGGTATGGCAAAAACACACCCTCCAAATGATTTCATCTGGAAACAGTAAGCTCAGCTAACAAATTCAAAACAAATACTGTATAGACGAAAAGGAACAAAATGTTGCATCACCAAAATTGAAATACTGAAGGATCAGTCCCGGTAAGGAGGAAAAAAATGACTGCTGCTCAAGGTTGTTTATTGCCAAGCACTGTAGTTCATCACAGAAATCTTTACCTGATTGATCTTCAAGTCAGATATAGTATCTGCCTTGTTCCTTGAAGAGTTTTGAACAAGAAAGAGAAAAAACAGGAGGAAACCGTGTGTGTAGATCTGCAACGATTTCTAAGTGAACTCCTAGAGGTTTTGAGTTTGTTTCAATACTCTGTTTCCAGAATTGCATAGTTCTACCCAAGCTTTGAACAAGTAATTGCAGCAGTCAATGGATCAGTGGATCCAGTTTTGCCTGGACAAAAATGTTGACCTCTCTGGATATCTCATTACTCCGTTTTGTTCTTCTAGTCCAGGACTTTCTAGGTCCATGGGACAGATCCGGGGTTTGAGGAATGCTTTTCATTCCATGAGTGGACTTTACCATCCTGCCTCTGGACTGCATGGCTATCATGAGATCTGACCACAGGGATGCCCTGGACAACTGGCCGCAGGGATGCCCTGGTAGCTGATGTGGATTCCTTGATTTCATTTTCAAAAGCAAATCAAATTTCCTTGTAGAAGTAGAGAGAAGAAGCTAATATTGCAGTATTGGATTCCACCTTCTGCATCTTCTACCAGGAGATCAGAATGAGACTTAATTCTTCAGCATTGCAATTTCACAGAGGCCACTCTGCTGCCACACAAAATGTGGCACATTTGAGTGTAGGCAGGTAGCATCTTTTTCACATTGTATGAAAATGTTCATGAAATGCACCTCCTCCCTCCATGTTAATATCTATTCCAGTGGTTCTTGAGCATTTCAGCAGAGGATCCCCTTCTGAAACTTAGAATAATCTGTTCACAACCTCCTGTATAGTAATGCTATCAACCTGGAAGTAATGTCATGCCCCAAAGTGAACAGGAAGGGAGAAGCCAGAGATCCTCCATGTCTACTTGGAAGTAAGCCCCATTGTGGTCAGTGAGACCCAGCAGGCAGCCTCCTGGAGTGAGCAGAGGGCAAAGGGGAAGCCACAGACTTCCAAGGGGAAGTTGCAGCCAGCCCCTCCAGCCACACTTGGAAAATAGTATTGTTCAGTGCTAGATTCCAAGATGGTGGCACCCAGCTTTTCATAACCCCCACCCTTGAAAAGCAGTCACAACCCCCCAAAGGGAGTGCTGACCCCCATTTAGAGAACCACTGATCTTCCCAATGAATAACTTGTGCTTTGTGCAACATCTATTACAAGGGCAGAGTTGTTATACAACTCCTATACTTGCCTGGGACAACTTGTTCCCTTCTGTAACTTAGCTCTTAGTTACCACATTTGCTCAAAGTAAAACTTTTTTTAACCATGCAAACAATAGTCATTTGAGCTGCCATGCAAGCAGCTTTGTATTGTCAAAATCCAAACTTTGATAGCAACCCTAGAATTCAGAAAGCAGTGATCCCACATCTCCCCAGGGTCAACAAGCTGACTTCACTTCATCATGTGGACCCAGATGGACATATGTAGTCTCTAGATACTGTCATGCTTGGTAGTGCACTATGATTAAACGTCAACAGTAACTCAGTAACTTTGTTGTTATCAAGAGCAAAGGCTCACAGATACTCAAAAGTTGTTCTATGATGGAAAGCATAAGGGAAAAATGCACAACTTGACAATAATGGTGTAGGATGTTTCTGTACAAAAAGGAGTACTGAAATCAATTTTTTTTGTAAAGGACCATGATGCAGAGGTGACTCATTTTCACCACTGGGGATCCACAGGCCAATCCTATGCATGTCCACTCAGGACTAAACTCCACTGAATTCAATGGTGCTTACTCCCAGGAAAGTGTGCATAGCATTGCAGCCTCAGTATGCTTCTTAAGGCGCAATCCCCAGAATGCTTCTTGAGGCACATTGTTGGTCTATCATAATAAATCCCTGTTTAGAAAATGCACCTTCTCAAGTTAATTCTATGACATTATATCTCTGTAAAGATGCTGTTCCTTATCTGTGAAAGATCTTGCATAAGTTACCAATTAAGAGCATTCTCATTAATTCCCCTTTATAAATCATATAATTCTGCTTGTTTGGTAACATCCATTAAGGTTTGTAGTTCTGTTGCTGGGCATAGCTAACACATTTTGGTAACATCTTCTCCTCTTGCCTGTTTATTAAAAAAATAGCTTGTTCCTCCCAGTTTATTTTTTAATTTCATCTCAGGAAGGCAAGTAGCAAAGGTTAATTTCAAGAAGTTTCCGGACTGTCACAGTGCTTTACTCCACCTTTGGGCTTTCTGCCAGAGGGTGTGCTGTCAAAAGTGCTCTACAACACTTTTGCAAAAGTTCTCACGGGGACAGCATGGTCTCTACCTGCACAAGGAAAGAATGGGATTGGACCTTTTATCTTTCTCTTACACGTAGAAAAGAGCAGAAACAATGATAATACCACCCAAGCCTGCACTCTGGTTATTATTTTATTTACAAATTCAATTAATCTTCATTTGAAAATTAAAAGTTATGAGTCACTATGAGTTATGAGTCATTAGACATATTTTAATTGACCCAAATTCTTTTCACCTGTTTGGAAAAAAACCTGACTAAGTTGTGTGCCCAGTCTTTAAGCACCTCTTAAAATTAAACATGCAAACAATCTGCATTTTCATTTTTATGTTGACAGAATGGAGAATTTACTCTTGCATAGACTCCTGGAAGAATATCAGTTTTTTGTCGTAACATATAAGCAGCACAATCCTATCAAATTCACCCATACTGATGCAATGATAGCTGCATGGCTTGTGCTACATCCTGTGGGTGAACTTTGCATGCTGGAGATCTGGTATGGGATATTTGCCCTTGGTCCTGAGGAAAGCCCCAAAGGCTGTAATAGACCAGCTGCTGCCAGCAGTGACAGACCAGCACTGCCACAAGTCCATGTTGCCTCATGTTGGTGAATCAGGTCCAGGAAGGGAAATAATATATTGTGTAATTGGCACCAAGTCCAGACCCTATATAGGGCGATGTACCAACATGGGACAATGTTTGTACTGCTTCCCCCTAGCTGAGGGTCCTTCCCAACTGAAGGGAACCCTTGATGTGCATGGGCTTGTGGACAGTGCCCAACCTGACTTCTCTCTAATGTCATCCTGAGAGTTTTTATCTTGTTTGACAACTCCCAGTGGCTGTCAGTTAATCTGAACCATGCCTATACCAGTATGACCCAGATCAGTGTTTGTCTGCAGTAAAAAATGTTGACTACAAAGAAAATTCTCCCCATGGTTGCCACCATGAAATGCTCTCTCTATAAGGCCTCTTTCAGATATTTGCAGGAAGACACTGATCTATTTGCACAAAGGGAGATGGTTTACATCTTTCCTTCCACTACACATGCAACATAATATGTGATGTGTCCATGAAAAAGGCAAGTGCCATTTTAGGCCGCATTAAGAGGACTGTAGCTTCCAAGTTGCGAGAAGTTTTAGTTCTTCTGTATTCAGTGTTGGTTAGACCTCACCTTGAGGACTGTGTTCAGTTCTGGGCACCTCGCTTTAAGAAAGATGCAGCCAAACAGCCAAAGAAAGAGCAAGTCCAGAGGAGAGTGACAAGAATGATCAGTGGGATGGAAGGGAAGCCCTACGAGGAAAGGTAGGGGGAACTTGGGATGTTCAGCCTGGAGAGGAGGAGGCTGAGGGGAGACACGATTGCCCTCTTCAGATACCTGAAGGGCTGTCATATGGAGGAAGGGGCTCTTCATATGGAGGAAGGGGCTCTTCAGAGGGGCTCTGAAGGGGCTCTGAAGGCAGAACTAGACCCAATGGGTACAAACTGCAAGAAAGGAGATTTCACTTGGAAATCAGGAAAAAATTCCTGAGGGTGAGGGCAGTTCAGCAGTGGAACAGATTGCCGAGGGAGGTGGTGGACTCTCCCTCATTGGGGATCTTCAAGCAGAGGCTCGACGAGCACCTGTTGGAGATATTCTAGGGGGATTTCCTGCTACAAGCAAGGTGTTGGACTAGATGACCTACTGGGTCCCTTCCAACTCTAGGATTCTATGATTCTGTGTGAATATGTAGTCATGCATTTTGTGCAATTCTTATCTCAACTCATCTCAGTAAAAATCACAGAGTCCAATCATTTGTACTAGCCTTTGAGGGCCCCCTGAAAATTAGACCCAGCCCCAATCAGTACTCCAGGTGGGAAAGTGGAACAAATTCAAAAAAGGAAAAAAGATTGACACATTCCTTGAACAGGAATTTTTGTGGAGCCCTAAAGTACAAGTTGGCATTATCTATCCTATACTTGTTCTATAGAGAACACTTTTGTTACCATAGCTATTGATCTAAACCTCTAGCCAGACAGAATATAGCAACAGGTAATAAATTGTCAGGCTCAGATGCTTGTTAAATATTCTCGCTAAAGAGGTGTTTTCAATGGTCCGTAGCATTAGTTGGCTAAGAATCATTCTGTTCATCGTCAGGCTGGAAATGGATTGACTGACAGCAAAAATATTCCAAAATGGAGGGTATTAAACAAGCACGCATTGATGATGAATGCCTCCTGTTATCCCAATGGAGTTATCATTCATTTGATTTAAGTTAGCTTCAGTGACACTTTTTTGCCCTTGAGGAATTCTTGACTTTTCCTTTCAGAACTCTGCTTTGTTGAATTTCTTTATACAACTGTGTCATGACAATGTACCAGACAGGAGTCATAGTCTATTACAGTGATCTACATGTAAGGTTATTCTCAAAAAAGTTATTCCATGTTCTGCATTGTCTGTCTCTGAATTTCAGTTCAAATCTAGAGTGTTCTGGCCTGCTTCAGTCAAATATCTTAGTAGTGGCAGTGGGGAACAAGCTTATCTCCTTCCACTTGACCATGCAGATAATGTCACGCACACAATGGGTGGTCCATGGAGACAACTGGTCCATGCAGATTGACATCTGCTTCAAAAAAAATGTAAGGGGAAAAAAACCTGCAAATTGGCTGTTCACAACATTAGGACCAGTGATGGGATGTGAGAAAGGAGAAACTCCTTTTCCCTTTGCACATGAAATTATTTCCAAAATAATCTGAAGAGATAATTTATTCTAGCAATGTACACCCACTTAATTTGTGGCAAGCAGAATCTGAAACATTTAAAGGAAATAATTGAGCATGCAGAAGAGGCGTAATACACTGTATCAGGAAAGCCTCTCCTTTGGTTTGGAACTGGGCGAATAGAAACCACATCAGGATGGAATGCAAAGATGAGCTTGGCATGTTGCTTTGATGGAAAGAAAGTAGAGGCAAAAGGAGAGAAAATGAAAACGGATAAAGCAGGATATTTTTTCTCAGCCCAGTCTAGAAGCTCGAACCAAGAAAGATTCCAGACTGCAGCCTGACACACTGAGTGGTGTTGTCGTGGCCCCTGGGTCAATATGGATCCCATCAGGATGTCAACATTTGTGCACTATATGCTTATAAGAACTCACAAGCCTGATCTATGCACCAGTTTTGGGATTCTTATGCCTACTGGAAGCCACCAACGTACAAATGGGTTCTGTTCCAGAAGTTCATTTGTAAGTCTTTTGTTTGGAATTGGAAATGAATTCCATGTTCAATGGAAGACCTAACAATGTTATCATTGTTGCTATGTTACCAGGCTAATTCACGAAAGGCCATTCAGCCCATAATAAAAATGAAAACTGAAATTTGCAGTGAAAAAAAATACCAGTATTCAAAAACAACAGTGTCATAATATAAGTAATTAAAGATAATAGAAATGCAATAAAATTGAATGAATAATAGTTTCTTTTTCTTTACCTTAAATACTGGTGTTGTATAGAAAACAGACCAGGGCTACAATCTACAGTAACTACAGGACCTTGTACACTGACATAGGGTGCAATCCAGAGTAACTACGGGGAGTCTTTTCTCTGATGTAAGAACAATTTACTCTGGATTGCAATATGAATTTCCCATAGGTTTTCACTAGGTGGTGCAGTAACTATGGGTGCACATAATGTCTCTTACGTGCTCACGTAGTTACTCTGGATTGTAGGGATAGTTACAGTGCCACCTATGGGAAACCTATGGGAAATGCACAGAGCAATCAAGAGTAAGTGTCTCTTACATCTTCCCACAGTTACTCTGGATTGTAGGGTTAATTAAAGGAGGAGGAAAGGAGAGATGGAGACTTCTCTGGAGATATGGGGGAGGATTTTGAGTGAATTTCAAGACCTTCAGATGTTGGTGGCAATGGTGATTTTGGAGCATTTAAAAAACTTTTCTAGGGAAGTCTGGATAATTGTATTTAAAATTTACTTTTAACATGTGAGGGCACTTTAGACAGCTGTATAGACTGAGGCAAATCTTCAAGAGTTGAGGTCTTGCTCCTGAAACAGTGCTATGGCTCTCTAAGTAATTCTAAAGGTCATAGACGTTTTTTAATTGTGAACCTTTCGTGTGAGAGTGTCTCATCCAATCCCTCTGCAATCTTCTGAGATCCTTCAAGCTTTCAATTCCACAAAGTAATCATTAGAGAGCTCTTCTGTACATGAACCTCATGACTTCTCTACATCACCCACTTCCAACACAAGACTGAGTTTCTTCCTCATGTCATTTTTATTTTCAGTGAAGTTCTTCCAAGTTTCCCCCAACCTCTTTAAAAGCACAAATAAAACTGAGGAGAGAGATTTTTCAAAACTATATTCATATTGGTCTGTATGCCTTTCTGCCAAGGCTCTACAAAATATTATCATGCAGCACAGATGTTGCAACCCTTCTTGAAATTTTTGAGGGTAGTAACATCTTCCCCTCTGTGACTCTAATTCAGGGGTCTACAAACCCAGGCTATTGGGCCAGATGTGGCCCTCAGTGAGCTTCCCTCTCAGGAGCGTATTTTGAAACTGGGGAGGCATCACAAACCTCCTCTCACTGTATATGAAAGTACTTATGAACTGGTTTGATGACAGAGTGACCAGATGCCCAAACTTCAGAACGACAATGTTCCTCTGAGCCTGGCCTTTCTGGCTGACAATGGCACATTTCCTTACTCACGAGTAAAGCCACAATACTGGGCACTTTCCCATAGAGCTCAATGCATATTTTTTAGTTTTAGTTTTTTGGCCTTGACTTTTGATAAAAAGGAGATATTTCAAAACTGATTTTTGCATTGGATTCTGCTCTTCAGTATGAATCCAACAACATATGACATGATAGGGTACTGCACACCATTGCAAAGTTCCAAAATGAAGCCAAAATGAAGGACAATGAAGCTCTTTTGGAGGACACCCAGACAAGAGACTAAAAAAGAGGACAAATCCTGAAATTTCCGGTCATATGGTCACCATGTTTGATGATAACCCTCTCTCTCTGTGTTGTAAAGTGTTTATGAACGGATTTGAATTCATTCATCCATAAGTTCTGTCACTAATCTATTCATTTATGTAAATGTATTCAAATTTGAAATGTAAATCAATTCTTTTCATTCTTCTGGCCCCGACACAGTATCAGAATGATGTAGCCCTCCTGCCAAAAAATTTAGAGACCCGTAGATATTGGCTAGCTGAGAGTTCTCAGGGTGTAATAAGACTTACAAGATTATTGAAGTCCTTGGTATTATGTTCTTGGCTGCATCAAGATTATGTCAGGAGAAGGACGACAACATGGATGTCAGGTTGAAAACCACCTAGGAAAGCTGCTGCCCAGCTGCATTGTCCAACACAAGCAACATTTTGAATCATCCCTTCCAAGCAACAGAGTTAAGTGGTGCTTTACAGCTTTAAAGTTTGGCAGAGTTCTCTTTCTTGCAGATACTGGTTCTCTCAGGCAACTATTCCCAGAAAAGTCCAGTCTTGTCGACATTAAAGCGCTGACTAGAACTGTACTTTCCCTTCTTAATTACTACAGCAAATGTTTCCAGAAAATCAGCAGCTGCTTTCTCGTCAGCTTCCCCCCTAGCTGCTTTCCTCTTCACCTCAGTGTTGTATTGTAAATATGCCTGAGTGTAAAACTCCCCATGGCTTGTCAAAAATTGCTCAACATGAACACCTAATTTCTTCTTCCACATTTTCCTAAAGATTTCGAGTCTTAACTCTTCAACAGGCTCTTTTTGCTGATGTTGCTCTTCAAGCAACGAAATCAACAATATTTCCATGCCACTAATGATACCACAGCTACTGCTGCTACTTTTTATATTGCTCTTGATTGCATGGCCACACACCTCTTCACATGTTCTAAAAATCTGGTTTTGTCTATGACAGTCATCATGATCATTGAATGGTATAAACCAAGTACATTGGTTTGCCTGTGAAGTACATTGCCTGTGAAGGCATTTCTTCTTTTCCTGAAGGCTTTGTGATAGCTTCACATCAAAGCTGATGGATTTCCTTTTCCTTTATAGAAGTGTAGCACTAGCACCTCCTTTATGGTTATGCATGATGAAGGTAAGTTTTTGGCCTCCCTATCTTCTTCTCCTTTCAGGTCTCCTCCTCCACCCTCTTTCTCTCTCTCTCTCCCCATGATTGCCATGTCAGAATTTGCAATGGGATTGTGACATAATACCAAATTGCTGCAGATCATCTTTCGTGTGGGTCATTCCATGTCAAGTGGTCTAGTTTTGGAAAAGTGCCCCACATGACCATCACAGATTTTGAGGATTTTGTTATGAGTGGCAGCATGTGAGACATTCTAAAAATTTTTAAAAACGGATGTGCCCTAAAAACACTTCTAGTTGTTCAGGCATTGTATGCTTGTGTTGGAAAATCAAACCCACTTTTTTTTGAAAGTTTGAAACATGCTCTTATGAGGTTAGTTTGAAAGCATTTCTAAAAAGTACTTTTTTGCAAAATCAGGTTGAAAATACCCTATTTGGGGGCTATTTACAAAAATCATCAACTTTACACTCAATTGTACACTAATGAAAAGAGCTAGGAGGTTGAAATTATACATTCGGAAACAATGTTATATTGAGATATATGCTAAATTTAAAATTTATAACTTCACTATTGTGGGAGCTATATGATGTTAAACTTTTAAAAAAAAAATTGGGGGGGGGGGTCAACTTTGCTGCAATTTACCCACTGAGTATGAATGCAATTTACCCAATGAGTATGAATGAAGCAAAAATTATTATTTTCCATTGACTACAGCAGAAAAAGTTGTACAAGCTAACTCAGGGCGCAATCCAGAGTAACTATGGGGAGTCCTTGCTCCGGTGTAAGACCAATTTGCTCTGGATTGCAATATGAATTTCCCATGGGTTTTCACTAGGTCGTGCAGTAATTATGGGTACACGTAATGTCTCTTACGTGCTCCTGTAGTTACTCTGGATTGTAGGGTCAGTTTCCTTTGTTTAGAAAAAACAGCAGAAAACAAATACAAAATACAAATACAAAAAAAACTGTATCCCAAATGTGCCAAAATCTTATAGTCGTCCAAAATCTTATATTTTGACACAGTATGGGTCAAACAAATGATATATCTCAATAACTATTCCACATGTGAAGCTATCACTTCATTTAAGTTCATTTGAGACATGTGGGACTCTGCATACAAAATTTCATCAAAATCTGTGATGGTCATGCAGGGAGCCCTAGACCACTTGACATGGAATGACCCATGTGCATCCTTCTTTGGGTGTGCAGGCTGTTGTCTGTAAACTAGGCAATCATTATTATCTGAACTTTTAAAAGCAAAAGGTTGTAAGTCAGATGTTAAGTTACCTGGGCAGCCTGTGTGTATAGTATTTCTAGCTCTATATCTAGAGCAAAGTCTGAATACATTTCCAGAAGAAAAGTTTTTTTTTTAAAAACTGCTTCAAGACACCAAACTTTTATCTCCTCTGTAAATGATATCAACTAGAAGTGTTTTAGGGCACATCAGTTTGTAAAAAGTTTTAGAATGTGCTCACATGCTGCAACTCATAACAGGATGCTCTTTCTCAACAGTAGGTGCCATGATGCATTGGACTGCAAAATATGCTGCTGTGTAGCATCCACTTATGTGCTGTTTTCTTTTTAAAGCAGAATTGCACATTTTATTGTCAATTTATTGCCAACTCTTCTTTTTTGTTTTCAGAAATATAGTTAGCAAGCTAGAGGAATAAAATTGTTTATTGCATGGTACAAAACTGTAAGATTTAACAATATAACATCCTTAAAGACTTTCTCAAACTACTGTTTATATGAGAGCTGTTGTGGAAACAAATTATCCAGAATTGCAAAGATAGGATTTTTGTCTGTCAAAGGGGGGAAGGTTTTATATTATTTTTACGAGGGGCATCAGATGTATATCCAGTGCTCTTTTAATATTTTCAGTTCATAAATGCAATTAACCTCAGAACATAGTCCTTTGTAATGATGGGCAAGATTACTTTCAATCAATTTGGAATTGAGTTGCTATGCTTGAGCTTTCTCATTGGGTATGTAGGAAAAACTGTCCTTGGTTTTCTGAGAGTTTTTTCTTGCATTTAAAGTTAGTGCAAAGAATAAGGAGTTAACATCATTTCAGTACGTGCACCTAGCTTTGGGTGTCTGGTCAGTTGAATATTGATTGCATACTGAATCTTAACTAATTTTCTCAGCTAGGGTAGAATCTCTCAAGTCTTTAATTTGTATTTCTGGACCCAGGTTATTTTAACCCTTTCATCTGGCTATTATAACACTGAACATTAAAAAATAAATCCATGCGGGGACAGCAGGGAGCTGTCCAGCAATTGCACAGGGCCTCAATTGCCCCAGCCAATTGCCCAGTTGCCCTTGTACCGGCTATGCACATTTGTGTATGGATGTTCTCAGCCAGATTCTAGGGCTCTGGAGCTCAATAGCTGCAATCTGCTGCCTCATGGTTCATCCAGAGGACATTGCCTTATTTGGGAAAAATCCTCAGCCTTGCTGGAGCCAGATAAATTGCAGGAGGTTCATTTGAAGGTGACTACATGAATTATTTTTTACAGAGGGAGCCTATTTGAGCCATTCAAACTGTGTTCACAAAATAGCCAAGCCAATCCTGCCATCTCCTGGCTCTTCTGAGGAAGCACATGGGCCTTTTTAATACCAGGAACTTTAAAGTGAATGGAAATTTTGTTCCTAGCTTTTTATATGAATTTTTATACCTTCTTACACAAACATGTCTTCGCGGGCTGAGAGGGTTGTTGCACATCCCGCTCATGGCTTGTAAACCGTGATTGACTTTTCCTCCAAAAATGTGTCCAATCCCCTCTTAAATCATTTGTTGCAAAGAGTTTCATAGACTAATTACATTCTGGGTAAAGAGATTTTTTTTCTTTTGTATAATTCTTCCAACCTTGGTTCTGATGTTGTGTAGAGCATCTCTATAGTTACTCTATCCATCCTTGGCATAATTTTATGTATCTCAATCATGTCCCCTCTCAGGTGCCTCACAAGCAACCAGAAACATATGTATGCTGCCCAGAAGGCAACCACAAATTTTTGTGGGTAGGTAGGTTGAGGAGAGTCAGTAACAAAGCTCCGTTATGAGCTGAACAAATTTGTATCCTGAACTAGACACATTTAAATTTCAGCCACATCTCTATTCTGTTGCTTATCCCTTCTTCAGCCAGCCAAGAGCAATAGACTGAAGTGAGTTACAGTGAACCACTGAGTAAATATTTATCACTATCACTGAATAATCATCTGCCTCTATGAAGGGATCCACCAGTATGTAATTAGTTGGTCTTGGTGCCTGTGAATTAGACTGCATCTGCGTCCTCTGAGGCGCTGTTTTTGGCTTGCCAGAGTGAGCAACCTTGGCAAACTTTTATAAGAAGCCTTCCATGTCCCTTCTTCTACTTGTGCCTCAAATTAACTGAGCTGTTTTTCAGGCGCACCTACTACAATTTTCTTACATAGTACAGGAGCCTATTCCAAGCTATTACTACTTCAGCTTAATGAGCCTGTTCAAGCTGTTTTGGATGGCTAGGCCTTATCTCAGTGTCGCACCTCAGAGATTTAAATAGGCTTGTATATCAAAGCTAAGTCTTTATCTTCTATTTCCATCACTATTCTAAATCACAGGGGAACCAGGGATTTCTCTCAAGCAGCTATAAGGCTCACTAGCATTAGACAGTATCAGCCACTACCAAAAATCTCCCTTGAATATGCATGTTTAACTAGCAAATTTGTTCAAATCTAATGTTCCAGTTGCTGAGCAGTATTTTAAGACATCTCAGGAGGTATCTTTTCATCAGTACTGAAAGCTCTTTTTCCATCTACATATATAAAGACTTGTATGCTAGAATTTCTATAACACTATACCAGTTCCCGAACATACTCATACTCTGTGGGTTGTCTTACTTTTCGTACAGTGCAATTCTAACTTGTGCCAGAGAGAATGGCCAAGGTATGGCAGCCTAAAGTAGGCCATATCCTGATCCACAAGGGAAGGAGGCTTCTAAGATGGCCTAAGATGCACAAGTCTACTTTTCCAAGCATGCTTACTGGGGACTAAGTCAGTGGCACCTGGGCAAGGATCCCAGACCTTGCCCAGGTTTAACCAGATTTAACCAGAGACCCTGCGCCTCTGGAAAATGGAGGGGCTGGAGGGCACTCTTGGGGGGGTTGGGGGCTGCCCCAGTCGCAGCTGCTGCAGAGCCACCATCCACAAATTTTAAACTTTTGCACGCACAGCTCCAGCTGCACACTGGGGCTTCCCCACAGCCAGCCCTGCCTCTTTGTGACTCTTCTGCTGCTTCTGGGGCTTCTTCGCCACTGCTGCTGCATATACACGCGCAGATGACTCTCCCACCACCACTGGAGTTTCCTGGAGCTTCCCCCTTCCTGAGTTCAACAGACAGGAGTGGTGCTTAGGCCAGCCTAGGATTTAGAAATTTTTCATTCACTTCCATTTCAAACAGCCTTAATTGATATTTTAGTGTCTAATTGATATTTTAATGTATTATTGCTTGTTTTGCTATGGCATTTTGCTAATGCAAATAAAGTTTGAATTTGAATTTGAATGTAGATAAATCCTATTGTTACTTATGGCAATGTCACACCATACTTTCAACATCTAAATTGTCCCCAGATGTTCAGAGTTTTCTCATTAGCACATTTTAATGCCTTGCCTTCCATTGTTCTTTCCTGGAGATACCACAAGATTCATTATGTAGATAGATGTTGCCAATGTGCTTTAGGCAGTACTGAGACTATGGGCGCAATCCAGAGTAACTACGTGCAGTCCTTGCTCTGGTGTAAGAACAATTTGCTCTGGATTGCAATATGAATTTCCCATAGGTTTTCACTAGGTAGTGCAGTAACTAAGGGTACACATAATGTCTCTTACGTGCTCCCGTAGTTACTCTGGATTGTAGGGTAAGAGTGCAATCCTAATCATGTCTACACCAAAGTAAGCCCCATTGTGTTCAATAGGTCTTACTCCTAGGAAAGTGTTTTTAGGATTGCAGCCTATCTCTCATGAATTTCTGTATTGCCCCCTCTATGATGAAATACTCCTAAGGTTCTTGGATCCCTTGATGATAACCAAAATGGGATTGCTTGATACCACTAAAATTTCTTACCTGCTAAGTGAGTGCTCTATGTAGAGAATGAGTGCTGAGCGGCACTGTTCCAAACTATGGAGCTTGGAAACAAGCTGTGGATCTTTGTTGAAGGAAGTATAACTATGGTTAGAATTTGTATTACTAGTAGTACTGTTATCTGTTACTATATAACATTTTTTCATTTGTATTTTTACTCTGTTATATTTTGTATGTACATTATGCCAATAAAGGTTTCTGAGTTCTGAGACTATTTTGAGTTAAAGAGTTTTAGAAATCTGCTGATTTTGTTTTAATTCATGTTCTTGGAAATAAAGTAGTTAATAGCTGAAATTAAATCCTTAAAAGAGATATCATAATATGACTTGTTAAAGCCAATGCAGCTCCAGTAATGCCTACCTTAAAAGCTGGAGCATTTGAGTAGGCTACCTCATTAAACATACTGAGCTGTATTTATAGCAAGATACTGATTATTATTACTGACCAATCTGTTCCTTAATGATTCAGCAAGCATGTTGGTTTTTATAGTAATGAAAACCGAGCTCTTAATCAGGTGATCTGACAAGTGTGCAATTTGCCAAGGAAAATTATGCTAGGTTGAAAATGTTTGCTTAGATAATGAAAAAATGGAAGGGACCTGGGCAAATGTCAACACTGAGATCCGGATGAAGCCGAAAGAAGCAAAGACTCAGTCATGCATTTTGACTTGGAAAAGGAGGAATGTTCAGAGCTTTGAATGAAGGACTTGATGTTGCAGGAGTTGCAAAGATACTAAAGTTAGCATGGTCTTTCCTACCATTCAATGAAAACTAAATGAGAATGAGGTTAGTTGGCATGTTGGCCTCTGTATTCTTGAGCCTAATTGAACTGAAAAATAATGAGCTGAATTAAGCTGGAATTTTCCTGGCTTCACTTTGTGTCTAGAGCTAATTGGAGATAGGGATTAATCGGTCCCTGCAACATTCCCAATGTGAGAATTTGCCTATTAACACTTCTCTTGGGGCACAAGGACTACATGCAATTGAACATATCTCATAATGAACATTTGGCCTTGACTGCAGCAAGAGTTTGTCATGTCAAGACTAAATGTTTCCTTAGATGTGGAGAGGAAGGGGGAATAGGACAACTGAATCCAGTCTATATGGATTTATTAGAGAGTTGGAGGTTATTTTGCCTGTCAAAAATAAATGACTTTGAAGTACAGTATTCAGAACATGTTTAGTTTCCTTCTCTAGCTACACAGTTGCTGATTACAAAATGAAGGTTAAAACTGGAAGTCCTGAACCTCTTTATAGCACTCCAACTTCTGGTAGTTTAAAAATATGATAAAATGTGGAATAGGTGTTTAGAAACCTTACTTTTGTAATATCCATTTCAACTGTTTGGTCCTCTTTTCACCTTACCCTTTGCCCTTGGCTTTAAGAGGCTATAAAGAAGCAGGAGGGGTAGCAGGGACCTCATCAAATTATACAGCTAAGAAAAGGTCAGTGGAGGACAGTTACCATAGTATAATTCACATGCCTGCAAATATACAAGGAGGCTAATGTCTGATTTTCATGTTGACAGTTTCAAGTGACAGCAGAAAATGGCTCAGAACGTGTTCATTTTCACGACAAACATGGTAACAAAATTGAGGTGGGGAAGATGCTGCTGCAAATGTAACCCCATTACCAGTCATCTTTTGGACAACAAGTTGGATTCAGTAATGCTAGGATATAGTAGCTGGATCTTCGGTTTTCCAAATGCCAGTTGTGCACATTTTAAATTATAATTTTGAACCTTTTCCCCTGTTAAACTTTACTTAACAACCATCTTTAGTTCCTGTGTTAATGTCAAAGAGCTGGAAGGTATTGAGACATGATAATGGGGAGGGGAATGAAACTTGTCAAGTAGTTGAGGAAGGAAGAAGGAGGCTCAAGGGAAGCTGAACTCTTTGGGATCAAATTATAAGTGTGTGTATTCTGGGGAAGGGTTAGTGCTGGTTGTTGCTGGTTGTCCCTTGCTGGTGCTGGTTTGGTAGGGTAAGAACACTGTATGACTGATAGTGTAGCAAACAGATCTTTGTCTGACAAGGACACTTGTGCTAGATGCTGTTTAAGTATTGATGTCCTTTTGCTGCTGTTACTGCCATCTGGGGATACCTTTTTGCACATATCTTTGGCAAACATTCACAAGCTTTGCAAGCAAGTGAAGACCCTGAAACCAGATCATTCTGAACACCACTGATTTCTAAAGGCAAGAAATGGTGATTATGTTTTCTAGCTGATAAGTTAAAAACTGTTTAACACTGTTTACATGGAATTGTTTACCTTTGGAATATAATGTCGCTGTATTTGAAATAAAAATCTAACTGACAAGCACAGTTGGAAATAAAATTCAATTGGAGGAAAGCAACATAATTGCTACATCGCATGGACGCCAAGTTATAATACATGTGTTAGTCTAATCTGAATTGCTAGGGAGTACAAACACAAAAGGAAGGAACAGCCAAATACCTCCTGAGCCTTTCTGGCATGCCACATCCAATGCTGAAAACCAAGGTTGCTTACTAAATACAATGGCAAGGGCTTTGTTTCTCTTGAAAACAAACAGAAAGCAATGTGGGCATTATCCTGTCAGAGTGAAGCACTTTCAGATCCCATCAGCATCTGTAGGAGAGTGAAGCATGTGCTTCGCAGTCTTTTGAAAGGACTGGATCGTGCCATGAGTACCCGTTGGTCCTTCCACTTTAGCACTCATATAATTTACAATCTCAGTGATGATAACACAGTAATTAGACAATGAATTTAGAACCTAGTTTAAGTGTGGGAGATTCCATTTGGAAGCCATTAAAAATATATACCAAAGAACGTGAATCTTAATTTAAACACACTCCTATTAGAGGAAGAAAACTATAAAAAAACATGAGCAACCATTTACACAATGTACTCTGCCAGAGATAATGTTTTTAAAAGGCGGATATTTTGTTTATCTTATCAGACAGCAATTTTATAAAGTTTTAAGAAGCAAAAATAAGAGTAATGTACCATACGCTCAATTTCAGCTATGAACAATTACTTCCAAATTATCCAATTACATCAGGTTGCAGTCCAATAAATGTTTACTAAGTAGCGCAATCCTAACCCCCGTTAGGCAAGCATAAGCCCTGGCATAAGTCCTGTGCTGAACTGGGGGTATCACAAAAGTGCCATAAGACACTTCTGCCCTATTCCTGGGTAGGTTAGGCCAGTGCACAGGTATATGCCAACACCATCAAGAGAAGATATGCCAGATGAGTTAGTCTGGCCTAAATATGTTAGGATTGCATCCTCAGTTTCATAAACTCAGTGAGACTAACTTTTGAATAGACATGACTAGAATCACACTGTTCGTCTGATTCACGTAGAACATACATCAAATTAAAGGTGAAAACTTATTATCACATACATATCCATTTCCTTACAGATTTCCTTACAGATTTAAAAAAATGTGGAGCAACTGGTTGAAAAATTGTCTTTGAGTTCTGTTTGGTTCGCTTTAACTACAGTGATAACTACAGTGATAAATAGTGGTTTATAAGTACCTTGTATGGTGGTTTACAGGTACCTCAGATCAAGTACCTCTGAGCCCTTTTGCTGACACTGGGTGTCATAAAAATGCCATAAAACATATTTATGGAGAGGGGGAATAGGAGAGGGGGGAGGCTGGGCCCATGCCCATGTAAGTCAGGTGCTGGGCCCAGTGCTGCAGGAAGAAGACACCCCAAACTGGAGGAAGAAGACATCCTGAAACTGCTGAAGGGGGCCTCAGGGTGGCAGAGGAAGGCAGAATGAGATCAAGGCAGGGAGAGATCCAGGACAGTAGGAGATTAGATCAGCTGCGCTCTGCTCTGCCATATCCTGAAATCCTGATCATCGAGTCCGGTCTATGCCAGCAATATAGATGGCATAGATTCACTAAACTTCATTGCAGTCTTAAGACTTTCCCCAAGGAGACTCGTAGAGGCTTTCCAGTGCTGTCTGGAAACAGATGCTCGCTGCTTTTGTACTGCAGCTCCTGCAAGTGCTGGGAAGTTTACACTGGACTGTAGTCTTCAGTTTCTTTTTGCTACTTTGATACAAGAAGGGATACTAAAATAGGAAAAAGTTTTGCTTTCACCTCAAACTTTGAGAATTTGTCATTGTTCTTTGTGTTGCAAGCACTATCTAGAAATCATTGATTTAATAATAAAATGGAAGTTCTCCTTGAATGGAGATAACACAGATGAAAATGGATCTGCTGTGGTGTACAAAGCAATTTAGTGCTAGTTTGCTGTCATTAATTATTCCCACGTTCTAACTACATTTCAAATATTTGTATTTGTAGCTTTTTATGAACAATTCTGTTCATAAATTGAAACACTACTCAGTTGAAAGGCTCTAAATAATGGAAATTAAAAGCCTATTTCAATAAAGGCATTTTATTCTAATAAAATTAAAGGCTATAAATAACGGGAAGTTAGTGGGCAACTTTAGACTAGGTGCCTTTAATTGCATTATTCTGCTATTCAGCAACACACTCTATATCTTAATTTACTGCGTGCCCTATTCCTTGCTCTCAGACACAGCGGTTTCAATGTGGTCACTGTTCATAGTCAATGCCATTTCATAATTTACAGAGAATGATTCTACAACACTTCTGGAGACTTGTGAGAAGAACACTTGAGAGATTTTCCCATAGCCTTTAGGAAACAACAATAAAATTCTGCAGAGCAATTTTGCAAGGAAAGATTAGGTAGCTGAAACATGAGACTTTAACTGTCCAGATATTTATTGGGAGGCTATGGTTGCAAAACTGAAGTGCACTTAAGCCAGCCTATCTGGCACTTGGGCCTGTCTAATCCTAGATAGGCCAGCCTAGCTGCACCGGAAAAGGCCTGGGCCAGTGTAAGTCCAATTAGGCTGACTCAAAACAGATGGACCTGTACTGCACCTGCCTAGCAGTGCTAGCCTGGATAGCTGAGCAGGGGTGTTGAGCATGGCCTAGAACAGTGCAGTTACGCCATATCCTGACCTTATTTCCATGGCAGACATGCCTCCTTCCAGCCCCTCTGACTTAGGCAACCTCAGGATCAGGCATAAATCTGAGTAGATCCATATTGGTCCATGATAAGCCACAGTAAAAATGGAAGCAAAATTAAAAATTATATGTCTTAGGCTGGTCAATGCATCACTCCGGCTTTTCATCTTCAGGATACAACTCAACTACACTCAGAATATGGCAAAACTCCCACAGCACAATGAGGATGCTGCCCTTGTGCTGCTGTCTCTTCAGCAGCTTAGAGGCCTCCTGGACCCATGAATTTAGCCTAATTGTCAGCTAGAAGCCTCCTAGCCCAGTGGATATGGCCTGTCAGCTCAGGATATGGCCTACCTTAGGACAGCTTAGCCTAAATCAGGATTGCACCCTAACCTAACCACACTTGTAATTGGATTGTAATCCTAACCACACTTTCATGGAAGTAAGTACTATTGAACACAACGAGACTTACTTTTGATGAACTGATGAGAAAAGGGGACCAAGATGGCTGGCAGCTCCTAAGAAATGACTTCTACAAGCACAGTCAGAAACAATTCCTATGAAAAAGGGGGGAAACCTCAAAAAAAAAAAAGATGACTCCACAAGTAACTTGGCAATGAGCTGAAGATACAAAAAGACATGTATAGGAAATGGAAGACTGGAAAGATCAGCAGAGAGGTTTACAGAGAGGTAGCCTGGTATTGTAGGGAGAGGGTCAGTATGAACTGAGGCTGGCCGAGGATGTCAAGAAAAACAAAAAGAGCTTCTTTAGATATGCCCAAAGAAAGAGGTGGGATTATTCCTGGACAACAATGGACAACAGGTGTTTGGAAAACAAAAGAAAGTAGAGCTGCTCAACTCCTACTTTGCATACTTCTATTCATAAGGAGGATTTTACAAATGTTGGTGCTAGATCGCTGGCTGATGGGATAATAATCTTGCATCCAGAAAGAGTAATGAAAACATGGATGGCACAGAACTGCTGATTAGAATCAGGTTTGATACCATTTATCTGGCCTAAATGAATTCAAGTCATTGGAACAGTATGAACTGTGTACCCTTCTTATTAGCTGGTGACTGAGGAGAGGGTCATCCTCTTAACCAATACACTGCTGTAGGTCCCACTAGATTTTGTGCATCATTCACAATGTGCTTCCTCTCTTGGCAATTGATGGCAATGTTTTTATCCTCGTTCATGGTAAGTTGCTGGTTATTTAGTTCTTGCTCAACCGGTTGGAGCCATGTCTTTTTCAGTGCTGCTCATTGAACTTTCCAGTGGATAGGTCGCTCCAGAAGGGCTTATATGGCAGACAACTGGTGTTCATTTTGCAGATGTGGCCAAACCATTTCAGTCTGTCAATATCTGTGAGAAATCCTTGAGGAGTAGATTTCCCTACTACACTGGAAAAGGGCTAATGTAGCCCCAAACTTTAAAAGGGGGATAAAGAAGACTTGGGAAATCATAGACCTGTAAGTTTGTCTTCAGTACCAGGGAAAATATTAAAACAAATCACAAAACACACCATTTGTGCACATCCAGACAAGAACTCAGTGATCACAACCAAGCATGGATTTGTAAAAAAATAAGTCTTGCCAGGCAAATCTGATCTCCTTTTTCGATCAGGTTATGAGCTTACTGTACAGTGGGAATGCTCTGGATGTAATTTCCCTTGACTTTGGCAAAACATTTGACATGCTCCCACATAACATCTTAATCAACAAGTTGGTAAAATATGTGCATGTTAATACAATCATTAGATGGCTCTGCAACTGGCTGGACAGCTGCACTCAAAGGGTACTTTTAAATGGCTCTGCATCAACCTGGAGGTCAGTTTTGAGTGGGGTGCCCCAGGGTTTTGTCTTGGGCCCAGATGGGCCCATCTATGACTTGGATGAAGGAATACAAGGGAGGTTCATAAAATTTGCAGGCGACGCCAAACTGGGAGGAGTAGCAAACACAACAGAAATCAGGAGCAAAACTGATGGGAATACTGGGCTGAAATGAATAGGATGAAGTTCAACAGGGAGAAATGCAAGGTTCTGCACTTAGGCAAAAATAACCACACAGGCATAAAATGGGAGATATTTCTGATATTTATGACTTTTGCCTGCTTAATGACATCATTTCCTACTTAATTATGTTACTTCTGACCCTTTGCAGGCACTATGCATGCTACTGGACTCCATATAAGGCCCATAAAACAACTTTGACACCCCAGTCTAATATAGACTGTGTGTGGAGGAAGTAAAAAACTTATCACTTGTCTATTCCTTTGAGTTCTCTGATTCTATATGCATTAATTCTACAGAGCCTTCAGGTAGTTGTTGGTCCTATGGCAGTAAAACCAGGAGACCTACGATTGTATCATTCACAACATGTCCTTGAACAGATGCAGTCTATTGCAATCAATCCCATACTGTGTGAAGTACTAACAATGGTCTCTTGTTACGCCCCTTTAAAATGTTATCATAAATCAGTGAAGTATTCAGTCTCTTTTTTTTCTTCTTAAACAGCACATAAATCAGAGATTTGTAAAGCAGAAGTGAAACAGGGCTCTTGAGAAAGGAAAAGAATGGTCATGCTTCATATACAAAATGAGGTTTCTATCATAGCACTTTGCATCTGAATATTTATCCTGGATACCTTTTGCTTACATTTCACTTTTAATCAAGACAGCCAAGTGTAACCTGAAATAAGACCTTTCTTCATGCTAAGCTTAATGGTCCTTTTAATATCAGTTCAGTTGGATTTCTCCTAGCTATCTGCTGTGTTACTTCAGCCTTGGAGCATTAAACATGTGATTAAAAAAACTTTTTGGCATGGTTCATCAACTAACCGAGAGGTGTCATGAAGCCATATACTCACCCACTGTGGAATAAAAAAGCTAATCAAAGCAGATTATATTAGCTTACTTTCAGCAGGTAAACAATTAGCAAAATTAATGTTACCTGCAACATAGTCTTCCAACATAAACAGTAAAGGAATTTGTTTGCCTCTTCTGATTGCACTATTTCACATTATTTGTTGCACTAAATTTTTTTCTTTTGATTTTTTCAACTAACATACACTTTTGTAATGACAAATGTCAATTGTCCTAAACTTGCTAGACATTTTGGGCTAACTTTGACTCACCCCCAAATCCAGAGTAACTACAGGAGCACGTAAGAGACTTTACGTGCACCCATAGTTACTGCACCTCCTAGTGAAAACCTATGGGAAATTCATATTGGAATCCAGACTAAGTTGTTCTTACACCGGAGCAAGGACTTCCTGTAGTTACTCTGGATTTTGCCCTTAGGCCCATATCCTAAAGTCAAATTAAGGTGACTTTCCATAAGATAACACTAGAGGGTGACGAACTGCATGGACCCATAACTGCTCTGGATTTTGTCCTTAGACAGTATTGGCAGTCAGATCATTAAGATGAGCTACTCAGATTTTCCTTCATCAAGATAAGTTAAATAATCCCTACAATCCAGAGTAACTATGGGAGCACCTAAGTGACATTAACGTTGATGTAGTTATGCCACCATCTAGTGAAAACCTATGGTAAATTCATATTGCAATCCAGAGTAAATTGTTCTTACATTGGAGCAAGGACTTCCTGTAGTTACTCTGAATTGCACCCGATATAATTAAAGAAACATTTTAACCTTCAACAATGAAAAAAAAATTCATGATTGTTGGCTCTGGGTATCGATCAATCAGTCTGCACTTTTAAGTATGTGGATGAAAACACATTGCACCCCTTTTTACCCCCTTAGGTATTAAATTTCTAAAAATTGGTTCTTAGTGAATGCTCATGTCACAGAAGGAATACACTTGCCAAATTTCATGATTCTAGGTCCATGGATTTGGACTGGGTGTTGATAAGTCAGGAATTCTTCAATGTTAAATATAGGGACAAAAACACGTTACGCCCCTTTTCATCCCCTTCTTTTCTGAATTTTCAAAAATCAGTTCTTAGTGGGTGCATACACCACAGAAGGAATACCCACCCCATTTCTGGGTTCAGCGGTTGTGGCTGAGCATTGGTGAGTCAGTGAATGAATACCAGTCAGTGAGGGCATAATCCTAACCAATTTAGACTGGCATAACTCATCTGTCACCCTGTCCCCAAGGTGGTGTAGGGAGGCTGGCAGATGTCTGTGTATTGGTCTAACTCCCCTAGGGGTGGGGCAAAAGTGCTTTGTGGCACTTTTGCAACACCTCCAGGCCAGCAGGAGACTTGTACCAGCCTAACTGGGGATTCGGATTGCAGTCCAAGTGAGTCAGTGATTCTTCAGTTATATGAAGCTCCAGTCCCTGCACTTGCCAGAGAAAGAAACTCTGCTTGCTGTTTGCTACAAAGAAAAGAAGGAGGGAGCTGAGTTGAGGCTGCTGGAGAGGAGAGCAGAGGGAGGGAGCCTTGCAAGTGCAGCTGCTCTGATACCTTGCAATGAGTTTGGCTTTGGAGAGGAAGGGGGTGAATTATTTTAAAGCAGGGTTGCCAACTGACCCAAGCCTCCCCTGCTCCTATGCCGGATGGATCCACCGGATGGTAGATGGTTCCACCAATATATACTTTGCACAAAAAAGCATTTATTTCACAAGGGCTTGAGTTGTTCAGGTTTGGGGCCTTTCATCCATATGTTGTCAAAGCAGAGGGGTAGGGCTCGGTGTAAAGTTGACAACCTGCACAGGGTAGGGATGATGGGGATAACTTGTGGCTTCTTAAGTTTTAAGCCTCCAAGCCCAGTTGTGTCCACTCAAAAGCATTATAATCAGTGGAGCTCATACTGTGTAAGGGGACAAAGGAAATGGGTCTGAAAGTCCAAGCCTCTGCATGCCTGCCTGAGAAAGAAAGGCTGGCTGCTTGGATCACCTAAACATTTGCCTTTGGGTTTGGGAAACAGGTCTTGCAAAGAGGGTGCTAAAAATAATATAGTGTTGACGTTAAGTACAGGAAAGCAATATGAGTGTTTTTAGCTTTTATTTTAACATGTCCTACATTTTGGGGGGTATCCCACATTTAAAAAAAAACACGCCAAGAATTTTGCTTGAATGTCAGGAATTTTGGGAGACCTTGTCCTCTTTTTTGGGTTGGGGCATCTGGCATCTGAGGAGGTGTGATGGTCAGATCATGACTATCTTGTGGAGAGAAGGGACATGGAGCACAGAAGGCACATGGAGCACTTCATGGAACAGAAAAGAGGAGCAGGCATGTCAGGAGAGCTGCTCATGGGAAATGGAAATAAGACTGATAATCTTGGGTACAAAGAAGATTCTGCAGCAAATACAGGTTCTAGGAAGAGCAAGATACAACATATAGGCCCTATAGATATGTGCAAAGAAATTTTAACAAAGCTAGCTGTGTTACAAGGGCTAGCTGCAACCTGTCCCACAGTCACAAAGGTTTCGTACAAAAAGATTGCTAGTTTCAATCTCGGAGAGAGTTAAAGTCTCAGACATGTAATTCAGCACAATTCTATGCATGCTGCCTCATAATTAAGCCCCCACTGAGTTTGACAAGTCTTCTTCTCCCATCAGTGTGCTTAGGACTGCAGCCTTAAAATGCCGAAGGAGAATAATCAACATTCTCAACAGAGGCAAGTATCTGAAAGTTTGTAATAACTGTTTATTTCACTATTGATATCTAACCGCCTGTCCAGGCCATTCCAAAGACTTGTCCACTCAGATGGATGTTTAAAGGCAGTCACACATGGAAATACACTTTGGAATTTAGTAAAAGTGATAAATAACTCTGTGTACTTCATAGGTGGTGATGGAGATGAATTCCTCTTGGGTGAAGAAAGATTCAGTGGAGCATATAATGTAAAATGAACAGTGCTTTCTAGCGCATTGCTTTTTGTGTTTGATTTAGCCTCTGTGGTTGCCAATTTGATTTCTAATTAAAATAAAATGGTACAGAGTATTAATTTAGCTATATTAAAATTGCATCAGAGCATCCTGTTTGTCTGCATGACACTACACTTCTCTGCAGTATAAACACATACATTTCATTTTTGTTCAGGTCACATGTTAATGCAGGAATTAAATTATGTTTATTTTTGCAATTACATCACAAAATGCAAACACAACACTTTCCCAGCTTTTGTTGCTCTTTTTACACATAGGGTAGAAGCAATGATGAAAGCTCCCATCCCTTGCCCAGCTCTTACCACTCTTCATACACTTATTGCACTCTTCAGCCCTGAAATGGAGATGAGCCCCACATCCTAAAGCCAGTCACAGCTAGCAAGACAACCTGCAAGGGATACCTTTACGTTCTAATATGTGTATGTTCTTCAGGGGTACAACAATGAATAAATAAACTGAAAACAAATAAACTATTTTATTTGTTTAACTTTTTTAAAAAAACAATAATTCAATAGACTTACATGCCTCTTAAGAAAATGATACCATCAAATTGTGTTATGCATATAACAGTTGCATTTTCCAAATAAATCTTGTTAATCATTTGGCACCTTGTTGAACATGAGAAGAGACCTGCAGGATCAGGCCAAAGGCACATCTAGCCAACCATCCAATGATAAACTAGTTGTTTCTGAGAAGCTACGTCTCAGTACCCAGCTGAGTACCTATCATCTGAGTGGCTTTTTTGAACGCTAAAAAAAGAAACAAAACAGGTGAACAGGCGTAGCTTAATTATATGCAGATTATTTATATGCAATTTTGTCTCAAAGCTACTGAGGCTGGCTCTTTAAATTGGAAAATGCTTCCCTCCTAAGAGCCCTTAATGGCGTAAGGCAGCCAGCTTACACTGCCAGCTTATCTTAAAAGCTGGTGACCTTTTAGTTTCTTTCTGTTCACCTCAGTGATTTTCAACCAGTGTGCCATGGAACACTGGTGTGCCTCGGACAGTACTCAGGTGTGCCGTGGGAATTTGGGAATTGACATTCATAGGAAATGTCAATTAATAGGAAAATTGGGTGTTTTGAACAGTCTGGTGTGCCTTGTCAGTGGAGAAAACAATTGATGGTTTGCCTTGGCAATTTCAGTGCCTTGTTAAGTGTGCCGTGAGGAATAAGGTTGAAAATCACTGGTTCAGCTGGATGGGGAGCCCCTCCCTTTCCCTCCATTGCTCTGAGCTGATGTTTGCAAACTGCTTGCACATGCTTGCAAGATTTTTCCAAGAGCTTGCAAGCTGAGCTCCCTGCTGAGCAGTTAGTGCCACTTCAAAGGGAACTTGATCATTGTTGCCTTGTTACAAGGGTAACCAATTACCTTTGTATAACAGGAAAAGAGCGAATCTTTTACAAGGAACCAAATATTGCAAATGGGGAGGTTCAACCTGAAAGTTTTAATAGCCTCTGACTATGAAATCCTATCTTCTGCGTACACCAGCTAGGCAAGTTCAGGTAGGTCTTCCTGTGGTGCAAAAAGGTCTTGTGCTATGTGGAGAGATAACAGCATTGGATAAGCACAAAGTGACTTAAACCAGGGATGCAATTACATCCCTGTGTAATTCTCCATGTGTAATGAATGAATATAGTCTTTGTAAGTACAGTGGCACCTCACGTAACAGATTTAATTCCATCCAGAGGCATGTTTGTTACTTGAAACATTTTTTACGTGAAGCGGATTTTCCCATAGCAAATAATGGAAACTCAGACAATTGGTTCCAGAACCCAAAAAATATTCATATAAAAATATTAACTGGATGTAAAAATGATGACAAAACACTGGAATTGAATTCAAAACGTGCATTCAATGTGCATGATCCTAGGAAGTCTACTTAGGCTGCAATCTTAAAGACACGTTTCTGGGAGTAAGATTTATTAGACACAATGGGGCTTACATCTGAGTTGTCATGATTGAGGTTATGCTCTTTCACTATTACTAATGGAGTCACTGCTATCCATTGGCTCAAAGGAATCATTGTCTTTTTGTGCAACTTTAACATTCCCAAGCTGCTGATGGGTAGCAGCACTAGAACATGGATAAGGCACACCTTCCATGCTGCCATACACAGATCCCACATACAAACCTGGCTCAGGCTGCTCCCCCCCCCCCGGACTCCACATGAGTTCCCTGGCCATGGAAGCCTATTCAAAACTTTACCCAGGGCCCCACTGTAGCTCAAGCTAGTCCCCTTGTCCCCCCATCCCTTCGTCCCCCCTGTGGGTTCCCTTGCCATGGAAGCCTGTTCCAAACATCCTCAGAAGTATTCTTTACCCAAGACAGCGTTCTTTACGCAAGTCAAAATTTCTGAGAAAATTTTGTTCTTTACCCAAAACGTCCTTTACCCAAGTCGTTCTTTACCCAAGGTACCACTGTATAGTGGTAGTTCACAATTTACATGATCTGAATTTGCACATTCTTAATTTGAATATTAAGACAAATCTAATGCTGACAATTTTCAAAATTATGTGGTGAATAAGCTCCTAACTAGTTGTTAATGAACTCAGTAGCATCCCTAGGAGGTGACCAAAATGTTATGGCCAAAAAACAACAAAAATGCATGGAGCCCTATGGAAAGGAAATAGCCACATCATGCCTTTAATCATGTGTAGGCAAACATGCCTGAGACAGTTGGAAAGGACTGAGAGGAATCCAATGCTCCCAGAATTGTCCTGATCCAATGAACACTACTCCCAAAAATCAGCTCTGAAAGAAGTCCCCAACTCAAGTCCCACTGAGCCCTATGGAAAGTGCAACTGAGTTACATAGCTATATTTACTCATGAGGTCAGGCAAAGAGGAATGCAAGGTCACCAAAATGGTCCCAATCCAGAGAAAGTGGAGCTCAACAAGTGCTCCAGAATGCAGCCTCACTTCCTCCCAAAAAGAATAGAGGCGTAATTGTTAAGGTGATTTTTTTGAAAATATGAAAATATTATGGTAATTATTATCTAATTAATTGTATTAATTAATACTGCTAATAATTAATTAAATAATTTTGACATATGGAGTGTCAAAAAAATTGTGGGCCCAGGTGCCAAATGAACTAGTTCCTCCGATGAACACACTACTACACTGTTCGATGCTGGCAGCTTCTGGGAATGAAGGTGAGGGCTACGTTGCTGCTGGAAAGTTGGATGCAATTGAGCCTTTAATGCCCTCACTTGTCCCAAGCAAATAACATTTGCTTTTCATTTACCATTTTAAAAACACATGTAATTATTTCATACTGTTAAAAACGGCATATTTAAACATTATTTTAATAACTGTCAATATAGTCCATAACCTTTTCTCATTTTGCAGACTCACCCAGGTTGTATCCAGAGGGGTGCTCCTATTCATCCTATTGGAATACTTCTGAGAAACAGTGCCAAAAAACATCTATTAGTGCCTCTTCTCCAAAATCCCATTGACTACAATTGTATATTGTGCTCTATGTACAACATTCCACTTTGGTTCTTATAATTCAGTTCTTATAACTGCCAAATAATATTTTAATACACTACAGTATGAAATAAATAAAATGCCAAACAAGCAAACAATTATAAGGGGGGTAACAATATTCTTAAAAAGAGAGAAACAATTGATCTTTGATAAGAACGCTGCTTTGTTCTAAATCAGAATCATTCGAAATGAGGGTCCAACATTAGCAAGTAAGACGCTTAGCCTGAGTTCAGTTACAAGAAAAATTCTGAATTGATTCATGCATTTAATAGGTTTGTCTTTTATGTCTAACTTTAAAGGCTATCCTGCTAATATCGCCTGTGAACATTTGGGTTTGTGAAGGCATTGTACTCTGCATCTAATTCAAATATCCTTTGTGTTCCCTGTGCTCAAGCAAAATGAAGTACTTTATGGATTTGGGAATGAGTTTTAATTTGAAAGTTGTAGATTACTAAACCACTTTGATAATGCTGAGAAATCTCAACTAGAAGAAAGAAATGAAAGAAGCAAACTAATTAATAAAAGACTTGTTTGAACTAAGGATCTCCTTTTATCAAAAAGGAAAAGGATTTTCTTCTCTACTTCTTTAAAGCAGACAATTCTTTTAGCTAACTGACGGGTTTACTGTATTGAAAGGGTGTATAAATTTGTTAGCCGCGTCCATGTTCATATTGACTGCCTGCCAGGCTGTATCCAAAAAAAAGAAGGAAAAGAAAATAAATTTAAAATAACTTGGAGAGAGCTGTGGCTGAAGCATTTTATTCAAATCAAGTCACAATAAACTGTGTGCTGATTACTAGCATTGTTCTATTAAGAACAATTTAGAACAATTTTGTATAAAGGGCAGGTCCCAGCTATGTAAAGCACACGACTGTGCAGAGCAAGACCACTCGAAAATCTGAGTCGGATCATGAAGAATGAATTTTGAGAGTCCTGAATGAAATGGTTATGAGTAATTTTTCAATCACTAAAAGTTTAAATGTAATTTTAAGAATGTTTAATCAGAAATAAGTCCCCTAATTGATTAACTTTTCCCTTTAGCCTGATTCAAATGTGATGGCAAAGGAGCAAGAAGAATTTACCTGTGCAATGTTGCATGTGCCTTGTGTCTCATTGAAACTAAACTGCCTTATCCACAAATGCTGTCCCTGGTGTGCTAACATAGTGCATGTAGAACAAAGAGCCCAGGTCAAACCAGTTGCTGAGTATACTCAATGTTACACAGGTAAGTTTTCTTGTCTGCCCACAATCATGTTTAAAATGAAACAAAAGAAACCCTCTTTACACACTCTGTCCATGCATTTAATGAAGGTATGGAAGGTTCATTAAAGGGGAGTCACAGTTGCTAGTTCCACTTGTCACTCCTCTTAATTCAACAGAGTATTAGAAAAGCTGCAACTGGGGCAGGGTTTGAAATGACATTTGAACAGGGAACAAGGTGCATGAGGTGTTAATAGAGCGGGAGGAGTGGATCAGGCCCATGAAGCAGACAGTGGTGAACCTCAAAGTCTGACCCCTTCCTGGGTCTGGTTTGCATTCATGGATCCATGTGATAGTGCTTGCACATATCTGAGCTGATAAATTGCAGCTGCTGGGGCTTACTCCAAAGCAAGATAAGAAAAGTCCCTTTAGCCTAAGGAGACATTCAGTAGGCCAAAATCCTCTGAAGGATGCAACAGAGGCTGCATTGGTGATACTGCATTTGCGCATGAGGATTTAGGTTGGATTGGGTTACGAATCTTTAACCCAAGGTCAAAATACAGGCACCTATTCCTCCAGTGTGAAAAGAGAGTTCTGCAACAGCTTCTGCCCTTGGGTCCTGCTAAATGTATTGAATAAAGATTTTTTGCTGGGCCCAGGAAAATGGCCTCCACAATCACCATTGGGAAAGAAAGATATATGTCTCAAATTACATGCATGCGCTCAAATTGTTTCAAAAGAGTACTAGGGAATTGCAATGAACATTAAGGCAGATTTTCTGCATCCAAGGAACTAAAAAGTCTGGGCACATTAAAGCAAGCTCATTCTGGTTTTGAAATTGCTTTTTAAAAAGTTAAAGAAAAATTGCTCACAGTTTTAGGAATACTTTATTTTAAAAAGGAACAAATATGTCTTGGATTTTGCTGAACCAATTTGCATATGACTGAGATGTCTACAGATCCTAGTAAAGAAAATTAGCATTTAGGCAACAATGTAAAATGCCTTGTGCTTTAGAATCTCTGTTGAAATACTATTGGAGAGTGCAATGGAACATTGAAACATGAGCATTTTATTCAGCTTATAGTTAATCAGAATAGTTTCATGCCAAAAAGAAAGCACAGAAATACAGATACTTAACTCTGGACCCACAAATGAAGTTTTACACATGGCTCCTAAAATTACAGTTCTCACATAAAACAATGGGTCTACTTGGATCTGCACCACCTCACAAAATTATTTGTACAAATTTATGAATTCCAAATTATTATGTATAATTTTTGTATAATTTATGCAAATTTATGAATTATGAAGGTTACTTGCTGTCATACAAAATTTATGAAGGTTACATGCTGTCTGCTCACAAGGAAAAGTAGGACAATGAGATTTTTCCAGGACACAACCCTAAAATCCTTAGCCTTGGATCCTTAGCCCTGGACATGTCCTGGAAAAAGAGAACATATGGTCACTCTGGGTCCACTCTGAAAGCTACCTTCTAGAGAATTGTATTGTAGGGGACCCAACAGCCCAATCCTGGAGCAGTGACAACAACGCACCTCCTTGTATCTAATCACAGGCACCAGGAAGCTATTGGGTGACACAAATACCTGGAGAAAGGAGAAAAGGCTGGAGACTTCCAGGCTGCTCCAAAGCTGCACCCGTTACAGCAGAGGTCCTGTGGTCTTTCTGCACCAGTGCCGCTTACAGTTGAACTGTGGTTCTTAGGGAATACACTTTATTTACACTTTAGTTTTATTTTTTATGCTTTCCTTTGGGATGAAATCCATGTGATGTAACATCAGAACCTGCACTAAATTCCTGCTGGCAAAATATATGATCTTACTCAATTGGCAGTTTCAAACAGTCACTTTGTAACAATAAGGCTGCAATCCTAACCACACTTTCCTGGGAGTAGGTACTAGTGAACACAATGGGGGTTACTTTTGAGTAGACATGGTTAGGAGTGTGCTCTTAGATGTGTGGCACTCCCACATTTGTGCCCATTCAAGTGATCTATTCACTCCCTTGCCTAACACTTCGGTCCTGATGGATGGATGGATGCTTGCCACATCACTGTTTGCAGAGAGCTTTTGCTAGCAAAAACCTATCACTAGGCAAAGGTTATGGCTAAAATTGAATGTTGGCACTTGGGGTCTTTTCCTCATCCAGATCAGTTCTGATTCAGTGCTATCCAAGGTTATAAAAGGCCTTGTGCAACTGAAAGATCTATCCATGCTAATAAAAGAACTGACAGTTACTATGCTCTGTGAGCTGTATTATAGGGAAGTTTCTCCCCCCCCCCCCCCCCAGCAAACCTGCACTGAGAAATCCTAGACTGAATGCATTTGCAAAAAAAGGTTAAAGCAGCCCAGGATCTTAGTGCCTGGATGCTCAGAAAAGGAAATTACAATAAGCATTCTTTAAAGAATGGATTCATTTGCAACTAAACTAGCGCGGCTGTTTATCAAAGAGAGAAAATCTATTTCATATGCAAGCAAAGCTCTAAATGATATTAGTGGGAAAAGATTCAGTCCCTGAGAGGGTACATTTTCAGTAATATGGCTATAAAATATTATGAGGAACATATATATGAGATTGGAAGAGTGATTGAACTTTTTATTCTCTGGTGCTATTGCATTATTTTTCAGCTTGAACCAATGAGATGCCATGAACCTCGTTGGTTTATTTATTGTGAATAATGTTAACTGCAAATGTCATTTTCTGTTTATGAATAATTTTAAATACAATGCCAGTTTCAACAATGGTATATTAATCATAATCACAGCCTAGTTTGGATGATTTCTTGCACTGTTTTCAGAGTTTCAATTAAACCGGGCACAACTGTTTACTCCAAGAGCCTGAAAGAGACTGTCAGGCAGCATCATTCCTGTGTTCTGAATGGATGACAAATTATTTAACTTGGAGAATAATCAATTAGGTACATCAGCTCAGAATGCAGATTGTGTGGAAACTGTGTCAAGTCAAAGACAATGACAATTTAATAGTCTTACAGTTCAATCCTGAGCTTCCTGGCACCCCCTGCAGCAAAGGGACCAAAGTGGCTATATTCAGTGGGCACAGGGAAACAGACAGAGGTCTACTTATTGGAGGAGATTTTCATCCCCTTCCTCCAGGGAAAGCCCCAAACCCCACAAAGTCTTAAGTCTTCATTGGCTATCTTCATTGGCTATCTTCTAGTGCAGAGTTAAGTGCTAGACCAGTATGGGACATCCAGTTTGGGACGTCCAGGCTGTCCAGTTTGGAACATCCAGAACATCTTGCAGTCCCTGAGGCCTCCTCGAGGTACGGCAGTGTTTGTTCCCTTATCTTGGAGCTTTGTTGCCCTTACCTTGGTGCTGTAAAGTTGGTTAGGTTTGCACTCTTGTTAGGAAAGTGTTGTCAGCTTGAAAACATGCCAGAGAGATTGCTAGAGCCCACCACGATTTCTGGCTCTGATCTCTGACTACACCATTTTCTTATTCATCTGTGTAAGAACATAGCCATTCAGCAGCAAGCTCGCATCATCAGCAGCTGCCATCACAACACACTTTTTATTTATACTGATAAAAATTAGTTTTTAATATACTACAAGACAGTTTATGGAAAACTGGGGAATGTCTGTACTGTCAAAGATTTTCTTTTTCACAGATAAACCATTGTGATATCTTACTGAGTGGGACAGAGTTCAAGCTGGCACAAATCTAAAGGTACATGTAAGAGGGATCTTGTTTCAAGATATATTATATAAAACGGGACTGACAGTTTGGGTGGTTCCTGAAAAGTATCTCAAAAACTAATTTATATCAACACAAATAAGTACTTTTTGTAGCAGCAAATTAAATCCAGATCTTTCTCCAGGAGTCTCCAATGAAAGAGAGCCAAGTTGGTGTAGTGGTTAGGGCACTGGATAGATAGTTGGATAGGTCTGAGATCTGGGAAATCCAGTTTCAAATCCCTTCTTGGCTATGAAGCTTCCTGATCGACTTTGGGCTAGACGTTCATTCTCAGTGGGAGCAATCCTTATTCCAGGACATCCAGAAAGCTGAATTGGACAGTTAAGGTCTTCCAAGCCAGACAAAAGGGTGAAAATGTGTTCACACTAATTTCTAAGAAAATTTCACATTTTAATTTGGGGTTATGAAGATTACCTCATATCATAGGGTTACATTGCAACTAACCATTTTCTTCTTTAAAGAAAATAAACATTTCAAAAACATTTTGTGACCAACCATGAATTGGCTTGTAACCTATTGATGGACTAAAATAGAAAAAAAGTATATCATGTCTGGAGTGAAAGAGGATGCCAATCCCAAAAGGATATAAAGCAAAACACAGTGGTGCCTTGTAAGACAAAGTTAATTCGTTCCGGAAGCTTGTTTGCCTTATAAAGCGTTCTTCTTACAAAGCAGATTTTCCCATAGGAAATAATGGAAAGTCAGACAATTGGTTCCTCAACAAAAAATATTCATATAAATATTAACTGGATGTAAAAATGATTGATAAAACACTATAGTCTAATCCAAAACACTGTAATGTAATACAGAACATAATTACTGTAATAAAACACTGTAATAGCTTGTGTACAGTAAAACAGAAAAGAATATACTTCCATTGTTTCTCAGGCAGTGTGACAAAGAACAACTAAAATTGAATAACTGAAATACAAACTCTCTAAACAATAATCAATACAAACGACAGTGAGCAAAGATTGATTTGATGCAAAAAAAAAAACCATATAAAGCCCAAACAAACCACAAAATAATTATAAAATGATAAATAATAAAATCTCCTGCAACAACAAACTCAGTTAAAGGAACGATACAGAATCAATCACAAATGCAACCCTATAAAACAAAAATAAGGCATAAAGAAATATGTGATTTGCTGAATAAATAACAGAAATTCAATAATGAAATAACTCTCATCCTTCTAAATGTCTCTACTAACAAACCAAAGAAACAAACCCAGATTGAATGCCTTTTGTTGTTTTCATTGGTGAAACACCATGGGTTGCTGTGAACTTTAGGAAAAAATGGGATCTGAGCTGTGTTGGGAGGGGTACCAAGGGGAGCTCACTGAAAATTTTAAAGGAGCTGAACCTTTATCTGCGATGGCTTCTTCCATAGATATGGACAGTGCCCAGAGGCTGCTTGAGTCCTCTCGAGATACCAATGTGCACCAGAGATAATGCTAGAAATATTCTTGCCTTTGTGCCCTGAGCAGGAGCCTGACATATGGAAGTTTAGCAGGCAAATATTTCTTCACCTTTATATCCACACTAGAAAAAGCTTTACTTGATATATGCCTGAGTTTGAGGCTGCTGGAGTGAAATCTGTCAAAAGAGAGTAAAGGGGGTTCTGAAAGTGACAGGGAAAGTAGAATTAATCCTTGCAGTGAAGTACCAACCTTGGCAAAATTCCAGGATGGTCCTGTGTATGCACTGTGCATTAAAAGTCACAGGTCGTAATCCCTCCTTCTCTCTCTCTGTATTGAGCACTATCTTAACCATGTCTACTCAAAAGTAAGCCCCATTGTGTTTAATGGGTCTTACTCAGTGGTGGGCACCAGCAGGTTCGCGCCTACTCTATAGAACCGGTTCTTAACAAGAGATAGGACATATAAAGTTTAAAAATAGCCATTTAAAAGTGGCTGCCAGATGGGCAGAGAACCGGTTCTTAAATTTTTTGAAGCCCATCACTGGTCTTACTCCCAGGAAAGTGTCTTTAGGACTGCAGTTTATGTTTGTATATTGTCAACAGTCATGTGTTAAATGGTATATTATATGTTAAACAAGTTCCCATTGAAATAAGCAGACCAGCTGAAGTGGCACACTTGCCATGGTGAATTGTCACCTAATGATCTAGTTCATTTCATCACAGACTGTGGGCTGTGTTTAAGTAAAATGCACTGAATAAAATCAATAAATTGAATAAAAATAATCTGGATAAATATGTGTATATTAAAGTGCTATAAAAATGTATATTCAAGTGCTATCCTATGCATGTTACCTAGAAGTAACAAGTGCCATTCAGTTCAATAGAAATTACTTCCACGTCAATTTGCACAGGATTGCATCCTGTAAGACGTTTTAGAAAACCCTCAGTCAACTCGAGTTATCAGAAAGAGGATCTTTATTCAACACATGTAGGGCAAACTTTTTGGACTCATGTCCCAAAGTGAGGAGCCGGCCAAGATGGCTGCTGGCCTGAATCTTTTATAGTGGCAAAGCAGGTTACAGAAGCAAGAAAGCATTATTGTATTTCATAGGCTGCATTATACAACATGATCATAACAATTTTAATTGGTTTACAGGCAACCATGTTTGGTTTACTGGCGGGCATGCTCAATAATGTTTGAACATTTCTTTAGAGTGATCTCACCACTTCAGGTCACACTGCACCAGACTGGATAGTATCTTATACTTAGTAACTATGAGCTGTGCTTAGGCCTGGGAGTAAAGCTCTTTGTAGTTAACTTACAGAACGGCCATTGTTCACTTATCAAGTTTAGCACCAGATCACGGCCATGAAGAAGGCCCAACTGTTTCTGCTTAGCTGAGAAGGTTCAGGCTATAGCAACATTATGCTGACAGGGAGAATTATGCTGCGTTGTGCTTTCAGCTAGAGGTTTAAGGCCCAAGATACATTGATCAACTTTGTGATGCTCAAGGGGTGCTGCCATCAGCCTGGTCAGATTCTGGGGGACTGGCAGCGCCCCACAATCCTTAATATAATTCAAGCTACATCCTTTCTTTCAGGCAGCCCTCTGGAAATATAATGACACTAGCAACATTAACATGTGTTCCTAAACAAATATCTTATTTTGCCTCCTAAAGAGAATCAACACTGCTTCTTGGCTAAAGTTATTTGAAAAAATTTCAAGGTCAACATCAGAGCACATCTGCAAATCAGAGCACAACTGCTGTACAAATGATATCTCTTCTCCTGCTGTACAAATGTCCCCAGAGGGCAGCTAGAAGGATATCACAAAAGCTCCTTCTAGTTCCTTATTATCAACATTGACTCATTGCAATCCTAACATGCCACTCAGGAAACCTTTTCCTAATCCTTCCTGGAGACATTATGGATAGAAATTTCTTTAGCAAAACATGGAACATCACTGAGCCATGCTTTCTTTTCCATGCTTCAGATATTTATATCTCTATCAAACATACAGCTGGATGATTCGTATACTGACCAATCTAGTCTATGGACAAGCAATCTTTCTAACAAAGGAATGATTGTCCCGAAGGTACAAGATCTCACATTTGATTACATGTGAAGAGATATTGGTTTTCAGTATGAAACAAAAGTAATTCTGCAAATAGTTTCTTCTTGGAGTATTAGTATTTTTAGAATTAATATGCGTGACCCAAAAGTATGGTAATTAGAGCTGCAACAGTGAAAAATAACAGCTTTTGCACAGGTACGCAGTGTGAACTGATGACAAATTCGCAGTCCATTTGCAAACATCACCTTCAAAGTTTATGCATGTTATTATTAAAATGGGAGGAACTGCAAATACCAGAGAAGCTAGGTTAAACAGTTACTAAAAGCAAATGTCCTCCTACAAAGAAAGAATAAACATTATTTATGGTCATTCTTGAGTCATGGATTCATTTGAAAGCCTAAAGGGAAACTGAAAGCCCTTGGAAATTAACCCTGCAATCCAGAGTAACTACGGGAGCACATAAGAGACATTACGTGTACCCGTAGTTACTGCACCAACTAGTGAAAACCTATGGAAAATTCATATTGCAATCCAGAGCAAATTGTTCTTACACCGGAGCAAGGACTCCCCGTAGTTACTCTGGATTGCACCCTAAGACACTGTTTATACTTAAGAAGAGCAGTGATCTAGTACTGTTGCTGTTGTGGCTCTCCAAATGGAGTCATATCTGGCCCAGTCGGAAGATAGCATGGATAGCACCTGGGACCTTCTGCCTCAAAGCACTTTACCACTGAGCTACAGATCTTCCCCTTGCAAGAATGGCAACACACAGTTGTGAAGCCATTACATAGAGGCAATCCTCAGTGCTCCACAGTGAACACTGAGAACTGCCATAATCTTGGGAGGCTAACAGTCCAGAAGGATCAGAAAGTTTGGTGTCCAAATAAAGAAATTCTTTGGACAGCTTAGAACATGGGTGTCCAAAACTCAGCCCAGGGGCCTGAAGCAGCCAGTAGCAAACATCCATGTGGCCCAAGGCAAGACCCTTTCATCCAAACTGGGTAATCCTGAAATCTTCCAGAGGCGGAGGGAGTTCAATGTTTAAGAAGCATTGGCTTAGACAGTATTAAAGAATCATCTCTCATAAAGGATCAGGGTGAGACCATTCACACATCAACCCATTAAACTCCCTCTCTTTCCCTAGAAAACTTCCTTGAGAAGTGGTTTCTTTACTCACAGAACTGTAGAACTTCAGTGAATCAATCCAAGTTCCTCATCCCAAGTCTGAGGTGGGTGGGATAGTTGCTTTCTTTCATTAGCAAATTTCTCTATTGCCCACAGTAGTCCTCTGTTATTTTCTGGCAGATGTCTCCAAGATCAAAGCAATACAACACCTTGAAAAATGTAATTGCTATTGACTTTGTGGAGGATTTGATTAGGATGAATTGGCAGGGAAGTGATTTAATGTTAAATATTGAAAGCACTTTCTCTCTTATGTCCAGCAGTTATTCCAGAGGGTTAAGGAAGAGGTATGCACTTTTTGTTTTTGTGGAAAATACAGAGATTGATTTTTAATGGATGGCAGAAATGATAAGAAGTTATGGTGATGAGAGCAGAAGAGATAATTTTTAAGAAAAAGCCATTTCTGGTCTTTTTATTTGTGCAAGATGTTAGTGCGACAAAGTTAAGTAGCACTCACAAAGAAAGATGTGGTTTTATAAGTCTTTAGAGATAAATGGAGAAATTTCACTTTTTTAGACACTTGTCGGACTTATTGCAAATGATTCTGTGAATACCTTAGATGGCTTTAATATACTGTATCATTAAAACAAATGAGATGTCACTGGAATATGTTCAACATTGTAAGGAAATGTCTCTTGTGCTTCATGTATAAAAATGAATATACCCAGAAAGTAATTTTGTATGTATAAAGGTAAAGGTGTCTCCCATAGGGATCCTGATCCTGAGGACAGGGGAGCAGATCCTGAGGAAGATGGCCTGCATGAAGGGGAAAGATATTCGAGGAAAGCACGTCTGTATGGGCAAAATCCAGAGTAACTATGGGGAGTCCTTGCTCCGGTGTAAGAACAACTTACTCTGGATTCCAATATGAATTTCCCATAGGTTTTCACTTGGTGGTGCAGTAACTACGGGTGCACGTAATGTCTCTTATGTGCGCCCATAGTTACTCAGGATTTGGGGGTATGTATGTGTGAGAGAGAAGGAGCGGGATGGGGGAGCAAGCAAACAGCAGTAGCCACAGGTGCTGTTCTTGCAAGGTGCTGGACAGTATCTGTAATGGAGCACAAAAGGAAGAGGGACCTGGAATGATCCAAGTTGCAGTGGGAGGTAAGGGAAGCTTCCCCCTACACAAACACACTTATGTCTTACTTAAAAACAATTGAAATGATGTTTATTTAGTAGCTCAACCATTTTTGTTGATTCAAACATGTGGATACAAAATCATGGATAATGAGGTTCCACCTGTATGATCGGTATCTCTGGATGTTGATATCCATAGGAGGAGGTAATGAAAGCCAGTCATTACCACAAGGTAATAAAAGCCATGCAATTTAATAAAGTCATCCAGAAATAGGGGTTGGCGGCTGATAGCAGATTATTTCACTGTTATTTTCCATTGGAATGCATAAATATTCCAAAGGAGAAAAGGAAAGCAGAAGGAAAAAGCTTCCTTTTATGGAAAGAGTGAGTGAGTTATTCAGTGAGTAGGAAGAAAATCCGCAGAAGGCAGAGTCATGGAAGTGAAGACAATGAAAGGGCTTGAGCAGGAGAAGGTACTGATGAGAATATAAAAATATACAGGGTAATGGTCTTTGCCTTGCTGCCTTATTGAAAGCTAGATTTATTCTTAAAATAGATTTTAATCCTCAAAGGATAAGGTTTTTTTAAATGACTGAAAATATTAAGCAGAAAGGATCTCTTTCTGTAGCAATGAACAAAAATAAGAATAACTTTTCAGCATTACTGTATATCAATAGCCAATTATTTTCATATGGATGTGTTCCGGCTGGCTGCTAATGGACTGACAATGAGTTAGCTTTTAGAGGAACCATAATTTCAAAGACAGAAAAGCTGACCCTCTAATTCTGAGGTATTACTGAAATTACACCTCTCACCTTTAAAAATTGAAAAAGCACTAAATCATTTGATCTCTCCATGGACTAAGGTACTTCTTCCTTGCTGTTGTATTAAAAGGGTAGTACTGAGTAGTACTGATGCTAGGGTCATTACTGAAAGTGCTAAACCCTGTCCAACTTTCCACCACACATACAGCACCAATGCTCTGTAAGCGCCCCGTGTAGGTTGCAGCATATGCCTCTTTAGCTGCATTGGCACTCACAGCTAGGGAGAACAGCTGGAGCAGGCATGCTCCAGCTACTGCCAGGCCGCGTTTGTGCAGTTTGTCCAGCTGTGGGGTGACTGGGCTGAGCCGGCGCTAAGCACCTCCGTGGCCCAGGGCAAAGTGCCGGTGCGGCCTGGTGAGCAAGGCACCATGGACCAGCACTGGGCCACAGACCAGGAGTTAAGGACCCATGTTCTAAAGGACTGATAATCCCCAGAAATCATATGGCCTTAGCCTTTCTTTGAAAGCAGACAAGCTCAGAAAAAGCAAGATTCCTCCCCTTTTTATAACTTGGGTGGCTATAGCAAGATCTATGGGGTACTTTTCTATTGAGTTCAGCTGAGGGAGAAGTGTATCTTTGCTTACGCAAACAAGAGTAAGAAATGGTTATCAAGTGAAATTCCAAGTTGTTTCAGCCATACCACTTTGCCTGAGTATGTTGGATCATCCACTGACCTTACTCCTAGAAACTCAGATGGTATGGTCCTCAATTTATGTTATTCTGTTAACAGGAGTGCCTAATCCCTGACCCAGGTATCAGATGTGGTCCAATTTGAGCCTCCATATGGCCTGCAGGCAAACACTGTAATCCTTTGAAGGGTAGGACTGGGAGAGAGTTCTAAACAGAGAGAGGAGTTCTTATGAACTGGTTTGAACATCACCCTCCTCTCTGGGTTAGAAAGTGTTTATGAACTTATTTGAATTCATTTATTCATTCATATGTTCAATCTTGAATATACTCATTTATATAAATTTTTGAAATGCAAATCAGTTCTCAAATTTTCTGGTCCCTGACACAGTGTCAGAAAGATGATGTGCCCAACCTGCCAAAAAGTTTGGACATCTGTTATCCCTGTTCTAACAAAGGCGCTAAGTTAGTAGGACTTTGGGAACCCTGAAGGTTTCTGCTTGAGAAGCAGAAAAGACAACAACACAGTCACTGTGGTCATGCTGATGCTGGACCAGAGAGTTTTTAATAATCAGTCTAGGGGTCACTATGGCTCTCCAAAGGACATAGGATGGCCTCTGACAGGATTCAAAATTCTAGTAAAGGAGAGACCGCTTCCAGATTTGGTCTTGAAACAGGTTGTGATTTTTCCTCTTTTTCTCAACATTTTGAAGCCTTGAGGAGGTGATAAGATTTTAAAATAAGCTCCCGAGACCCTCTGGAGAGTCATAGCAATTCCCATGTCAGTGACATAGCTACAGCATGCAGGGGGTAGCAGTTGTACTGGGTTGCAAGCTTTAGGGAGGCAATAAGCGGAGCTTGATACTAGCAGCTAAAATAGGGGTTTGTATGAATAATAACAAGAGGGCTGTAGTGGCACAAGTGGTTAAGATGCTTTGAGCACAATCCTAACCATGTCTACTCAAATGTAAGCCCCATTGTGTTCAATGGGTGTTACTCCCAGAAAAATGTCTTTAGGCTTGCAGCCTGTGTCAGTTAACCAGCAGGCCAGTGTTTGAGACCCGTGTTTTACAAGATGGGGTAAGCTCCTGTCCTTAGCCCAGCTTCTGCCAACCTAGTAGATAGATACCACCTCAGTGGGAAGGTAACAGCATTCCATGCAGCTTCATTACTCATGCTGGCCCCATGACCACAGAAGTGTCTGGACAATGCTGGCTCTAAAGGCTTAGAAACAAGGATGAGCAATGCATCCAACAGAGGGTTATGACCAGCAGTATAAGCTGCAGGGGACACCGTTACCTTTATGAAATATAACACCATAGTATTTATCATTGGAAAGCTAATTTCCTGCAGAATGCAATGAAAAAAGGAATATCTATATTCTCTCAAAAGTTATTTCTATTTAATTTAAGAAAATTAAAACATAAAAGCCTATGGAACCAAAAGTGGATTTTCTTAACTCAAAACTGACCCATGAGAGCCAATAAGATATAATTATGATTCAGTATGGAAAGTGAATGAGTCAGCCTCATTTCCATATATCATGATACAGTTACCCATGCTAACTGGGTAAAGAGACTTCTAAGTGGTGCTCCTTTTCTATTTAGTAGGGAGTAATTAACCATCCCTCTTTGCCCCAGCACTGTTTCTCTAACCACCAAGGGGCACATTATTTTAAATTTAAAATTGATTTAGTTATTGGGATAAGTGCTACAAAATCTTTGACACCTGATAGCAGATACGTGCCTTAGCTCTGCTATTCACTGGGGGGAGGCAGCAGAACAAATGGGTAGTGAGCTGCTGGGAAAGAGAAGGCAGATTTCCCCCCTAATTTTCCTCTTTAAAAAACCTGGGGTGACATCACTTCTGCTTGTGACATCACTTCCAGGCAGCATTTTGAGTTTTGCACTGGGCTACAAGATCGTTAGCTATGCCACTGCCCCATATAAGTGGGGGTGGGAAATCATTCTGTGTCTGGCAGCAGTGCAATTGTAACAATTGCATTGCAGGCCTTTTCTGGTTTTCCTGATGAGTCATGGCCCACCAGTTTGAGAATCATTATCCCTACAATCCAGAGTAACTATGGGAGCACGTAAGAGATATTAAATTGTCCTTACACTGGAGCAAGGACTCCCCATAGTTACTCTGGATTGTGCCCTAAGACTACCAAGGAGTCTTATACTAGAGCAAGGACTCTGTACTTTGATGGAAGTCTATATAGTCACAGGAAACTAACTTCCTAGTATGCACGTGAAAAAATTACACCTGGAAATTTCTTTAAAATGTTCATTACAGTAGCTTATGTTGCTGAAGATTTACCAATAAGCTGTTCTCAGTTCAAAGAGAGACTATGCTCTGAGTAATGATGGTGGAAACATCAGTGAAGCTTTGGACTCCATTGCTTTGGCTCCAATCCTATCCTGCATTTAGGCTGGCGTAAGCTTTGACATAAGACCAATGCTGACCTGGGGGTGTCACAAAAGTGCCATATAACACTTGTGCACCACTTCTGGAGCAGGTTTAGGCCCGTCCGCAGACACGCTCTTGCCTCCTGACATCACCACAGGAACGGGAAGACCAATGAGTTGTGCTGGCCCAGGTTAGGACTGCACCCTTTCTTGGGTTGTGGCCACTGTGTTTCTGGACATACAAGTGACTTCTGCAAAAGATTACAGCTTTATTTACAATGTCACTCATTCTGTTAGGGCAATGATTTTCAACCACTGTGCCGTGGCACACAAGTGTGCTGTGGATAGTCCTCAGGTGTGCCGCAGGAATTTGGGGATTGACATTACTGTCATTAATAGGAAAATTGGGGGGATTTGAACAGCCTGGTGTGCCTTGTCAATGGTAATGTCAATTGTCAATTGATGGTGTGCCTTGACAATTTCAGTGCCTTATTTAGTATGTCATGAGATGAAAAAGACTGAAAATCACTGTGTTCGGGGCTCCAGATTTATTACCTGACAATGCTGAACTGGGACCAATGAATGCATTTTCCAGAAACTGTGCCTTTTTTCCTTCCTAGTTCCAGGTCTTATGCAATGGAAAACATGCACATTTCCCCCCTTCACATATAATAAGTAACTGAGAGAAGGGCAACCATGCTAGGAATGTGTGGAATATCCTTGTGCTCTTAAGCCTATGATTTACCTCTTGAACTGGTAACTCCATTACAAGCTGAAGTGAGTTCAGGATGTTATCTGGGATAACTCATCTTGTAAATAGGTCCTTGGAAGATCCAGATCTCTCTTTGCACATGAAATGTAATCACTCGCTCTAGGAAGAAATTCATTCTCTAGTGCAAGATTTAGAAAAGGTAAGCAAGTGCTTCCACAGAAAATATGAGGAGCAATATCTGTTTTCTGCATGTATTAGTCTCATGGCGTATATTGTGTTAGAGGAAATATCCATGTTGATTCAGGGATTAAATATCTATTATTAATTTTTTCAGCCGTTGTCCCCTCTGAACCAACAAGCTTGCTGTACTAACAGCCTCTAAGCATGTAAGAAATGTGTCTTGGGCTCTCTGACATTTTATATTCCGAACTTTGCCCGGTGGCTGACGGTTTCTTCCTCAGTGACATATTGATTGTAGGTACATGTAGGGCGAGTATGACTGTGTTCGGTATTTTGAGCTCATCATCTGTTATCCCATTCTTATTGTCATCCTAGACCCAGACAGTATCAAATTGGAAGCAGCAGTGTAGAAAATTATGAACAAATCAGAAAAGTCTACAACTGTGAAATGAATCAAACCACTGTCTCCACATTTAGCATTTCCTTGGGAATAAAGGACTTCAAACATATTTTGGGAGGCTTACAGCTATCAGGCCAACAGTGTATTTCAGTAAATACAATTCATGCTGGTTGTGCAGCAGAACTTGGCCATTTCATTCAGGACCACGGAAGTGTCTTTGGACAACACTGGCTCTAAAGGTTTAGAAATGGGTGACCATTGCACTCAACAGTCTGTCATGACTGGCAGTATAACCTGCAGGGGACACCTTATCCTTTATCCAGATTTTAGTGGTTGTTCATTGTTGTTGTTTAGTAGTGATAGGAGTCCAGAAAACATGGTACTGATATGAACAAATAATTTAATAATACAACATGTCTACTTCTAAAACTGTTCATTCAAAATAAGGAGACTTACAATTCATTCTAAGCTTCTTCCTTGTCTACAAAAATCTTAAAAATTTGAGTTCTTTAATAAAGCTAGCTCAGTGCTGACTGGTGCAGCACTAGAGCTGGACCAGCAATGGTTCTCTGCAGCTTGGTGGTCAGGAACACTGTCGGGTGACAAAGAGCTGAGGGAGGGCATGGAGAAGGCACGGGGAGGCAGGGTGAGGGAAGATGGGGAGAGGATCCAAAGCCTCCAGGAGGGGCTTTCAGAATAGGGTTCACAGAAGTGTTCACAGAGCCCAGTCCTCATATTGGATTCACATAGTATCGCTGGGTTGTTGTTACTTAGTAAGTACTTTACATAGAGCCCAATCCAATGCATAGCTACTCAGAAGTAAACTCCATTATAGTCAATAGGACTTACTCTCAGGTAAGTGTGGATAGGATTACAACCTTACTTACTTAGGGTGAAATCCTAACCGATTTAGGCCAGCACAATCCCCCCATTCCTGTGCATGCCTGTGCATTCACCTAATCCCACCCTCCAGGAGGGGTGCAGAAATGCCACTTTTACCCAGCTGAGAATTCTCATCTGCTTTTCAGTGGGAGCAAAGAAGCTATCTCAGCTCCCTTCATGTGAGAGCCAAAGAAGAAATTTGTCAGGAAGCATGTCAGACATTGGGGGTGGGGTGGGGAGTAGTGAAAACCAGTCTATGAACATAACATCTGAAATGTTGCCATACTTGAAAGGCAGAACTACTCTGTGTTTGTAAAAATCCCTTTGGGGATTTCCTTCAGCCTGCATATGTAAAACACTTTGAATTAAAGTTTGAGCAATAAAAAAACTGGAAAGGTGGTATAGAAACACCTGCATTATTATTATTATTATTATTATTTTTATTATTATTATTATTATTATTATTACTACTACTACTACTACTACTACTACTAGTAGTAGTAGTAGTAGTAGTAGTAGTAGTAGTAGTAATAGTAGTAGAACTATACTACTACTACTAGTAGTACTAGTACTAGTACTACAACATTCCTAGGTCAGCACAGGACTTGTGCCAGGACTTATGCCAACCTAACTGGGAGATAGGATTGCACTTTCACTTACCAACAAAACCACCAAAAATCCAGTGACCAACTTGATGGCATGCAACTGAATAAGAAAGACTGCAATCATAACTTCCAGTTAGACTGGCCTAAGCCCCAGCATAAGTTCTGTACTGACCTGGGGTGTCAAAAAAGTGACATAAGACACTCCTGTACCATTCCTGGTGGAGGGTGAGGCGAGTGCACAGACGTGCGCTTGCCTCCCATCATCACGGGAAAAGGAAGACCAATGAGTTGTGCCAGCCTATGTCCACAATCCTAAAGACACTTTCCTGGGAGTAAGACCCATTGAACACAATGGGGCTTACTTTTGAGTAGACATGGTTAGAATTGTGCTGTATGTTAATACTGCACACTTTTGAGTTCTAACATATTAACACAGAGAAGGAAATGATGGTTTTTGATAGGCCAGTAATTGAGGTATTGAGCAACTAAATATGAAAGGCAAAGAAGTCACTGCAGCTGATGTCCACACAAAGAACAGGACGCATGGTGACCCACCTATGAGAAAATGCAGCTAGTTCCTAAATAACATGATATGATAATGTGCGGTAAACATTAAATACCATATTTCCATTTTCAATTTTGGCAAATCCATATTTGACAGAATGAATGCTGGCTTCTTCAGTTTCCATTTATTTGGCATACTTTCCTTTTTCAAATCACTTGCAGATAGAAATTTTTATTCTCATCTTTAGGGAACTGATTTCCATCCTGCAAAACAAGTTATTTCCTACTGTTTTTCCAAGTGATGTGTTTTTCTCCTTCTTGGGCCATTTTATTCCTAGTGTCTAACTGTAATCCTAAGTATGTCTACTTAAAAGTTAATCCCACTGTCTTCAATAGTACTCCAAGGAAAGTGTGGTTAGGACTGCAGGCAAAGACTTGTTAATACAGCCTCTAATTATGTTGTCGCTGCATACTGCAAAACTCCTCTGACCTTCATGGAAAACAATTTGCCATTTTTCACTTAGATCACATTTTCAGGTAACTTTTTCCCACATCTTTTCTAGCTTTCTATCACTTGATAGAAATAGAAATTTGGAATCTTTTGCACCTTTAAAAGTGATAACTGTGTAATGATAGAGAAACATTGCACAGATAACAGTGTAATTAATTACTGAGGAAAATATTTTGTTAAGTGCGCTGTTACTAAAAGAAAGGCCTATTCCTAATACTTCCTACAAGTAAGGGACAGGGTGAGATAGGTTTTTGTTTTTTGTTTTTTTAAAGGAGAAATTATGAAGGAAGAGGTCGTGAGGAGAGCAGAAAAGGAAGACATAAATGACATGTCTACCCTGCAGGTTAACATTGTTATGTTTGAGACACTGGCTCACATCATTTGGAATGCATCTGCATCTGGTCATCTGTTCTCTGAGCAGCTAATTTCATTCTTTAGCTACAGGGATTGCCACATACAGACATGAACTGTCCTTTTTATCCTCCCCTCAGTACCCTTTCCCTCATTATTTTCTTGAAAATCATTCTCTAAACCTATGCTGGTTTTTCCCACACTCCAGAAGAAAGTCACGCTAGTTAGGCCTGGGAAGAACCTCTTGAATACACAGGCCACAAACTCTTGGATACAAAGCTCTACATTGTGCCTAATAACTTCCCATAAAAAAAAACTACAATGTGGAGCAAAGGAAAAATTGGCTCCCTCACTAGTATGGTCTGAGGAGCAAAACATTCCTTCAACTCTAAAACAGGGTGACCATGTAGAATAGAGAATAGAGTGCCTCTGTCTTTAAGTATTTAGGAATTTAGGCAGGTTTAACTCAACAGTCTGTAAAAAGCAGCACCAGCCAAAATTCCCACTTCTATGCAATTCATAAAGGTAGAGGCACTCTGTTTTCCATTCTATATGGTCACCCTGCCTTGAACTACTGGCTAAGCAGTAACAGAATGTACACTGCATCCTACAGTCACAGATTCCTTATCTTGATCCTTTATATTAGGTCTGCATTGTGGCTGTATTAGCATTGGAAATTGGCAATTTCACTGTATAATACTAGCAAAAAGCGTACCCGCATTGCGGGAGTAACATTTCCCCATACGCCATCTCCCCATGGTGCATAAACACCCCATGGGCCACTTGCCCCCATGCGCCATTTGCCCCCATGCGCCACTTTCCTCCATGCGCAACTTTCCCCATGCGCATCATCCACCCATGTGCAACTTTCCCCATGCGCATCATCCACCCATGTGCAACTTTTCCCCATGTGCAACTACCCCATGCACATCATCCCCCATGCGCATCATCCTCCCATGTGCATCATCCCCCATGCGCATCATCCTCCATGTGCAGCTACCTCATGCGCATCATCCTCCATGCGCATTATCCCCATGCGCAACTTTCCCCATGCATAACTTCCCTCTATGCGCATCATCCCCCTCTACACACCAACCCCCCATGCGCAGCATCCTCGCCAGTGCAACCTCTTCCTCTGAACAACACTCGCAGTGCACCAGGCACCGAGCATCAAATTGTCTGGATGTTGGTCAGTCTTCCATGTTAAGTATAGGACAAAAACACGTTGACCCCTTTTCAGCCCCTGAAGGGTTAAATTTCTCCACATGGTTCTTGGTGGGTGTTCAGGTGACAGAAGGATCCCTCCCAGAATTCCATGCTTCAGGCCCAGCAGTTGGGGTGGAATGTTGAGGAGTCAGCAATTCTCCAATGCAAAGTATAGGAAGAAAAACACGTCGCGCCCCTTTTCACCCCTTCTGGTTGGAATTTCTGAAAACCGGTTCTCAGTGCACCCCTCCGTCACAGAAGGAACACCCACCCCAAATTTCACGCTTCTAGGCCCAGCAGTTTTGGCAGGGCGGTGAAGAGTGAGTCAGTCAGTCAGTGAGTCAGTGAGTGAGTGACTTTTCTCTTTTATATATATAGAGACCAAGCCTACCCAGTTTTCCAGCACGGACCAAACTGCTATGCGGCCCTAGATAATGGAATGAAAGTTCCCTTTGTGACTATTCTCAAACCACAGGAATTTGTGGGTGCGCCATTGGCATGATTGCTCCAGTGCTGGAAGTTGGATAGGACTGGACCCTAACCCAACAATCCAGAGTAACTACAGGAAGATTTAAGAGGCACTTACTCTGGACTGCTCTATGCATTTCCCATAGGTTTCCCATAGGTGGCACCATAACTTCATTGGTGTAAAAGGTCCTGTAGTTACTCTGGATTGAATTTCCTTTAATTCTATTGTGTATGCGGAGTATCCAGATAGAAGTAGTGGTTGCCTATTGGAAACAATGGCAGCATCCAAGATTTTCAAATAGCACATTAATATTAGAATTGTCACTCCATCTTTGTTCCCCACCCCCAGTAAAATAGCAAACACAGATCTGGGACTGTAGAAGATGGGAAGAGCCTCTCTCATTGTTTTTAAGCAGAACCTGGATAGTAACTCCTCAGAGATGATGTATCATTGAGTACACTGAGCATGGGGTAGATTAGATGATATCCAAGGTATCTCAACAATTCTGTTTATTGCTAAAGATCTAAATAAATAACTACTGTACTATATAATTCTATTCTATAGTATCTTCCAGGAGCAAGCCTCATTGAACATAAAGGGACTTTGGCAATATATCCTTGTGTCATTAGGTTGAACCAACATTAACTGGTTGATGTTCAACATACTGGTTGAAGCTTGTTAAAAATATCCCTGGTTGAATTCAGCTTGGCATCTACTATTGCCACATTTTTATTCATTTTGGGAAAATGTTGACCATATGCAGCTCAGTAACAAAATTACATTATGCATTATTATGTAATGCAGCATGTAATTTGATTGTCTGTGTGAAGCCGTGTGATTTTAATTTACTCAAGCTCAGTGTTAAGATGTCATTTATAGAATATTTGCTGCCTTCTAAGTTAAATTTTTCAAAACAACATAGTTTGAGGATTTTTGGGTTTGTTTGTTTTTTACATTCTGCTTCTGACTTTACTGTTACCTTTGAAACTGCATATTTTAGTATGAAGACTAGGGCTGCAATCCTTTATACACACTTTCCGCGGAAGAAGCCCAATTGAATACAATGAGATCCAGTTCTCAACAGACCTGCCCAGGCTAGTGCTATCAAAATCAACAGCACAATCCTATACATTTTTTAAAGCCTTACTTTTCACTGACTAGCTGATAAGCCTTCTGTGACAAAAAGCTGAGTCTTCTTTCAGATTTAACTCACTGAAGTGGCTGACACTGTGAGTGACAAAGTGTGAAAACATTTTTCAGATGGCCTGACTGACAATGTTTGAGAGTCTGATAAAACACCTATGGGGTTGAGAAGTCACTTGTTTCTCTCACAGACTTTATTCCTGCGTACCTCATTGTGCTGCTGATGTTTTACAGCAATTCTTGTACAACACAGAACAATGCAAGCAAGAAAGCACCTACTATGAAAATATGTAGCTTGCATTACACTTTCTAGTTACAACCCAACATAAGATACATGTGGAAGAAGTATTTCATTCAGGCTGCAATCATATCCACGCTCACCTGGGAGTAAGTCCCACTGACTATAAAGGAACTTACTTCTGAATAGACATAGGATTGGGTTCTCAGTGGGTTCTCAGTGGGTTCTATAATGGGATTGTATTTTAGCAATCCCATTATAGATTTAATATGGAGCATTTCAAAAAGTCAAATATAACTAGCAACAGTGTGTGTGTTTGTACATGCGTCTGTTCGTGTGTGTGTGTGCGCGAATGCATACATGGTTTTGTGAAACACATGAGCTGGCAAATAATTCTGTAGCCATTGCTTCCAATTTTGCCTAGACATGAATAGCTATTTGGAGATTTCTCCCTTTAACATAATATGAAGTCACATGTGAACAGTTAATTTATATACATAGGAATCATTTTTTGGACTTCCACCAATATTATGCAAATATTCTATAGACATGCACAGGATAAAAAAAGCATGATGTTGAACAGTGCAGTTCTTTTGCTAAATATTGTGAGTGGATAGAACAACTTAATTGAATTGTTTCCAAGATCACCTGGCTCTACATCCTTCTAAGTTAATGGCTTCAGGTACACCCAAAAGCATTGGCTGTTTCTGATTCATAGCTATATTCCCCCACCTCTTCTCTCAGTCACACAGTCATTTTTTGCTCAGTCTCCAGTGTGATCAGCCAATGGAACACAATAATCCAAAACATCTTTTACTTGCTCTCCAGGTCCACAACTCTTTTATTGTGTTGGTGATGGCGACAAGCACATTGTGTTACTCAACTGTATACTACAGACTGCAGGAATTCCTTGCTGGAAGTGAAGAAGGGAATCTGTTACCCAGACTGGCTAACTTTAGATAGGGAGGATAGAGAGACTTTTCCTTAGAGCTCAGTCAGAGTGTATTGAACAATAGAACATAATTTGGTTTGGATCCTTTTGTGCACAAAGCAGGTTTGCATACACTTACATTGTGCCTCAGCATGCCCTGCTTCCCAGTTCATTCTCATCCCCAGCCCAGCTAGCAGTGGAGCAGAGAGATCAAGGCCCCCAATATCATATGTGCCCTTGCAGAGCCACCCTCTTAAACCACCTGGACTAAAATACATCCCAAACCTTTTTACACTAGGTAGTGCATCAAGCACCCTCTGCCTACTCCTACAGGAAGGAGAGAGAATGATCTGTCAAAGGGTTTTTGACAAACAGCGCAGTAGCTGTAAGAGAAGTAAAAGGTCATTTTGGTTGAGGAGTAAACCTTATACCAAAACTAGAGAAAGGAGAGCCTGTTCCCAGAAGAAGGCACTGATTAAGGAAAGGAATAGATTCCGAGATAGCTTCATGAAGCCTTAAGACATGAGGACCAGGAAGACAGGTACTTGGCAGGAGAAAAACAGTAGGCTAAGAAAAGAAGCAAATTGCCCAAGGAGTCACATTAATCTGATTGTCTCATATGAAAACAACCTCTCACACAACAACTGAGGATCCTACATCCCTTAGGATGTAGGATGTAAGAACCACACAAGCCACATGCTCCTCTTTCTGCCCAGACTCCAGCCAAGGACATGATCACTATAGCTATAGCAACTGGACATTATAAAAATGTGATTTTCCCTATTATTTTGATAATCTAGTTCATGTCTTTGAATATTTTATTCATATTCAATTGTGAGTACTTTGTAAAACTGACCAGACAGATTAAGGTATAAGCATCGAGGAATAAACAAACAGCTACTTGGGAGAAGGAAGCACTGTGGCCCTATCACCATTATAACCACACAACTATTCATAAATAGGGCTGTGGGTGGCACAAGCGGTTAAGACTTTGTGCCTGTTAACCAGCAGGCCAGGGTTAGAGACCTGGGTCGGTCCCACAAGACAGGGTGAGCTCCTGTCCTTAGCCCAGCTCTGTGACGCCAGCTGGATCCAATCATATTGGCTCTGCCTTTCCATTGGACTAATTCAGTGGCATGGAGAGGGGGGATTTGCTGCTTGGGTAACCGCCTATCCTCCATAACAATCTAACCCAGGCTTTCATGCTTCACATGCAGCATATGCAGCGCCAAGCATGATACCATAGTCTTTCAAGACTGATGGAGGCCTGCTTATTCATAAATAGTCTTAATTTTTTTTTCTGCTGCATTCAAGGGAACACTACATTTTTGGGTGGATAATCATTGGGTGGTACATCATTGGATGGATAATAACAATGCTTTGGGATTACTGTTTCACACAGTCTGCATAATAAGGCACTTCAGTGGAATGGTCACCTACCACGAATTTTCTCTGTTAATACAGTCTATGTTCAAACTATCCCCTAAAGATTGGAACAGTTTTCTTTCATGGAGTGTCTACTCTCTTTAATAAGTGGGACCAATCTAATTCAATTTTCCCGGGCCAATGCAACTGAGCCAATAGGATGTGTGCTGCATCTGGTGGTGATGGGCCAGCCATACAGACTCTTCATGGAAAGGGAATATTTATTATTTTACCTCATTGCTGCTCTTTGCATTGGTACTGGAAAGTTGGATAGGTCCATAGTCCCAGTGAGATGGCATTGTGAAGAGTGTAATATGTAACATTTGAAACCCCTTACATCTATGTCATACCTTTTGAAGGGACAAGGAATGACATTAATCAATGATGTTATCTCACATAACTGTTTTCGTTGTTTTAATATGTTTAAATTAGAAAATGCTTCAAATGACATGACAGAATGGCAAAATGGCAAAGTCCCCATAATTGGGGGCCAGGGGAATGGAACATACCTCTTCCAGGCAAAAAGGAGGAGCAATGGATGTTATGCTGAAAAGTACGGTAAGTCCCACAGTGTTCAAAACTATTTACTCCAAGGAAAGTGTGGTTTGGATTGCAGCCTTAGAGCACAATCCTAACCATGTCTACTCAAAAGTAAGCCACATTGTGTTCAATGGGTCTTACTTCCAGGAAAGTGTGTTTAGGATTGCAGCCATAGTCCCTTAGAAAGATACAAAGGCATTCATTTCCTTAGTAATCTAGAGTAGCAGTGGGCAAACATTTTGGCAGAGGGCCATACATAATCTCTCTGACACTGTGTTGCAGGCTGAGAAAAAAGTATTAATTTCAAATCGGAATACATTTACATAAATTTATACTAATAAATTAATACTTTTGGGACAGAACTTATAAGAATGAATGAATTTTACTGAGGTTCCAAGCATGTAGAACCACATGAGAATTATGACTTATTTGACTTATATCACTTGCCCAGTGAAGCATACAGACCAAGCCAGAAACACACAGAGACTTAAGTTGGTCAAATGCAGTTGTGGACCAAACTTAGGGTGGTGCAGGACGGCACTGACTCCAAAAGTCTCTGACAGGCCAGAGAATCATTGGATATGGAGGGCTTCCTATTGGCTGAACTGAGGGTTATCAAGGGCTACAAAAGGCCCCTGGGCCAGGGTTTGCCCCCATTTTCTAGAGCTATGTGGGACATTGGCTTAAGGAGGGCTTCAACTGGATCAGATTGAAGGCTCAACTAGTTCAGCATCTTGTTTGCCACAGTAGGTGCTTTAGAAGGACACAAGCAGGACATGAAGGCATACACTTCTCCCACCATTACTCCCTTGTGACTCGTTCTGAGGAATTTGATCCATGAACCTGGAAGTCACATTTGATCTGAAATCACCATTCTTCCTTTCCGTTACATGATAACTTATCAAATAATTCCAAGAACATTGGAGATTTGAAAAAAGAAATTCAGGTTACAGGACAGCAATCTTTGAAACTATTTAATCCATCCTCATTAGTATGTTACAATAATGAGAGTCCAATCCTGTGCATGTCTACTCAAAAGACTCAGGCAAAATGAACTTACCTGAGGTATTGTCTTAAAACACTTTTTTAGAAGCAGCAACTCAAATCATTCCTTTCTCATCAGACCCCTTTTCCTCCTATTATTCTACCATATGCAGTTCATCTGCTTTTCACCAATGCAAGATTTAACAAAGTTTTATATTGTAGTTCATGGCTTTATAAGGTGCAGGGTGAGGGTGAATTGGGCCCTTTCTAATAAATTTGTGCAGGGATTGGAGCAATGATTTACCCCAATGATTTATAGGAGAAATAGGATGTTCTTTACACTGCAGCTGCTGCAGTAGATCTTGGCAGAACTACACACATAATCATAATAGAGGTCAGGAAAGGAGAAAATAGCTTTGAAAGCAAGGATACTGCTACTATTCCTCCCCATCCTCTAGCTCCATGTTGCAGTAATGCAACTGAGTGTAGTGGAACTACTTTGAGGTTAGTGGTTTGAGGTTCACAGCTCATGAAATACTGGAGTGGAACTTAAGATTCAACAAGATTTCAGAAATCTGCGTGACATTAATGAAAAGTGACTCCCTGTGTTATTTATTAGTGAAGTGATTCTTGTTTAATTGTTCTCCTTTAGCTTGGATTTCAATATTGCAGCTCAGGTTTATGTTGGGTGGCTAGCTTACTGGGTCATAGCATGTACAGGAAAGATAACCTTTAAATGTCAATTTTATTTTGACTTCCAGTGTGTTTTCCAGAAGAAGTGAGAGTGCCTTTTGGGACAACATGCTTCATTAGGACAAAGTGCTAGCTGAGACACAGACAAGAGAGTTGCAGCCCAGTCCTAACTTGTGCTGGAACAGGATGGCTTGTGAACCTCTGTAGTATCAATGCAAGTTTTGGATTAACTGTGGCTCAGTCCGAGGCAAGGGGAAACGCGTCCCTCACAATCGACAGAATGGGTCTACGAAGATCTTTGCCACCTGATGAGGTTGTCCACACGGTCCAGGAACAGGACTAGGATCTGGAATAACTGCACTTCCTGGCTCTGCCTCCTGCTACCCACTTGCATCTTCTCTCCCTGATTTCTACAATGGCCACGTTAGATTGGCACAGACTCACCTGCTGCTGCTTACTGTTGGCACACCTCTGTTTCTCAGTTGGCACACCTCTGTTTCTTTCTCCTATGGAGGTGCAAATGTGCCTAATTATAATCAATCAATCTATCTATCTATCTATCTATCTATCTATCTATCTATCTATCTATCTATCTATCTAACTGAAAAGTCACTGACTGATTCACTCACTGACTCATCAATGCCCCGCCAAAACTGCTACACCTACAAGCATGAAATTTGGGGTAGGTGTTCCTTCCGTGATTGAGGCACCCACTAAGAACTGGTTTTTGGAAATTCCAACCGGAAGTGGTGAAAAGGGGCACAATGTATTTTCCTCCCTATACTTTCCATTGAGAATCCCAGACTGATCACTGCCCTGTTTCAACCCACAGAACCAAGAAGCATGAAATTCTGGGAGTGTGTTCCTTCTGTGACATCAATACCCACCAAGAACTATTCTTGAGAAATTTAACCCTTAAAGGGGTGAAAAGAGGTGCAACATGTTTTTGTCCTATACTTAACATTGAAGACTGACTGATCAACATCTAGTCAATCTGATGCCTGGTGCCTGATACACTGGGAGGGAGGATGCATTGGGGGCGTTGGTGTGCATGGGAGTTGGTGCTCATGGGGGGACAGTCCAAAGCGGGGGACAGTGTGCATGGGGGAAGGTGCGCATGGAGGATGTCTCACATGGGATGGATGGTGCACATGAGGAGTTGATACGCATGGGGGTTTATGCACATGGGGTAAGTTGCACATGGGGGATGATGTGCATGGGGACTGATGCGCATGCAGGAGGTTGCAAATGGTTGGTTGATGTGCATGGGGTAAATTGTGCATGGGGGTTGATGCACACGGGGGTTTGATGCACAACATCACGTGGGAGATGTTGCACAGGGGAGGATGATGCGCATTGGGTTGTTATATGCAATGGGGGGATGGTGTACAGGGAGTATTTTACTCCTGCAACACAGGCGCATTTTGCTAGTTGTCAAATAAATTTAAAACGAAATGTCCAGAGTTACATAATGTAGGGTTCAATTTAAAAGGGTCCCATTTGACACCGCTCCTTAAAATGTATTCTTTTTTTTTCCTACACACATCAGCAATTTCAAACACCCCTCCTGCCCCACACACAATGGATAATATTTGAGAATGGGCTAAATGAGCTGAAAGAAATGCAGACTACAACCTGTAGACCAACAATTGCTTTTATTTCAATTATATATGGTAAAAAAGTAAAGGTAAAAAAATGTGACAACATTTGATTGAAAATAACGAAGTTTAACATTACAAGCTGTACATGTCATTCTACAGATATAGGTGAGCTGATCACTTTGCAGTTACAAAACAAAGAGCAATTCATAACGAGCTGCTGGTGAGGCAAGTGCAAATCTAAATTATTGAAATGGAAAAGCTGCCCACCATCATTTGATCACTTCAAATTTACTCAGAAATAAAGTGAGCTGAAATAGAACATCTCAAAATAGACTGGCTTATTATGAATGGCTGTCGCCCTTAGGAAGGCCACGTTCCTCAAACCACCAGAGAGAGAGAAGAGAAGAGAAGAGAAAGAGATTGGATTTCGCCTTATTTTTTCAATTTCTGCTATGGCTTTTGTTGTCCCAAGCCTTGTAAATGTTTAAAAAAAGGATTAGAGGTGGGTATAAATTGGGATTTCTTCTCTGACTCAAGTTTTAATACAACCTGGTGAAGAATTCAGACACACCACAAACTCCTTCTGGATTCCTAGCATGACCGGGGTGGGGGTGGGATAACTTCTTGCTCACAGCATTTTTAAATTTCAGACTAATGTTCTTTCAGAGTTGCAGAACTTATCATAACCTCCTGCCACCTCTTTATTTTTTTGTCTGATTTTTTGGTTACTTGTGATCAGGTAACAATTATTTTTTTTGTACTAGTAAAACAACGCCAGCCACACAGGTGTGAGACCTAATTGCCCCCTTCATGCTATTATCCTTCAGTGGAAGCTTTTCCCCCCTGTCAATAGTTCATGGGATGATGACATACAGTTAGGCTACAAACCAGGATGATAGGTGGTAAATAATGAAGGCTGCAATCTTAAAGACATTTTACTGGCAGTAAGACTAATTGAAAACAGTGGGGTTTACTTTTGAGTAGACATGTTTAGGATTGTGCTGGAAGGCCCTTATTTCACCCCCACTCGGGTTTCAGACAGTTTTGCAAGATTTCATATGCTATTGACATATGCTGAATAAAGAAAGTATGCATTTGACCGCATGTCTGATTAGAACCTTAGTTACAAATGTCATCCTCACGTACAGAAAGTAGTCCTTTCCTAATTGTTTCTTGGGTACATTTTGCAGACAAAAGCAGCCATTTGCTTAATATTAAGATTACCATGCATGGACATGTATTGTATTCTGGGGAAATAAGGATAAGGATGACTGAGAAGGCGGCTGCAGCAAGGCCACCTCTGCATTCTCTTTCAACAACATGGCAGAAGGGATTAGGCAAGTGAGCCTAGTCCACTCACCATGCCACTGCCTCTACAAGGAGGCAGCAGGGACAAGAGTAGCTGCAAGAAGCTGTGATGATTTGAGACTTGTGTCCACACCTCTCAGTGGAAGAGGCAGGTGAACCCTGTCCTTGGTTTGCTTACTTGGATGGACAAGTAGTTCTCCCTTCATGACCAATTTTCACTCAACTGAGAGTGAAGTTTCTCAATTTTCTTCAACTGGAAGAAGGAGATGACCTGTTACCAGATTCAGAAGTGAAGAGAGAGCTTACTGTGCCTAATCCCAGAAGGGTTGTGTGTGTGTGTGTGTGTGTGTGTGTGTGTGTGTGAAAGAGAGCGAGGTGTCCCAGGGTACCAGCCATGTGCTCGATAGAGATAGAGCAGCTCCCTTTCCTTTACTGTTCTTCTTCTGATTCTCTAGATTGGAAGTGAGGAAGCATCTCCTCCACACTTCCTCTTCTGCTACAAAACTCTCTTCCATTTTCAAATCCATGGAGCAAGAGGAACAGATATGGGCACAAGAAGGTTAGGAGGAGGAAGCATTGAGGATCCAGGTGGTCATGAACTAGCCCCCAGAGCCACCTTTCTCCCTTTCTTACCTGCATGATCCCTGTTGACATCCAAAGGAGGCAGAGAGAGCAGCTGCTCCTGATGAAGAAATATCTCTTGCTTTCTCTGATTTACAATCTTATGCCTGTCTACTCAGAAGGCAGCCCCATTATAGTCACTTTGTTATTCCCAGGAAAGTGTACTTAGGACTGCAGCCTCTTTCTGGAGGTTTGGCCTCTGGTGACTACCATAGGCTTTACTTCTGAGTAGACAGGAATAGACTTGCCCTACAATCCAGAGTAACTACGGGAGCACGTAAGATACATTAAATGTACCCATAGTTACTGCACCACCTAATGAAGACCTATGGGAAATTCATATTGGAATCCAGAGAAAATTGTTCTTACACCAGAGCAAGGACTCCCCATAGTTACTCTGGATTGCGCCTATAGGCTCTGAGAACTCTGAACAGGGGCAAGGTGACTCCTGAAGGCAAAGGAAATACGATATCATCATAGCAAACAAAAGAGAACAAGGCACCTCAAAATGTAGGACAGCCAAGAAAAATGCAGAACATGACAAAAGCTAAAAAATACTCATATATATTAATTTATACACTATACAGGTCCAACCTTGTTATACACTGATTTTTTTAATATACATGGATCTGACTCAAACACAAATGGCCACTGCAAATCACGGTTTTAAAATTTGCTTTTCTGCTATTGTAGAAAGGCAATCATTCCATTCTTCAGCTGCGCCAGGAGGTCCTTTGCATTTCTAATTACTGACTGCCTCTCAATAGCAGTAAGAAAAGCTGTTTTTAACCCTCTGTCTCTCGAAGCTCTGTTATTATCCTTGGGTCGAAGTGCGCTTTTTAGAACACTGTGAGAAAACTGTCATAGGGTGCAATCCTAAAGACACTTTCCTGGGAGTAAGACCCATTGAACACAATAGGGCTTTCTTTTGAGTAGACATGGTTAGGATTGTGCTCATAAGCACCTAATTAACTCAACTGTAACACTCTTAAAGTGTTAAGTAACATTGATTAGGATGTACAAAGAGACAACAATCAAAATCTGATTCAAAAATCCTCGTTTATTAATCATACAGCTAGTAAAACTGAAATCACTGAAAATTCATACCCGCCTCCACATTGCCTTATGTTTTCATGAAAAAGAAAGACATATGAGCATTAATTATTAGCTGAACTGGAAATATAGGCAATAAAAATGGAAATATAGAGTCTTCTCACTCTATTGGGAAGTCCAGCAGTAGAGATGCTTTGGCACAGTGAGGTGTAAGGTTGGCAGATCATATTCGCATATGCATCAACAGGGTCAGGAACCCCATGAACAATGGGAGAGTCCTACCTCAAGGCAAAGAGGATTTGTTCATTACCATGTGCATAGAGAGCAATCAAAGGTGTGAAGACAACATGAGGAAATGGTCAGTAATAATATGCAGGCTTTTTTCAAAGACAAGAGAAAAAGCAAACAGGAGTACATACTTGCTTGAACTGTACCTAATTAGCAACACCAGGCAAAATACATATTTATGTACAAAATATGTACAATATTATGAACAAAATATCCACAATCTTTGTAATTTCCATTCATAAAAAGAGATAAATGAACAGTTATGATAAATATAAAAGGAAATAAGTAATTTCTCAGAAGGATCTAAGTTGGAATTGTTGTCCAGGGGCTCCCAAGGTGCTGGAAAAATGACTAGGGGGTGTCAAGCAGCTGGAAAAATGACTAGGGGGGTGTCAAACAGCACCTAGAAATAGGAAGGTACTAGGAGGGGCAGGCCTCTTGGTCATCATGGGGCAGAGAGGGAGAAAAAACAAAATCTCATGATTATTGTGGCTTCGAGTCCCCTAGGGTTAAATAACTGTAAATGTAAATTAAAACAACTTTAAACATTTTATATTCTTTAAAACTGCTTTTATTTAAAACATTTTTGGTATCAACTGTGGATCCCAGAATTAAACTCCTGCAGATAACGAGACACAAGCTTATTCCATGAGGAGCAATGGAGGAGTATGAATCCTGGAAGTGGCTTATTAAATCTCATTTTTCCACTAATCTTTTTATCCACTGATTTTTCCTTGGGATATTTTGGAACAAAACCCAGGTGAATAAAATTATCTTACAGTGCAATCTTAACCATGTTTACTCAAAAGCAAGTCCTATTGTGTTTAGTGGGTTTACTCTTATGAAAGTGTGCATAGGATTTCAAACTTAAATTTTTACAGGTATCCCCCACTTTCTAATGGTTTCATTTCCTGATGATTCACTCTTTCAACATCTTTCAGTTATACACAGATCTCATTCATTCAATAAATTTTCATTCTTTCAAACTCTATCTGCTATTCTAAAGGCCAAAATTGCCCTCCCACATGCTGTTGCTCCTGCAGGTCCCATTCCAGGAGTTAATGAGAATCCTTTTGCAGAATCCTTTGTGTGGCAGCAAGAATTCCGAAGATAAAAGGAGCGTTTGCAATTTGCTACCTAAAAAAAGTGTTGGAAGCAACAACTATAATTTTAAAAAATTGGGTTCCACTTTTCAACATTTTTTACATTTGTACCATCGCCAGATAACCGAAGTAGCTGATATTGGGAAATCCTATCAGTGGCTGGAAAGAGCTGGCTTCAAAGATAGTACTGAAGCCCTCATCATGGCTGCACAAGAACAGGCACTAAGTACCAGATCCATAGAAGCGGGGATCTACCATACAAGAGAAGACCCAAAGTGCAGGCTGTGCAGAGAAACGTCAGAAACAATCCAACACATCATGGCAGGGTGTAAGATGCAAGCAGGAACAGCATGCATTGAACGGCACAACCAAGTAGCTGGCATCGTGCATAGGAACATCGGCTCAGCCTATGGACTAACCCCTCCCAAGACCAGATGGGAGACCCCTCAGAAGGTTGTGGAGAATGACAGGGCTAAGGTCCTGTGGGACTTCCATATCCAGATAGATAAGAACGTACTGACTAACCAGCCAGACATTGTGGTGGTAGATAAGGCCCAGAAGACAGCCCTGGTGATAGATGTAGCGATACCAAACGACAGCAACATCAGGAAAAAAGAACATGAAAAGGTAGAAAAGTATCAGGGTTTGAAGGAGCAATTAGAAAGACTGTGGCAAGTGAAGGTGAATGTGATCCCAATAGTGATTGGAGCACTGGGGGCTGTGACACCCAAGCTGGAAGAATGGCTCCAACAGATTCCAGGAGGGACAGCAGAACACTCGATCCAGAAAAGCGCATTGCTAGGAACAGCTAAGATACTGCGCAGAACCCTCAAACTCCCAGGCCTCTGGTAGAGGACCCGAGATTGAGGATAACATACATACATACACCACCCATGCAGGGTGAGAAAACTACACACACACACACACACACACACACACACATATAAAATTTACTGATTATGAGAATCCATGTAAAACAAAAAAATTAGGGCAATGAATATTTTTTCCCAGGACACAAGGCAAAAAGAGTGGACATGTCCTGGAAAAAGGAGGTATGGTCGTGCTGTGCTGTGCATGGTCCAGCTCCAGACAGCAGGTACCTGCTGCAACTTGAGGTGCAGCTGACCCTATGCAAAGGGAGCGCGCGCAGACCTTCCAGCGCTGCCTGCTTCGCCCTTGGCCAGCCCATCCTGCGGACTCCCCGGCGCGCTCGTGCCCAGGACTGGTTCTGCCCGCTTGCCTCGCGCCAGGACCCGCACAGGTGGCTGCGATTGGGTGGAATATGCAAATAGGGCGGTGACGTCACTGAGACAGCAGAAATAGGGCAGGGATTCGAGGGAGCAGCTCCACCACAGCAGCTGCACCTGCACCTCTTCGCTCCTGGATTGCAGCGGAGCCTCCCCAGCCGCGCAGCACAGCTCCAGGGAGCCCTCCATGCGCTCCTCCCTCCCTCCCGCTAGCTGCTCTCAGGGAGAACCGGGGAAAGACAGCAGCCCAACTCTGGAGCCTCCACTGCCCCTTGGACGCCTGCCCTGGAGGGTGAGTGAGCCTGGGGTCTGGCTGGGCAGGGGTGGCCGGGCAGGCGGGCAGGCTGGCTATTTCTTCCCCACCCCGCAACAAGGTGACCCAAGTCGTGCCCTCCTTCAGCTCTCCTAAGGAGGGTGAGAGTTTAGCCTGCCAACTTACAGCCCAAGCCTAGGCATGTTTACTCGAGAGTAAGTCCCTTTATACTCCAAGGTAGGTGTGGATGGAGCTACTGTCTGAAAATTCTAGGGGCATTTTTAGGTGTGTGCAAATCCAATGGGATACTCTGGGGTAAGTCCCATTATAGTCAATGGGGCTTACTCCCAGGAAAGTGTGGATAGGAATGCAGCCTCTCAGCCTAAGCCAATGCATCTCTACTCAGAAGTAAGTCCTATTGCAGTCAAAGGGTTTTGCTGTCGTCTAAGTGTGGATAAGAATGCAGCCTTATAGCCCAGTTCAATACATGTCTACTCAGAAGCAAGTCCCATTATAGCGAAAACAGCTTATGCCCTGGTAAGATTTCAGCGTAAGAGTCCAATTCTGTGAATGTCTGCTCAGGAGTAAGACCCATTATAATCTATGGGGCTTACTCCCAGGTAAGTGTAGAAAGAAATGTATACTAAGTGGGCTATGTGTGTCTACTCAAGTGCAATTCCCAGTATAGCCAATGGAGCTTATTCCTTGGAAAGTGTGGATAGGATTTCAGCCCAAGGTTGGATTTCAGCCTAAGAGCCTAATCCTATGCTGTTTACTCAGGAGTAAGTCCCATTACAGTCAGTGGGGTTTACACCCAACTAGGAATGCAGCTTGGATAGAAATTCAGCCAGCTCAATCCTTTGCATGTCTACTCAGGGGAAAGACCTATTGCAGTCAGTGGGGTTTACTCCCACCTACGTGTGACTAGGAATGCAGTTTAGAGTCCAATCTTATGCATGTCTACTCAGGTGTAAGTCCCATTATAACCAATGGAGCTTATTCCTTGGAAAGTATGGATTTAGGATTTTAGGGTTGAATTCTTAGTACTGTATTTCAGCAGAAAGAGCCTAATCCAATGCATGTCTACTCACGAGTAAGTCAGTGGGGTTTACTCCCAGCTGCAAGTATGGATAGGAATGTAGCTTGGAGCCCAAGCCTACACATGTCTGCTAGGAAGTGAACCCCATTATAGTCAATGGGGCTTACTCCCAGGTAAGTGTGGATAGGATTATGGCTGGTTCCAGCTCAGCAGACTCTCCCTTCTGAGTCTGGCTGGGCTGATTCCTGGGCAGGGAGAGCGATGAAGGCCGCCTGCAGCTCTTCATCATTGCTAGAGCTGCTTCTCCAGGTGCTCTTTCTCTGGGATGTAGGTGATCCGTCCAAGTTTCAATGCCAAGAGAAGTGGGAGAACTTGGGGGAGCTCCTGGGTATGTTTTGGAAGGCTGTCCCTAGTGGATCTTCCTCCTTGAGGTGGGATTTTACTCCCAGACCTAGGCAAATGTGCACCTGTCTCAAGGACTTTTTGATTAAAGCTGCAATCCTACTCCTACACTTACCTGGGAGTAAAACCAATTGACTACATTGGACTTAGTTCTGAGTAGGCATGCACTGTCAGTGGCACAGTGTGCCAAGCTGGAGAGAGTTCCCAAAGGATCCAGAAAAGCCATAAACCAGTGTCACTTTTTGAGGGTGGGGGTTGGGGAGTTGATTATGTAGCAAAAATGGGAATAAACTCACATTCTATTATAACTTGATTATCTCAAAAGAAACTGAAGAGAAGGAAGGCTTATATTCCTCTCTGTATCCTTCTCAGAGACTGAAGAGTTGGGATTTTAGCTATATTATCTATGGTGTTTAGTTTTACCAGTACAACAACAACTTGGCAGGTGGGGAAAGGGAAGAGGAGGGAATTCATCCTTCCTGTCCTATGTAGGAATTTTGAAAGACACTGAATTTGAAAGAGGCAGAATTTACAGTCTAGTCTTTTTAGTGGTCCCATCCTTACTAAATAAAGGTACAATACAAATCCATGAATGTTATTACAGCCAGTGCAAAATCACGACAGCAGCTTGTCTGGTTATAATTATTAATCTGCAAAAACTCAATCCCCCTTGAGCCAAGATTGGGCCAATTAGTTTGCTGGCAATTGCTCTACAAAGTAGCAAAGTTAAGAAATGCAAATCTCTTCCCCTCCCCCAGCCCCTTTCTACTCTTAGAAATTGTGCAAAGGCACTGAAAAGTTATGGATGGGTGTTAAGTGTACTTATGTGAAGGAAGCCCTTTTGTCCCAGGTAACTAATGGTGGTGGGAATTATAAGGTCTAAAACAAGCTTTGTAGCCCACATCCTCAAATTTAATCACTACTGTGCAACTCCTCTTTATCTTTTGCATACACCAGGAGTTCTTCCTTAAAGTACAAGGGAAAATAGCATTTCCAGTAAACTTCCAACTTGATGTTATTGCTTTAGAAGTCAGGTTCAGGAATATAGGAAGAAGGGCACTTGGGGAGGGGGGCTTCTAATTCTGTTACATAGTAAGGAAAATGAAACCAGGAGATTCCTCTAAAACAGGCACAGTATGGGACACAGCAATCGACTTTGGTATAAAGAAGTACCCATACTATAGGATATTGCTAAAAGTATTAAGTTATGAGCTAGAAGGCACAACCCATTGCAATTTTAAAAAATAACTTGTGTGTATTGTTCCTTGCAGGGAAAGTTATAAAAAAAGGTATTGGAAATCTCAGGACATTTTTTGCATGCTGTAATATGCATGTTTAATTGGAGGAAAATGGGAATATAACTTCATGCAAGTGTGGGTAGATTTCCACCTTCACTTTTAAAAAGCACATCAAACTACAGGCAATATAATAAGATTAAAAGTGTGATTTATATATAACAAAAATTGATGCTGAAATGATGCAGGTGCCTTCAGCATTTATTGTTTAAAAACTAACAGGAGAAGTTGCAAGGATGTTCTTTTCTTGAAATATTTAGGTGTAATCCTATTTACATTTTTGGGGTAAAGATTGTGAAAGTATACTAGTTTGCCTGTCTTTTGCTTGATGTACTCTATGGAAAAGTTAATGCACTGCATTTAATGCATCTTCATTTTTGGCTGAGACCTAGGTAGTAGTGCAAGGATACTGGAAACTTGGATTCTGTCCCTGAGGAGGAGCTGTCCCTGAGCTCTGGTCCTGAAATTTTGCCTTGGAATTTGAAGCTTCGTCTTCCCTTCTTGTTTTGCCCCTAGGTGTCGCCTATGCTGCTGTGCTGAATTCAAATTGTAATAAATAGTGTATTTATTGTAAATAGTATTTTGATCCCAAGTTCAACAGGGCAGATAAATCTGTAAGCATGTGTTTTCGTCCCTCCCCTAATGTCTTTTTCAGCATTAAGATGAAATCCTGAGTCATACATGGTCTTCATGGCTGCTAGATCTGGGTTATATGTATTTATGCAACACATACTCCTTCGGTGTTGGGTACATGAAAACAGTAATTCACTTTGGAAGATCAGTGTACCTTGTTTTCAGATGTGTAGGTCTTGTAAAAGCATTTCACTCCATGTTATGCCTAACTGTATATGCCTAACTGCATATATTTAACCAATCATTTCTTGTACTTTTATAACAGAAGATGGGTGATTCAAAGTGAATTTGTTTGATACTTAAAGAGTACAAACCTGTGTTGTTTTCTGAAATTATATCCTTAAAATGTACTATGCTGATGTCAAACTTCATGAAACACTGTACAAATTTCTTTCTGATGTGGTTTTCAATTAATACAGTGATATTCATACTTTTAGCTTTCAAGTGGGTACTTGGTTTACCTTCTTCCAAATGAAGATGACAAGTCATTTTCTAATTTTATATGATCTTGTCCAATACCTTCATGCTTGATAATGCTGGAGAAGTCTACAGAATTTTTGTTCTAACATTTGGAAGAATTATCAACAGTAACAAAGTACTTCAGCATGCATTGCTGCTGCTAGTTGTATAATTATTAGACAGATGACAAGAGTTTTATGGATTTTCTTTCCATTTCAAACCAAATTTCAAGCATGCCTTCATCAGAATGGGCATTATTACCTCCCCATCCCATGTTATTAAGAAGATAAGGTTCTAAGCAGCCATAACCACAACTATAACCACATTAGGTATCATTAGGTTCAGATTTGCTTGTTTGAAATGCAGGCCACCCAGTTTTCTGCAGTTCTATTCCACAATCCCTTTTCTGTGGGAACCCAAATACAGCATTTCTGGAAGAGCCGGGAGACAAACTGTAGCTAGGTCAAATATGGTACACCAAGTATGTGTATTTTGCATGAATTGGTATTGTGGATGAATCAAATTGGTATATATAGTGAACAGAAGTTTAAGGAAGCATTTGCTGTTTGTGCCCTTATTCAAGGTCAGTGTGGCAATGTAGGGCAGCAAGGTGAAAAAAAAGCCATTGTGCTGGAACAGTTAATTCTTTAAAAAGATATGCTGCTTTTTTCATTTTTTGAAGAATTTGTTGTGTACTTTGTTTACAGTGAACAATATTTGAATAAGTGTCATTCTAAAATAGTTTAACTGAAAATAATAGCAAACCAGTTTTCTGTTTCTAGTGGTTACTGGGTTAAGAAAACTATGGGGGGAAATACTTTCACCACCTCATGGAGTATAGTTTATAATTTAAACTTTAATGGAAATACCAAGTTTGGTGAAACTAGTACTCCCATTTTTTTCAAAGTACAGTAGTTAAAACAGTATATCAAGTGATCATCAGTGTAAATTAGGTGAGAGCCTTAATTTGGCATTCAACTATCTATGTATGCAAGACCCTTGAAAATGACTTATTTCTTTGCTTGAAATAAAACTTACTCTTTATTGTAAGGATTACACAACTATTCAAATATTACAGTATAAGCATGCCTCTGTATCTGTGGGGGATCTGTTTTAGGACCCCTTCTACCTTGGATAGGAAACTGTTAATATGGGGAACTCCATTAATGTTGTTGAAATGCTTACTGGGCAAAAATGTTCTTGCTTTACAAAGTTACTATTTATTTGATTTATATCCTGCCTTTCTTCCTTAAAAAGGAAACCCAAAGTGGCACTAAAAGGCTTGTATTCTAAAAGCATACAAGCTTATAGTGCCATGCAGTTTCCCTCCTGGCAGACAGAAACGTGACAAGACTAGCTTGAGGTTAGTGAAAGCAAAGTTGAAACTGTGGTTGTATCAAAGGATATAAGAACCTGTCATTATAACTTGTAGTGTGGGACAAATGTAATCTTACTGAGTTGTCTGTGTGGACACATACTAGAAAGTGCTACATCCTTTTCAAAATATTCCCTCTATAACTTATGTGCTTGCCTCTGATCCTGGACTGTACATTAACATGTAACTGTGTCTTGTCTAAGTCTTCCTTCTGGTACCAGTTTGTGAATCCTACTCCTGGTACCGATTTGTTCTGCTTAATATACAGTATATCCCTTCTTTTCAATGCCCACTTTCTTCAATAACACCACACTTCTCTAGTTATTGTTTAGTGTGCAAAGAAACGAATGCCAAACTCCCTTACCAATTTAGAGATATAGAGCAGAATTTATTGCTACACAACCTCTCAGTCAGTGCCCTTGTCCAGAGAACTTTTTCCTCTCAAAATTAAACTTGACTCCTAATGGTGAAGTCCAGAGAATGCAGACATCCACAACTAACTCTGATGCGCTTCCCAATCCAATAGAGTTCAGTCCAACAGAGTTTTAGCAGGCAGTGTAGAGCCCCAGCATATAGCCTTGGCATAGCCTCAGGAGGCTTTTTAACCTTGCAGGCTCTCACTATACCCAATCAGGTGCAGGTGTGAGCTACACCCTACTGCAGTATCCTGCAGAGATCATCAATTTCAATGGAGCCTGCACCCTAAGCTATCAGAATCCAGCTTGTTGTTAACCCTGCCCTCCCTAGAGCTGTCAACCTGTCAAAACATGAGGCACTATTAACACTATATCTTCTTGTCTGATCTTCCATTACACCATGCCATTACACCATGCACAATTTGGAACACTTTTATAAGCTGAGATCTTCTTAAATTACTTTTTTGCAGATTGTTTTTCTCAATGAAAAAGTACAGAAATAAGTGTTTGTGTCTTATTCCAAAGATGCAATTTTTAAATTATAATAGCTTCCAGAGTGTATTAGGTGGGTTGTATAGTGTCGGCCGCTTAGCCACAGTCATTACAGAGTCAATTAGGTGTTCAGTAGGTTTCATTTTGTTATTACTGAAAAATTGCATCTCTATAGGGCTAAAATATGGTTTTTGTATATTTTCACCATTTTGCATTATGGCAGTTATACTGTATGCTCTAGGCATACTGTTGCTTCCTTTAGTGCTGATTTGTTCCCTTTTGTTCTGGTTGTGATTCACAGATACTCGATAATTCAAGGGAGCAGTGCGTTCTGAAGACTGGAATTAGGACTGGATGGGCTGCCCAAATGGGCTGCTCTTAGTTTCTTGCCTGTTGTATTAATGACTAGTGAAAAGCGTTGTGGGAGTAAAATTCCCCCATGCGCAGCATCCTCCCCAGTGCAGCTCCTTCCTCCAAACAACATTCCCCCACCCCCGCGCACCAGGAACCAAGAACCAGGTTTGTTGGAAGTTGGTCACTCTTCCATGTTAAGCATAGGACAAAAACATGTTGCACCCCTTTTCAACTCCTAAAAGGTTAAATTTCTCCACATCAGTTCTTGGTGGATGTTCATGTGACAGAAGGAACACCCACCCCAAATTTCATGCTTCTAGGCCCAGCGGTTTTGGCAGGACATTGATGAGTCAGTCAGTGACTTTTCTCTTATATATATATATATATATATAGAGAGAGAGAGAGAGAGAGAGAGAGAGAGACTAGCTTAAAAGCTACACTCCATGTGGACTTTTAAGCCAGCTCATTTGGATGGCATTTTGGGCTTTTGGCCCAAAACTAAAGAGACAAATGTCTCTTGAATCCAAAGACATGTCTGCCGATTTGGGCCGGACACAAGTTCCATTTGTATGTTCAAGTAGCAGATGCAGGGCAGATTTTCAATCCTGGGATCATCTTGATTCCAGAAAGGTATAATACGTCTATGTAGAATGAGTGTGGCCCGAGTTAGAGGGGTTTCAGATACAGATGGACAGACAGAATTTGCCGTTTATTTATATAGATGTATAGTATTTTTTACAGTGCTTTCAAACTGATCCTCTTTATGAAAGATACTGTTTAACATCAAGTAATGGCTTGCAGAAATAATAACTTGTGCTTTTAGACTGCAATCATACACACTCTTTCCAAGGAGCAAGTTCCATTGAATGTAATGGGAAGATTGCTCTGTTACAAATATTCAGAAAATTTTCTGTTTGCTCTGAGCAATTCTGAAATTGCGTTCATATGAATCATTTTCATAGTCTGTACTTCAGTTTTTTGTATATTCAATCCAGAGTAACTACGGGGAGAGTAATCCAGAGTAACTACGGGGAGTCCTTGCTCCTGTGTAAGAACAATTTACTATGGATTGCAGTATGAATTTCCCATAGGTTTTCACTAGGTGGTGCAATAACTACGGGTGCACATAATGTCTCTTATGTGCTTCCATAGTTACTCTGGATTGTAGGGTGAGACAATCCAAGATCTGTAATCCAAGAATGGTAGGGTACTCATCCAAGCCACTGTTTGATGTGTTCGCTTTGCTTCTCTTTTCCTCTCCTCCCCCAGTTACTTCTCTTTAATAGAAAAATATTGTATCAAAAGTGTGTTCGGGATAATACAAGCAAAACAACAGCATTGGCAACTGACACAAGACTATCATATAGTTATGTCATAAGATGGAAAGATTGGAGGCAAAATTTCAGCAAAGCCTTCTGCTTAAGAGTCCAGTCCTGAGATTGGTGCACTTTGTGCAGGTGGGAAGCTTGTTGCCCACTGTTTAGGGGTTGACAAGAAGGAGTGCATGACTATTCTTTATTCATGTCAGAAGCACATATGTGGGTAAAATATACAAATATTAAAAGGCAGTTAAACATCAATTTGCCTAAACTGGGCTACTTGATAGCACTTTCCCTTGCCAACATAAGATCTTCCTCTTTTTCACATATAAGGGCACCCATATGCATTGGGGTTAATGTGAGGAGTTTTGTTCCACATTCATGCAGCCCATCTTTCATGGTATACCTCATTTCCTCAGGTTGTCTTTAGATCTTCCTATCCCAGTATGCAGTCTGTTAAAGGTTTTCCATACAGGGCTTGGTTATTTTTAGCCAGGTGACAACGGCATGACAAAAATTTAACACATTGCACTTGGTACTAACTCGGCATCTCATTTATCAAAACCCCAGAGATTAATCAGATAATTAATTGGAACTGTAATTTAAATTCATGAAGCTTTGTTGAACTGGTTAGTATAGAACTATTATATTTAATCCCAAGTAGATGAGCAGAATTTTATAAAACCAGTGAGCAGCATGATTATTGTGTAAGCCTCATACTTTCACAATTTCTGCCACTGCAGCAATCCTGCATCTGCAGAATGTGAAGGCTTGGCTTATTTGGGAAGCTTGTTTATGCTTTGTAGTTCATAACTGAACCAATGGAATCATGGTACGTGAAGGAACTTGGTTTCCTGCCTACCTAGAAACTAGACTGACTTTCCTTTTTGGTTTTATTATGGTTTTATTATTGTTCTATTAGTCCTCTTCTTGAATGATTTCTGTTTCTTGAAAACCACCAGTGTTAAGCTAAAATTGTTGTTCATATTTGTTGTACTTATTCAATTTCTAATCTACTTGTTCTCTGTAGATTGCCACATTTTATGGTTTTGCTCATGCAACATGTCCCTGTCCAATTTAATCAATGTTGTTCCCTCTAATTCTGTGTTCCCATACACTTCTCTCTCACCAAGAGCAGTGACATTAGTTGGGAATAGGGTTGCAAAGGGAAGGCAAAGGGATGCAAGATAAGACTTTTATTTATCATACTCTAGATTCAAGCCACAAACTAAACAAAATGAACAGAGTTCATTTTTATGCATATACTGTACTGCATGCAGGTGGCCAAAAGAGCAGAGTTACTTTAGGAAGCATTGCAAATAAGATCATTTGATCTTTTGTGTAGTTAAAAGATCTTTCTGTAGTTAAAGCACAGGCAGATGTTATAACAGAAATGGGAAAAATGTGATTTTTCTCAAAGAGAAAAGAGTAAGAAAGTGAGATTGACAGCGTCATCTTCCATACGAAGAATGAAAGTCTGTCTATTGTATTGACTGGTCTTACTGGTCTAATATACAAGTGCTGGAAATTGGCAAAAACAAATGGCTATGATAGTATAGGATCTCAAAGCATGATAACAAAGGCGCTCTTGACAAAATATTGTTGTAGTGTAACATCTGTTGGAGCCCAAATCACAAGGGCAGAAACAGTCATGATTAGCTGCTTGAGTGAACTGTCACCATCATTTTAACTTATTTTAATAGCTGTAAGAAAAATGTTTTTTTTCAACCCCCAGAAGAAGTATTTCATTAGACAAAGAGCACAATCCTAACCATATCTACTCAAAAGTAAGCCCCATGGTGTTCAAAGGGTCTTACTCCCAGGAAAGTGTCTTTAGGATTGCAGCCAAAATGGATTACATAAGTTGATGGTGATATATGTGAGTAGCAAACATTTTGATTTTTAACGTGAACAGAATAATGTATACGATAGGCCTATGTAAACACCATTGAGTACTAGGGAATGTATCCCATTCACTATAAATATTTATGATGTTTGCCCAAGGTTTTCTGGATTACATTTTGTACTGTTGGACCTCCTGCTAACCCCTGAACTTTTAAGCTGAATGCTTAAGCAAAGGTGCTTATAAATACTGTTTGCGTTTATTTCCCACAATTGAAATCAAAGTTGGTTAAATCTCACTACACTTCTGTTTTATCACAGACATATTAAGTGTTTGACTGAATACTTGAATTTCTGTGGCAGTGGATAGGAAGCACTCTGAGAAAATGATTCTTAGGAACACAATTTCAGACGCATTGTATATAGGCAGCATGATAGGCCAACTTGAGATATTATCCTATTCTATGCTCTTTCTATGTTTTAATGGGCCAATTCAATCCCAGCTTGAATACGAATGCATGAATTTATTACTTTCTTTCATGTGACAGTATTGCACCTTCCTACACAATTTCTACTGCTAAAGCTTAAACTTAGGCTTCTTACTCGGAAACAACATGGAAATCAACAAGGTTTATTTCATAAGCAGTTGTATTTAAGATTGTACAGACTTATTGCTAATGAAAAAGTGCCAACTGATTTGACGTTAAGAGGTTAGAAGCAAAATCATTACATTAAATCCCCTCCCTCAAAGGTTTGATGTGGAACACCAGAAAATTAATAGCTCAGCACTAAACTGGGCTGGTGCTACCAAGCCACATGTTCTGCTCTCCATCTAGTGCTGCTCAGGAAGCCTTGGGAGGTCTCCTTCTGAAAAGGGGCCATATTTCCCCTTACCTCAGATAATACCACAATCACCTAAAGGGGCTTCTCATAATTTTTCTTAGCACTATTCCTGCTACTGGCAGGGTCTGCTTTAGATGATGGATGCAACATGGGGAAATCTGGCTGCCCTGTCACAGGGGCCTGCTGCCAGGATGTTGCTTCATATAGCACCCAGCTCTTGAACCGCTGATCTGCCAATCTTCAAAACCAGTGCAATGCCTTTAACCGCAGAGTCTCCACAGAAGTGGGAGAAGGGGTCTCCCACTTCTAATGCCAACTGTATAGCTGGCACAAATTCAGGAAACCCTGTGTAGGGCTGCCTCATTTGCAAAGGAGGTTTGGATGTGATGTGTGTTGCCATCATTGATCCCATCCAGTGGTTGGTGCTAGCCAGATTTGGTACAGGATGTGATGTGTGCAGGCCAGCCCAGTACAGACTGTTGGGTCAGCACTGCTGGATTGCAAGAAGCCACAGACGAGCTTGTTTGTGACACTCTGAGCCAGTAAAGAGATGACTGTGCTGGCTTAGCAAAGAGTTGGGATTCCCCTGAAATACCTAAAAGCATGAAGTCTGGAAGCCAAGAGCAGAAGTGCAGCCCCTGCAGCCTGATTAGCAGGCAGAAAAGGATTTCTCTGACTTACTGGGGAGTCAGGTTATCCAGAAGTCAGGCCCTAAATCCAGCCCCTTCTAAGAGCCAAGGTACAGGCAGCAGCCCTTTCAGCCATCTGGGAGGCATAGCAGGAAAGAGAGAGGTGAGAGGGCAGGAAAGCTCAAGGACCAGGAGAAACCCAGATGATGGGGAGAAGGTGATTTGATCCCCTTCTCCCACAACTCTGCCGAGGCCACTTGAGCCAGGCTGAAAGTGCTTAAGACACACTGAGATGTACCTCTGCAGCCCAGCAGACTCCTTAAGGCGCAAGACATCCACTGTTTGTTTCATAAGCAACAGAACCATACTCTTAATCAACTTCTTGAAGCCTTGTGTCCTGTGCACACTTAATGCCTAGTTCTTTCATCTGATCAAACATTTGTGGGATTAGGTTGCTTGAATATTAAGTGTGCAAGCTATGAACTACAAATTCCATGGACACTTGTATGGAACTCCGAGGAGCTGGAAGAGGGCATTTCTGCCCTGGAAACAGGCTCTGGATACAGTGTAACTGCTCTGCCTTAGGCAACACCAAACATGCCCTTAACATGTCTCTCCTGAACTGCCTAGGCTGCTCCAGCTAGGGCAGCCCAGGTCCATCTGTCTTGGGGCAGCCTATGTTGCCTTAGGCTTTCCTAAGCCTTTTCCAGAATAACTAGGGTAGCCCATATTGCAGTTGGGTCAGGCCAGTGCACTTCTGAATTGTGCCCTAAGTTGTACTCTGAAAGTGCATATGGAGGTAACTGTGTCTTTCTCTAGTAAGATGACTTTGATATTTGGAATTGTGTCTAAAATGTCCTAGATGCCATGAAGAGACTGTACATTGGTCCTAACATACAACTAAATTTGAATGGCAAGAAAAGGATATATAATAGGACTTTTTTGTCCTGGGAGATGCATGACATGTAGGAATAGCTAGAAAATCAATAGCAATGGAACTTTCTTTCCCCTTTTCTCATCTAAGCTTCTCTGCAAAAATTTTGTAGATGTGTGTAGCTGAACCTTGTTGTGATGAATCCTGAGTCCTGCAAGAAGAAAAGTTGTACATAATTTGTCAGTTTTCTGGATTCTGTATGGAAGATAAGTATAAAACTGTAAATCTTTCATACTTGGTTTTTCAGTTAGGAACGAAAGTCTCATTTCTTGCTGCTGCTGTTGATTGTTCTATAAACTAATAAATGTGTGTACTCTTGAACTGCTGTGACTGGCAGATTTTTTTTTACTTGTGCTGATGCAGTGGTTAGCACACTCCATCTGAAATATTTATTTATTGGTGTATTCCATGCCAGCTATCATGCCTATATACAAACCACATCCCATATCTCCTAGCCTTTAATGCTATGAATTTACTTAGAAATTATATTTTTGAAAAACTATGTATAGCTCAAAAAGATGATCAGGTCATGTCTGTGGATTGGCTTAACATGTCCCACGCTGAACATCTATCAAGGGCAATCTATAGCTCTCTGAATGTGGCTGCAGCAGAGCTACAATTGAGTCAGAGGGGCTCTGAGAACTGCAGAGCCTGCAGCAGCCTCCAGGTTGCGGGGTGTTGGTAAACGTTTCCCAAAGTCAGTTTTGGAAAACTACACTTCTATGGAAATGTTATGTATGGTAGAATTAATACATTCTACATAGATAAACCTTTATTGTGACTTTTACTGTGCACACACAGGTGCACGCCTGCTAGTACACACAAAATGAAATTATGTTGCTTACTCACGGGAGTAAAACTCGTACAATTTCTAACAAGACACCTATGTTAAATCAATATATAAATACCAAAATAACCATGTACATATTTATCAAATTAATTTTGTCCATTTTGAAAAACATGGTGGAAAAAGACACCTTGAGAGTTCACTAATTTGATGCAGCATGGAACAAAACTGTGTCCAAATCTGGATGTTCTGCAGCGAGTGCTCTGGTTCCTCTTCCCTGAAGGTAATGAGAACAGGTGATGAAGGGGATGAGTAGCATTCTGAACAATACTGCGAACCCTACTCAAGCATCGCTTTTGTGCAATGTCCTGGATGGAAGGGAGTGGACTTCCAATGATCTTTTCCACCTTCCTTGCCACCCTTTGCACTGCTTTCCCATCAGAAACAGTAATAATTCTAATCCAGACTGTGATGCCATATGACAGCAGGATGCTCTCAATTGTCCCTCTATAGAAGGAGGTCAGACTGGGGGGGAAAGATGTGCTTTCCTAATACAACATAGGAAGTGCAAATGCTGCTGAGCCCGCTTCACCAGTGACTCAGTATTTAATGACCAGGTCAACCTGTTCGTTAATTGCACTCCCAGAAACTTGATACTATTGACCAATAATAATAATAATAATAATAATAATAATAATAATAATAATAATAATAATAATAATAATAATAATAATAATAATTTTATATACTGCTTTTCTGGACATTTTGGATTGCTCCTCAGTCTTTAATCAAAGCGGTTTACATACGCAGGCGAATTCTAAGTCCCCGAAGGGATTTTTACAAACACAGATTGTCTCTATCTTTCAAGAGACACTACATTCAAGATGTTACATTCACAGTCTGGTTACAACACTGGCCCCGATGTCTGAAATGCTGGCTGACCAAGTTCTCCTTCAGTTCTCACGAAGGGCAGCTGATAAAGCTCCTTCACTCCCACTGAAAAGCAGATGGAAAATCTCAGCTACTGCTACAGCAGCCACTTTTCAAGGTCTTGTTTCAGATCTGACTTCAGGTTATCTCAATCCAGAAACCTTCAGCTTTTATCTTCAGGCAAATGGAGGCCCTACCCTCTAGACCAGACCTCCTGCCCATTTCAACTGGTAAATTGTCAATAAGTAGTGGAGAGTGGCTTAACTTTCCCTCTCTAAAATCAACGACAATCTCTTTGGTGTCTTCAACATTTAAAACAAGGCTGTTGCTCTTATACCAGTTCACTAAGCCTGCAACCTCCTCTTGATAGACACACTAATTACCATCCTGTATAAGACCCACCACTGTTGTATCATCTGCATATTTCACAATATGATTGGTGGCACACCTCGCATGGCAATCACGTGTCATGAGTGTGAACAACAGAGGACTTAAAACACAGTCCTGTGGGGAACCTGTGTGTGCCTGGATACCCCAATTGGACCATAGCTCTCTAAACCAGTTATGTACATTCTTAAACTATCATTTAAAGTTGTATTGCTCCCACTTGCAGTCAGCTATGTGAAATATTGTACTGTAATAATAGCGGTGAGCCCAATCTTAACAAACTCTTCTTTGGTGTCCTTGGTATTGAAAGACGGTCTACTGAAGAGCTAAGCTGTGTGCTTTTGAGATACAGGCAAAGCAGTGAAAGATGACCTGCAAAATATTGAATGTGCTTGGTTAGAGAGTGAGTTCAGGATGCATTCCTTCCAAACAAGTTGCAGCCAGTCAAACTTTCTGCTTGCCTAATTGTATGCTGAGAATATACAGTATCTGGATCTTCAACAGAGATGCAAAGCAGTTCTAATGAAAGTAGGTCTTGTTAACTTTTAGCAACAATTGTTTAGGCTTGACACTGGAGAGCCATACGCAATTAGAAATGCTTGGATAAGGCACTTGTGATAACAAATGTATTGATAAATATATCTATTACATGGTCTGTTTCACTAGCTTTGAAACCTAAACTTCTTTGAATTCTCTTTTCTAAATTATCACTATGTTCAGCTGGAAAGGCATAACTTTAAGCTATAAACGAGAAAATACGTTTTATTTATTTTGCAACGCATACTGGGCTAACTGTGGCATTAAGTTATAGGTATGATCCATGGGTGATATGGACCTGCTTTTAAAAGTACATATTGGGCAAAAGAATGAAAACTATGATACATAACTTCAAATGAATTTTTTTAAAAAAATCTTTATAAATAAAGCTTAGGGGCTTTGAATTTTTGAAATGCATATAAAATGTTAGCTTTGTAAGTTAAAGAAAATTTCATAACTATTTCAAAGCTGTGCTTGATACTATTTTATCTTTTTCCTCAGATTTAAAACAATGAATTTAAGAAGCTTGTGTTCATTCATACTGTTTGCGGGTTTCCTGTCAGCTGCTTTGGGATGGATGGAATCAAACAGGAACAGGCAATTTTATTCAGAAGCTGGGAGGCCAACACAAGAGGTACATTAACTATTCTGTTGCTTTCAGTATCATTTTTCTATCTAGAATCTTATTTTGTCTAAAATCTATCTGCTTCCCCCTGCCTTCCCCATCCAGATAAAATCATAGGAATGTGTGTAGTAGGAAAAATATTTATGGGTACAATTGAGTGACTTAACATTGGTTTCCGTATCTTTTAAAAGAAACCTTCCTTCTGTTTAGTACATCTCTCTCTCTCACTCTCTCTCTCTCTGTTGCATATCAAATGAAAATCAACACAGGGAGGGCAATTTTAGCTTTTATACCAGCAAAGAAGTTGAAAGAGCAGAGCATGAATTGGATGCAGGAGTTCTGGGTGCAATTGAAAAGAGCAGAACTGTCAGAAATCAAGGGATGCATATATCAGTATTGCTAAAAGTTGTTAAAGTCAACTTCAGCTTTTGTACCATGTTGTGACAGTGTCTGCTTGTTGCAGATTCGAGTTTTATCCAATCCACAATAAATGCAACTTGTGGAAACCCAGCCGGCCTGTCGTCAGGCCTGTCACCTTTCCCACTCTTTGCCTACTTTCATTTGCATGCTTGTGAACTGCTAAGTTGCAAGGAGCTGGGTGAAGGATGGGAACTCACCCTGTCTTGCAGTACACGGGTCTCAAACTACAGACCTGCTGAGCAGAATTCTGGTCAAACAGTTTTGTAACCACTGAGCCACTGCACTCCTCACTGGATCGCTAATGGTTGTAATTAGATTTTTTAGAATGTTGGCTCCTAACAGGAAGCTTAGTTGTTGTAAACTACTTTTTATTGTTAAATACAGTTTGTAGACATTGACTGACACAACAACACCCAGCCAAAACCACTGGAGCTAGAAGCAATAAATTTGGGAAAGGCATTCCTTCTGTGATGTAGGCACTCATTAAGAACCATTTTAAAAAAATTCAAACCCTACACAGATGAAAAGGGGTACAACATATTTTGTCCCTATGCTTAAACATTGAAGAATTGCTGACTCATCAACATCCACCCCAAATCCCTAGACCTAGAAGCATGAAATTGGGGACCATATTCTTTCTGTGACATAAGCATATTGTTCTGAATTCATAAAGTTTTTACGTCAATTAATATTATTTTTGCTTGGGGAGAAGATCTGAGTCACTGATGCATTTGTCCAAAAATTTGTATAAAAGACCTATAACTATTCAGCTTTGTACATAAAAATATTCAGTAGCTCCAAAGTGTTTAATCTTAGAGCCAGAGTGATAGTACACAGAGGTTCAACACAATGGATCAGTAGGCACCCAAACATGCATTATGACCATAACTGGAATTTGGAAGATGGCGTATCCATTGTCCAAAACTGCAATTTGGAAGAAGGCTTATCTTAAACTTGCAGTTAAAGGTATATATAATTCTCTAGAAGATAAAAATTATGCATGCTGATGATGGTCCCATTTTTGTTTCAAGATCTTGAGGTTAATGTCTTCATTATATACAGCATCGGAGCAGAATTAAATGCACAACCAAAGTAATAGTAACTGCTAACAAGAAAAAGCAACTTCAGGAGGGGATTATTTCAAATGTAGAAAAGATGCATGAAGCAGAATGCTCAGTCCAGTTCCTTCTACTGCTCTTCCACCACAAAGTTGGCTCCCGATCCCATGCAAAGTTACCAGTATTTTGCATCATACATTTTGGACTCCACAGTGTGTGGGTGGGAGAAGAATCTTCAATTCAGCCTCCTTTCCTTGCCCCCATGAATATAAGTTTTTTTCCCCTAATTTCTGAATCTGCCACTAATTCACATGGCGCTATCCTGCTGTGGTGCTGAGGGCTTTCAACACATTAAAATAATGGTTGTGGTTGATGGGTTTAACCTTGGTCTCAAAGATAGGAGCTGCAGAAGGTCTGAGGCTGTGGTCCCAGTCTGGGAGGAGGACTTCCATTTCTTTGCCCCATCATGGTCTGAATGAAGCACAGACCTCTACTGGCTTCTATTGAAGAAGGAAAAAAATTCATAAAGTATTTAGCTACTCTATGAGATGGCCATAAATGCAGATGTGGTTTATAGTCTTTAAGAAGTGCTTACCTGCGCTTTTATTCACCCACCCCCAATAGTAACTTCAGCAGTGGACTGGTTGCTAGGTTCATAGCAATGAATGAAAATTTCATGCTGCCTAAGAGGTTAACACCGAAGAAATCTTCAAAGCAGCTGGCTTGAGTCCTCTGGTCTGCTGACTGTGGAATGTTCTGAATCTTCTTGAATGTCTTGAGGGACATGGTGCTTAATTCTCAATACTGTACCTGAATATTACAAGCTGGATAGATTCTTATCAACAGCCAGGAAACCATTGGAAGCAATGTTTATAAATTACCTACCTACCTACAGTATTTATATACTGCTTTTCAACTAACAAGTTCACAAAGCGGTTTACAAAGAAAATAATAATAGCTAATTAAAAGCTAATGGGTCCCTGTCCCAAAATGCAAAAAAGAACATCAGCAGAAGCCACTTGAACAGACACTGCTGGGGTGTGTAGGGCCAGTTACTCTCCCCCTGCTAAACAAAAGAGGAACATCCACTTGAAAGAGTGCCTCTTTCTCAGTTAGCAGGGGTCTGCTAAAGACTGGGTTCCGCGTTTTGACTTTTTCTGCTTTTCGCCCCTAAACTATCAAATGATTGGATAATGCTTATACTGTAGTATTCCTGTACTATTCCTATAGAGGTAAAGCTCCTACTTCACTAACTTTCCAGAGTGTGAGGAGGATAGAGGATAGAGCGTGAGGATAGAGGTCATCCAGTTGACAATGTATAAAGCTTGAAAATCGTATTACAGTGGTACCTCGATTTACAAATAATTTGGTTCTCAATCCTAAACACAGTTTCTTGGAAGTAAGACCCATTAAACAAAATGGGGCTGATTTCTGAGTGGACATAGTTTGGATTGTGCTCTTGAATTAAAAGTGCTTTGAAAGATGAGCATCAATTTCTAAGCACTTATGCCTTTAATCATGAGCAATACCTTGGAACATTTGGTTCCAAACTGGTTACTGTATTCCAGGGGTCTCCAAACCCAGGACCAGTGGCCAGATGTGGCCGTTGGCGAGCCTCAATTTGGCTCTACTTGCCGTTTGAACACGTGCAAATGCAAGTAGATAAATAAGTACCATTTTGGTGGGAAGGTAACTGTTCCATGGGCATGCGGGCCACATGTCCACATTTCAGACAACGCTGGCTCTAGAAATGTGGAAGAGTACTGCACCCTAGAGTCAGTTGTGACTAGCAGTATAACCTGTAGGGGACACCTTAATCTTTAAAATACCTGGATTTGGGACAAATTGAGAGGTAGTGAAGTTTTTGCAGAGGACACCAAACTATAGCAAATACCTTACGTAATGTTGGGGTTACAATTCATGCAAGTTCAGAAGTATGTGAAACAGGGCTATTAGAGACATTGCTGATCTGATAGACATGAAACAGGCCCAGAACCACTAGTGGGCTCCAGCAGGTTCGCACCTACTCTATAGAATCGGTTGTTAATGAGAGAGAGGACATATAAAGTTTAAAAATAGCCATTTAAAAGTGGCTGCCAGATGGGCATAGAACCGGTTGTTAATTTCTTTGAATCCCATCACTGCCCAGAATGCAATGCTTATTAGTTAAAATGGGTGTAAGTTGCACTTTAACAAAATGGTGTTAAGTGCAGCTGCATTATTTGACATGCCTGTATTCAGAACATTAAAAACCATCCTGAAGTACTTCAAAACTGATGAATAAATAACCAAATGGCAAATGCCATTAAATGTCAGTACATATAAAGAGAATTATAGATATACTGATCATACATATACTGATCAAGCTGGCAAATTCCATGCTAGAGTCATTGGGGAAGGAGCTAAGAATAAGACTGCTAATATGTTTCATATGCAACTCTTAAGTATAGCTAAGTATATAGAGCACAATCATAACCATGTAAGCACCATTGTGTTCAATACCTCTTATTTCCAGGAACATTTCTTCAGGATTGCAGCCATAGTTCTGACATTGTACCTCAAGAAACGTGGTAAAGCTGAGACCCTCAAAAGCAGGCAACCAAAATGAGGAGAGAGTTGGAACACCTTATGAGATAAAGCTTCAGCATGGCTTTTTTCAGCTTGGCAGGCGCAAAGGTGTTTTCACATATGACTGAAATGCAAATTATGGTTGGAGTAAAGAGAAGGTTCTCTCTCAGTAACAGAATAAGGACTCGGTAACAGAATAAGGAGTCTTCTGCAACTGCCAGCAGAAGATTTAGAATGGGCAATATGAGTGCATAATTAACCTGTGGAATTCATTGTTAATATGATGTGGTCATGGCCATTGGCTTGGGTGGCTTTAACAGGAGACCAGGCAAATTTCATAGCAAAGAGGTTCATAAATTGCTAGTAATGATGACTGTGTGACTCAGTGGCATAATGTCACTGGTTGGCTGGCATTCAGTGGCAGGAGAGAAGTATGCCTCTGCCTGTGAAAGTCTCAAAACTGACTTCTAGGTGATATCTGGAAACAAGATGCTGACCTGTATGAACCTTTGGCCTGATCCATCGGGGCTTATGTTCCTATGAACTGACAAGCGTAATCTGGTTTTAAAATTTGTAATTAATGTACTACTCATCGTTAACTTACAACAATTAAGTTGAATTAGACTACAATCCTAAAGTTGCTTTCCTGGGAGTAGGACCCATTGAACACAATAGAGCTTACTTTTGAGTAGACATGGTTAGGATTGTGCTCTTAACGTACAGCTCTTAACCCTTGTATATTTGCTATGGAGAATAGCATTTCTATTATAGTCAAGTAACCCAAATGCTGGCTGTGTAATATTATCAAGAGTTTCTCTTAGGTTTTTTTAAAATATCGGATTGTTGCTGTTCTGGCACATTTAGTTGTTGATGGGAAAATGCCTATAACTCAAACAGTTACCAAGAGTTTTGATTGGTATAAATTTCTGATTATATAAAAATTACTTTCATTCTACTTGAAGGCATCCTAAGCAGTAAAAAATACAATTTCTGGGCTGTAACTAACTAAAATTACTTAGCAACTTTACTTAACCATCTTGGCGTATTTTGGAGGCCTAATGATCTCAAGTGTATTTTAATTTAAATGTACTTCTAGTTTTAGCAAGGAAGGAGTTTTAGCAAGGAAGGAGTCAATGACCTTCATGAATGTTTGCTCTGATCTAAAAAGATTGGTGTATTGAATCAAAATTAATTTGTTAAATACGCAAATGTGGAAGCACATGTTTAGCATTTTACAAATGGGAGATAGTAGTCTCTATGTACTGGAAATAGCCTATAAACGTGATACCATCTAGTATATTCTTGTAGTTATGGTGTTATTATCCTGTGATGGAGATGGGTTTGAGGAAGAATTAGGCTAAGATTTCATTTTTTTCTGGTTAGTAGTACTTAAATATCCATGTTGGTTTGAAGATGATCTATGGATGCTGCTAACAATAAGTGACTTGGTCAGCATTTATGGAATTGAGACACAGGTGAGAATAAAATTTTGATGTAATGGGTAAATTATACATGAAAGTAAATAGTTCCCTACTCCTAGCTCATGTGTAACACTTCTGTGAAATACTGTGACCAAACAGTTTGGTGCTGGAGAGAAATCTGCTAAGTAGTTATTTGCGCCACAGTCTTTGTCAACTATAATTTCTTTAGCATAAAAAAAATCTTAAGAGAATTATCGAATACCACATCATGATGTTCAACTTGCAATGACTCAAGCAGGCTTTATTAGTAACTTGAACATGATAGATGGAGTGCATGCTGTTCATATTTTGCTTGAGATGTACCAAGAGATGCAGAAGTGACTGTACTTCACCTTTGTTAATCTTGAAAAGACATTTGTGTGCCACACAACATCATCTAGTTGAGGAATTCATTGAATGCTAGAAGAGCTAGTTTGATGGGTGAAGCTCTTGTATAGAGAGACCTGGAAAGCTGTGTGCAGAAGCTGCTGAAATGTCAAAAGACTCCCACATTACTCTTGGTGACCACCAAGGCTCAGCACTCTCTCTGTTGATGTTAATCACAATGATGGTTATTATTGCCTCTGAACTCCAAAAGGTGATGCCATGAATGCTTCTCTATGTGGATGACATTCTCATGTCAAAAAAACAAAGCAGACCTCAAGGAGTGATTGCAAGCTTGGAGTGACTGTCTTGCAATGTATGGTCTCTGTCTCGGCATCAAGAAGACAAAAGTATAGGATGGATCCCTGTTAATTTGGGACAAAAATTAATCAACTTAAATGGTACATACTTGTCATGTACTGAGATATTCCAGAAGCATGGCTCGACAATCCTGGCTGACAGCCTGAGTCAATTCCTACAGTTAGAAGTCAACAACAAAGGATCAAAGGGTCAACTGAAATAGCACTGGCTTGATATGAAAATCACCTACCTCCACCTCCATCCAGACTAAGCCCATGAACAAGAGAAATAGTTATTCCAATCCAGAATAATGGACCCATCATCATACAGGACAAACACTGAAGAATTTCTTTTGCATAATTCTAGGAATTAAGTTTTTAGGCAGAGTGGCTTAGGAATTTCTAGCTGAATTCTCAAACCTCAAGCATAATATAAAAAATTTATGATGTTGTAAATGTGCTATTTTCTGTTATTATCTGTCTAGCACATAGCACTGATACTTTATATTTGCTGGAATATATTTTCTGAGTTGGCCAGTTATGACTGCTGCAACTTCCACCATGTCTTCTAGGATGGGAGGAAACTTCACTTCACTTACTGTTAATTTCACTTGTGTGTAACATTCCTTGTATGGAGAATAAAACTTGGTTCAGTTACATTTTCCTTATAATGGAACCAACAGTTGAGGGCTGCAACTAAAGTTCTAGTCAGTAAAAAATTCTTAGTCTTTACTACTGTTTCCGTTTTATACACTTGGAAGAAGAGTCAAGAGGAGTAATGCCACACAAATCTTGGACAGAGTCTGGTTCTTGCCTTCTAATCAGTTTGCATAGTTTATAGTATGTTTATAATAGGTATTCTTGGTCTGTTGGTCTTAGATGTAAGGTAATGGGTGTCTTAGTAAGGCTACAATCCTAAAGATGCTTTCCTGGGAGTAAGACCCATTAAACAAAATGGGGCTTACTTTTGAGTAGACATGGTGAGGATTGTGCCGTAAGTCATGTAACAGTACTGTCCTTGGAACACTAAATATCTGGATTTTTAATTACTCCCCTGTCCTTTAGGTGAAAATGCAAACTCAGTTGTATTCTTGTTTTTAAGTTTTATTTTTTCTAACATAAATATATTAAGAATATAAATTGGTGGTACATTTTTCACAATCTAAATCAAATTTAGAATGGGCTTGTGATGAGAGAACAGGAGAGCTCCATTTCGGTTATTTGTGGTCCAGAAACAGCAGTAAGTAAATACAAGCACAGCAATTATCTCAATTAGATACCATATGGGTGAGCAGATGACACTGTCTGTGTTGGGCAATCCAGTGTTTTCACTGTTTATCATAGGACAAATAAAATCGCCAACATCTGAGACAAAGCTTCCTCCCAGCAGTAATAGTTCTGCTCTCCACTGCAGAATGTTTTGCTTCATTAAAACGCTTTACAAAATACAATATGTTCCTAAATGAAAATTGTCTTGTTCTTATACAAAAGCCAACAACTGAGGTTGTAGAAATATTCTACTTGTGAATCATTTTAAGAAGTCAAGCTATTTCTATAATTTAGCTTTCCATTCCCTTTTACCTATGATGACTCTGAGCTAAAAATCCCCTTGGGATATATGCAATAACTGACAAGTGAAATTAAAATAAGATGCCGTATCATGTACACAACAATTAATTATCAGCGGTAGCTAGGTAGATGGAAAGGAAGGAAATTCCTTCAAAGGAAAGAGGTTAAACTGAAGAACTGAGAAACATCTGGAGGCTTTCCTATAGGGAACATGTTGCATGGCCTCCAACATGCATGTCCTCTTAATGATATCTTTACTGACGGACAGCTGTGGCTATGCATGGCCTCCCACATGAAGGCCATAGACACAGCTGCCCATCATTAAAGATATCATTAAGAGCACATGCATGTTGGAGGCCATGCATAGACATAGATGCCCATCGGACAGTATAAGGGAGTGGGTTCCTGATCAGGGTTGTTAACAGCCAAGGTTACAAATCTATAATATGCTTGGGCAGGCTTGAAGCACTGCAGAAGTTATGGTTGGGGTCCCAAGATACCATCTCCTGGTTTAAGAGAGGGAAGAATGGTTGATAAGTGCATTAAAAAGTAATCAAGGAAGGGTTGGTAGCCTTTCCTAACTCCAGGGAACAAGGCATGGAAGCTAATATTGCTTTAACAGGGAAAGAGATTTCATAAGAGATAGCACAGCAGATACTGGAGCTGTGAGTGCTCAGGGAAAGGGTGCAAAAAAGAAGGTAGGAATGAGAAAGGAGCACATATTATGTGATGTGGGTGCCATCTGGCACAGAAGATCTTGAGTGTCAGAATGAATGGAGATTTTGGATGATGCATTTTTAACAGCTCCCTGAGCAATTTGAAACATTAAGTGTTGGCAAACAGCTGGAAATCAGACCCATACAAATTTCACGTCGGTGCTCCAGAGAATGATGATGACATATCAGCTGAGTGCTCCAGTATGGCCTTGCAAAATTCTATGTATTTCCCTCAAATATTAGAAGGATCACTGGTTGACAGCATGCCCTGTACACACTTCAAGATGCCAGTTAGTACCAAAGTGTCTGAAATTCAAAGTGATTCCTCCATTTATCCATCCCATATAACCTTTTAGGGAGGCATTGTTAGAAGTTTTGCTTTCTTCAGAGGTATGTATGATGGCAACCGCTAAGAGCATTTTCTTGGTAGTGGCCCCCTGCTTATGAAATTACTTGCACAGCAAAGTGTCGGAAACTCCCTGATTGCCAACATGTCACCATGGTGTAGATCAGGGGCCTCCAAGGTTTTTGGCAGGAGGGTCACATCATCTCTCTGACACTGTGTCAGGGGCCAGAAAACTAATTTGCATTTCAAATTTTGAATACATTTACATAAATTTACATATAAATGTATTGCAGTACATTACAAGACTTGCCCAAGGGCCAGATAGAGGGGTCTTGCTGTGGCCACATTGAGACTCACATTGAGGCCGCATCTGGATTTGGAGACCCTTGGTGTAGATAACTCCTTTCAGCAGATTTTTGATATATTTTCATGAAAATCAGTCCACTCATTGGTGTTGCTGTTCTATATAGTTCCTATTTCTATGCTCTCTGATTCTTTTAAGGTATAACAAGGTAGAAATATTATATATCAATACTGAATTATCTAAATGATAATTCTGTGAAGACAATGATCTCACTTAGCAATTGGGACTTGAAAGTCCATGAAGAAATTTTTTCTCCTTCTGGACATGATACATTTTACAATAGTGACAACTTAATAAGGACCTATGAATCTAGCAAGGCTTATAGCAAGGCTTCTTTGCTTAGCAACTGACATGATTTGAGGTTGTTCAATATGTGTGATATACCCTTCAGCTATTTCTCATAGAGTGAGAGTTTAAGGCTTTAGCTATAGACAATTCTTCTCTGATGCCAGATGCTTTTGGGAAAGAGATGGTCAGGTAATGTGTAAACATCGTTTGGAGACTGACACTTCATGTGACAGACTGCCCTGACTTGTCAGAATGAACAGTTGGTGACTAGTCTGCAAGAATAACAGTGAAAATAGATTTAAAATATATCTAGGGCTTGCTGTGAAATATCTGCTTAATCTGCTCAAAAAGCATACACATACCAGCAACCTGAAAAACATGGTTTAGCTGTCTCATTAATGACCTTTCAGCTGTCTATTAACAAAATAAGATTTTTGAGGATGCCATAAATAAATTGGTTACACACTGAGGCTGGAGTCTGAAATGGTCTGTGCATGGATATGAAGCAGTTCTCCCTTCTTTTGAGATGTGGAGCCGCTATTTAAAAGGAGAGTTGAAAAACACCCATGAATGCCACAGAGGCAACTATAGATTCTTGTTAAAGTACAGAGATGGAACTGCTTTCTGAATACCAAAAATATGGAACTCATTAAGCGTATTGGATTTGACAAGAGTCAACATATAGGTCAATATAATGTAGCCACTTCCACTGGATATTTTTCTGTAAGGAAATCACTCTTGTTTTGCAGCCAAATGAATTTAAGATTCATAATGAAACAGAATTTATATACATCCAATAGAGATTTTGGCACTAATAATAAGATGAACAATATATTGCAAAAAAATATTACGATTTTCAGTGCACTTAAACTTACTCTGTATATACAATCCATCAATATTTAGCTATTGTAAAAATTGTATAATAGTCCAAATGGCATAGTTATAAATTTTTGGAATCAGAATTTGAGAAAACTTTTAATAAACCCAGTTGACATGCATTACACAACTTGCAACTCAGAATTCTTTCCAGGACATTCATAAATAAACATTGCTGTGCAAGTCTGTTAAATGGTCAATATTCTTGTTTCAGTTCAATTCCCAGTGTCTAGTGGAAAAAGTCTTTAAAACATGTATAGTTTGTGCTGTGTGCCTGCCTGGAGTGTAAGGGCCAAACAACTAATGTTTCATCTGCCCTGTAAATTAGGCAAGAGGATAAAAATCTCTAGGCCAGGAAGGCTGTTCTTAGCCTTGAGTCTTCTTTCTCAAACATTTTTGACTGAAGTACTAAAAAAACACATGGAGAATCTTGCATACCAGCTGTGATCTGCCCATCAGAGACATGCCTGTGAGTAGGGTTGCCATAATTCTCTTCCACAAAATTGGGATAGGACCCAGTTGGATCCCATTTGCCAATTTGTGAACACAATCCCCCCAAATTGGATTGTCCCTGTTTTTCAGGACATATGACAACCCTGCCTGTAAGTATCTGAGCCCAATCCTATGGGTGGCTTCCTTTGATGGAACGAGCTTTCTGTTAATAGTAGGCCCACTCCAGCAGTGTTGGACACATGCACAGTTACAACATACTGTTACTTGGGGGATGCAGGGGGGCTGCAAGCACAAAAAGCTGTTGACCAGAGCAGTCAACCCCTGCAAGAAAAAGACTGGGTTGACAATCAGGTGTGGCAGAATGCATATGTGGGGAGGGCAGGGGGCAATGGCTCTTTTTGGTCCACTTGAATTTATGGAAGCTAAATTGCTAGACGAATCTGGGTAGATGTATTGTTTTCCTTTGGCATGGTAGACTAGGTAAGTAAGAATTTCATGGTTCAATCCTGACCACCTTTGGATCACTGACATAGCTTTACCAATGGGGCATGTGCTGCATCCTGCAGTTGGCGGGGGGAGTCATGCATACCTCATCAAGGTAAGGGAATCTTTGTTCCCTTAACCCAGAGCTGGAAATTGATTAAGACTGTGCACTCATTTACTTACCTCTCCATGACTCCGTCATGCCATGCTCCTTAGCTGATTAGTCTGATGCAGGAACGGCTATGCTAGAGCTATAGATTGGCTGAGGATGGGATTGGGTTGTTAATGTGGTGGCAGAGACTACCTTCCCCACCATAGGTGGGTGAAGAGCTTTCATACCCTGTTCCTAGGCTCACCCTTCACTGTAGCTCTTAGTTCAGACTACAGAGAGCTGTCTCAGTGGCAGCCAGAACCACCACGACCTTTCTCTGCTATGAAAGGCCCTCGTTATTTTTCTTCCACATTTTCCTGGGAAGCCCAGGTATTCTCATGCATCCTTTTCCCTTCACACCTCTCAACTGCACCTTTTCATTTTTCATTCCATTTTCCTCTGTCTGACCATTTTCCCCAGCACTCCATTATGTCTGATTGTCAGCTGTTGAGGTCCCTGTCTAGATTAAGTATGTGAAAAATAACTTCATTTAGGTTAGTTTTACCCCACATTTTTAATGCTTGGTAAACCTTTGTGCAACTTCACCCTCTGCTCGATTTTCCTCCCAGTGTGAAATTATACATTCAAGCCATTGGCCGTCTCTCTCTGCACGTGTGTGCAAACAGTCAAAAGTATTTTTTGAAAATCTCTTCAGGTAACTAGTTCTGCTCCATTTCTTAGAAATATAATTTCATATTTGCTTAAAACAAATTTAGATGAACCAGTTGAAATGTTGATCTTCATCCATCCAAAGCACTTTTCATTCTCAAAGACATCACCTTACGGACCAAATCTTCTAATCTTGACTATGGGCAAAATCCCGAGTAACTTCAGGGAGTCCTTGCTCCGGTGTAAGAACAACTTAGAGCACAATCCTAACCATGTCTACTCAAAAGTAAGCCCCATTGTGTTCAATGGGTCTTACTCCCAGTAAAGTATCTTTAGGATTTCAGCCTTACTCTGGATTAAAATATGAATTTTCCATAAGTTTTCACTAGGTGGTGCAGTAACTTTGGGTGCACGTAAATTATCTTATATGCTCCTGTAGTTACTCTGGATTTGGGGGTATGTCTTCTGTAAGAATTTTGATTAATTTAAGACAACTGTAACAAGAAAGTGTTAGGTTGCCTCAAGCCTGGACACATGAAAGGTGTTATCATGGCACCAAACACTGCATTTCCAGTTAGAGCTGGATTGCCATATGCCCTGGAAAACCAGGACAGTCCTGATTTTGGGGGTATTCTGTTCACATACTGGCAAGTTTGTCACGGGGTCCTGTCCCAATTTTGTGGAAGAGAAGTAGGTCTTGTGCATTTCTGCTTTCCAGTTTCTAAAATTTGCAAAAGGCAAGACCTCACCTGCTACAATACTATTTGAAATCTGCTTATTCTGAAGTAAATCTGATTCCTCACATATGAAACAGGTTCAGATCTTTGTTGGCCCCTCACACTGTGTGACTTCCAGGTGTTCCTTTCCTGTCCTTAGTCCCCTTTCACATGTTTTGGAAGATTGCTGGTTGTCTTTATATGGGTGTTTGACACATTGCATAGGAAGAGCTTTGGAATTATGAAATATCTACCTATCTACAGTATTTATATATCACTTTTCAACTAAAAAGTTCACAAAGCGGTTTACAAGAAAATGAAAAAATACAGTGAAGTGATGGTTTCTGATCCCTCAGACTTGGGAGTCCTTTCTTGCTATAAGGCTCTTTGCCTTATGTTCAAGACTAATGTTCTCCCCCTCCCCCAAACTTTCATGCTACCAAATTAGTTGTTGGGGCTGGAAGAAAGAGAGAACTGTCCCCCACCCCATATTAGAGTGCAGTCTAATAGTACTTTCCTTATCAGCAGAAGGCAGGTTTCAACATTAATCAAGAGCTGGTTACACACAGTGGCTATTGTTTTTCTGCTTGACAGCTGGAGGCAGTCTTTCATAGCAGGGAAGAAGCTATTTGTGCTGAGATGTCCTCAAATTGTTTCAAGGTTCACCCGCATATATGAAGAGCTTCTCTGTTCAGGTGAAATGAAGTTTCAGGTTCAGGTGAAATGCAGCAGTTCAGTTTGATTAAAAGGTGGAATTGCCATATTTTTTAAAAAGAAAAAAAGTTTTAATGATGGCAGTTCACACCTGCTAGACATCAGTAACCTTGTTTAGGAAATATAGCAGCTGATGTCATGTGAACAATGCTTCTCAAAAGAGTGCATGGAAATCACTTTGGCATACGTAATAATTTGATGTGTTTTAAATTCAGTTGAATTGTATTATTAAAGAGGATAACGTGTGCTAAAGATGAGAGCTGATGAAGGAAGGTGCTGCATCATGTTGGCTAAATGGCATTCAACATGATTTGCAGAACCAAGCTTTTGCAAATAGGCTCAGTAAAGTGAATTAAAATCCTGAAATGCAGGTCTCAGCATCAAAATGTATGATTTTTAGTTACTAGTAATATGTGGTCATAAAATTATGCTCAGAAAATAAGCTCCATTATAAGCATTAGTCTAAAACATTTAGCATAAAATTCACTGTGAGACAGTGCAAGATATTACTTCTGTATCACTTCTGTGAAATTAGTTTGGTCCTGAATTTATGCATATATAATCCTTACCCTGCTAACTGGGTAAAAAGGACTTTTTCAAGCTCTATGCCTCTTTTATTTAGCAGCAGGAGAGTAATGGACCTTCCTCACCCCAACAGTGTCTTTTCTAGTGGCTATCTGGTGGTATTATTTTATTGTGAGACTTTTTGGGACAGGAAGTCAATTAGTTATTTAATTTTTCTCTGTGAAGTGCTTTATGAACTGCTCCTGTGCTTTAGGGAGTTCAACATGCAATATGTACTGGATAGTGGTGAACCTTTTTGGCACCAAGTGCTGACTGATGGCACCAGTGCCCAGCATGTGTGACTGGATCTCAAGGCATGCACAGTGAGTGGGGAGTGCCCTGAGCCCACTGCGTATGCCCAAAGCTCTGGGCATGTGCAATGGGCACTTGCCCCCTCAGTTTGGCTCTGTTCCTCTTTCAAGCAGAGCTGAACTGAGCACGCTGGTGCCCAGTGTGGATGCCCAGAGTGTGGGCATGCACACTGAGCACAAGTGTGCTCTGTGTAGGAGCAGATGCCAGACTGATGCCATGTGACAGTGCTATGGCCATGTGTCAGCAGGGAGGGCTCTGAGTGTCTCCCTGGCATGCCTGCCATAGGATTGCCACCACTGGGATAGTGCCAGTGTTGCCAACTTCTGTCCTCTGTGACAGAGGTCATCAATCCCCAGTTTGCAATCCATTGTCAGTCTGCGGCCCCTTGCAGACAGGGCCACTCCAGGGAGGTGGCTGGAGTGCTGCCACCTCCAGCTGGGTGAAGCACCAACCTGACTGGTGAACAATGGAATGCTCTGGGCAGAGAAACTCTGCTTCCAGTTTGCCTAGAGGCAGGAGATCAGCCTAGAGTCTTCTGGAGTGGTCACATGACACATGTGTCGAAAGAGACAGGCTATGACTTTTTGGGTGACATGCCAGTGTTTACCAATATCCAACAACAAATACTTTTGTTTTACTCATACGTTACTTTTGTAAAGGATCATGGACCCAGATGGAGAGAATGGGAGGAGAATGACCACTTATTCCCTGGCCACTTGCAGAGGAGGAGCAAAAAGAATCATCATAGTAATGAGCAGCCTGTCTCCAATCTTATGCATTTTACACAGTGGGGCTTATTCAGGAAATAACTTGGTTTTCCTTTTTCCCAAACTACAGTTATATCTGGTATATTGTACAATAGATGTTTCTCTGAGAAGTCAAAAATCTCATATTTTGATATCTTCTTTCTCAACCACATTTTCAGTTTCATGTTCCCACCAGTTTTTAAGTACAGGTGCTTTGTATTTTTTACAGATGTTCCAGTGTACCACTGCTGCTACCTTGTCATGCCTTGGTTTATAGTTTGTGTGATCTTTTTACATCAACTAATTAGTCTACTGTTTCATCATCATACTATTATTATTAGTTTTCTCACAATCAGATAGATGATGTTGACTGGTTTGTTTTAGCTGGACATTGTTTCCTTCCCAAGAACCTAAGATACGTAGTTTTTCTTCAGTTTTAGATTTCCTAAATATTGTCATAATTGTAAGCTGTTCCCAGTAAAGTTGTTTTTGTAGTTGGTGGATTGTAATTTCTGTAGCCTTTATAGAGTTTAGGTTCTTCTCAAGCTGTTTTGGAATAGCACATAGGGCACCAATCATCACAGGGATTGCTTATTGTTAATATTGTTGTTCTTGGTGTTGTATTAGCAGACTGAGATTTCTGTGTTTCTGAAAAATAACTATATTGTATGTGTTTTCTCTTAATAGGAATCCAGAAGCTTTGAGGTCACAAGAAGAAAAGGTACGCAAACAGTTTCTTTTTAAACATCCATCAGTTATCTTGAGAACTTGCTACAGAAAAATGTAATCAATAGGCTAATCTTTTATATATGTGACATGCAAACATTCCTTTAAAAAAATTCCTAAAAGCCTGCAAGGAACAATATTTTCTTAATATTGTATGACCTAATATTGTAACATGTTCAGGAATTGTTTTGTGAATGAAACTTTCATTGTCTAGTAATTGCAGCCAATAATTATTGGTTAGATTCAAGGCTGTTGGTTTACTAGAAATCTACAGGGTAAGCCCCTGATTCCTAGAAACTGGAATCCTGTGAAAATTTGCAAACGAGATGAGACAGATACATGAGACAGATACTGACTTTTATTTTTACTTTGAGACAGATACTACGTGAGTATGTACATGAGACAGATACTACATGAGACAGATACTACAATAATTAGACAATGGGTTGTGACTAGAGAACTGTATAAACAGTTCCATGCACCAAGGGGAGATTTGGGACTTGTTTACAGCAGTCCTTCCCCCTCACACACACTGTCAAGTTTCTTTTGGCTACAATTTTCTGTGTGATGACACCTGATTTTATAAGGATGGCCTTAGATTTGGCCTAATAAGTATATATTATATAAGTATGGTCTTAAAAGACTGGACAAGGAAAGTAAAATGAGTAGTCTTCTGTTTCACTCTAGCATAACTGTCTTTGGCTGGTGTCTGGGACTGTGTTAGAATTCCAATCTGCGTGCATCTGTATCTAGTTACCTTGAACAACCATTGACTTCACTTTGCTTCCCTCTCTCCAGTGAATGTTAAACACAACAAATGTAGTAAGCAGCTGTTTTAATTCAGCTTTTGTCAATTTGCCTCTTATGTCAAAACCAAAGGGTTATCAGCAAGATGTCCCAGACAGTTGTGTGATTGCTTTGTGATTGATGGCTGTCTAAGGGCTGGAAAAGCATCATGAAGTGCTGACTAATAGGAAACAACATAAATGTGTTCCTGAAAGCATCCAGTTGCAGGTGGTGAACTGAAGCAGGGTGAATGTCAGTAGGTTGGAGGGAACTATAAAAATAATAAAGAATTCTAGGTTTTAAGGGTATAGAGAATATCATTAGTCATAACCAAGACAATTATGCTCCAGAGTATATGGGAGGTGAATGAATACAAGCAGATTTGCTTGTTTCATTATTAATTGGCAGATGTCTAAAACTGTGCTTTATTAATATAGACAGCTGGTTGAAAATCAGCCATCAGAGCGCTTTCTATTAAATGTTTTCACTTTTTTTGTCTAGCAGATGTTTTCTGGGATATCTAGACAAATTCTATATAAATGTGAACTGGCAAGCCATTTACTGAATAGACTACTACCAGCCTCTATCCTTTTTACATGTTTTGAATTAGAGTAGGAAATGTCTATAAACTTTCTCATAAATGAAAGATGTTGAGTGGATATGGACTATGTGACTTTTTCTTTACAATAGATTCAGTTAAGATAAATGGATAAAGCTGACTTTAGTTGTACAGGCTTTTGTTGAATCCCAAGAAAACTCTGAATCTAGTCCGGTGTGTTGTCTGATAGTGGCAAACGACACTGATTATGTACACTGATTATGTACCATACTCTTTGTGGAAGGAGGTTCATTATAAAGCAGGTTTAGTACATGGAAAAAATGGTCTTTACTTCAAGGAGCCTTTCTGAAATAAGTATTTGGGGCAACCAACATCCTAAAAATGGTCTGCTTCTTCAATAAAATGCTCTTTTGTTCAATATGATTCCTGTGGACAGCACCTTTTTGCCTTAGCAAAAAGAGCTGAAAGAAGGTTGGGGTCAGAGAAGTAATTTGTAAAAGTTTCCCCAAAGGGAAAGAGAGGGCATTAACTCTTAAGTTATCCTAGTGAAAGTCTCTAAACTTGTTTTGAAACTTTAAGAAATGTGAGTTGAAAACCATCAAAGCTGCTGATAATCTTAAAAGCAGTGCATTAGATTTTTTAAAACTGCTGTGGGAGTTTTTCCTAAATGCACGGTTGAAGAAGAATGAGAAAAGTTTCTAACATGTTCACCAGAAAATGTACAAAAAGCTTACTTTGGGCAACCTTCTGACTGCCTGTCCTTCTAACTGCCAGGACAGTTGTTTATGCCAGAAGTCTTTTCCTGATTGGGCTTAGAAAAGAACTTTGGGGGCTCATCAAAGGAAAGGCAAACAAATTTTCAGGTCCCCAGTTCTTTTCCGGCTCCAGACTTGGAACCAATCTGGAGAAAAACTGTCAGGTTTCCCCTTCTTTGCATCTTCTTAATTGCCACAGCACCATTAGCTGTTGGGAAGATTACAGCCCATCATACATTTCTTTCTGTTGTATGCATCTGAGTAATGACAGAAGGAAGAAAATTGATAACAAGGCAGGATGAAAGAAAAGTGTCAAGTGACCCAGGTTTTTTTTTAAATCCAGAGGACCCTACTGGATCTTTTGAGGGTGAATGAATCATTGGATTTTTCTTTGTTAAACGATGTACCTGATGGATGTTACCTTTGTACTTGGATGAAGGTGTAATTGCTAGCTCATTAATTTCACTGGCTCATTAACTTGGCTCTTTGATTGACTTTAGGAGGGCAGCTAGGGCTGGAGATCCTCCTTTTGTTTCATGAACCATTTGTTTTCCTGGGTCAGGAAATTAGAAGGAATTGCTGTAACAAGTCCGCCATGCTGCAGAGAGTTTTGACCCATTAGAGTGGTGCGAGGCAGCAGAGGGAAATAGTTTGGCTGTTGGCTGCCAGGCCACTTGAGGGCATGGAAGCAGGGAAACACTGAGGTCACTATTATTGAGTCTGCTCATTCATGCATTTGAGCTCCAGCCACCTTCCCTGCATTCTTGGCTGAGACTAGCTACTTGTCTTTTTGGAGCTGGATAGGAATTTTTTTCTGTCACCTGGTTTGGCTATTGGTTGGCAGTTTTTTTTGCCTACTCCATCCAAGATACTGGTGAATGGGGAATTAAAGTTAGGCTTTGATAGGTTGGACACTTTAGGCAGATGTCATGCAGGTTCTAGGCAGGGTGAAATCTTGGTGTCTGGTGGCAGTGTTCACAGGGGTGGACTAGTACTGTTCACATGTTGCTTGTCCAGCTTAGAAGCAGGCTGGATAACCCCTCCAGGTCTGGCTGGGGCAGGAAGGGTTGCTGGTTGAACAGCACCCCTAACTACACTTGCCCTCACCATTTTAAGGGGTTGGTGGTGACAAGTAGGCCCTGCCTTCTGAATGTTGATGGCAAAAGCCAATCTCCACTTTAATATCCATAGTCTGAGGCAGTCCCTCTTGTGGTTAATTGTTCTTTAATAACGTGGCCCAAGTTAAATCCATGCTGCTGTCTTGTGTCAGTCTTTAAGTGGGGGTGCAAGGTAAATGGCTCCTGTCACAGGATTAATTTTCCTCTACCACCGAGGTGCAGTCTTCTGGACTTTTGGAGTAGGGAAGCCCCTATTGGAGCTAGCCTGTTTGGGGGAAGTGGTGTTGGGTGATGGCTTTCCTCTTGGCCTGTGGATCTGAGGCCTCTTGCCATCGGTTCTAGACTAGCATCAAGCTGTACTCTCCTAGCAGGATCTTAGATCATATGCAATTGTGTGTTTAAAAAATAAGAGCTCTTGGAGAGCAGTTAGCTAATTTTTCTAGTTCACACTTCATCCAAAAAGAGAAGATTGCAGAGTAGTATTCTGTGTGCAAGCAGTCAGTGTTTTATGTGTGTGAAATATATCATCTCTTGGTGGTGAAAGCTATGAAATGAATAGGAAAAGAGAGCCTCTTTCCCCTCCCCAGCATTTTCTGTTGTTGTCATATTTTTATTACATTGTGTTTGCTTTCATCAAACACTTTTTCCAGTGCTATCTGTCAGAGCAAGCACTCTAGAATTGTAGACAGCTGCGCAAATAGAAGATGTGAAGAGATTCTTCAGTGCCAGCCTGAACTCTGTCTATCTGTAATCAAAGTGTGTTTGGAGATTTACAAGCAGTGGCACAGAAGTCAAGAGCAGAATGTTACCAAGCCTGGTATATATATGGCTGGTCACAGAGAGTAATGGAGAGGATTTGTTCAACTAGGAGAGGACTGCTCTCTTGGTACTTACAGGAGCTTGTGTGGTTTCTCCTCTTCACACAGTAGTAGTGTGATCTACAAAATACTGCACTTCAAAATGGAAAGAAAAAAGAATTTTGTCAGTGTTATGTAACTGCAAGGTGCCATTATTGTGGAATAGAATGGTTGAAGATCTTTCATCTACGTGCATATTAACCCCCTCAAATCTTTGCCATGTGGCCCCCTCCAGATGAGCTTCATAGTAGTTGAAAGAATGAAATAAGCAGTGTGTTAATTGACAGCAACCCTTTCTTCTCTACCTGTTAGTTGGCACAAGTTGAAAAATGTTTAAATAATCCACACAAGCCGTTATTTGGCTATTCCACTGAAAGACTGCAGGGTATCTATTTGTGGCAGAAGGACTGAGTAATTGGATAATATAATTATCAGCATTTTATTTATCATCTATTTTGTCTACACACAAATGGGATTGGCACTTTAAAAGATAAACATCCCTTAAGTAGCAGTTAATGGCTTAAAAGCAATCTCCTTATCATGATAACCCAGCAGGCAATTTAATCTTTCCTGAGAAAGACTTCATAAAAGGGTTAAATTTGGTTTCTGTTTCAGCTGGAAGGGAGACTCCTTGTTTTCCCCTTGTGATTACCACATCAACACAAAATGATAATCGCTTCTGAATTGCTTTACAAGGGGAAGCTTCCTGCCTCTGAGCTGAAACTAAGCTGTTGTTTAAGCCTGGGAAAAGGGAAATGGATTCATCTTGATTCATTGCCTGACTTTCTTCCATGGTAAACAATTGCTTTTGTATAACACAAAAATGGGTATCCAGTGAAGATAATGCTGATGGCAAGGTTCAACCTGTACTTCTTAAAATAAAATAGTGCTGGGCGTAGAAAACCAAATGTCAGAAAGAAGAGTTCTTGTTTCAATAAGCTTGTCTTTGTGTGTACATAATTCTTTTAAATCAGGAGACCATTTATAGCAATTCTATCATCAGTTAAAGTGATGGAAGGCAGGAGTGTGCAGTGCAATGAATAAGGCATTCAGCCCATGCTCTAATATATTCTAGAACTCTGAAGCATAAATGCATACAGTACATGTATATGTGATCATGATCTAAACTCCAGGTTTTGTTGGAACAGTGGCCACTGCACCATCCAGAGTGTCATGAATGTGCCATATAAAACATATTTATGATGTTTATAATGGGGGCTGCATTGTCAGGAAGGCCTTTATTGCTCAGTTGACACTATATCTGGGCATTTGGCCAGATGGCACAGGGAAGGTTGCACCAGGCAATAGAAGGTTCATGGAGGGTTTTAAAGAGAGTGCATTTCTGGGCAGGAAAAGAGCAAAATGGGGGTGGACTGAGTTTCTTGAATTTGAACTAGTGAAATAGCTGGTGTGTATCCAAGAAACCCCGTATGGCAGGCAGGGCCTCTACAAGAGTCAAGAGAAAAATATCCCCTTGCCTCAAGAAGACCACCAGTCTCATCTTAACTAGCACCTGATACACCACAGACTGTGCTGTCTGGTTTAGCCAAAGCATGTTAGCATTGGGCTATGAGTTGCTATATAGTCTGTTAGTCTGATATATTTTATCTTCCGAAGCTGGATGTTTACAATTTTATCTACGTGCAGCAATTTTGAGTTGTTTATTGCGTTGGTTTTTCCATAAAGCAGCCCAGAACAGCTAGACTCTGTTCTCAGCCCCACTTCTCATGCACAGAAGTATCTCTATTACCACATGTGAAATGTTCAAGGGTAACCTCATGATGGTTCACCCTTGGATGAATTGATCCCTTCTTCCAAATCTAATGTTTCAGCTTTCCTGTTTATAGTGCTTCATAAGTCATTAAAATGGATTAGAGAGCAAGGCATAATTCACTTATGAAAGCCAAACAACTTTGTCCTATCAAATGTCACTCATCCAGTTAATTGATTATTACATCCTTAATGGCTTGTTCCACACAGTTAAGAACCAGTCTTGCAGGGTTCTCGAAAATCTGCTACCATAGTTTCTGAATTGCCCTTCATTTTGGCTGTGAATTTCTGTCAGCTTGGAATACTTTTGGCAACCTAAAATTAGAGTCCCTTCATAATAAATGAAAATGATAAAATTGCACATATGACAAACTTTCTCTAAGCTAAAGGACCTGAAGTCTCAGCCTGTGCAAATTGTAACTGTATTTTTACTCTTTTGACAACACAGCTACTAGATATGGTTTGGAGACTTCAACCATAATTATTCATTTGTTTTGATCTTGCTTGCAGTCATCCATTCAAGAAATTGGTGTCAAATGCTGATTTTTAAGCCAATCAGCCAAGAAATTACCAAACCAATTTTTCATCTCTCTGTTTGTCTAAGAAATGAAAACTATCTTGAGGTTCATTGGGAGATGATTAGGAGATGAACTGGGAGGTGAATTATCCTGCTGATATTGTTGTTTAGTCAGTCAGTTGTCTTTGACCCTCAGTGACCCCATGGACTGCACAAATTTATCTTCATAGCCTCAGCGACACTGTCTAACCACTCATCCTCTGCTGTCCCCTTCTCTTTTTGCCTTCAGTTTTTCCCAGCAATGAGGCTCTTTTCTAAGGAGTCCTCCCTTCTCATGATGTGGCCAAAATATCTGACCTTCAGCTTCAGTATTTGTCCTTCCAGTGAACAGTTGGGGTTGATTTCCTGGAGGATATACTGATTTGATCTCTTTGCAGTCCAAGGGACTCTCAAGAGTCTTCTCCAACACCTTATATCCAAAGGCTTCTATCCTTCGGCAGCTAGCCTTCTTTGCTGTACAGTCCAGCCATACATTACCATACCCCAACCAAACATTACCACAGGGAAAACCATAGCTTTAACTAGACAGATCTTGACTTTAAGTTGTCTAGCCCTGACAAAGCTTTGCTCCCCAGAAGTAGGTTTCTTGGCTGCAGTCACCACCTGCAGTGATCTTAGAACCCAGGAAAATAAACTCTGTCAGGACTTCCATTTCTTCTCCTACTGTTTGCCCTGAATTGATGGGACCAATAGCCATGTTCTTAGTTTTTTAATGTTTAGTTTGAAGCTACATTTTGCATTTTCTTCTTTCACCCTCATCAGGAGGTTCCTTAGTTCCTCCTCACTTTCTGCCAGTAGAGTGGTATCTGCATATCTGAGCTTATCGGTATTTCTTCCAGTGATCTCAATTCCGGCTTGTAATTCATCCAGCACAGGCTTTCTCTTAGTGTACTCTCCGTATAAATTAAATAAACAAGGTAACAATATACAGCCCTGTTGCACTTCTTTCCCAATTTTAAACTAGTCTGATGTTCCATATTTGGTTCTGACTGTTGATATTGTTGTAGGTATCTTTAAAATCCACTTATTTAGTAACTACGGGAGCACGTAAGAGACATTACGTGCACCCATAGTTACTGCACCACCTAGTGAAAACCTATGGGAAATTCATATTGCAATTCAGAGTAACTTGTTCTTACTCTGGAGCAAGGACTCCCCGTAGTTACTCTGGATTGTGCCCTTAATCAAGGAGTTACCTGCAAGTGCTCATGTGTTCACAGTACTGTGACTAAGGTCAATCCAGAGTAACTACAGGACTTCTTACAATATAAGAGACATTTACGTCAATGTAGTTACGAAGTTTCAAATGATGCAGTCTTGGAACGTGCTGGAATCTCTAGCATGTTCACACTTCTGAAACAGCGGCGTCTACGCTGGCTTGGGCATGTCGTGAGAATGGCTGATAGTTGGATTCCAAAAGATCTCTTATCTGGAGAATTAGTGCAGGGAAAGCGCCCAAGAAGGAGACCACAGCTGCGATACAAGGACATCTGCAGGAGGGATCTAAAGGCCTTGGGAATGGACATCAACAGCTGGGAAACCTTGACCTCTGACCGTTCAGTGTGGAGGCAAAAGACACAGCACGGCCTTCTCCAACTAGAAGAGACACTTGTTCGGCAGCCTGAAGCAAAGAGACAGACCCAAAAGCAGCGAAACCTGGGGCCTGGGCAGGGGACAGAATTTGTTTGTCCTCAGTGTGGAAGGGATTGCCACTCTCACATTGGCCTCTTTAGTCACACTAGATGTTGTTTCAGGACCTCCAATCAGAGCATGATACCATAGTCTTTCAAGACTGAAGGATGCCAATGATGAGTTATGGCACCACCTATGGGAAACCTTTAGGAAATGCATAGAGCAATCCAGTGTAAATTTCTCTTACATGGACATAAGGTGTCTCGTAGTTACTCTGGATTATGCTGATAATTCTTTACATAGTTAATGAAGGCATTCTTCACTTGTATATCTTTTAAAAATCACTCCTTTTTAAACAATGTATTGTAAGAAAATGCATCTTATTTTGACCAATTGGTGGACTTACTTTAGCCCTTTAAAATTGGATCATCTGAAAAATGAAATGCTTGTGCTGGTTGCTAAGCTGAAAATCAAGCTGATAGTCAAAATGATACATTTGTTGCTAGGCTGTACGTTTCAAATTGCATGTGGGGGATTAAATACAATCTATATACAGTATATAAAAGAAAAGTCACTGACTCACTGACTCATCAATGCCCTGCCAAAACTGCTAGGCCTAGAAGTGTGAAATTTGGGGTGGGTGTCCCTTCCGTGACCGAGGGGTGCACTAAGAACCGGTTTTTGGAAATTCCAACTGGAAGGGGGTGAAAAAGGGCGCAACGCGTTTTCCTCTCCATACTTTGCATTGAAGGATTGATGACTCATCAACATTCCACCCCAACCCGCAGACCTAGAAGCATGAAATTTGGGGAGTTCCTTCTGTCACCTGAACACCCACCAAGAACCCATGTGGAGAAATTTAACCCTTAAGGGGCTGAAAAGGAGTGCAACGTGTTTTTGTCCTATACCTAACATGGAATAATGACCAACCTCCAGCCAATTTAGTGCTCGACGACTGGTGCACTGGGGAAAATGTTCTTCGGAGGAAGGTATTGCATTGGAGAGGATGCTGCACATGGGGAGGTTGCACATGGGAAGATGCGCATGGTGGGTTGGTGTGCATGGGGGACTGATGCGCATGGGGATGTTGAGCATGGGAGGAAAAGTTGCATGGAGGAAATGGCGTATGGGGGATGATGTGCATGGGGGATGAGGCGCATGGGGGATGAGGCGCATGGGCAATGTTGTGATGGGGATGATGTGCATAGGGAAAGTTGCACACGGGGGACTGATGCGCATGGGGGACTGATGCGTATGGGGGATTGATGGTGCATGGGGGATGTTGCGCATGGGGGTTGATGCGCATAGTGGGTTGATGCGCATGGGGGGTTGATGCACATGGGGGAAGTTCCTCATGGGGGTATGATGCGCATGTGGGGTTGATGTGCATGGGGGGTTTGGTGCGCATGAGGGATGAACATGGGGAATGTTGTGCATGGGGAATGTTGTGCATGAGGTGTTGATGAGCATGGGAGTTTGATGTGCATATGGGGGATGATGCGCATGGGGTGGATGCTCAAGGGGGTGGATGTGCATGGGGGGCTGATGTGCCTGGGCATTGAAGTGTACTGGGGGGATAGCGTATGGGAGAATTGTGTGTGTGTGTGTGTATAATATGTGTGTGTGTGTGTGTGTGATCCCTCACATAAAGAGCTTAATTCGTTCTGGAGGCATGCTCTTTAAGTGAAACACTCTTTAAGTGAAGCGGATTTTCCCATAGGAAATAAAGGAAACTCAGACGATGGGTTCCACAACCCAAAAAATATTCATATAGAAATATTAACTGGATGTAAAAATGATGACAAAACACTGGAATTGAATGCAAAACATGCATTCAATGTGCATGATCCTATGAAGTCTACTTAGGCTGCAATCCTAAAGACACTTTCCTGGGAGTAAGCCCCATTTAACATAATGGGACTTACTTCTAGGTAGACATAGTTAAGAAGCTGCAATCAAAGACACTTTCCTGGGAGTAAGCCCCATTTAACACAATGGGGCTTCTGAGTGGACATAGTTAGGAGACTGCAATCAAAGACACTTTCCTGGGAGGCTTACCTGGGCTGCTGCTGAAGGTTCAAGGTGGTCTGTGGGGGCACTTGGGGGCAGTTAGGGGCAGCTGCCTCTGGCACCCCCAGGCAATTGCCCCCAAGCTGGGGGCAATTAGAGGCAGCAGCGCTGGCCAGCAGCCCTTTTAAAGAGCCTCCGTGCGGAGAGTCAGGGCTGCATAGCACGCGTGCCCATAGTGCGCTTGCTTGTTAAGTGAAGTAGGACTTGTTATGTGAAGCAAGATTTCTTGGAAATTTTTGCTTGTTATGTGAAATGCTTGTTAAGCGAGGTACCACTCTGTGTGTGTATAAAATATATATTGTATATATAATATATAAATTATATTATATATACTGTGGACTGTGGGTGGTGCAAGTGGCTAAGACACTGTGCTTGTTAACCAGCAGGCCAGGGTTCAAGACCCGGGTCAGCCCCACAAGAAAGGGTGAGCTCCTGTCCTTAGCCCAGCTCTGCAACGCCAGTCTGGATCCAATTGTATTGGCTCTGCCTTTCCATTGGACTAATTCAGTGGCGAAGAGAGGGGGGATTTGCTGCTTGGGTAACAGCAAATCCTCCATAACAATCTAACCCAGGCTTTCATGCTTCGCATGCAGCGTATGCAGTGCCAAGCACGATACCATAGTCTTTCAAGACTGACGGAGGCCTGCTTTTTTATATATATTATATATAATATATATATAATATATAAAATAAAATATTATATATATTACAGCCTAACAGCTTGTCAGACATAAATATGTGCCCATACTGAAGACAAGCATACTGCTCTATCCGTATGCATATTTTCCATTTGGAGACCAAATGTGAAAAGGTGGTGGAGTTAATCATTTTATTACAAACCTGTCACTAGTGAGACTTATCACTTTGACATTTCTTGGCCTAAACTGAAAATGGCTTATAAAGTGTGCATGTGTGTCTATGAGTGTGTGTGAGGAGATAATAAAGCAATCAGTTCATTGACCAGTGCCAGAAACAGTAATAAGTTAACCAGAAAACTTTGATTAGCACAGAGGGACCTATCTGTAATACTTTATTAAAGACAACTTCGTATAATTATTGGCACCGAATATTGGTGTTAAGCTGAATGTTTTTTGAGAACTTTAGTTTTATCCCACTGAACCTTGCTCACTATTTTGTTCCCAGTTTTGAACATTAAATGCTTGAAATAATGCTAGAAATGTTTACAATTCTACTTGTATATTGGAAAGGCGGGATATAAATTGATTAAATAAATAATAAATATATTAGTTATTTAAATATAATCAGAGGAGTGTATGGAAAGCACAAATTTAAGAGTGAATATACTGCAGATATAATTTGGCTTAATAGTAGTTCTTTTCTTTTTCAGGGGAAACCCAGGGAATCACAGTGCTATGTGTTTTGTGATACTTAAGCTTATTGATTATTCTACATGTCCCCATGACTACAGAAGGACCCATGCAAAGATCTTCCACGAGGAAGCTGCTGTGGGAAATCATGTAAATTCCAACTCTGTGTGTGGCTTGTGTACAGTTATGGGGGTCTAAGGTTGCTGCACATTACTAGATTTTCAAACTAAGTGTACTGTGTAGATTTTTAAACTGAATGTACTTATGGCAGCTCACTAACAGCAAAATGCTGTGATGGCACTTGCCCTTCTCTGAAACAAATAATGCATGCTTCATAAGGTAAGCCAAGATGTTGTCATGCCAAGATTCATGAGATTGTTCAGACCTGGATAGGGATCTTACTGAGAGAAGGATGGAGTGAGAGTGTATCAATTGACATTGATTTAGCAATTCAAAACTACTACTACTACTATTACTACTACTACTACTACTACTACTACTACTACTACTACTACTACTACTTCTCCTTTTCCTTCTCCTTCTCCCTCTTCTTCTTCTCCTCCTCCTCCTCCTCCTCCTCCTCCTCTCTCTCTCTCTCTCTATATATATACAAAACTTATAATTGAAAACTCGCTCATTCGCTGACCAGGCCAGATACCCATAACTCAAAAGGAGGACAAGGTCTTGGATTCCTCTCAGCCTGGCCTTTCCAGCAGAAAATAGCACATTTGCCTACTCATGAGTAAAGCTGTGATATTGGGCACTTTCACTTTCCCATGGAGCTCAATGCATATTTTTGATTTTTAGTTTTTTTTTTTGCCATAACTGTTGATAGGAAGTAAATATTTCAAAACCGATTTTTGCATTGGATTCTGCTCTTCAATATGAATCCAATGGTAAATGACATGATGGGGTATTGAACACCCTTGCAAAGTTCCAGAGTGGAGGACAATGAAGCCCTTTCGGAGGACACCTGGACAGGAGACTAAAAAAGAGGACAAATCTGAATATTTCCAGTCATATGGTCACTCTGTCACTGACTTGACTCATCACCCCTGCCAAAACCGCTAGTCTCCCACTAAGAACTGGTTTTTGGAAATTCCAACTAGAAAGGGGTTAAATGGGGCAAAACGTGTTTTCCTCCCTATACTTTACATTGAAGAATCCCTGAATCCTCACTGCCCTGCCCCAACCCCTGGACCTAGAAGCATGAAATTCAGTGAGCGTGTTCCTTCCATGACATCAACACCCACCAAGAACTGATGTTGAGAAATTTAAGTGTTTAGGGGCTGAAAGGGGGTGTAATACATTTTCACCTATACGTAACACTGAAGACAGATCAACACCCAGCCCCCAATTATGCATTTGCTTGGTAGGGGTGCCCATGGTTGTGGGGGGATGATGCACATGGTGAGGGGATGTTGCATCAGCAGAAGCATGTTGTGCACAGGGGCAGGGGATGGATGCATGCGAGGGATGGATGCACGAGGTGGGGTTTGATTTGCATGGGTGATGTTACACATGGGGAGGTTGATACACATTCAGGGTTAATGTGCATGGGGGATGTTGTGCAATGGGGTGTGGCATACGGGGGAGTATTTTACTCTTGCAACAAGGGTACATTTCACTAGTACAATATATTTTCTGAGTTAAATATTATTGATAAAATGTCATTGATCATATTCTTGGTAAGCCTTGTGACCTTACATCACAATGCAGAAGCAAGCCAGCTGGAGTTGGAGGGTCTGAAAATAGAATCCAGCCACTTGCCTGCATGGTACCTGATAACCTGGAGGGTGGGAAGAAAATAAGACAAGCTGGGAGGGGTTTCTGCCCTACTCGGGGTCCCTAGTGTAAGACATTCAGGAATCAAGTAATTGATTCCTGTTCATGTTTCAGCTCATTAGGTTCTTAGGGTGAAATCCAGAGTAACTACGGGGAGTCCTTGCTCCAGTGTAAGAACAATTTATTCTGGATTAACAGAATATATTTAACAATATATTCTGGATTGCAATATGAATTTCCCATAGGTTTTCACTAGGTGGTGCAGTAACTACAGGTGCACATAATGTCTCTTACGTGCTCACATAGTTGCTCTGGATTTGGCTGTTAGTCTTTCTCTTTTCACTGCAATACTGCAACTGCAATAATGTGAACAAACTGGCCAACCTCGTGCACTGGCTTATAGCTTCTCCAGGAGTGGCACAGAAGTGCCTTACATAACTTTTGTGACATGCTCCTGGTCCTCAGAGGACGTGTTCTGGGGCTAATACCAGCATAACTGGGGATTAAAATTACAATTTTAAGGTTGCAATAAGCCTAACGTCCAGTTAGGCCAGCCAAAGCCACAGCATAAGTCCTGTGCTGACCTGGGGGAGTCACAAAAGTACCATAAGACACTTGTGCACTATTCCTGGAGCAGGGTTAGCCCAGACAAGCACTTTCCTTTATCACCAGGGAATGGGATGACCGATGAGTTCTGCTGGCCTAGGTTAGGATTGCACCCTCAAGCTTTTAACTCATATTGGCTGGCACTCTTGTAATGTTTTTAATTGGTTTACTCATGTGAGCCAGGGTGGTTTAATATTCTAATGTTTTAATTGTTGTAAGTTTTTAAAATTTTAAGGTATTTTTCTTTTGTTGTTTGCTGTCTTGAGTCCCCCCTTGGCATGGGAGAAAGGCGGGATGAGAGATTTCTCTGGTAGATGTGATAAAAATAAAAAATAGACCATATTTGAGTACAAAAATAATGCATTATACAGATAGGACAAAATATTTACAATGGCTTGGTTTGTTTTCTTGGTGGATTTGGCCAGCTTTTCCTAGAGCTTTATGTTTGAATGCGGAATAAACTTGAAACTAAAAAATGGCCTGTAGCTTACGTTTCCTAAAATGAAAAATGTGCACAAATTTGACCAGGCCAAGAAACAATCTAATTGGAAGCAAATCCATGATTGTGAACTAGCTGCTGCTTGATGTATTAATAGTGTTGAAAGATTGCATATGGGGAGAGAGAGTGATAATCTCTCAAATGGTGTGTGTGTGTGTGTGTGTGAGAGAGAGAGAGAGAGAGAGTGATAACCTTAAATTACAGTTGAAATCCTGTGCATGTCTACTCAGTAGTAAGTCATACAGTGTGCAGCTCATGGGAAAGTTTGGTGGTTTGTGACAGTAAGAGGGCTTTATGGCCTCTATAAAAGACAACTTAATCATATTTGCTTTTTATAGTTAGTGAGCAGATTCTAGCATACTACAGACAGGCAGCACCATTACCTCCATACTGAATTGTTTATTATTACTATATATATATATAGAGAGAGAGAGAGAGAGAGAGAGAGAGAGAGAGAGAGAGAGAGAGTGAGAGTAAGTATGCTTCTTTAATTTGGATTCAGTATATATGTATTCAATATATATATATTGTATGCTTCTTTAATTTGGATTCAGTAGGACCTTTTTGCTAGGTTTATTGGTTCTGAGATGTTTTCCTCTGCAAATGTTCACTCCAGGCTATAGTATTAGAGTCCCATCTTGGTAATTAATGTCTGTGATGCATGTGTGTGGTTTTTAATAACTTAGGGTGCAATCCTAACTTAGGCCAGTTCAACTCATCAGTCTTCCCATTCCCATGATGATGTAGAAAGGCAAGTGCCTGTCTGTGCACTGGCCCAACCCTCCCCCAGGAGTGGCACAGAAGTGTCTCATGGCACTTTGACACCCCCAGGCCAGTGTGGGAGTTGTGCTGGGTCTTAGGCTGGCCTAACTGGGATTTAATATTGCAGCCTTACGCTGTAAAATGGTCCTGTTGTATTTAGAGTTAAGGAATGAAATAGTCACTAACTACATGTATGATAATGTAATTACTTTTCAAAGATTTCATATGGAATGTTTATTACATTCCTAAGTATGTATTAATGCACTTAATAGACCAAAATGAAACTGAATAAGCTGCTTTGGTCTATTGAGTAAATAAAACATTGAGGAAACCCCAGAGAAGCCAATTGCATCTACTAAATGCATGTTTTAAAAATACATACAACAAATAATATGTATATAATAGTCCTTCTAAAGCCTAAAGCATTTTCTTGTTCTTTACATCTTCATTTGTTTTTGGGAGTGAGGAATTCACATATGCATTCTTTATTTGTGAATAAATGTCCCACCTTTAAAAAGATGTTTACAGCATTTCATTTTTAAATCCATTTAGTTTTTTTTAACAATTTAGTTTAAATGCATTTAAAAACAAAAAGTATGAATTAATATAAATTTCAGAAAATGCAAGAACAGGAAGAAATATACTTACAGTTCCCAGTGTGTTTTTCTCAAAAATCAGCTGTGGACTAGTAGTATATCTAATTGGAAGTGCCCTGGGTAGCACCCTGGAGCTCTATGTGAGGCCAGGCAAGATGGTGGCTGCACTTCACAGCCACCTTTCAAGTTTCTGCCAGTCCACTGAAAACCTGCAAGGGCAACACTGGGGTTAGAGCTGTGCATCAGCTTTGCAGAAGCTGGAAGGTGGTAAGGAAGGAAAGGAAGGTATGCTGGAAGGTATGCCTAGATGCTTGGAAGCTATGTTGTATGATGTCAGTGTCCCAGGTGAGTGGGTGGGTACTGGCTATGCCGCTACTGTAGACAATATCTTGGATATTGTTCTTATGGGAAAACAAACTCCCTTGTCATGGCTCTATGAGCCCAATATTGTGTCTGATTTAATAATTTGCCTTAAGGGTGTGTTAGCCATAATACCAGATATCCCTTAACAAAAAAAAAAAATCAAGGACAAAACCTTGGCTCTTCTGCATGAAAAGAATGTTCCAGATCACAGAGTTACTAATAATTATTTTTAAAGGTTTTTAACTCTTCCTTGTAATTTATTCTTTACATTTTTATACAGTGAATTTTTGTACATCTGATCTTAGCCTGGTACTGCACTGTGCTGTGGACATTCTGGCATTTTCTTCCTTTTCATTCATCCACAGCATTCTGTTTTACTTTAATTGTTGAAAACATAATTAAAGCCAGTTTACATTATTTGCTGTTAGAAATAAATCATAGGAAATTATATTTCCCAGAAAGAATAGCAGAGGTGTTAGAAACTGGAGTCAGTATTTTGTACCTTCTGTGTTGTAGACCTGTCCAAGTCTGTGTTGGCATCTGTGCAGAAACAGAGGATGCTCCTGTGCCAGAAAGGCTTTGAACAGGAAAAAAAAGCTTAGCAGTTTGTAGGAATTGGAGGGATGCTGCAATTACAACAGATGCACTGCTGAGTAGATATGCAGTCATCACTGAATGAGAAAGGAAACTGACAGCATGGGTCCAACATGCTCAATAGCAGACTGCCTAGTGTTCTATCAACCATGAACATAAATGCAATGATTAAATCGCCACTTCTAGTCTTATGCCTCAGCAAGAACTAATAACCCTCTTTAGCAACACTTTAAGTAGGATACCAAAGAGTCCTTGCAGAGCTGGAAGACAACTTTCAAATGGCATAATTACCATCAACAGACATCATCTCAGGGAAGCACTGACAGCTGCCCCATCTTGAGGAGTAGGCACTGAGTACTTTTTTTACTGAACATTGCATAGTACTGCTCCAGTGCCATGATAGTCAGTTTTTAAACTTTTTTAAACGATTGATTTTTTTCCTGATCTAATCCTGCAAACAATGATCTCACAACAGCCTCTCTGGCTAAATGAGTAAAATGCTGAAGCAGCCAACAATGCCTCTTAAGCTCCACACCTTGGAGCCCCATCAGCTCCAATGAACAGTTTTCCCTCCATCTGCCTGGGCCATGAGGGGCTTTGTCATGTCCTTGCGGTTGACCACGTTCTGCATGCCATCAGGTAGATCAGTAGTTCTCAAGATTTCAGCCCAGGACCCCTTCTGAAAATCACAATCTCTTCACTGAATCTCTTCACTCCCTAGAAGTGATGCCATGAATCTGGAAGTTATGTCATGACTGGAACTGGCATCAAATAGGAAGTGACATTACTGTGATTTCATACAACTTCCTTGCCCACTCAGAGGTTAATCCCATTGTGTTCAATGAGACTTACTCCCAGGAAAGTATGGTTGTGTCCTAAATGGCCCATTGTAAGATGGCAGCACCCAGTACCATATTTCAAAATGATGGGGCCCTGCTTTCCTTGCCCCCAAAAGTCCCCAGCAAGTGGTCCCCACCCTTACTTTGAGAACCACTGTAGTGATGATTATTATCATCATGCTCCTTTTATCAGGCTTCCAAAGTACATATAATTTAAAATTATAAGCTGTCTTGGGTAGCCTTCCTTTAGGAAGAAAAGCAGGATATAAATGGAATAAATAATAAACATATTTAAAACACAAAATTCCTGATTTTTCAAAATACACAAATTTCCTAAGCATCACTACCCACGGCATTCACTCCATTTGTGTGTAGAATGCAACTTGTGTAGTATGTAGTTTTACTGTTTGAATAGTGTGTTCCTTCCTATCCATATGTATGATGTAGGTAAAAATATTCTCTATGAAATAGATCCTGGTTATTTAGTCTTTTGTGATTGCAGCCAAATATTCAAAGTAAAATGGCATAGGTATTGTGCAGCAGCAGGAGTCTGAGAATTTACTGGTTTCTCTCCCCCTTCCCCTCCCGAAAAAACAGTGTAACTTGCAAATTTGGGCAATGACAGGAAAAATTAAAATTTGCTGCAAATCTGTATTTAATATTTTCCTGGTATATTTTCCTGGTGTATTTTCCTGCTATGGTACTTTTCAGAATAGTTAATTTATGAGAAAGAAAATAAGTATTAAAATGTGATGTTGGGTAACATAATAAAATGATTTAAACTTGTCACAGATTCTGATATTGCTTGGCAACATCTACTAAATTGTAGCCTCTTTTGTAGTACAATAAACAAGCAATAAACCTTTGAAATGACCACTGTGATCTCAACTCGTTTTGTGTATATGAAAATAGACATACATGAGAAACCACCTCTGTCACAATTTGAATTGTTTTCCTTGGATCTGTGTGTACCAAATTCAGTTCCACTCAATAGTCACTTACTGATTAAAGTAGAGAACATACTTCAAAATATGTAATTGATATACGAATAATTTCTGTAGAGAATGGAAAGCAGGGCATTTTGTCTAAAGAACTTGGGTTGATTTACCGGAAACACCCCCCCCCCCCCAAACCCGGTTTGAAAAACAGTCCTTAAAACATAAGAGCATTACTGTGTAAAAAACAAAAGAAGCATACAAAACCCTGTTATAGAGAGGCCTTGAACAAATTTATTTCCTTGGAAATGATTCTTCAGAAATGGGAACATTAAACAAATTACTTGTTCTCTTTCCGTACAGTATATGAATTCTGTTAAATATTTTCTATTTAAATTAGTATATTTAAAGAACTTTTATATTGCAAAGGGACAGCAGATGAATTGTAAAGCCACAAAGGGTGCAATCCTAAACTAGGCTGGCACTAATAGGTATTCCCGTTCCTGTGGGGATGTAGGGAAGAAAGTGTATATCTGTGCACTGGCCTAACCCTCCCCCCAGGAGTGGTGCAGAAGTGTCCTTCACCACTTGTGTGACACCCCCAGGCCGACATGAGACTTGTGCTGAGACTTATGCTGGCCTACGATTAGGATGGCTTCCAAAGTCTGGTATCTATAGGAGTAACTTAGTCCTATGGTAAAATAGTTTGATGCACTAGCTACCACAATTTTTGCCCTGTTAACCCATCTTTAAGATTTCAAGGCTATTGACTAAATAGTGGCTTATCATTTTGGTGGCTTACATTGTTTACAGCCACTAGTAAGTGGCTAGTGACTGCAGGCTGGCTGTATTTGATCTGCCATCCTCCTCCTGCCTGATATTTTAACCCCCACCCCCATTGAGAACAATTGAACTAAATAGATTTTGAACCTATAGGAGTCCCCAATATAACCTAAGTCAAGTACATGTAAGGAACTAATGGAACTTTTGTTCATTTTAACATAGGATCTACTTAAAAATGACAGTACTGAAGTTCACGCATGTGTTCTTGCATGGTGCTAAATTGGATTTGAACATTCATTAGTAGGGAAAATTATCTCATTTGTGTATCAGATTAGGAAGCCTGATGAGCATTAGCTGTAGGGATTTTTGTTATGATGAAATGAATAGGGATAGTTGTTCTCCCCTTTTAAATACGAGAGCTGCAGTTTTACTCAAAGGTACCTCTTTGACCAAGCAGGCAGCTCAATCCCAAGCTCCCCTGGTGCAGCAAGGCCATGTGGTCTGCACTGCATCCAATACAGTTTTGGATGTGGCTGGTAGACTACTCAGGGTAAAGGCCCAGCCTCTTTACCTCAGCCACCATTTACCTCATACATGGCATTTTTTGGATCTGCGCCTATTTAGCTAGCTCAAATCCAAGAACCCCATGTAGGTTTGCCCAGTCCAGAAACAGGGGTTAGGCTGCAGCGGAGGAAGCCTTCCTCCTCCTAGGTCTGATCTTTACCCTCTTTGGCTGTGGCAGGGCATTCATATGGCATGTGTATGATTGCCTCTTGTCCTGGCAGCCCCATTGTGCATGTTGTTGCTGCAGATTCAGCACTGATGGGGTGGACCTTCCTTCAGTTCTGTCAACAGAACACATCTGCAGGAGAGGGCTGCTATTCCTGTTAGTATGTTGTTGTAAGTATGTTGTTGTAATCGTGGATGATCTGAAGGGGGGAGGGTGTCAGCAAACCCCATCCTTAACTGAGGTCTATCACTCCCAACTAATCCTATCTCATTTATCTAAAGACTAGCGAAAAGCATACCTACATTGCAGGAGTAACATTTCCCCGTACGCCATCCCCCCATGGTGCATCAACACCCCATGGTGCATCATCCCCCTGATCGCAACTTTCCCCTGTTCACAACTTCCCCCCATCCACAACTTCCCCCATGCGCATCATCCCCCATGCGCAACTTCCCTCCATGCGCATCAGTCCCCCATGTGCCTGAACTCCTCATATGCAACATCACCCATCTGCATCAGTCCCCCATGTGCATCAACCCCATGCGCAACTCTCCCCCTTGCGCACCTCCCCCCCACGAGCACCTTCTCCCCATGCGCAACTTCTCCCCATGCGTATCATCCCCCATGCGCAACTTCCCCCCATGCGCAGCATCCTCGCCAGTACAACATCTTCCTCCAAACAACATTCCCCCCATGCACCAGGCACCGAGCACCAAACTGGCTGGATGTTATTCAGTCTCTCATGTTAAGTACAGGACAAAAACCCGTTGCCCCCTTTTCAGCCCCTGAAGGGTTAAATGTCTCCAGATGGTTCTTGGTGGGTGTTCAGGTGACAGAAGGAACTCCCAGAATTCCATGCTTCAGGCCCAGCAGTTGGGGCGGAATGTTGATGAGTCAGCAATTCTCAATGCAAAGTGTAGAGAGGAAAATGTGTTGCGCCCCTTTTCACCCCCTTCCCATTGGAATTTCCAAAAACCGGTTCTTAGTGCACCCCTCCGTCACGGAAGGAGCACCCACACCAAATTTCATGCTTCTAGGGCCGGCGGTTTTGGCAGGGCGTTGATGAGTCAGTCAGTGAGTCAGTCAGTGAGTCAGTCAGTGATTTTTGTCTTTTATATAAATAGATAAAAATACTCTTCCCAAGGACAGAATCTCTCCATTATGTGCAATGTGGAACATCTAGTATTTCACATTGCAGGTAGATTCTCTACGTGGGGACAAAGTTTGTCTCTTCAGAGAAATTCTGTCCCTAGGAGAATTGGCTTGTGATTGCAGGCTAGTGGTGTACCCTGACTAATTTCTGAAGAGGGTTTAGTATATCTGTCATCCAGATGTAATGACTTTTCTCAAGTATACTGTAAAATATTAGTGCTTAAGAATATTATAGTTGAATGGGATCATTCTTTATGAAATGTGAATACTGAGTATTGGAAATAAGTTTCACTATTAACAAAGTCAGTGCAATCCTAAACCCTTGTTAGGGCAGTACAAGTCCGGTGGTGACCTGGGGGTATCACAGAAGTGCTGTAAGGCAGTTCACCTCTCATGGGGGATGGGTTGTCCAGTGCTGAGTCATGCACTGGATACCCTTTGCCACCATGGGAACAGGTGAGTTGGGATGGCTTAAATTATATATTCATTATTTATTTAAGATATTTATACCCTCCTTTCTCATGCTAATTCAAATGCCCAAGGTGGTTTACATAGCTTTGTTAGGATTAGTTAGGATTGCAGCCTGTACCCATTTGTATCCCAAACCTAGAAAGGTGCTGATATTAATTTTCCCAGCAATATTTCTATACGGATGGCAGTATTTTTCAGACCAACATTGCAGCAAGCTTGTATACCGAAACAGTCAGCACAGTTCTAAACAAATGTTTTCCCATCTGAGAAAAAAGTATAGATATCTACCATGAGCATATGTCCTCTATAATGATACAGTGCAGTTAGTTTAGATAATAATTCTATCATTATTTTCTACAGCAAACACATTGTGTTGCATATCATTGGATCTCAGTTCAGTGCTAGGCTGTTCCCAGCTACAACCCTAAGAAGCAGAGCTATAGATAACAATTTCTTTATCAGCAGATTGGTTTGCTATTGCAAATTCACATTCTTCTAGAGACTATGAATTAAATAAGTGCCCAAATTCCCTGTCTGACATAGTTATATCAATATTTTTTCTCAAACTTTCTTCATAGAATAATTCTCAATTGCTTTTAGTGGTTGCTTTTTGTGAGACACGATTCACGCGAAAGATTCAGTAGTCAGTCTTCCCCTTTGCACCCCTCTCCTTGCTTCTTTCCCCAGTGTGTCACTAATGATGTATTTATTTTCATCTTAGCCATCGTTTACCTGCAATAATACTCATTTGTGAGGAAATGGGAGACTTAATTCTTGAGAGGTTCTAATGTAATTCTCCTTTGAAGATGTTTTAATAAATGTCAGTATTAGTCTTCCTTCTGTGCCCTATTCAAAGACTTTAATTAATACGTTTTTATTGCTAGAATATCCTGAGATTCTATCATACTGTAATTTGGGGCAAGAGAAAAAGTGGACTACCATCTTTTTAGACTGTATTAAAGATAAATTTGTCTCCCACAGGTTGCCTGGTGAGTCATGACTGACACTACAGTGTGGTGATCATCACCATTACAAGGCCAAAGAGCCAGCATTGTCCAAAGACACTTTTGTTGTCAAGTGGTCACCATGTCTAAATGCCAAAATGCACAGAACTTTCCCAACAAAGTTGTACCTGTTTTATCTATTTGCATTTACATACTTTCAAGCTGCTAGGTTGGGAGGAGCTGGGCGAGTGACAAAAGTTCACTCTCTCTTGCAGTACTCCAGTCTCAAATTGCCAGGTCTTCTCCAATATCCTCTTTTAGCTCCCTACCTCTGGGAGAACTGGGGAGGGGGGCGCCTAGCACTGCTACTGCCATTAAACTCTGATCCAATGCACTTTATTAGATTCTGGGTGAAATCCTAAACTGTGCTGGCACAACTCATTGGTTTTTCCATTCCCGTGGATATATAGGAAGGCAAGTGCCTGTCTGTACACTGGCCTAACCCTCCCCCAGGAGTGGTGCGGAAGTGTCTTCTGGTATTTTTGTGACACTTCCAGGCCAGCATGGGACTTGTGTTGGGATTTATGCCAGCCTAATTGAGGATTGGGATTGTAGCCTAATTTAGGGCAAAATCCAGAGTAACTATGGGGAGTCCTTGCTCCGGTGTAAGAACAAGTTACTTTGGATTGCAATATGAATTTCCCATACATTTTCACTAGGTGGTGCAGTAACTATGGGTACACATAAAGTCTGTTATGTGCTCCCGTCGTTACTGTGGATTTGGGGGTTAGTTTCTATTCTTGTGACCTATTTTCCATTAACTCTAGTTGTTAGGTGACAGTGTGATGCAATAAATTAAAATGGCCAAGGAACTTTAACCATTTATTATCCCCCAACTCCAGAGTAACTATGGGAGCATATAAGAGACATTACATGCACCCGTAGTTACTGCACCTCCTAGTGAAAACCCATGGGAAATTCATATTGGAATCCAGAGTAAGTTGTTCTTACACCGGAGCAAGGTGCATAGTTGCTTTGGATTTTACCCTATGTCCAGCTCTTTAGACTTTTAAATACAATAAAATATCCCATTACATTACCTAAACATTTTTCTGGTTTTTAGTTTTATGAAGCTTTTTTCTGTGTAATTTTTTTCAAGTATCTGTGGCTGGGACTGGCTTTGTGTTTTCCACTGTTGAAGGAACAATGCATTTAAAATTTGCCTGATTTTCTCCTCTGTATAGCAGTGTCTGTTTGTTCCAATAATAGAACTGATTAATACAATTATGTCTCTGTGCTGTACAACTGTCTGAACAGATAGTCTTAGAAATGCCCTTAGGTGAGGTTTCAAGAATTTCATTTACAAATGTGGGTATTGCTGAATATTTTGAAAATATTCACCATGGATAAGCAGAAAAGAACATTATCTAGACAAAGCTAAACAGAAATTCTGCATCTCTACCTTATGAAGTAAATTACTGAAGAAAAGCACTTCGAATAATTTTTGAAAAATGCTTTATAGCCTAATTTCAAAGTAATCTGAAGTACTAAGAGTATATTAGTAGTCAACATAGGTGCTAGTTCTAATCTTTAAAGCCCTTCATGATCTTGGTCCAGACTATCTGAAAAGCTACATCTTTTCATACATTCAAAGCATACTTGTCTTGTCTGGCATTTGGATGCTGATTGGATATTCGCCCTTGTGACTGAATTATGGCTGTAATTTGATTTCTTTTTCCCTATTGGCTCAATAATTAGAGCCAATTTTAAAATAGTTAGATTTTAATCTGTTTTTTTGTTCAATTTACATTTTTATAAGCAATGTTTTAATGCCTTGCTTGATTTTTTTACCTATAGAGTACTTTGTATTATAACGTACCTATAAAGTACTTTACCTATACAGTACTTTGTACTTTATTATAAAGCTTTATAAGTTGCTTTGGGCATTTGCTTCAGCATGGGAAGACACAACACCCTCCCTCCCTCTCTCCCGTCCATCCGTATGTTGAAATCTATTGGAGAATCCTGATATAATCTCTCATTTATCAATAAAATCTATATATATATATAAAAGAGAAAAGTCACTCACTGACTGACTCACTGACTGACTCACTGACTCACTCACTCATCACCGCCCTGCCAAAACTGGTGGGCCTAGAAGTGTGAAATTTGGGGTGGGTGTTCCTTCCATGAGAGAGGGGTGCACTAAGAACCGGTTTTCGGAAATTCCAACCAGAAGGGGGTGAAAAGGGGCGCAACGCAACATTCCGCCCCAACTGCTGGGCCTGAAGCAGAGAATTCTGGGAGGGATCCTTCTGTCACCTGAACACCCACCAAGAACCCATGTGGAGGAATTTAACCCTTCAGGGTTAACATCCAGCCAGTTCGGTGCTCAGTGCCTGGTGCACTGGAGGGATGTTGTTAGGAGGAAGAGGTTGCACTGGAGAGGATGCTGCGCATGGGGGAAGTTGCGCATGTAGGAAAGTTGCACATGGGGGAAGTTGCGCATGAGGTAAGTTGCGCATGAGGTAAGTTGCGCATGGAGGGCATGGGGGGAAGATGCGCATGGGGGGATGATGCGCATGGGGAGAAGTTGCGCATGGGGGGAAGTTGCGCATGGGGGAAGTTGCACATGGGAGATGATGTGCATGGGGGGAAGTTGCGCATGGGGGATGATGCGCATGGAGGAAAGTTGCGCATATAGTGAAGTTGCGCACGGGGGGAGTTGCGCATGGAGTGAAGTTGCACATGGGGCAAGTTGCAGACGGGGGCATGATGCGCATGGAGGGAAGTTGCACACGGGGGGAAGTTGCGCACGGGGGGAGTTGCGCATGGGGGATGAACTGCATGGGGATGATGCGCACAGGGGAATGTTGTACATGGGGGTAGGTTGCACATGGGTTGTTGATGCGCCTTGGGGGATGTTGTATGGGCAAGTTACTCCCGCAACGCAGAAGTTACTCCCGCAACGCAGAAGTTACTCCTGCAATGCGGGTACATGTTTTGCTAGTCTATATATATAAAAGAGAAAAGTCACTGACTAACTCACTGACTGACTCACTGACTGACTCACTCATCACCGCCCTTGCCAAAACCGCTGGGCCTAGAAGCGTGAAAACTGGGGTGGGTGTTCCTTCCGTGACGGAGGGGTGCACTAAGAACCGGTTTTCGAAAATTCCAACCAGAAAGGGGTGAAAAGGGGCGCAATGCATTTTCCTCCCTATACTTTGCATTGAGAATTGCTGACTCATCAACATTCCGCCCCAACTGCTGGGCCTGAAGCATGGAATTCTGGGAGTTCCTTCTGTCACCTGAACACCCACCAAGAACCATCTGGAGAAATTAACCCTTCAGGGGCTGAAAAGGGGGCAACGTGTTTCTGTCCTATACTTAACATGGGAGACTGAATAACATCCAGCCAGTTTGGTGCTCAGTGCCTGGTGAACTGGGGGATGTTTTCCAGAGGAAGAGGTTGCACTGGCGAGGATGCTGCGCATGGGGGGAAGTTGCGCACGGGAGGAAAGTTGCGCACGGAAGGATGATGCGCATGGGGGGAAGTTGCGCATGGGGAAAAGTTGTGCATGAGGGGATGATGTGCATGGGGGAAGTTGCACATGGGTGGAAGTTGCGCATGGGGGGATGATGCGCATGGGGGAATGTTGAGCATGGGGGAAAGTTGTGCATGGGAGGATGATGCGCATGGGGGGAAGTTGCACATGGGGAAAAGTTGCACATGGGGAAAAGTTGCGCATTGGCGGATCATGCGCATGGGGGAAGTTGCGCATGGGGGAAGTTGCGCATGGGGGAAGTTGCGCATGGGGATGATGCGCATGGGGGAAGTTGCGCGTTGGGAGAACTTGCACATGGGGGAAAGTTGCGCATTGGTAGATGATGCGCATGGGGGAAAGTTGCACATGGGGAAATGATGCACATGGGGTCATGATGCGCATGGGGGAAAGTTGCACATTGGGGTTGATGCACATGGGGGAAAGTTGTGCACGGGGGATGATGCGCATCGAGGGATGATGCACATGGGGAAAGTTGCGCATGGGGAAAGTTGTGCATGAGGGGATGTTGCACACGGGGGAAGTGGCACATGGGGTGTTTCTGCGCCATGGGGGGATGGCATAGGGGGAAATGTTACATCCGCAGTGCGGAAACGCTTTTCGCTAGTTCTATATATAAAAATGAAAAGTCACTCACTCATCAATGCCCAGGCAAAACGGGTGGGCCTAGAAGTGTGAAATTTGGGGTGGGTGTTCCATCCATGATGGAGGGATCCACGAAGAACCAGTTTTTTGAAATTCCCACCAGAAGGGGGTGAAATGAGGCACAACGCGTTTTCCTCCCTATACTTTACATTGAGAATCCCTGACTGAAGCATGCTCTGCCCCAACACCTGGACCTAGAAGCGTGAAATATGGGAGGGTGTTCCTTCTGTCACATGAACACCCACCAAGAACCCACTCAATATGTTGAGAAATTTAACCCTTAAGGGGTGCAACAGGTTTTTGGCACCTTCACGCACCTTCACGTAACAAACGCCTCACGTAAAATATGTTTCAGGTAACAAACAAAAAATTCTCTAGGATTCTACTTCACGTAACAAACTGTGCTTCACATAATAAACACACTTGTTGGCAGTTGGGGCAGACAGTCTGGCCGGCAGCCCTTTAAAAAAAGCGTCAGAGCTGCCAAGCGTGCCTGCCCATAGCAAAAGCAACACTTCCGCGCTGTTCCTCCTGTGGCCTGGCATCTGCTGGGCAGAGGAAGAGAAGAGCAGTGGAGAACAGGGAAGCAGCTCAGGGCTAGCCAGAAGGGAGCAGCGGAGAGAGATGCTCAGGATGAAGAGAAGGAGAAAGTGGGGAGATAGTTGGAAAGTTTCTTGGATTGCAGAAGGAAGTGTCTTTGCAGCCTCCTAACCATGTCTACTCAGAAGTAAGCCCCATTGTGTTACGTGGGTCTTACTCCCAGGAAAGTGTCTTTGTTGAAGCCACCTAACCATGTCTATCCAGAAGTAAGCCCCATTGTGTTAAATGGGGCTTACTCCCAGGAAAGTGTCTTTAGGATTGCAGCCTAAGTAGACATCATAGGATCATGCAAACTGAATGCATGTTTTGAATTCGATTCCAGTGTTTTGTCATCATTTTTACATCCAGTTAATATTTTTATATGAATATTTTTGTGGTTGTGGGACCAATCGTCCGAGTTTCCATTATTTCCTATGGGAAAATCAGTTTCATGTAAAGAATGTTTCACATAACAAACATGCCTCCAGAACGAATTAAATTTGTTATGTGAGGCACCACTGTACTTAACATGAAAGACCGACCAACATTCAGCCAATTTGGTGCTTGGTGCCTGGTATAACGGGGGGAGGGATGTTGTTCGGAGGGAGGGGTTGCACTGGTGGGGATTATGCACATGGGGAGGTGATGCACATGGGGCTTGATGTGCATGGGGGGTTGATGCGCATGGGGGTTAATTACAGTGGGGGATTGGTGTATGGGGGAAGTTTACTCCTGCAATGCGAGTATGTTTTCGCGAGTCTCTTACTATTTTTAATAATATTTAGGTTTTCTGTGTGTTTTTCTAAAGTTTAGAAGGGAAAAAAACTATGTGAAATTGAGGACCACTTCTGGCTGACCACTAATTTGAATATTATCTGGCTTTCAGGGACAATCCTGATTTTGGGGGATTGTGTTCACATACTAGCAAATGGGACAGAGGGTCCTGTCCCAATTTTGTGGAAAAGAATTATGGCAACCCTTCATTCATAGAAAGGTTGGAAGCAGGATGTGATGGGAAACACCAGTCGTGACATTCTCTTTATCCAGTTCTGTGTTTTTTAAACTGCAACATCAGATCATTTTGGTGATTAGTACCACTGAAAACATCAGATTTTTAGTGCTACTAATCCAGGTGTAATTTTTTTTCCCTCTAAAGACCCAGATTGATTATCTTTTGGAGGGATTACTACACATTTTAACACTATGCTACAATCCAGTGCTCTCCCAAGGCTCAAATTTTATTTGCAAAAGTATTCCAGATAACTGCAGGACTGCTTATTTTTATAGGAGGAAGATGGAATCAAAAACATTATTTTTAAAACTGTTGTTTGGGATGTGCCAACCCCTACTGACTTTGATCAGTGAGTGGTGATGATATATGATTCTGCCTAATAGTTTCTTTCAATCTGTCTCATAGGAAGGCAACCCTTTAGGTTAAGCTAGAGATAAGATGGAAAGATTTACTGTGATCTACCATTAAAAATTATCCATCACCCGATGTAAGTACATAGTGTGATAACATTATTTCCAATTGTGTTCTCCCCACTGAGTACAAGTAAATTGAATACTCTGGTATAGTATACATGGTAGACTAAGTTTGACACTAAAAAGTCTGGAGAAAAATTTAAATAGCTTTGGTTTAATCCTAACAGGAGCAAGTTGGCAGACACTTTCATAACACTCCTGGGTCTGTGCAGAGGGCTTGTGTCAGCCCAAGGGCACCTCTGGATTGTACCCTGAGTAGCCTAAAGCCTAATCTTAACCAACATTCTAGTCTAAAGCACCTGGAATAAGGTGCACCTGGAATAAGTAAAGGCAACAAATTTCACTTAAGGAGCCTTCTTTGACTGCTCCTTAACTGCAGGAAGAAGCATGAGGTTCATTGGCATAACTGCTTTGGAACTGGAAAGTAAGGATTGGGCTGTGAAGACCCATGTCTCAAGTGATTCACCAAAACGACACGGGAGCTAAGCAGTGGCTGAATGCAGGGGCTTTCATAGGCTAGACCAGTGATTCTCAAAGTGGTATATCATGACTCAGCAGCCCAATGGCCCTTTTCCCTTAAGACTGGGACAGAGGGAAGACATCAGTCAATCAATCATCACCTTTATTGGCATAAAATACACAAGAGATAATAAAAGGAGAAACGGGTTAAAAATATCTTACAGTTGGTCTTGGTTAGAAATAATAATACAATTTAAAAACATAGGTACTCTTTGTAGCAAGTTAATATCATCAGCATCCAGAAGGCCTTTAAGAATGCTCATTTCCGAGGAAACAGGGAATTGAGGTAAGCGATGTGAAAAGAGTTCCTTTCTGGCTTCGGCAAATCTGGAACAATGAAAAAAGGAGTGTTCCAAAATTTCTGGAACAGACTGCGGAAAAGCACATAATCTGTCAGAAAGGGGGTTCCACTGAGTCTCCCTTTGAGGACAGCCAACGGGAGGACATTGCAATGGGCTAAAGTTAGCGCTCTCCTGAGATGGGGGAAGTTATTAGTGATAAATACGATGGTAACTTGCTAATTGAGATGTCGAGTTTTAAGGCGAGGGGGGAATCCATGGATCACCAGTTCATTCACTGATCCACTCACACTGTACAGTTTCCTGTGTGCCTTTAACATAAGCAGCACATGGAGCTCACCATTAACTCAATGCTGCAGTCAGCCAAGGGACCTTGCTCTTTCCAGCTGTGAATTTCCTAAGCTGGAGGGGTGACAGGAGACACAGAAGCCCAAGGAAGAATGGGGAAAGAAAAGAGGACCTTCTCTCAAGTGCCTGATCTACAAGTAGACTTGCAGGCTGGAAGGGTATCCAGTCTCCCCTCAAACCAGCACACATGGAGCTCACCACTTTTTCAATGGAAGGTGAAACAAGCTGGTGGGCAATTGCTGCAATAGGCAGCCGCATGTGTGACTGTGGTTGTTTCCTTGCCTCACCCTCCTTGTGCTTCAAGACAATGTTCCAGTGTTACTGTTATTCTTGATGCACACCCTATTTTGATGGGAAAATTTGGACAAATATGGTATATAGATAATATTATATATTTTGCACACACCTGGCAAAGTTATTGGCTCTGTATATAATCTTTAAGCTGAAATACTTCAGGAATTCACAGAAATTGTAGCTTATGTCCAGGAAAATAGCTGGAAAAAAACCAAAAACAGTTGTTTGTGTTTCCAGAAAAACCCAAATTCCACTTTTATACTAATTGTTGTAGAAATTTCTCTGTGTGACCAAAGGCTACAAGTATGTTTGATAGCTCCCATAAAGGATGTTCCGTGAGATTTGGGGAAATCTCTTCCTTTAATACAGTGTACTCACTGTGTGAATGAACAATTTACATAATATATTCTGTCTGCCTCATATTTCTTGCTGTTTACATAGCTGCCAGGATTTAGCCTAGTAGCAGCTGCAATGATCCGTGTTGACTGGCTTAGAAATATACTTACCCTGAAGGCATCATTTCCCAACACCCCACCTATGCTTAGATGCTTGGGGAATCCGTGGGGAACGGCAGCCTGTCACTAATGTTGAAAATGGACTGATGTATCTAACATATGTAATTATAAACTTCCAAATAAGATTATTTCATCAGGTAAGCCATGTGGGACTTGTTTTCCAATTATGGCATTCTAAAGAGTGAAAATCTAACACACTCTCAAGGGCTGGAGGATTAGGAGCTGTTGTTGCCAATTTTCCTGTTCCTTCTTTTGTAACATATTTAATTATCTTCTCTCTTAATTTATTTGGCAACATTTTGTTTCACAACATTTCTCTGTGATACTCTTCAGCCTTTTGGATGTTTGCCTATAATGTCATTCAAAAGGACAGAGAAAGAGATGAATGTGTTGGAGATTTTTCAATAAATAAAGAAATGAATACAATGTTCATTTATCAACTATTGATGCAAGGTATATAATAGCACTAGGTCAAGTAGTTAATTAGATAATGACACTGACTTTGGAAAATCCTATTTATGAATTACAGTGTCTTTGAATAAAATATGGTAGAGTTCTGCAGCAGAATGATATACGAGATTCATTAAAATAAAAAATTGCAAGTTTCTTACAACATCACAGATGAAACCTCAGTAAAATCTCATATTTTCCCCTTGATGGCACATACAAAACCCAAACAATTCACAGTGCAATCTTAACTTGTGCTGGAACAGTCGGGCCAGCATTCCTGCACTGCATCCAGCACAAGATTGGGGCTCTTGTGTGCCCCAGTCTTGGGGCTCAGAGTAAGGGATAACTTTTCCCTTTATCCTAGTAATGCTGCTGCAGTCCCTATGAGTCTGCTTGGATCTCAGCCACCAAAACTGATCTGCACTGTCTGGGGAATTAGGCTTGGTTCTGGCACAAGTGTCTGGTCCCAGACTGCCTCCAACTCCCTGCCCATCCCAAAGAATGCTCCCCCCTCTCTCACCCTCAAATGCATCCCAATCTTGGCTAGCACAACTCATCTCAAGCTAGCACAACTCAACTCAAGGCATGCAGCGATGTGAGGAGGCCAGTTCAACTCTTTGTGCCATCCTCCTTGCAGACATGCTGCAGACATGTCGTATATCATGTTTGTGATATTGACTGGCTCAAGTGACTTACGTCAGAGCAATTAGCCGCTTAGAATTGTGCTGCAAGTAAATCATACAGGCACAAGTAAATTGAAATACTACTTATACAGTACTGAGATAATCAGATGGAAATACTGTTGTAAAGCGGATTTGATTAGCTATATTTGGGAAGTGTTGATTTCAGCAAACCAAGAGATGTCCAGCTGAACATGCTGAATAATTGAGATGAGTGAAGTGTGATCTTTAAAAGTGCATGGGACATTCAGCGACATCTAAGCCTTGATTCACTTGCGTGAGATCATCTGGCATATTATTTGTGCACTGCTTATAGAACACACTGGACCACAGTATATGGATGAGATGGACCCTTTTGTTGAAAAGCAGACTTAAACACAGGCTTAAAATCCAGCAGCTGCGTAAAACAAGTCACCTGTGGAGTGGGGTCTGATCCTGAGAAGCCCCAGGGAGAGCCTGGGACACAGGGTCAGAACCTTGTTTGAGGTTGACTCTGAGCTTGACCCCTATTTTGTGGGCCTCTCCCATAACTGTAAGCTTCATATGGGGGCCAGCTGCAGCCAGACCAGTGGCTGTCACCTCATGCCATAGGACCATTGAGGCAGGCACTCTGGTCTTGGCAAGGGCCAGACCCTTACCAGACCCTCCCACTGTCAGGTCATTGAGGGGGTCACCAGGTCAGCCCTTCCTTAACTCCCCTAAATGCACACCAAAATACTCTGATCAAGCCTTCTTCCTCGATCCACTTGCCAATAAAGTAAGCAATATTCACAGTCTGGAGTAGGCAAAAAACTGCCGTCCTCCAATCAGAGGATCAGCCAATTCCAGCTTGGGCCCAAAAAGCAAACAGCGATAAGCCCAGACTGCTCAAAGGATGGGTAGTGTGGGTGTCAGTAGCTGACCACATGCAAAAGAGGGCCTGCACCTTGAATGCAGGGCCTTACCTATCCAAAAGGCTCTGCCACATGTGGTCCCTCCTAGAGGAGGAGCCATGTGTGCTTGATCTGGCAGGAGACAAGTGCGGTCCTAGATTATATCCATGTACCAGAATAAAGTATTAGGGCCTAAACCTTCTCTGAGTTTGCTGTATCTCTCCTGATGCAAATTGTATTGTTCATCTAGAATGTGCATGTTAAGTGCATTCACTAAACAGTCAATATTCACTATATTTCAGACATTCAGAAATATAGTATGTTTATAATGAATGAAGAGGAAAATGTCTCTTCATTCTATAATATCTATAATGAATGAGGAGGATATTGTGCTAAATCATAATTGTTGATCATACTTAAGCACTAACCCCTGGTTAGGCCAGAACAAGTCCTGTGCAGGCCTGAGGATGTCATGAAAGTGTCATAACGCACTTCTGCGCCATACCTGTGGGAGATGTGCAGACATGTGCCAGCTTCTCCACACCACTACAGGAATGCAAAGTTTGGGTGGGTTGTGCTGGCCCAAATTGTTTAGGATTGTGGCTTCAGTGAATAATCTCAAGCATAACTAACTTTTAAAACATTCAAAAAAGCATTCTTTCAGCTGCCTTGATTCTTCTGAAATTTCTAGAGCTTTCATCTGTTTCAGAGTATTAATCTTTCCTAAAATGTTCCCTTCTGCCTTTGTTCCCACTTTTAATTTTGCTTACATTTTTTCTGCTCCTAAGATGGAAATAAATCTGTCTGCCAGTTTGTATCTAATTCTGTTGGAATCTGCAAGTGGATAGTAAGCGTGTGTGGTATTCAAATGCCAGACGCAATTTGCCATATATGGAATTACAGTAAATCAGTGGGGCTTACGCCTGTGTAAGGAGGCAGTGGAAAGGAGCCTGAGAGACCCACTCTTGCATGTCTACTCCCTGTTAAATTCATTGTGGCTCACTCCTCTTAATAGGGCAGGTTGCAGCCTTAGAGACCTGAAAGACTAAATGCAGGTTAGTTTGTTTTATTTTTCTTTATATTTTGTGTTTTCTTTATTATCTTGTATTATATTATAGTATTGTAATCATGTTTATATTAATATTTTTTGGGTTGTGGAACAAATTGTCTGATTTTCCATTATTTCTTACGGTAAAATTCACTTTGATGTACAAGTGTTTTGGATAATAAACATGCTTCCGGAAAGAATTATGCTTGTAAACCAAGATACCACAGTACTGGTATTATGGACAGAGCTTTATCCATCAGAGTTGGAACGTTAGCTGCATTTTAGTAATGGGGGTCAGTACTTGGAGAAGATTAATTTTGCACAATCCCATCCAACTTTCCCAGTACTGATGCAGCTGTGCCAAAAGGGTACGTACTAAATCCTTTAGTGGGGAGATAGACACAGAGGTCCCCTCATGACAAGGAAAAATCTGTTCCCTTTCCTTGGGGCTGCAAGAGTGCTGGAAAGTTGGATAGGATTGGGCTCATAGTTAATTTTCTCCTTCTGTCAGGAAAGGTTCATCCCAGAAAGTAAAAGCATATTCCTTTTTTGGCCCACAACTGGTATTTGAGCAGAACTAATGTTAGCGTCATTTGAAAATAAATGCTTCTCTGGGAATTAGGTGAAAGTGAAATGGAGGTTAAAATGCTAATGAAGATCAGTCTGCAAATGTTTTGAAGGTCATATCAGGACAACATTCATTCTGTGTAAGTTGAACTGGTGCTCTGATTCAAATTCAGCAGTCCCACCTCATGGAGCAGGCAAAACAAGCTTCTGAACCACGTAGCAGTTCAAATACTGTGAGTGACCAAGCATCTGTAAATCTCTGTATAGTACTTAGGAATTGCATTATGAATATGTATTGTGTTTTTATTTAAAGTTAACACCTGTCAACTTTCTTCCTCAAATACACATTTATTGTTTTTAGACTATTTTTCTTCCTTTCCTCCTTTTTCTACAAATAAGACTCTTTATACTTTTTTCTTTACTCATATAATGAAATGAATATTAATTAATGAAATAATTTCATAGATGCAAGAATAAGGAATTCACAGTGCAATCATAAATTGCACTCAGGCCCTTGCTCCGGCCTATAAGTGTTGGAAATACGCCTGTGCCAATGTGGGAGAGGTTAAATAGGAGAGGTTAAATAGTAGATTTTCTCTTCTTCCTTCAGGAAAGATTCATCCCAGAAAATTGAAGGATAGCATTTGAGCAGAGCTAAGGTTGGTGTTATAGGAAATAAATGCTGTTCTGGGAATTAGGTGAAAGTGGTCTTGCTGGGAGTTTGGCATCAACACTGCTGGGATTTTTGTGTCTCCATTGTGATGCTAACAATATGAAAACCCCTCCCAGTTGCATTGAAAAAATTACTGCCCTTGGAGGTCTCTACGGACTACAAATGCTACTTTTCCTGTATGCCTTCTAACCTGAGTTTTAATTTTGTTATGGTTTGGATATTGCTGTCCTTACTATTTTCAAATACTATTATGCTTATTATGCCATCTTTGCATTTTAATGTATGTTTTTTATAACTTTTTCATGCTGGCTTCTATTTTGTTTTTACCAATTTATTTTTGATGAATGTTTTATTGAAAAAAGTGCCTCTTTGCTTGGTTGGTAGGGTTGTGGGATACAAATCTACATTAATAAAATCTAAGAGTCACTGATTGACTGATCAACGCATAGCCAAAATTGCCAGACGTATAAGCATGAAATGTGCGGAGGGTATTCCTTTCATGATGTTGGCATCCACTAAAAACCAGTTTTAAAAAATTCAAACCAGAAGGGGGTGAACAGGAGTACAACAAGTTTTTGTCCTTCTACTTAATACTGAAGGAGCACTGACTCATCAACGCTCAGCCCAAATCTGTGGACCTAGAAGCATGAAATTTGGGGAGCATATTCCTTCTGTTCTGTAAGGATCCTCTAAGAACCAATTTGGTGCTTGGTGGTGCCTGGTGCACAATGGTACCCACTGTCTGGTGCCCCATATTGCCTGGTGGTGCCTGGTGCAAAGCAGGGGTTCCCGATGGTGCTCAGTAGAGATGCTTGATGCCCAGTGCCTAGCAGTTCCCAGTGGTGCCTAGCAGTGCCCAGTGCCTGCTGGTGCCTAGGACTGCCTGGTGCCCACAAACATTATTTAAATTTTACTCCCGCAACAACAGGTAAATTCCACTAGTATGAATATAAATTTTCAATTTATATATTTACTGACCATAAAAGCCTCATTTTTATTACTGCCCATTTCATTACTTAGAGCAAAGAAGCAGGGGTACAGATGATGTCACAGTGATCCACAGGTAGACTATGAAGTCCTACGAATGGCACATATAAATGAGTAAAGCAGAGGCATTAAATTATTAACCATTCCTAGAAGCACCTTATGGCAGGGTGTCCAGATGCCAGCATTGCCCAGACTAGTCCGGTAAATGGCAGGGGGTTCAGCACGATAAGGAAACCTCCCTGCCACCACCAGAAAAAACAGCACCATGGGCACCACCATCTTTGAATTGCACACACACCTCTGGTGCACATGTGGCTCTGGTTTTTCCCAGAGTGGGAACCTCAGGCAGGTGGGGAGGAAGCTCCACCCCACCTCTTGGTTCAGAGTCATTCAGAGTCAGAGTGCTCCTGCATTACTCTGATTGGCCGAGAGGCCCCCACAGTATGCAATACTGCAAATGTCTGGCCTTCTGGGGGCTAAGGGGATGCTTGTGTCACTTACTAGTTTCTCCGGCGTGCTGTGGGTCTGTAGCAACCGTCCAGGCAGCCATGTTTAAAAGTTGTAGAGAGTGCATGCTCTCCAGCACAATCCTATGCATTTCTACTCAGAAGTACCATTATAGTCAGTGGGGCTTACTTTCAGAAAAGCGTGCAGAGGATTGTAACCTTAGCTGGAAGTACGTTCTGTTGAACTTAGTGATACCTACTTCTCTGTAGGCATGCATAGGGTTCTGCTGTTGCTACTGAGAGCTAATAAAATGATCAGAATTAAATTGAATTGTACAGCTTATTTACAATTGAGTATGCTAATAGTTATGTTCAATCATTTGTAAGACACAAGCCTGTAAAGCATCTCCTGAAATGAGGTTGTACTGAAATTGAACACTGTCATAAATTACTAGGCTTACCAATTTATAGTGTGTAGTGATCTCTAAATAAGGGTGAGCAGAATGATAATGATGGGACAAAGTTAATTAAATGGTGCATGGGGTGCCATAAACATCACAACATTAGCAGTAGAAATGAAAAGCAATGAATTGGGGCAGCCATTAAAATCTGAAGTCTCAAATGCATCTACAACTACATCTTAATGACAGATGTCTCAATATCTTCCAAGAGTTCTTCTGAATATATTCAAGGGCATCTTGAGTATCATGGTCCTTTTTTCTAACCTCTCAGTCAAGCCTGTAGCACATCTCATTTTACAAGGAAAACCTTGCCAGTGAAGAATATATTTCATAAATATAAAATCAACCACTAGAAGCAATATAGTTAGTGGAGAATGGAATTTGCATTTGGAAGATTGATGACTGCATTGTCGCAGATGTCAAATGTTCTTCAGATAAACAACTTCTAGGTATGGGACAAATGCATATTTCATGATATGACACTGAGAAACGTGATATGATAGCTCTAATGAATCTTTCTACTCAGAGAAGTAGGTACTAAATATGGCAACATTCTACTGCCTCCCAAATAGCCGCCTTTGGTTGAAAAGATTATTATCAAATTAAGATCACCTGTGGAAATCACAACATGCTTGTGATGGAATATTAACACTTTATTGATTCCATATAGAATTACATCTCATTGGCTCTCAGAGTATCAGAATCATGACAAAGTTTTGAGTTAAAAAAAATCCATAGGCTTTGCGTTTTCATTTTCTGCTTACGTAATTGGCCATAATCTTTGACAGAATATAGATATTACAAAGCACATTTCATTGCATTCCTCATTAAATTATCAAGTGTTAAGCTTAGCTTGTTGCCTCCCTAAAGCTTGTTACTTGGTGCAGTTGTATCCTCTGAACCCCTATCTATGCATCTGCCTTACACCCATCATCACTGGCTGCCCACATATGGAAGATCCCGGATTAATCTCTGAAATCTCCAGGTAGGGATGGGAGAGATCCCCATCTGAAACACTGGAAAGCCACAGCCAGTCACTGAAAACAGTACTAAGCTAAAAGGACAATCATTTAACTTGATATTGTGCAGCTTTATATATACTCTAGCTGTATAATATACTAAACTAATTGCAGTTTATTGCATTTATCCGTGGAATTACTTAGTCCAACCTCAATGTACTGATATGGTTAATTGCTTTAAAATTCCAGATTTAAAGATAAGATACTGTTCATAAATTGGATGACAGTCCTGTTGATCTGTGATTAATTCATGTTCACTGTCTCCTATCTCTAAATTTCTATCTGCAGAAGTGGAAAATATATATTTTCCTTTTTATCCTTTTTTCTCTTTTGTGGTAATCAACTCAAGAGAACAGATATACCTAATTCACATCTGCAGATGCCTCCTTTTAGCATCTCTCTCAGACACACTTGCCTAAAAGTTGTTTTGCCTTGAGGAATCCTGCCACAATATTCAACACTCAAAGGGACGTTGCTTATTCAACCATCTGTTCTCCATTCTCCACAGTACTAGAAGCAGAAATATGAAATACATATGCTGTATATTTACTATGAGTAATTTTTTTAACAGCATCATCATATATCTGTCTTCAGGCAGTAGCTTCCTTTACATTATTTTGGATCTCTAAGAAGAAAAAAATTATACATGAATTATACTCTATTCCTATAGAGTAGGAAGAAACCAAGATTTTACAAGTTTGGAGGTAGTGTTGCACCACATTTTTTCAAACAAAATAGAAATTTTTAGTTGATTCTGTAAATTATTAGAGTGAGAGAGGAGGGTTTCAACACTGCACTTTGGGTTGGCACTTTCATTGCGCTGTCTAACATCATAATCTCTATCCTGAGCTGTGACAAATGGCTCAGAACCCAGTAGTATTGATTCCCCCCCAAAAATTTCCTTTACACTTACCTACACTGAAATGCATCTGTCATTTTGCTGCCCATTCACCCAGTTTGGAGAGATCCTTTAACAATCCCTTCTGGTCTTTATCGCCTGGAAAAGTTTAGTGTCATCTGCAAATTTAGCCACCTCTCTGCTTATCTCTGTCTCCAGATCATTTATGAACAAACTGAAAAGCACTGGTTCCAGGAAAGATCCCTGGGCACACTGCTTTTTTGTGAAAACAGCCCATTGATAGCCACTCTCTATTCCTGCACTTCAACCAATTCTTATTCCATAAAAGATCTTGCCATCTTATTCTCTAACTGAATTTTTATCAGCAGCCTTTGGTAAGGGACCATATCAAATGCCTTCAGAAAATTCTAGATCTGATCACAAACAGTTCTGTTAACATTTGCAACTGAATCATTGGGACCAGCTCCCTGTCTTTCATTGAAAGGTAGCCATTACAAAGTTACTTGCACCACTAAATCATTATTTAAAGGTTTATTTTACTTAGCTTTTGTGAACAGAATTAGATTTTTAAAATTCAGAAAATTGTGCACTATGTAACTATGAATAGTTAAGTGTGCTTCGTTATAATGTTCAGTAATGATGAGCACAGTCTTAACTATGTCTACTCAAATGTAAGCCCCTTTATGTTCAATGGGTCTTACTCCCAGGAAATGTCTTTAGGATTGCAGCCGACATCTAATTTTAAACAAGCATTAGCTACAGAACAAGAATTACATGTCTCTCGAAGATAGGGTTGCCATAATTCCACAAAATTGGGATAGTACTCTCTGACCTATTTGCCAGTATGTGAACATAATCCCCAAATTTGGGATTGCCATGTTCTACTCTAAGATAATTGCTAGAACAGGGAATAGATGTGAAACCATGCAACAGTGGTTGCATGTGGTTGGATGGTTCCTGTCTTCAAAAAAAGGTTTTTTACAACCAGTGCTAGAATTCAGCCTTGCTTTGCTCCCGTTAGTTGGAAACAATTTGGTAAGATCCCAATTCCAGGATGTTCTGACGTGGCAGAATGTGGCATTATATAAAAAGTTCTTATGATAAAAGGAGTCTTTCATTCTTTAACTTTTGCAACTTGCCCATAAGATGTCAAAAGCATCCTTTAAATCCTCCCAGTTTTCAGCTAATAAGTTTACTATCAGTGGTGGGGAAGGTTTATGGGAAATATTTTTTAAGCAAACTTGTATCATAGATCAACAATTTAAAAAAGGTTTAACTCAGAACAAGCAGGAATAAGACAAGGCAAATCCACTCTAGACAACTGTGTAATATTATCTCACCTTATAAATTTTTACCTTAGACAGGTGAAAATAGCAAATTCTAAACCATTCTAATTCTAAAGCCATTTTTTAGTTAAATAAATGTCAGTATATTGACCACTGGCCATACATGACAGTGCAGGGATAGCCCCACCAACGCTGGGAGGTGCTGCACAGATGGCAAAGGCTTATTGTTTTCTTTAAAAGATACTGAATTGATGACTGAACATACAGCAATAGTTTAATGTTGTTTTTCTCTTTTCTACGTATATAAAAGAGAAAAGTCACTCACTGACGGACTCATTGACGGACTAACTGACTGACTCATCACCGCCCTGCCAAAACCGGTGGGCCTAGAAGCGTGAAATTTGGGGTGGGTGTTCCTTCCGTGACAGAGGGGTGCACTAAAAACCAGTTTTCAGAAATTCCAACCGGAAGGGGGTGAAATGTGTTTTCCTCCCTATACTTTGCATTGAGAATTGCTGACTCAGCAACATTCCTCCCCAACTGCTGGGCCTGAAGCATGGAATTCTGGGAGTTCCTTCTGTCACCTGAACTCCCACCAAGAACCATCTGGAGAAATTTAATCCTTCAGGGGCTGAAAAGGGGGCAATGTGTTTTTGTCCTATACTTAACATGGGAGACTGACCAACATCCAGCCAATTTGGTCCTCAATGCCTGGTGTACATGTACCCAAAGGACCCCCTATGAAGCTATCACCCTGATAAGAAACGACCTATATTTTACCAGGCCTGACCTCAATGCAAGATTATTGCAATGGCAAAATACATATAACAGCTCTGTTGGTCTTCCATGATTGCCTAGAGTAACTAAACCCAACTGCATATGAAGTATCTTCTAGCATAATATTTCTACCCCATGCATCTAACCCTAAGGGCTGTGGGTGGCACAAGCGGTTAAGGCACTGTGCCTGTTAACCAGTAGGCCAGGGTTCGGGACCTGGGTCGGCCCCACAAGACAGGGTGAGCTCCTGTCCTTAGCCCAGCTCTGCGATGCCAGCTGGATCCAATCGTATTGGCTCTGCCTTTCCATTGGACTAATTCAGTGGTGTGGAGAGGGGGATTTGCTGTTTGGGTAACAGCCTATCCTCCATACCAATCCAACAAAGGCTTTTGTGCTTCGCATGTAGGGTATGCAGCGCCAAGCACGATACCATAGTCTTTCAGGACTGACGGAGGCCTGCATCTAACCTCCTAGCATGCATCTGCTCAAAAAAGCACCACAAATTTGTTACTGCTTTCCTAGGCAACTCCTGATAACCCCTCCCCTTTGCTGCTCAACTCAGGTTCTTGGTGGAGCAGGCTTTTCAATGGCTACTTTAGGTGTGCAGGCCCCAACTTAAGGATCTACCTTAACCCAAACACTAAGGGTCCAACCCAAAAAAATTAATAAATAATCCTCCCATTATTTATTATCAGTGATTACTTAGCAGTGCTTATTATCACCATGGATGGATTACAAGCCATTTTTCACCTGGATGGAATCCAAATTGAGCAGCTCTAAGAATCCAAATATCTGGGGTTGCTGGTGCAGGCAAAGAAAGTGGCATCTACCACTATAACAGCAGGATTGGCCAGGCAACAGCAGCATTCACCTCACTTAAAAGAAGGAGGCAAAGAAGAAGGCAAACATCTCCACCAACACCAAAATTCATCTCTTTTGAACACTAATCCTGCCAGTTCTACTGTATGGATCAGAAACATGGACTTTGCTCAAATCAGATATGAACAAGCTTGAGGCCTTCCAAATGTGATGCATGAGACAGATCCTCTCCTAGTGATTGCATCCATAATGAGATGATATGGAAAAGGTGCCATCAACCCTTAGTCAAAGTCCAAAAGTGCAGACTGAGATTGTTTGCCTGCCAAGTCTGCAGAATGAACACTAATCAGCTGCCACATAAACTCCTCTGGTGAGAAAGATCTCCACAATGAGTAGCACCAAAGAATACGTGGCTCAAACTGGTTGAGCAAAACCAAACGAATTGGCAACTGACCAGTGAGGAGGCTAAAAACATCACCATCCATCGCCAAGAGTGGAAGCACATTGCGAATGTTACACAAAATCCGGTAGCACCTACAGCAGCGTATTGAGAGGATGACCCTCTCCCCAATCAGCAGTTAAGGACTAAACAAAAAGAAAAATTATCACTGATTTCTTCATTTGACCACTTCTATGCCTTATGGCAGTAGTTCTCAAATTTGGAGAAAGCTCTGCTCTCTCCCCAAGTGACATAATCCTCTGTGGGGGAATGGAGGGCTGTTTTTAGCTTTCTTAGGGGCCGTGCCAGGATCTGGGATCCATTGTAAACCCTGCACATGGGAAACTACAGAGCACTTGCAGGGTTCCCCACAGCTTAAATAGTCTGGCCACAACAAAACTACAAGTCAGACTTCCACTTTTGTTGCAGCTGGAACTTTCATTGTTCCATGGCATGGAGAACACTGCAAGTGCTCTGTAGGTCTTCCCAGATCCACCAGATCCTGGCACGGCCCCTGAGAAAGCTAAAAATAGCCCTCCATTCCCCCACAGGGGTGCACATTGCTGCTTCCCCGGCCTCTTACAGTGATCAGGGAACCTTTACTCAAACTGGATGGGGGAGATTACAAGCCCCAATTTTACTACCACTACCTTACGGTCAGTCCCAATCTCATGCAAGACTACTATGAATGTGGTGTTAAAACGGAAATCTTTATTATTCCTAAAAATGCAATTTCCTCTATGATGATTTGTGTTTTGCTTTTATTCTAATGGAATAGAAAGGACCATTGGCGCAGAAAATTTGAAGGTGAGAGAGCCAGCAGTTATGACATAAAGCAACAATAATGCAATTTCATAAAAGCAGAGTAGTGTTTGTAATAAAATGTGGGCTTTTCTACAGATACTTTCCAAAAAAGCATTATGTTGTTCTCCAGCAGAATTGTTTCTTGTTTCAAAAGTTTACATCAGTGCTGATGTAAGAAAGTAGGCAACTATGCCAAGAATTGGTTACCAACTCCCAGCACTATTAAATGCTGAGTAATGTAGTAAAACTCTCTTGTAGCACATTTCTATGCATGTTTGCTTAGAAGTAAGCCTCATTGCATTCAATAGGACCTGCTCCCAAGCACATATGCAACATAAGGATGGGCTGTTAGATCAGGGAGGCATTTTACATTATATTTAACAAATCTACATTCTGTACCATGAAAAATTAATTCAATACAGATGGGTTCAAAAACTGCAATACATGGATTCTGAAGGGTAGTCTGTCCCTCTTAACACTTGTTAACCTCTCCACTGATAAAATAAATTATTTTATCTCTAGGGAATTTTTAAAAATGATAATTTCCTCTGCATTTTGAGTTAAAGAATGATCCTGGATTGAAAACATTAGCCTTGATAAGAACACAAGTTGCTGATAATTCAGTTTTGCTTGCTGTTGCATTTCTACTTGGTTTTGGCTAAACAAAAATTGAGGTCTTATTGTGTAGAATCGTTTTTTTTAAATCAACAGAAAGATATTTAAATGTGTCAGTGTCATAACACCAGAACAGTGTTCCTCCAATAGGGAGATGTCAAAATGAAACTTACTGGCTCAGGAATTAGCAGTGCTTTTATCAACACCCCCACCCTCCACACACACCAACCTCCACAAGCCAGACTGGTTTCTGTTTATTTTCACAATTTTTTTTAACACCAGGAGCTCTCAGAGTATACAACAGGTCAATTTATAATGCCTAAAGCAGTCCTTCTCTCAACATGAGTCCCTATTTGGCTTTAAATAGGTAACAAGGCACACATTTAATAGGGTGCCTGGGCTAGGTCAGAATGGAATTGCTGGATTCAGATACAATACAACCAGTTCCCCTCTAGTTTACCCAACAAAAACACATCAATAAAGAGTTTGTTTTAGAAATGAAATTAGACAGCAAGGACAGGTATTTTCAAAAGTCTTAAATTTAAAGAGCATACAGCACACAATTATTTAAAACAGTAAAAGTTAACTCCTAGCACTAACACTATCACTCACCAAAGTTTTACTTACATCTATAAATCAGTATATCAGCCTGTATCACCATGAGCAAGAGGCTCTGGAACAGGGTGGTCAAATCTTAGATCTTCAAGAAAAGAACTAAGGCTGCAATCCTAAACACACTTTCCTGGGAGTAAAACCCACTGAACACAATGGGGCTTACTTTTGAGTAGAGGTGGTTAGGATTGTGCTCATACTTCTACAACAGAAGAACTAAGACAAAGGAATTTTTCCAAAAGGTGACCCTTATATCAAACTTGAACTCAGTAGGCAATCAGATATTGGGCCAACCAACATGTATTCCAGTTCCTCACTCATGGTGGACCCTCCCTCTGCAACCTTCCAAATCTGAAACGCAAAGCTGGAGAGGGTTTGCCATCAAGATATCCTTGAACAATCAGACACTTTCAAGAAAATTTTCTGGAAATGAAGGCTGGATGCCCCACCTGTCTCAGAGATGCAAGTTGCCCTGGGATGCCATAATAAGCCACTGTCTCACACTTCTCATACTGTACCCAGCTAGCAACTAATGTGGCTTCAGGTAGAGGCCTCCAATTTGCTTTTACCAAGTTAGCCATTTCTGTGAGATGTAGCAGGTGAGGAGAACAAGATGCGATCCTCAGGAAACAGATCCAGGATATCCTTTCTCTGGAAACCTCTGTGCAGGAATTACACTCATCACCCCATCTCTTTGCATGTGGAAAACTCCATGAAGGAAACTCCCAAGGCAGGGGTGGGAAAACTTTCAACTTAAGGGAACCTGGGCCTTTAAGAATTGTGTAGGTGAGAAAATTTGAGCATGTGCAATTTGTCATCTATGAGATGAAAATCTGCACCTGCTAAAACTCCCTCTTCTGTACAATAGTGAAGGGTCCAGGATGTCTAAAGTTGAAAGTTTGCCCAGACCTGTTGCAAGGGAACCAAAATTTCCCCTGTGAGATAAAAGTCAATGTTTGAGAAATCAGGCATGGCCAAATAAATGTCAATAGGCTATCCAGAAGAGAACTGAAATTAGCTACATTAAAAATTAAAAAGTACACAGAGAAGTGAGGCTTGACAAGAGTCTACTTGACTCTTTTCATTTTTAGGATGGAACCTCCCCATCCTGATTACTGGTAAGTGCTTAAGTTTTTGAAACACATTACTTGAGTCATTGCAAAAACACTAGTCCAAGGCATCCAAGTCACAACCCATCCCTGATAGCTCCTCTTGTTACTGTAAAAACTAACATGGCATACAGTAGATAAAAAAGGAAATTTTAATTTCAGTGTCAGTTTTAATTATCTTACCTCCATACCAGTAGTGAAAGCTGTTGTGAGAGCCTTTTTAATGTAATTAACTCCATATCAAGCTACATGTCAAACTTATTTCAGTTCTTCAGGAAAAAAAATCAAAGTCAATTCTGATAGGTGAGAGCATCATTCAGACATTAATAAAGCAACAGAGCAAAAATAAAATTGCTATATTTACTCTTAACTTGTGACATTTTCTTATGATTACATGGAAGAAAATGCCAAGATAAATTCAATTCATTTTTCCTGTGCTGAATTTTGAAGCAGTTGCTGTCAACAGCAACAGAAGTGGCATCTAGGATCAATTGCATAAGATGCATGAAAATAACTAATCTGGGTATTCAGAAAGCTGAAATTGATGGCTGTTCGCAGCACCATTAGTTTACATTAAATCAGTGATTGTATTCAAATTGTAATGGATCTCATTCTTGTTCAGTATCTTAGCTGTCTTTAAAATAACTATAAAAATCCATCACTTACATTCTTCATTGAGTGCATAGAAAATTATGCAAGGAATTTTTATGAAACATTTTAATTATTAGTCTTCTATTTGCTATGATTCCTAGGGCTTATCTCAATTTTTGTATCCTGGAAATACATACCTTCTTAATGAAAATTTTCTTTGTGCATTATTCATAGAATAATGGAAAAGGGCTCTAATAAAAGCCACCTGCTTCTGAAATGCTTACTTTGAATATCTCAATGTAATATAAATACACTGTATTTGAATTCTGTGATTTAGTAAAAAAGCTACTGCTAAATAACATGGGGAAAAATGGCTTGGTCCGGCAAATTCAGGAATGCTAATCCACCCAGAGTTGCACCGGGATCTGGTGTCTTGTGTGCTCTCTGAGGCATCTTGTGGGCCACTGTGAGACTTAGGAAGCTGGACCAGATGGGATCATTTGGCCTGATCCAGCAGGGCTTTTACGTTCTGTCTCTAGAGACAAAGTGAAGCTTTAGATGCAAGTATAAAGAAAACATTCCCCAATTATCCAGGAAGGGAAATTCATTTTTTCACAGGTATAATTGCCAGGTTTCTGAATAATTTCATTTGGTGGTGGCATCTTTCCATAAATAGAGAAATATGTAATTATTAATATTTGTATAATAAAAATACCAGTACATTAAATATCAGAACATTTATAGTAATCATGCCACAGGCAAACCTGAGAAGGAGCAAATGCCTCATGGCCCCTCCGGGATGAGGGGTGCCACCGTGATCCTGTTCTGGTTTTTTGGTGTTTTTCTTGATAGGCCCACTTACAAATTCTTGTAAAGAATCAATTTACAATGCCTTGTAAAACCTTCTATGACCTCTGGAAAACCTAAAAAATACTACTTTTTGTTTTCAACGAAAAGCAGAAGTGACATTTTTAGGCCTTCTGGAGGCCCTCAGAAAGCCTAAAAACATTAAAAATAGAAAGTGACATTTTTAGATCTTTGGACAGTTATTGTCCCATTGAAATTTCTACAACTCAGAGTAATGTTGTCCACTTGATCCACAGTATTTTTGCATGCAATATCACTTCTGTATAAGTAAGACTAGCACATTCACTTTGGTCTAAGAAGTATGTGCAGTATTATAACCTTAATTTAAGTGATGAACAAAGCCATTGAAAGCAAGGGAACAAGCCTATTTGTCCATGTTTTCTGTGTTTTTGCTTGAATGAATGAATGAGTTGTGGTGAATGAATGAATGGTGTCTGGTAGTCTTTCAATAGATCTCAAATCAATCTGCCTCCTTCTACCCATAGCAATATAGATAAAGAATCAATTACCTTTGATCTACTTTATGAATTAAGGTTTTATTTTATCACCAGCTTCAAAAATTTAGAAAATAATCTAAAAAATTAAATAATATCTAAAAATACATTTTTTTTCAAAGTAGTGGCTTTAAATAAGTTAGCTAGGTTATTTGGCACCCCCATAAGAGGGAGGTTTGCTGTTCCTCCCAGAGGCAACCACTACCCATTGCAGCACCTCTCCTCCCCCATCATTTCTTGTCTTCCTTCCTTCTAGTACCCTCCCAGAGATTGGGTTCCCAATCTATTCTACCCATCCCTCTAGAGACAACTGGTTGACCTGCTAGCTTCATTGCTAGAATGTTTTAGCACCCTCTCCTGTCTACTCACAAATAAGAGTTATTTTATTTTAAAACTTTCCCAGGAAAGTTTGCAACCTCCTCATGTCTGCTTGGAAGTAGACAGGTTGAGTGTGGCTACATCTGGAAGGATGGAACAAGTCTCTTTGAGTGGGCAGCTGCAGCACAGGGACCTCCCTCTAGCTCTTTCAGTACAAGTTAGGTACTTTTTAATGTGGATCATCACTGAGAATGCAGGCTGAATTAATGAATAACCTGATCCTTTTCTCAAGATATTTCAACCTATGTCAGAGACACTGACAGCCTGTGTCAGTGCACACCCACCTCTCTACCAGTATATGCTACAGAATTATACACCTAATACACTCGTATGCTACTGACAGTTTCCAAGACGGCTTATTTTTGAAGGCACTTGGCTAATATGTTCTTTGGATGTTTGAAAATGATCCCGTCTTTCATTACACAAGAATTTTAGCAAATTCCAATTGGTATATTTGAAACCAATTCTGGGAGACCAGAAGGTCTCTGAACAGGTGTCCTCCATGGAATGTGCCAGTCTGCGTTTGAAATTGCAAGTGGTGTATTTTTATAGTTATTTTTAAGGCACAATCAGAGGTTTTTTTACTACTCCCTCATGCTTGCATCGTGGCTAGAATCATGCTTCTTTCAAGCTTGTGTACATGATGAAAGTGTTTTGGCACTGTTTCCATGAGTCTCTGGCAAGGACGGTTTTGGCAGCAAAGGGTACAATTCACTTGTCTAGCTTTGAATCAGTCTCCTTTCTGTCTTTCTTTCCTCTTAAATTACTAGATTTCATTAAGGCAGGTATGAATATGAAATATGTTTGTATTCATGTCTAAGAAGGACACATCAATGTGTTTTCTTCCTCTGTGCACCTTTATTCAGTGGGACTGCTGTGGAATGTGAATGAGTTTAGCACTTGGGATGTGGTGTGTGAATTGAGTTCAGCGCTTTAGACTAGAATGAAAATATTTTCAGATTTTTCAGAAAAAAGATTTTTTTCAAAGTGTAGTTAAGTTCCTTGTTTAGCTTCCTTCTTCCTATATTACTACCCATTTGAAGTAAAGGTCAGAGACAGAGAGCCACACCTCCCAACCCCTGAGTTTATAGTCTCATAAATGAACATGAGCCTCTGCCAGGAAAAAGGCATAAAGCAAGCAATTCTGGCAAAAGATTTGTGTTCACCCCCTTCTGAGGGGGTGGGAGGGTGTTTGGGGACACTGGGGGGATACAGGCAGCCACGAGTAGCGGCTGCCACTTTAAAAGCCTGGCTTTTGAGTCTGAAGAGCAGGCGAGGGGATGCTCCTCCCTCCAGCCCTCCATCCTGGTCTGTTCGAAGCCTGGTATTCCAAAGTCAGGCTTTTAAAGTGGCAGCCGCTACTTGCGGCTGCCTGTATCTCCCCTCAGTGTCCCCAAACACCCTCCCACCCCCCAGAAGACCCCCCCCAGTCCTCCTAAGCACTCTCCCACCCCACAGAGGGACAGATCTGCCCTTGCATGACCTGATTATTCAGGTAACAAGCGCAAGCTGGCAGCTCTTTAAACTTGAAAGAGCTGCCAGCCGGCGTTCGTTACCTGAATAAGCTTCGCTACCCGAGACAAAGGCACCAACTAGTGGTATGTTCTTTACCTGGAACATACGTTACCCGGGGCATTCGTTACCCGCGGTACCACTGTACTGAGAGTAACATCTTTTGGTGCATATTTCCACAAGTTGAGATCATTCAATTTCTTCTCAATCGTATTTGCTTTAATAAAATTGATGCTGCATTGCAGGAAATAGCATTTGTTTGCATATCATGGTCATTCCTCCACTCTTCATATGTATGTTGTTGTTTTTTAAATTTGCACAGCAACAAAGGCTAACCAATTAAAACATGATGTATTCTAATAGGAAATTCACTCTAACCTGTCTGAGTTTCCTAACTAGAACATGCTTCAATATATGGAAAGATAAAATGGTAACCTAGCCACAAGATCTTAAAAGAACAAATTTTTATTACACCTGTCATATAAGCACAGTGTGTTGCAGATAAACACTTATGTAGTTATCCTTTAACACATCTTAGGTCACTGAACATAAACATGACATTTCCAAAGGGCCATATTCTGCCCTTTCTGTGCTTCACTGGGTTTAGCATTTTGCATTAGGAAGGCAGTCCTCTCAAACGATTGAGATGCATTAGAATTTGCTAAGGGTGAACAATTTTCAAGCTGTATTTAAGATTGTGGCAACTGTTTCATCTATAAATCAAGTAATGAAAGTTTTTCAGTTGTCATGATTCAGATGACTTTTCTACATATTTCTTAAATGAGCCTTGGGAGAAAATATTGCTAAGCTGATAGTTTGAAATTGGGAAGATTATGGTGGTCAATAGACTTCCAGGAAAATCCTAGCTGTGTCTTTAACTACATTTCTTCCATGACCGTTTGTGTACGTTTCAGCCATATTACAAGAAAGCTGAAGCACAGTACAGTGTTACAGACTCATGTAACTGACCAGGCAATGAAGGAATATGATCCTTTCTTTTTGTAAAGCAGGAGAAGGGTGTGGCAGTAGAGGGTGAAGTGTCTTCATTATGTTAGAAATAGAAAGATGAGATCAACAGTACCCAGTGTTGTGAGCAAACATCACGATGTAAGGACGGTAAAGTTATTGGGCAACCAAATAGCATTTCCTTCTCCTACTGCCGCTACTTCAACTAAAGCTTATTACACTTATCTGACTCCTTCCTGTCTGCAGCCCCCTGCATCAAAGCAGGAAATACAAAACACGCTGGGATTACTTCTAGTAGATGCCTCATTTCCAACATTTAAAGGCCCCTGAAAGAGGAAGACATGATCTTACTCCATCCTTCACCTGGCTCTTTAAACAATGAAAATGTGAAATGTTCTGGGAGCTTCACGCTTCTTGCTTTGATTCAAGAACTAGAGTAGTGGTTCTTAACCTGGGTTTGATTGAATCCCAATGGTGCGGGGAGTCAGTCTCGGGTTCAGCGGAGATGTGTGTCCACTCTGTTCGCCAGGGTTTGTTTGTTTGTTTGTTTGTTTGTTTATTTTATTTATATCCCGCCTTTCCTCTCCTACAGAGGGAGCCCAAGGCAGCTAACAAACAGGATAAAACACCATTAAAATCGAATTATAAATATAGATTAAAACATAATTAAAAAACAGTTAAAATACAATTAAATTTAAAAAGCTCAGAACAATTAGAACAGACTAAAAACATAGTTAAAAACAGTAAAAATAAAACAATAAAACTGCCCCCCAGCCTATGCCCCATTTAAAATGCTTTTTAAAAATAAAAGGTCTTAAATCTCCACCTGAAGATCTGTATAGAGGGAGCTCTCCTCAGTTCTAAGGGGAGGGAGTTCCAAAGCCGGGGTGCCACCACTGAGAAGGCCCTATCTTTGGCCGCCACACCTCTCACATCTTTTAGTGGCGGCACAGTCAGTAGGGCCCCTTCAGATGACCTTAAGTGACGGGTCGGATGTAAAGAAGAAGGCGGTCCCTCAGGTATCCTGGACCCGAGCCATTTAGGGCTTTAAAGGTCAGGACCAGCACTTTGAATTCAGCCCGGAAACGAATGGGCAGCCAGTGTAGTCGCTGAAGCAGTGGCCCGACAGAGTCGAACCGACGAGCCCCAGCAACGGGCCGCCGCATTCTGGACTAGTTGAAGTTTCCGGACCGTCTTCAGAGGCACCTGGTCCGGAAGTCACCGGACCAGGTGACTTAATGCCAGGTGCATTAATATACTCTTGTTATGACATATACTTTAGTTATTTTTCCAACTATGAAGGGTTCAGTAAATGCATATATAAAACTTGCGAGGTTCAGTACTTCCAACAAGGTTAAGAACCACCGATCTAAAGCAAGGGCCAGGTGAGCAGGCAGAACCTCTGCAGAAATCTTCTCCACTGCTACCTTCTAACATTGCTTCTCCTTTCAACAAGAAAAAGCAAGGTGAGGGAACCATGTTAATATCCTCCAAGAATCTGAATGCAGCAGTCTCTTTGCATGAATCAGGAAATGCGGAGCATAGGAGCAATCCAGTTTCTTGTGTGGAATAAAGAACTGTGGCTCCTAAAAATACCATTTCTGATCACAGTATTGGGGGGAGAGGTGGAGATCCTTTCTGGCCTCAAATCTGATTACGCCGGCCCTGTTACATTTCAACAAACAGTGCAATTAAAGTGTGTTTAGGATTACAGCGAAGACATCTTCAAAGGCAGTCATGAAGCATCTGTCCTAAAGGGGCCATCTTCAGAGACAGACTCAGAGGCGCTCTGATGGTAGGTGAGGAATCAGGCCATGTTGTTTTCCTGTTAATTTCATAATGAAGCTTTTCTATCAATTTCATACAAAGCTTATTCAGTTCATAATTGGACTTGAAGAAATTAACTATTTTCTGAGAGCTTTTTTTGAGAGTGTTTCAGTTTCAATTTTCAATAATTCCATAGTATCAGATCACAAATGTTTTCCTAAACATTACAGGAAATGGGAGTAAAAAGTGCCATGGCCTGCAACATTTTGCAACATACTGGTCATCATGAACAACTTGACTGACTCTAGAGTGCACTCCTAAACACCTCTACTCTGAAGTCCCACTGTGTTCAATAGGACTTACTCCAAGGAAAGTGCAGTTAGGATTGTGGCCATAAGCAATCATAAGATATAGGTGTTACTGTGCATTTGACACATTTTTTAAAGCTTGTGTTACTGTAAGCCCTTTAAGTATAGTAGTATTTCCTAGCAAGAAAGGATTTTTTTCACTAAGTGGCATATTGGTAAACTGTTGGGCATATTTTAATGAACATTGAATTCATATGTGTGAAAATAGGATTGTGTGTCATCTCTTGTAAAACTGCAAATTGATCAGAGCAAGAGGTAGCTGAACAGATCATCTTAGTTTCCACTAGATCTTTTTTGTCACTTCAAAAGAGGACAAGAAGACAAAAATAAACCTGAGATGAGCTTTGCCGAGTTTATGACTCATCTTTTCAACCAGTCTTGCTAGAGGAATTCCTACAGCTATGCCACCTTGGGCTGTGATCTTGTCAAATCCAATGAGCAAAGCAAGGTTGAGAGCAGTCAGTATTTTGAGAGCAGATATTGAAGGGAAATTAAAATGCTTCAGGAATGAATGTTCAGACATTGTTACTTAGAGGTTAACCCCTTGATTTTTAAAGTCTTTCAGAGTCGTTCTCCAGAGGGAGATCTTAGTCTTTCCTTTCCCAGGAGAGCTGGAAGCCAATGTGTGACTCACTGGCTTGTTGTGGTGAAAGCATATATGTAAAACTGCTCCTAAGGAGCAAAAAGGCTCTTTTGAAGTGGTGTCCTCTTATATTCAGCAGGGAGAGATTGACTGTTCTTTTTCTCCCCACCATAGCGCTCTTCCAGTGGCTGTTGCTGGTGTCTCTTCTTACAGATTGTGAGCTCTCTGGGGACAGGAACCATTTATTGATTTATTTTACTACTAGCTGAATGTACTCATAGTTACGGGAGTAAAATTACAAAAATATTTGTGGGCCATTGGCATTCCAGGACACTGGTGTGCTCTGCTGGGCATCAGACACTAGTGGGCACTGGCACCAAGTGACACCAAGTGACAGACACAAGTGGGCAGTGGGTTCCAGTAGGGTTTAGCAGGCACCCAGGCAGTGGGCACCACCAGACACCAGTCATCGCTACCGAGCATGGGGCACCATTGGTCAGCAGGCACCACTGGGTATCACCATGCAGCAAGCACCACTGGACACAAATCTGTTCTTAGTGGGTCCTTACATCACAGAACGAATATGCTCCCCAAATTTCATGCTTCTAGGTCAAGAAGTTTGGTCTGGTTATTGATCACTTAGTCTTCAGTGTATAGTGATGAAAACGCATTGCACCACTTTTCACCCCCTTCCAGTTTGGATTTATCAAAATTGGTTCTTAGTGGGTGCCTACATCACAGAATGAATACCCTTTCCAAATTTCATGCTTTTAGGTCTTACAGTTTTGGCTGAGTGTTGATGAATCAGTGTGAGAGTGAGGGTGCAATCCTAAAGTAGGCCACCACAAATCTCACAAGACTTACTATTCCCATGGGGATGTATGGAGGCAAATGCATGTCTGTGCACTGTTCTAACCCTCCCTCAGGAGTGGCGCAAAAGTGCCTTACAGCATTTTTGTGACATTCCCTTGCCAGCGCAGGACTTGTGTTGGGTCTTATGCAAGGCTAAGATTGCAACCTGGGTAAGCCAGTGACCCTTTAATTATATATACTATAGAGACTGCTATATTATATTATAGAGACTGCTTGAACATTATGGAAAAGGTGTTAGTGGCTCAGCTGGGAATCATGCAAGAGGCACAAATCCAGCCAAGGAGCTTAACTTATCAAGGCACTCGCTTTTTGTATGACTGGCCAGAACAAAGAAAGAAGAGGAAGAGACAGGTTTAAATCCACAATGACTACTAAAAACTGTTCTCTAATCACCTAGTCACAACAGGAAACAAGCAAAGAACACTTTATTTTACGTATCCCAAGAGTCAGCCAAGTAAAGTCTGGCTGTATCATTTGGTGCACTTGCTAGGTGCACCAAAGGACTTTTCAAAGCTACAGACACCTGTGCAGAAGATGTAGGTACATAGTATTTACTTCAGGAAGGCTGTAGGATTCCTTTGAGGTCTGTGTAATGTCCTCATCTCTGGGACAGGTTCCTGTGAGGAGTAAGCGAAACAGAGAGAGTTGCAAGGTACTGTATATTCAATAACATTAGTCACACCTGTGATTTGAGAGTCATAGGACAAAATCCAGAGTAACTATGGGGCGTCCTTGCTCAGGTGTAAGAACAACTTACTCTGGATTCCAATATGAATTTCCCATAGGTTTTCAGTAGGTGGTCCAGTAACTATGGGTGCACATAAAGTCTCTTATGTGCTTCCGTAATTACTCTAGATTTGGGGGATACTTTGTGTTTGTAAAAGGATTGTGCCACCAGACACTGCATAAATAAACCTTGCTCAGGGTGAAAGCATGATAGCTTGGAATGCTACCTAGTAAAGATGATAAGGCAAATCTATTGATAGTGGAGCCACAAGTGATAATTCTGGAAGAATAGAAGGGAAGAGTAGAGATATGAGAAAGAGGTTATAATACATTATGCATGGGATATCCTTCTCTTCCATGATTATCTGTGTGGGGTGCATTGTGCTGGTTTTCCCTGTAAGGTAGAGGCTCCAGTTGAATGTTTTATACGAGGGTGCTCTCCTGGCACCCTCTGTGTGGGATAAATGCTAAAGAAAAAGATGTGGAGCTGTTCTGGCACAGACTACCTGCAATAAGATAGCTGAGAAGTCATAAGTTTAAGCAATTCAAATCCAGGCTGAACCATGAAGTTTACTGGTTAGGCTTGGGCCAGTCACTTTCTCTAAACTTAAGCTATGTCACAATGAGGAACAACGTATCATGTTCTAAGCTCTTTGAGCAATATATGAATGTGAAAACAAGTGAACCATAGCTTAGTTAAAGACATTTCAATAAAATTAATATTTCCAGACATATCCTACAGTCCAGAGTAACTATGGGAACACTTAACAGACATTACATGCACTCATAGGTAACGGTAACATATGGTGAAAACCTATGGGAAATTCATACTGGAATCCAGAGTAAATTGTTCTTACACCGGAGCAAGGACTCCCCATAATTACTCTGGATTATGCCCATAGTGTGGCAATCTGTTCCATGTCTTCTCAGAAATAAGCCCCATTGTGTTCAATGGGTCTTACTTGTAGGAAAATGTTCTTAGGATTGCAGCATTGTTCTTAGGATATCAAATGTTCTTAGTCTATAACAGTGTGTGTTACATAATCATTTAGGTGAACTCATATTCCAGTCCTGCAGGGATCTCTCTTCTGTATCCTGTTTTTGAGTATAATGTAAAGAAGTACTGGAAATGTAGAAATAGTGTAGGGATGGAAAAGGAAGGGAGGGGAAACACTAGACAAGTCCTTAAGATGCAAAATCTTTGAGAAATAGAACATTGCTTCTTGTTGATCTATGAAATTCCATTTTTAGAATACCTTTTCTGGTTTCCTGGGCAGAAAGAAATAATATCTTTTTATTACGCTATGTTAAGAAATAATGGTACCTTTTATTATGTTATTTTTATTGGCTTATTTACAGGCCTTGATACAGGCCTCAAACATGCCTTGATAACCTGAAATCAAATGCAGGTGACCTTGCCTTTAGCCAGAGGACCTAGTTTCATTATCTACATATATATTTTATATGATTGATTCCCTTTGTTTCCAAATTTTGAAATGGAAGCTAAAGGTGCTTGTAGGCTCTGATCCAGTGTACATAACCTGGAATTAAGCCCACTTGAGTCAAGTGAGACTTGCTTTTGAGTAAGCATTCATAAGATTGTACTGCACTGCACTGATACTTAACCTTTTATACTTGCCCCCCTCATAACTATAAAGCATAATCAGTATTATTCTCAGGTTGAAGATGGAATGAATTAAAGCTAAGAACTACAGATGTCCTCATGACCACTCAATGAATTGTCTACTGAATAGATATTTCAGCTCTGGACTCTGGACTTTACAAAGAATCACACTTACAGCCCAATCCAGAGCAACTAATCTGTCCACATAAGAGCCCTTAGGTTGCCCTATCTAACACTAGGTTGGAGCAACTGCAAGATGCTCCAGCCCAGTTACTCTGAAGGAGGCTTAGGGCAGAGCAAGGCAAGATAGGGTGCTCTAAGAGAGGTGGACCTGCTCTGCCCTAACTGGGGCAGCCTAAGCAGCTCAGGAGAGGCAAGTTGAGGGCATGTTGAGCATTGCCTAGGGCAGAGCAGTTACTCTGTATCCAAAGCCTGTTTCCAAGGCAGAAATGCCCTCTTCCAGCCCTCAGAGTTATACCACCTCAGGAGCAGGTATAGTAATGAGTAGACCCATAGGGGTCCATGATAAGGCCCAAGTAAGAATGGGAGTGTTGACCAAAAATCTGAGTTCTTGGCCAGCCTAGCTGCAACCCCTTCCTCTCAACCTCAGGATATGGAACAAACTACGGCTGCCCACAAACCTCAGGATACAGCAGGCCACTCCAAGAAGCCCCTTGTATTCACTGTAGAATGTACTGGCCTCTCATCAGGGACTCCTTATAAGGCAGGCACCCAGTGGCGTCACCAGACTGGTGCGGCTGGTGTGGGCTGCATTGGGGATGCGCTCCGTATGGGGTGATGTGCCGGAGGAGTTTGACTGTCCTTTGGCAGGCCCCGGGCGTCAGCACCACCATTCAGGCCTGCTCCAAGGCGGAGAATCAGCCAGAAGCTGACACTTGTCTGAGGAGCTGGCCTGAACGGCCATCTGAGATGCACTGCGCAGAAACACACTGAGCATGCCGAACAGCTTCAGAGGAGACTTCCTTAGAGCAGAGAAAGTCCGCGCCTCTGCACAGCCATTCGGCCTCACTCAGGAGGCGGAGCAGCAGCCGAATGGCTTCAGAAAGAGTACTCCACAGGCACCAACTCTGACGCCTGCACAGTCTCCCCCGAAGCCAGAAGGCTTCAGAAAAGTACTGCGCAGGTGTCAGAGATGGTTGGCTTCTGCGCAGGTGTCAGAGATGGAAGAAGCCAGTTGGCTTCAGAAACAACTGCGCAGGCGCCAACTTTGGTGACTGTGCAGTCCAGGTGGGGGGGGGGGGCGCGCATCCCAGGGATGACGCACAGACTTCCGCACCAGGTGATGTGCAGAGTCATGTCACCACTGTATGCACCACAGCTGTTCCTTGTTCAGTGTGATCTGAGGGGTGTCTCCTCAGGAGCAAGTCTTCCCCTTGTGTCAATTACTTAGCATGCTCTGGAGCAGTTAGGGCAGCCCAGGCTTCCTGACTCTCTGGATTCAGCATAATTTTCTGCTCTGGATACAGAATAGTTAGGAGAGTGCAGTTAGGTCAGAGCAGGCTGAATTTGCTCTGGATTGCAGCCTTAATAATCAAATAAAGAAATAAAGAAATATGAAATTTTTTCTACGCTGTCATTTCCTTAATTGATGGAAATTTTGTATTTCAGTCCATATAATGAATAGGTAGTTTTTTCAAACAAACTGCTAGCCACTGTCAGAAATGAAGGACATTTTGGTAACTGAATCCTAGTGCAATCCCAGTCTAGGCCAGCATAATTTATTGGTCTTCCCATGGTGATGTAGGGAGGCAAGTGTATGTTTGTGCGCCGGTCTAACCGTCCCCCAGGAATGGTGCAAAAGTGCCCTACAGCACTTTTGTGACACCCCTATGGCAGCATGGGTCTTGTGTTGTAGCTTATGCTGGCCTAAGTGGAGGTTAGGATTACAGCCTTAGGGCAAAATCCAGATTAACTACGGGGAGTCCTTGCTCCGGTGTAAAAACAATTTACTCGGGATTGCAATATGAATTACTCATAGGTTTTCACTAGGTGGTGCAGTAACTGCGGGTGCACGTAATGTCTCTTACGTGCTCACGTAGTTACTCTGGATTTGGCTGTCTGAGATATTGTTAGGAGAGGAGAAATGGAAGCTAGCATTAAAAAGCTGTGTCAAGTTCTTTTAGCTATTGCTCAGTTTGTGGTGTCCATTTCAGCACTGCCAGAGTTTTATAGCAGAAAAAGCAATGTTTTGCCACTCATCATGCCTGAAGCACCTAGAAATGAGTGAGATAGGTCCTGATGGGTGATTGATATTTAATGAAATGTCAACATAAAAAGCCCAAAAAGAAAAAATTCACAAAGCATACCTATAGAAAAGGAAATGACTTCAGTTCATGAAGTCTTTTTGTATGTTTGTCTTCAGATGTGTATGCAAGTGAACAGAGGCATGATTTAAATTCCTCTATAACAATTGGAAGTGAACAGATATATAGCAGGAGAAGTTAAATTATATTTCTCTTCTTTTCACTGATTTTTCTCTTCAGGGTAGTAGAAGAATGTGCGCTGTAAATTTCATCTGAAGTATTTTTGGTGCTAACAGTTTATGCGGTTATGTTTAAAAGGATCTAGACAACCATATTTCAAATAACCTTTTCTTCTGCAGTGAACTCTTATCTTATCTGAGAGAACTTTTAGATCACATCTCTGAAGATACTAAATAGAATGATGTAAAATGATTTTCTGCACTAGTCCTCTCTACAAAATTCTGAAGGCTTTTCTTATTTCAGGTACGGTGATGCCTCACGTAACAAGCGCCTCACGTAAAGTATGTTACACATAACAAACAAAAAAGTATCTAGGATTCTGCTTCATGTAACAAACACTTGTTGGCAGTTGGGGCAGACGCGCTGGCCAGCAGCCCTTTTAAAAAGCGCCAGGGCTGCCTCGCACGCCTGCCCATAGCAAAAGCAACACTTCCGCGCTGTTCCTCCTGTGGCTGGGCATCCGCTGGGTAAAGGGAGAGAACAGCAGTGGAGAAGAGGAAGCAGCTCAGAGCTAGCCAGAAGGGAGCCCGGGAGAGAGAGGCTCAGGCTAGAGAAGGAGAAAGTGGGGAGACACTTTGAAAGTGTCTTGGATTGTAGCCTCCTAACCATGTCTACCTATAAATAAGCCCCATTGTGTTAAATGGGGCTTACTCCCAGGAAAGTGTCTTTAGGATTGCAGCCTAAGCAGACATCATAGGATCATGTTTTGAATTTAATTACAGTGTTTTGTCATCATTTTTACATCTAGTTAATATTTTTATATGAATATTTTGGGGGTTGTTGAACCAATCGTCTGAGTTTCCATTATTTCCTATGGGAAAATCCGCTTCATGTAAAGAACATTTCATGTAACAAACGTGCCTCAGGAACAAATTAAATTTTTTACATGAGGCACCACTCTATGTCCACTCTACGTCCTATTGACAGCTTTTTTCAGGCTCATGATCCGAATGTATTGCTAAACAGTCAAGAATACACCTTGAAAGGATTTAAAGGTTTTATTCTCACATTGGTAGTTCAAATTAATGGCCAAGTAATACAACATATGATACAGATGTTGTCTGTTAAGCACTTGTCTTGTTTCTCACCAGTCCCACCTTAATCCAAATCTCTTTACAAGATTGGGTAAACAACTGTCTATGTGACAACCTATGTCATCCTCCTCATCACTTCCTACCTCCTTACATGGTAGCTTCATGTTACCAGATGGGTCCACTTGTTACCATGGGTCAACAAAAGCCTTAACATGGCCTTCTCTCTTGGTTTATACAACACAATGTTCTTTGGAAGCTTCTGGGGCTTAAACATCTGTATGTTCTCACTGGGTCATTCTGAGCCAAGAAATTATGAGTAATTTTGGGTAAACAAGTACATGATTTCACAATTCTTTGGCTCCATTTCAATTCTTTTTCTCAATTTAGAGAGAAGAAACATAGGCTGCAATCTTAAATGCACTTTCCTGGGAGTAAGACCCACTGAACACAGTGGGGCTTACTTCTGACTAGATGTCATCATGGTGGACACAAACTCGGGAAACTTCATGATGGAATATCTGTATATATAGAACTCCATGGTTGCATATCTCTTAGTTTCCAGCAAATTGACTCAGTTTTCATTTTCTTCCATTTTCTCTTAAATCTTGCATGCAACACTTTCTCCAAACAAGTGCTTTGAATAGGTTTTTAGGGTTTAATTTCCTTGTAAGTTTCCAGAACTGCATAGTGACTGCATTGCATTTGACTGATTGATTTTGAAAAGCTACTGGTGAAATCCTACATTGAGTCAGCTGTTTGTGAAGTCAAGCTGACAGGTGTGATGTTTTCCTGGGATGCTGAACTCTGAGAAGAATTACTTCATGCAGTAATGGAGCTAATGGTGTTACACTTAGGACAGCTGTGGGTACATCTGGTGTTAAACTACTGTTATTTAAACTTCATGATGTGGAGGCTGCCAGCTCTCCCACTTGCAGCATATAAATTATGTCAATTGCTCATGCACTTTTTCTAACCCTGATTTCTCTTGAATTATGGATGATCGACAGGGCCAGAGCTTGCTTTTAGCATTCCCATGTGACCATCTGTATGCTGAGTGCAGTGAACAGTCATAATCTCAGTATGTTCAGTCAAGGGATGCATAAAATTGTGTGGGCTATGACCATATAACATGTTCTCAACCATTAAGAGAGTTTTTACATCTCAAAACAGGCTGTTTGGGGAAGTATATGCTTATTTTATTGGAAAGAAGTATGTAGCCAGGACTGTGCAGGAAACTTCTTTAGCAAGAATGAAGATGGGTACTAATATCCTTAGGCAGGAACTCTATGTACATCCTTAATGCATCCATTTCTGAAAATAGAGACAATTGGCTCACATGGAGGAAGTAGACTTTTGTAGCAGCTTCTAATCATTTCATGAAATAATTTGTATATACAGTGGCACATCACTTAAAGAGCTTAATTCGTTCCGGAGGCATGCTCTTTAAGTGAAATGCTCTTTAAGTGAAGCAGATTTTCCCATAGGAAATAATGGAAACTCAGACGATTGGTTCCACAACCCAAAAAATATTCATATAAAAATATTAACTGTTTATAAAAATGATTACAAAACACTGCAATATAACACTGTACAAAGCACTGTAATATACAGTAACACATAACACTGCAATAAAGAAAATACTGTACAGTACAGAATTGTACTGTACCACTGAAAACCTTCATGGCTGGTGTGAGGGTTACAGAGAGGGGATGACTTTGGCTGCAATCCTAAAGACACTTTCCTGGAAGTAAGACCAGTGGAGGGCACCAGCAGATTTGCACCTACTCTATAGAACCGGTTCTTAACAAGAGATAGGACATATAAAGTTTAAAAATTGCCATTTAAAAGTGGCTGCCAGATGGGCAGAGAACCGGTTCTTAATTTCTTTGAAGCCCATCACTGAGTAAGACCCATTGGACACAATGGGGCTTACATCTGAGTAGACATGGTTAGGATTGTGCTCTTTCACACTCACTAATGTAGTCACTGCTATCCATTGGCTCAAAGGAATCTATTGTCTTTTTGTGCAACTTTAGCATTCCCAAGCTGCTGATGGGGAGCAGCACCAGAACATGGATAAGGCACACCTTCCACACTGCCACACACAGATCCCACATACAAACCTGGCTCAGGCTGCTCCCCTCAGACCCCCCATGAGTTCCCTGGCAATGGAATCCTGTTCCAAACTTTGCCCAGGGCCCCACTGTAGCTCAAGCTAGTCTCCTCGTCCTGAGTTCCCTTGCCATGGAAGCCTGTTCCAAATTTCCTCAGAAGTGCTCTTTATTCAAGGCAGTGCTCTTTAAGCAAGTCAAAATTTCTGAGAAAATTTTGCTCTTTCTACAAAACGCTCTTTATTCAAGGTACCACTGTACACATGTTAAGGATGAATAGGTAGATGGATGGTTACAGCAGAGAACTGATTCCGGTTTAATTATAAACAAAGGAACAAAGGTTTAAAAATTGTTAAGATTACTAGAATATAAGAGACGCCTATGCAAATATGTATTAAAATGTTTGTTTGTACCCGGTTATGTTTTTTTTTTAACAAATAAATAATTTTTTTAAAAGGATGAATAGGTAGATAGGCCTACTTTATTATGTCATGTCAGAACAAACAATAGTACCAAACTTGAGACTATTAGTGATGTTGCTGAAGTTTGTAGTTACCTGTTTGAAAGATAAATTGGTCCAGGTTTCAAAGTTAAGAATTTCAGGTGTGTTCAAGTGTCAGAATTTCCCAGTTCTGAATATCTAACAAGATACATACATGCAGGCAGAGAACACTTCTGTTGACCAGCCTGTTCAGTAGCATGTAAGGTCTTTAATGTTGGCTGCAATCCTAACATCACTTTCCTGGGAGTAAGCCTGATTGAACTCTATGGAACTTACGTCTGAGAAAACAAATAGAATTGCACTGGTTATCGCTTTACTCTTGGTGAACATACATTTTCTTACATACAGTACTGGGTTGTTTTGCCTCCCATATGAAAGATGGCTAGATCGGGTCAGATTATCTAGTATCAATAGGATACATGCAAACCATTTTCTGATTCCTGAATACAGTGGTACCTTGCTTAACAAGCATTCCACATAACAAGCAAAAATTTCCAAGAAATCTTGCTTCACATAACAAGTTCTGCTTCACTTAACAAGCAAGCATGCTATGGGCGCACGTGCTATGCAGCCCTGATGCTCTGCACGGAGGCTCTTTAAAAGAGCTGCTGGCCAGCACTGCTGCCTCTGCCCCCAACATGGGGGCAGTTGCCTGGCGGTGCCAGAGGCAGCTGCCCCTAACTGCCCCCAAGTACCCCCACCGACCACCTTGAACCTCTGGCAGCAGCCCAGGTAAGCCTCCCATGAAAGTGTCTTTGATTGCAGCCTCCTAACCATGTCTACCCAGAAGTAAGCCCCATTGTATTAAATGGGGCTTACTCCCAGGAAAGTGAGTAATTTAGGATTGCGGGCTAAGGGTGAAATCCAGAGTAACTACGAGGAGTCCTTGCTCGGGAGTAAGAACAAATTACTCTGGATTACAATATGAATTTCCCATAGGTTTTCACTAGGTGGTGCAGTAACTATGGGTGCATGTAATGTCTCTTACGTGCTCCCGTAGTTACTCTGGATTGTGCCCTAAGTAGATGTCATAGGTTCATGCACACTGAATGCATGTTTTGAATTCAATTACAGTGTTTTGTCATCTTTTTTACATACAGTTAATATTTTTATAAGAATATTTTTGGGGGTTGTGGAACCCATTGCCTGAGTTTCCATTATTTCCTCTGGGAAAATCTGCTTCACTTACAGAGCGTTTCACTTAAAGAGCATGCCTCCAGAACGAATTAAGCTGTTTATGTGAGGCACCACTGTATCACAATCCTCAATTTTCTATTTGTTCCTTAAAAACATTTTTGTGTTCCACACATTCCTAAGCCACACATTAATTTGGCTGCAGAGTTCATAATGAAACAACCTATCTCAAATGCCTTTCCATTTTTGAGTAGGAAAGGGAATTTGTGCTTCCTACTTCCTTATACATTGATATGGCCTAGCCCCAAACAAGCGTATGGCAACATTCACATATATTTCAACAATTCAGAATTATATCAAATTGGTATTTAACTTTAAAATCAGAACTCATTTAAAAAGCAAAGGGAGCATATGAAACACTAAATTACAATGCCACCTAAACATAACATCTGAAGAACAAATTCTGAAACATGATTTGACGTCCATATTCCTCAAGCAAGCTTTCTGATCACATATTCTTAGATTCTGACTGTTATTAAGAAAATGGGCTATGTTATGAATTTTGTTTCATGTTTCTCTTTGCTCAGTTTTATACTAGACATGACTTAACATTCTTGGTTTTCTCAAATGATACAATGGGTGTGTTTCTTTCTATGCATCAGTATGCTCTGAATGCAAACATAAAGTGTTTGGGGGTAATGTAATATATTCTGGCTCTAGTACAGTTGATTGTAAATGCACTTGGGGAAATCTGTTATTGTGTTAAAATCCCAAGCATCTAGTATCATGTAAAATGATGTATGCTGGTGAGATTAGTGAAACTAAGTTGTGTGAGGCTTTTTCCAGCTCAGAAGCTGTCACTGTGCCTGTCTCAGACTGTCATAAAGGTTATCACTAGAATTATATGTGACAATACAAATAGGAAGATTTCACAGAAGATTTTGAAATTTTGTGATGTTGTTTGTTAGCAATGTTTCATCAAATTCATTTCTTAGATACCAGAAATACAGTTCCTTGTTAATTAGGCTGTTAGCGAAGCTTCAGTCTGCCATGACAGTATTCTGACAATTTCTATAAGCTCTCAGTGCAAGCATACATCTTTACAGTTCTCACTTTGTCTGGTGTGAGCTTCATTCAGAAATTACATTCACATGAGCATTATTTCTGTGGAATCAGATCCATGAACACAGCAATCAGCTCTAGCTCCACAATAACGTGCTCTGTAAACACAATGCCTCATGTGTGTGTTGAGGGGCATAAAGTGCACCAGAAAGCCCTGCCCTTTCATGTAGAGCAGGGGTCTCTTAAGATTTCAGCCAGAGGGCCACAACAAATACCTGGCATGGTGTCGAGGGCCAGAAAAAAATTAAATATAAAATTTCATAAATATATTAGAGATGGAACCTAAATGAATGAATGAGAATGAATAGGCTCAAATTTCAAGGATTTCTCCAAGCACCAACACACATCACAGATATTAAGCACATATTCAAATGGATCATTTCCCCAACTCCCAAATACTTCTAAGGCCCAGGAACGGCGCAGAAGTACCTTACATCACTTTTGTGATACCCCCAAGCCAGTACGGGACTTGTTCCAGGATTTGTGCTGGCCTAAACAGGTTAGGCTTGCGCTGTCACTGGTGTTGCTGTTCGCAACCCTCTGCCACACTCTGCCCCTGTCTTCACCCTCCCCTGCCGTTTTCCAACCTTTTCTATTCCTGTTCCTGCAGTGGACCTACCTTGTAACCAACAGCTCCCTGGAAGGCTCTGGCCTTCCTGCTTGTGCTTCTATCATTGCTTTATAGCACTTATGACACAGAGTGGCACTAACAGAACATACATTATCACAAAAGAATAGTATTAGAGAGCATGTAAAGGTTTTGAGTCTGTAGATATGGCAACTGGTCTCCTAGAATTCTTTAATTCTTTCTGTCTGTATGGTAAAATAACAAAATGATATTGATCTAATTAAAAAATTAAAAATTTCCTAGAGTATGTACATTGAAACAAAAAATGGAGAACAACAGAAGTGCAATCAAATTGAAAGAAACTGTGTGAACAGGTCAACACAAGTAGCATTGTACGGCGTGCTAAATTAGTACAGACAAGCAAATATGGAAGAAATAGACTTTCAGTCCCATGACATTTCATGAGTTTAGGTTTCTCAGATGTGAAGTCAACCACTTAATCCTTGAGTGAACAAATCTGATGTTAATGTTCTGTGCTTTGTTTTGTAGTATGATCTAATTGAGAATTAATGCATTCTCTTTTGTCCCTTGAATGAACTTGCCTGCACATTCCCTTTGGACCATGAAGTACAAGTTTATCAGCAGCAGCTTGTCCTTCCATAAAAATTTTCCCTTTGTTTTGATAGATACAGAGTCTCTTGTCATTGACTTATTTACCTGAAAGGACAAGAAATATAGTTCTGCGAGGTGAGGGAAGAATTATTTTGAACTTCAAGTTTGTGTTTCTCTCACACATAATTTATCAAGAATATAGCATGCTGGCTCCCTATCTGATAAAAGGTTGGATGTCCAGTCTGCACTGTAAAGGCAAATCATTTAACCTTTACTTTGTATTGTAGTTTAATCCTGTTTACTCCAATGCATAACTGCTTGATTTAACTCAGCAAGTTAGGTACCAATATAGCACGGTCAGATCAGTCATTTACTTTTGATGAATAAAATTCATTTTCACTTTTGAACAAGAAAGTGTAATTATTCAGTAATGATGTGTCAAGAAAGTGCTCCTTCAATGTCTACCTATATGAATTACATTTCTTTTAAATCAATATTATTGCATTATGATTAGAAAATGATTTGGCTAGGACTCCTTGAGACCCCTTTAGGGGCTCCACAACAACAGCATGTTGTTGTTGAGTTGTTGAGCTGTGTCCAATGACCCCTAGATTGACCTTACCAATAATGCAATGGGTAGACGCCCTGCTCCCATAGCTTCTGTTTGATTTATTCAAAAAAAGTGCAGCTAGACTTTTATCAAATGAGTAGCCTTCATGATATATTCTTAGTAAATAATTGGAAGGGAGGTTTACAGTGATGCACCTGCCCACCCTCCACCTTATTCATGTGGGCAAAGTGCAACCAGCACAGAGAAAGCATGGGGGGAGATTGAGGTAGTGTGGGGAGACACAACAGTGGTCTTGTTCCAACCTTGTTGCACTCTGTTCTGCAATACACATAAATTTGAGTAAAATCATGATCTTAACTTCACTTTTCTTTGAGGTTAAATTGGACAGCTATTTATTCCAGCAAACTCTCCTGTGGCAACTTTAGCTTGCAAAATTCTTGTCACAAAATATTAAATTGGGTCATAACTCAGCTCCTTTAAATCCATTAAAGCAATTTTCACTAGCTGTGCAGCCAGCCCATAAATCGTTTTGTTTGGTTTTACAAGACAAGCCTCTGCCATAAACACATACTGGCAGGTTGCATTCATCTGAACTTTTTCTTTCCTTTTCATTTCCTATCATGATATGTAGAACAAGAAAATAACAGACACAAAGGCTGTTTTTGAAACACAATGTAACCACAGACAGTGCCTACAATTACAATCAACCAAGAGTATGCTAACAAGCCCCATTGCTGGCATCACAGGAATTGCTTCTTTCTTCCAGACCCTATCATTCTCAGTGACAGGAAGAAATTCCACAGGAAAGTGCATTCTAATATCTTTTTCTTCCATATTTTTTGATTGTGATCACCTTTATGCTCAAGGTTTTTTAAAGCATAACTTTCTGCTGATAGGTAGATAAGCCAAAAGAACATTGATAAGACTGTACTGCAAACCCAGCATAAGTTTGGGTCTGCTGCTGCACTAACTTGACCTTTCCCCCTTCCCTCATGTAACAGAGCAACAGCCCCAAAGGATCTCTTTGGATCTGCGCTACTGAAATAGATGGCACAAATCTGAACAGCCCAGGACTGGCACAGGCTGCCCAGGAACAGGTCTAGGATCCGATATAAATGCCAGGTCCTAGCCCCCTCCTGCCAACCAACAGTTCCACTTGTCATCACCCTCCCCCCCACCCCAGAACACCACCTCAACATGCTCCCCTCGGGGCCTGTGTCCACATTGGGAGGCCAATGCAACTTTGTGTGCTATCCCCAAGGAGAGTATCACAGGAGTGCCTTACAGTACTTTTGCAACACTCCCAGGCTGGCGCAAGGGATGTGCATGAGCCCATGTGCTCCTTAGGATTTTGCTCTTAGGTAAATTCTTAGAGGGAAGGGGTCTGACCGTCTCTCATCTATGTTATCTCTAGATTTACTGGACAGCAAATTCCTGTGTAAATGAATATCCAGTCATTTATTTAACTGCATTCCATAAATGTTTTTACTAGTTCCAACATTTGTAGAATGCAATTATATTGTTGGATTCTATACTTAGTTTTCTGAGGATAGCATTTACAAAGTTTATACATAGCTTTCAGATAATGTCAAGAGAATGGAGGGATGCAAAAACTTACTTGCATGTGTTGCCTCCATGCCAACGTGCTTCTGAAAGGACTGCTCCTCTTCTTCCCCTGGAGAGAGATTTAATAGTTATTAAACATGGGAAGGATTTCTACCCAGGGAAAACATATGTTGCTGCAGACAAATGCTCTCTGTGGAAGAGTGGGAGATGAGATGGAGGTTTCTGGCTTGCTCTTGCTCTGCTGCCATTCCATGGCCACTAGCCACACTTAGTATGTCGGCACAGGGCTACAGCTGAACAATTTTCTGTCGTGCATTTCCTTCTGTCATCCCCTTCATTCATTGGCCTTCGCTTCCCTGCCTTCCAAACATTCTAAATTCAAGAATTGCCCTGAAGGGACAATTTATATTAACTTTAGTTTCAAGATCAAAAATTGCATTGCAGAAGGACAAGTGAGATGTGTGACTGAGGCTGTAATCGTATTCTTCAGTTACAGGACAATCCAGAGCAACTAATCTGTCCACATAAGAGCCCTTAGGTTGCCCTATCTAACACTAGGTTGGAGCAACTGCAAGATGCTCCAGCCCAGTTACTCTGAAGGAGGCTTAGGGCAGAGCAAGGCAAGATAGGGTGCCCTAAGAGAGGTGGACCTGCTCTGCCCTAACTGGGGCAGCCTAAGCAGCTCAGGAGAGGCAAGTTGAGGGCATGTTTAGCATTGCCTAGGGCAGGGCAGTTACTCTGTATCCAAAGCCTGTTTCCAAGGCAGAAATGCCCTCTTCCAGCCCTCAGAGTTATACCACCTCAGGAGCAGGTATAGTAATGAGTAGACCCATAGGGGTCCATGATAAGGCCTGAGTAAGTATGGCAGTGTTGACCAAAAATCTGAGTTCTTGGCCAGCCTAGCTGCAACCCCTTCCTCTCAACCTCAGGATATGGAACAAACTACGGCTGCCCACAAACCTCAGGATACAGCAGGCCACTCCAAGAAGCCCCTTGTATTCACTGGAGAATGTACTGGCATCTCATCAGGGACTCCTTAGAAGGCAGGCACCCAGTGGCGTCACCAGACTGGTGCGGCTGGTGTGGGCTGCATTGGGTGATGCGCTCCGTATGGGATGATGTGCCGGAGGAGTTTGACTGTCCTTTGGCAGGTCCCGGGCATCAGCACCCCCATTCAGGCCTGCTCCAAGGCGGAGAATCAGCCAGAAGCTGCCACTTGTCTGAGGAGCTGGCCTGAACGGCCATCTGAGATGCACTGCGCAGAAACACACTGAGCATGCTGAACAGCTTCAGAGGAGACTTCCTTAGAGCAGAGAAAGTCCGCGCCTCTGCACAGCCATTCGGCCTCACTCAGGAGGCGGAATGGCAGCCGAATGGCTTCAGAAAGAGTACTGCACAGGCACCAACTCTGACGCCTGCACAGTCTCCCCCAAAGCCAAAAGGCTTCAGAAAAGTACTGCGCAGGTGTCAGAGATGGTGCCTGCGCAGTACTCTTTCTGTAGCCAGTTGGCTTCAGAAACAACTGCGCAGGCGCCAACTTTGGTGACTGCGCAGTCCAGGTGGGGGGTGCATGCATCCCAGGGATGACGCACAGACTTCCGCACCAGGTGATGTGCAGAGTCATGTTACCACTGTAGGTACCACAGCTGTTCCTTGTTCAGTGTGATCTGAGGGGTGTCTCCTCAGGAGCAAGTCTTCCCCTTGTGTCAATTACTTAGCATGCTCTGGAGCAGTTAGGGCAGCCCAGGCTTCCTGACTCTCTGGATTCAGCATAACTTTCTGCTCTGGATACAGAATAGTTAGGAGAGTGCAGTTAGGTCAGAGCAGGCTGAATTTGCTCTGGATTGTGTCCTTAGTCTGGCATTAGTCCTGACATAAGTCCTGTGCTGACCTGGGGGTGTCACAAAAGTGTCATAAGGCACTTCTGCCCCACTCCTGGGGAGGAGCATTTAGGCCACTGCAAAGGCATATGCTGATCTCTCCACACCACTATGAGAAGATATGCCAGTTGAGTTAGGCTGGCCTAAATTTGTTAGGATTGCACCAAAAGTCACTTTGAACAAGTCTGGTTGCATCCCATTCCTAAAAAAAAATGTGTGTGGAGGGGATTGGCCTGGCATCTCAACCATAAATACCCGTTTCCCCCCAAATCATGAATGGTTTGGGCTCTTTTTTTCTAGTGATCACTCATGACTATGCATGTTATTCAGCCCATAGCCTCTTTACCTGTTTGTTGATAAGAATCCATCCCTTTACAATATTGAGGCATATGGTCAGGAATCCTCTCTGCATCATGCCAACTTTAGAGAACACCTTAATTTGTTAAAACCCTTATCCTGATCATCCTAAAATACTAAAACCCTTATCCTTATCCTCACAGTGTTCAGAAACTGCTCAGTGGCAATGATAAAATATTACATGACAACCCATCGAAAAAAGATAAATGGCAAACCCCTTGGGGAAGGCAAAAAAATCTAGCCACCCAGGCCAGTCTGGTAGCTAAACCAAAATTCCTTCCTAGACTCCAAAAAACAGAACACCCCATCTAATTCAGGCTGCCCCTGCAGCCATCAAGGTATTGGTGAGAGAGTGGGTGCTTGACTAACCTTTGAGAATGGCTGTGTCCTTCAGATTCCTGCCCCTTAAGATACATCACCTTCCCACCTCCTGCACCTTGAATTACTTTCCCTTCAGAGTCTTATTAACTAATCATGATCTTGTTGAGCTTTAAACTATGTGTCATCTTATACCCATCTTATAAGTTTGTTGCTTATACAGCAACAAACCCTCACACTGCATGCTTTGTGGCACAGTGAGGGTTCTTTATACCAGGGTCTTAATTCTCATGCATCCTCTTCCATCTGAATAAGCTAGATGCAAGAATATTTTTTCTAAGTTTAAAGAAAATAGTAAAGATGCATCATTGGTTCCAAATGGAAAGAAAATGGAAAGAAAAAAAGCACATACTTCCATATACCAAATGGAAGCACGTTCTTCTAAAGAATTTGAAATAATCCTTTGAATGATTTTACTAATTTCATTTAAAGCCCAATGTTATCATCTGCCACTGCTGTTCTTCTCCACTCCATTAAAAACTAGTTATATGTTTTGTGTATGCGTTCAGTGTACTCTGATTTAACAGACCTTCAGCCTTAGCAAACAGCCCTTCCCTCATTAGTCCCTGCAATTGAGGATTCTCAGTAGTTGCTTTTAGAGGTGAGCTTGAAACTACTCCTTCCTTTTTGTTGTCCTTAAAAAGCAAGTTCTTTTCAAGTGTATTCAATTCTTTTAAAGTGTCCATTTACATTCAATTGAATTTGAGTAGCAGCACAGTGACATCATTCCAAAATTGGATACTTGCATCATAGCACATTAGTGGCAATGTTTTATGTGCTTTGCTGTGTTATACCAACTTATTATATATATGCAGCAGTACTTATTGATTAGAATAGCACACAAAAATGGTATGATACTATGTGATATATCTTATGACTTCACTCTATTTCTTAAGTGTTAGTCTACTGACCGCACCATTTTTTAAATCCATTTTTGTTTGAAAACCAAGTCAACATTGGCTGCAGAGTCAATAGAAATTCCATTGTGGTTTGCAGCCTTGTCTCCCAAGGCTTCCTCTCCACCCTATACCTGGTCTCTTCTGGATTTAAATTGGCAAAAACATGTCTGAAATGAAAATCCATTTTTCACCAAGGGGATATAAGGGAGGTATTCTTTATCCATGGATTATCCTCAATGATATGTAATCACAAAGACTTTTGTGGCATGTTTGATAATATAACAAGAGACCACAGCTGCGATACAAGGACATCTGCAAGAGGGATCTAAAGGCCTTGGGGATGGACATCAACAGCTGGGAAACCTTGACCTCTGACCGCTCAGCGTGGAGGCAAAAGACCCAGCATGGCCTTCTCCAACTGGAAGAGACACTTGTTCGGCAGGCTGAAGCAAAGAGACAGACCCGAAAGCAGCGAAACCTGGGACCTGGGCAGGGGACGGAATTTATTTGTCCTCAGTGTGGGAGGGGCTGCCACTCTCGAATTGGCCTTTTTAGCCACACTAGATGTTGTTTCAGGACCTCCAATCAGAGCACGATACCATAGTCTTTCGAGACTGAAGGATGCCAATAATAATGCAGTTCAGCCTTACTAACCTCTCCATCTTTAATGAAACCAGAGTAGGCTACTCACCACTGCTGCCTTACAAAACCCATTGCTGCCTTTGAAGGAGATGATAATTTAAGTTACCCATTATTTCTATATATGTGCAGCCTTGCAATTCATAGAATCATAGAGTTGGAAGGTTGGACTAGTAGGTCATCTAGTCCAACCCTGCCTGCAGCAGGAAATCCTCCTAGAACATCCCCGAATTCACCATCAAGCAATAGTCTTTCAGAAATTCAGGGAGTCCACTTGACTTCATATCAAGTTTATGTATCAATTTCATACCGGCAACCCTGAATGTAATAATGGACAACATAGACTTTCCATACCTTCTCCGACCTATCATATTTTTCCCTTGCAAAAAAAAGAGTGTGGTAAAGGGAAGAAAATAATTGATTTAAGTGCAATCCTGAACTTCACCAGGATAAGATGCCTTCTATTAGGCTTAGATTAAGAATTATGAGGATATTACCTTCAAAATATCTTCCTTAAAAGGTTAATTACATCTCTGGGGTGCAACACTTTAGCATGAGGACCTGATTATCTGTCCTATCTTTTCTATGGTTTATTCTGACCCTTACCATAGCCAGCAACAACTCCTTTAAAATTACAGCATTCACTTCCCTGTATTTCTTGGCTCATATACCATCACTTCCTCTGACTTTAGTTCCACCACTGCAAGGAGCCTGAAGTTTGCCTTAAGGTGACATTCTCTCTACTTGCACTCATTGTTCCTTATTCTGGATGGATGTAGCTAATATCCGTCAAGAAAGTGTGAAGGAGTAATAACTAGCAATAGGATGCTTACTGATTTCCAAGAACTTAGACATAAGGAGCTTGATATGAGGCTCAGTCTGTTGCTAGTGTCCACATATCCCATTAGGAAACACAGGCAATGCCTTGCCACCCATTGAGACCAGAGTTTTATCTCAGAATCCATGTGCAAACGTCAGGCAAAACAGTCTTTGTAAATGACCACATGGGGACTCAGCAGTAACAACTGCCAGCTTAAAATGATGCTGTAAGAATTTGCTAATATAACAACAAAGCCATTTTGTACAATTGAAAGAAATGGTTTCATTTGTGAAAATTTTTATTACCAAGCCAAGAAAATGGCTTAGCTAAACAGAGAAATAAATAAACTTTTCAAAAAAGCATGCATACAAAACTGTTGACTCTATTGTTTGTTTTTTTGGTTGACAATATTTTGGCCTTCTCTCAAAATGGAATATCTACAGCTGCTTCATGCGGGCCAAACTGAAATAAGAGTTTGCAGCTGCTGTAATCCCTTTTTTATTTCAGAACAGTGTGAATGCTAAAAACAAACACCCACCCACCCAGTTATATCCACAGTCTCCTATTTACATTGTTAATCTACTTATTGCAATATGTAAATTCTTGTGCTGTGTTGCCTCTTTAGAACTCATTAACTTGTATGCCACATTTATTAGCTATTTCAATTGCTTTCAAATGTAAAAAAATACAAGGCATATCTTTTCTGAAATGGAAGCTACTGAGTACAATGCCATTTGCCACAGAATTGTTGCTAAAACAGCTTTGCTGGTGCAAGTGATCCCTGTGCCCTTGCTGCATTGTCTATGTACACTAGGTATAAAGGTAAAGGTATCCCCCACAGGTTGTCCTGCTAGTTGTGACCGACTCTGGGGTGCATTGCTCATCCCTGTTTCTAAGCCAAAGAGCCAGCATTGTCCAAAAACAATTTTGTGGTCATGTGGCCGGCATGACTATATGCCAAGGCACATGGAACATTGTTACCTTCCCACCAAGGTGGTACCTATTTATCTATTTGCATTTGCATGCTTTCAAACTGCTAGGTTGGCAGGAGCTGGGCAATTGCTGGGAGCTCATTCTGTTTTGCAGTACTCGGGTCTTGAACCGCTGACCTGCTGATCTTCAGATGGACAGGCACAGCACCTTAATCCTAGCCCTACCATACTTACTTTGTATCACTGAGTACTGCCAGGGTCAAATTGACCTTGTACTATAGTTTGGTACATATAATGAATAAATGCATCAAGTTTTAGTATAATTATTTTATACTAATTTTAATTGTGAAATATTGTGAAATTTATGAATTTTGATTATAATTTTAGCTAGCAAAATATTGAATAACCAATGAAGAGCAACATGGGTTAGATGGACCCTGGAAGTAATTGATGCTATAATTTGAATTCACAGAAAAAATGTAAATTCAAAACATTCAGGCTTTTGGATTTATAACCGTCTAATTAGCAGTAAGAAAGTCATAAGTTCTTATCAAATATTAATAATAAATTCCATTAAAAAACACAACACTAACTTCCGACAGGGTTACAGTGACCCTGGTGGTACCCCAAGGGTTAAACCACTAAGCCACTGGCTTTATTGTATTGTCTTAAAAGTGTATAAGACAATAACATGGAGGCTCTAACCATCTTCGTATCCCTCTGGTGAGTAGTTTACACGACGCGCACAATCCTAACCATGTCTACTCAAAAGTAAGCCCTATTGTGTTCAATGGGTGTTACTCCCAGGAAAGTGTCTTTAGGATTAAAGCAGCAGGCTTCCATCAGTCTTGAAAGACTATGGTATCATGCTCGGTGCTGCATATGCTGCATGCAAAGCATGAAAGTCTGGGTTAGATTACTATGGAGGATAGGCTATTACGCAAGCAGAAAATCCCCCCTCTCCACACCACTGAATTAGTCCAATTGAAAGGCAGAGCCAATACGATTGGATCCAGCTGGTGTAGGATTGCAGCCTCAGAATAGTTATTTCATTTTCTGTGCAAACTTTCTCTTTTGTGAAGTTTTTGTTGAAAAGCAGTATACAAATACTGTTGATTGATTGACTAGAGTCTTGATAAACTCCCTTGCAAAAACTTGCAAGATGTAATGTACAACATGTACATAAATATTGTGAATACAATTTTCTACAACAGCCATATAATTCAGACACAGAAATAAATTATCCATTGATGACAGAGTGGAAAGGCTAAAATTGTTTCTTTCAGGGCTCAGTATGAGTAGAGGGAAATGGAAAGGTCTAGAGCAGGACTTAACAATATGGTGGCAGTAAACTCTCCAGACTTTTAGATTTTTATAATTTATAAAAGGATTACTTGCCTTCAGGGTGACCATATTATTCCTGAACTCCAGGGCCAAAATTCCAAATTCCAGGCCAAAATTTCTATCTGCTTAAAAAAATTGCCAAAAGTGTATTTTTTTGTTTTTGTTTTTTGGTTTTTTGACCATAACTTTTGATAGAAAGGAGATAGAAAGGAGATATCTCCAAACTGATTTTTGAATTGGATTCAAACACTGATATAGAAACATCTATGAAGTTGTTGATCTGTGTCACACTATTAATTTCTGTTCAGTCCTAGCTATTGAAAAGATAGCTGACTTTCAAACCCTTCTATTCTATATGAACTATAAATGACAGGAACAACAAACATAAATAATAATAATCCCACACTGGGCTTCTCTGCTTGGCTACGAATTAGTATTGCTGCTAGAAGCTGTTTGTTCTCATATGGAAAAGCTGTATCTGACATACAATGCATTTTAAGTCCACATTAAATTACTAGCTAACCCTACAATCCAGAGTAACTACGGGAGCACATAAGAGACATTAAGTGCACCCGTAGTTACTGCACCTCCTAGTGAAAACCTATGATAAATTCATATTGCAATCCAGAGCAAATTGTTCTTACACCGGAGCAAGGACTCCCCATAGTTACTCTGGATTGCACCCCTAAGTGACTATCAGATTGGAAGTTATAAGAATGCTCCAAGTTTTCTACAGCTTTACTCCTCACTTCTCCATTTTCACTGTTCAATTTCAATGAGTAAAATTAAAAGTTGAGCCAGTTTTGTTTTCAGAAATCTGCTCTTATTTCAGCGCACTGAAAAATAACTTCAGGCTCAGGAGAATGTTTCTTCTCCTCCCATTTTTCTCAGCACAGACACTGGATCCAAGTTAGTGCTGATGGGTAAGTGCTTGTGGATAAATGAAGAGATTTCTTGTGTTCATAAGCAACAACAAGCACATTACAATGTCATACAATAATGGATCTGTGCTGTGCTTCAGCCCATCATGGCATTTAATTTACCTGTAGTCAGAATGTATTCAGAATGTGAAGTATCTGTATAAGAATAACTGGTTTTAAATGACAAAAATGGTATTTTATTTAGGTAAGAACATTTCAACTCAGTGGTTTTCCACAGATAATCCTCAGGTGCATCTTCTGACTATCTGCAGATAGTCCTTAGGTGTGTCACTGGAATTTGGGGAGGGACATTTATTAATAGGGAAGCTTGGGGAATTGAACAGCAGTGGTAAAAACAAGTGATGGTGTGTAATGAGATGAAAAAGGTTGAAAATCAATGACTTAGGGCACAATCCAGAGTTAGGACTATGAGGAATGCCCCAGCTGGGCTTCCCCAACTATTCTGAATCCAGAGCAGAAAGTTATGCTGCATTCAAAGAGTCAGGAAGAGCGGCCCTCACTGCTCCAGAGCATGCTCAGTAGGCACCAAGTAAGTGACACCTGGGTAGGGCTTGCTCCTGAGGAGACCCCCCTCAGATCACACTGAACAAGGAACAGCTGTGGTGCCTGCCTTATAAGGAGTCCCTGATGAGGTGCCAGTACAGTCTACAGTGAATACAAGGGACCTCTTGAAGTGGCCTGCTGTATCCCCAGATAAGTGGCTGCCATAGTTGTGCCATATCCTGAGGTTGAGAGGCAGATGTTGCAGCTAGGCTGGCCAAGAACTCAGATTTTTGATCAACACCACCACTCTTACTCTGGTTACAATCCAGAGTAACTACAGGAACACATAAGAGACATTACTTGAAGCCATAGTTACTGCACCACTTAGTGAAAACCTATGGAAAATTCATATTGCAATCCAGAGTAAATTGTTCTTACTCTGGAGGAAGTACTCCCCATAGTTATTCTGGATTGTGCCCTCTCCCTTATCATGGACTCCAATGGGTCCACTCATTACTAGATTACTAACTCTGAGGAGCTGGAATTAGACTCTGGATACAGAGTAACTGCTCTGCTCTAGGCATTGCTAAATATGCCCTCCGTATGCCTCTCCTGAAATGCCTAGTTTGCCCCAGGTAGGGCAGCCCAGGTCCACCTATCTTGGGCCCCCCTATGTTGCCTTCCCCTACAATACAGAGTAACTACGGGAAGATGTACGAGGCTGTTACTCTGGATTGCTCTATGCATTTCCCATGGTTTCCCATAGGTGGCACCATAACTACGTTGGTGTAAAAGGTCCCGTAGTTACTGTGGATTGTAGCCTTAGGCAGCCCCAAGCTTTTTCCAGAGTAAATAGGGTGGCCCATCAAAATCCTTTGCACAGTAGTGTTTGTTCATGATGTGATCAAACCATGTGAGACCTAAGATACGCTAGAGCAGGAGTGTCAAACTCATTTCATACAAAGGGCAGCATTAGCATTAATGGTGTCTCCTGAGGGTGCAGTAACATTAATGGTGTCTCCTGAGGGCTGCAATAGCATTAATGGTGTCTCCCCAGGGCCGCATTCCAATATTTTGCATGTCTACTCAGAAGTGCCCTCCTTCCTCCTGGGCTCCTTCTCTGGCTCAAAATCAAGTGTGCTGCCACCACTACTGATCTGCTTCTGGGGTGGGGAGATCACTTGAGGGCCACACGTGGGCCTGCAAAGGGTCGCATGCGGCCCTTGGGCTGCCAGTTTGACATGCCTGCATTAAAGCATACACACTTCCATTGTATGTATTGCTTGTTCATGGTTGACAGATTTGCCTCCAGTGTTCCCTCTAATTTTTGGTAGGCTGTGTGTTCAAAAAATATTAGCCATGCAACTTTAGAAGGAAGGTTAAATTTTTTGTGCACCACATAACAACAGTTGGAGTGATATACTTTTGATATTAGAAAACAATATTTATTTATTTGTTTGTTTGTTTGCTTGCTTGCTTGCTTGTACTTCGCCTTTCTCCCCAAAGAGGGGAATGTAATATGTACATTTATTACAATACAATGTACAATACCATACAGTATATGGAAGAAGATAATGAGTTTACATTGTCATTGCCAGTTGTCATTGTCAAAATTTTTCTTTTCAATCTTACAAATGTACCCAGTTTGAATAAATTTTATCAGGGAGAACAAGGAAGATTATTTTTCCAGGACAAGAGGCTAAAAAGAGGATATATCCTGGAAAAAGAGGACATGTGGTCAGCCTAGTGTGATTGCCTCCATTCCGTACTTTATGCACATACATATGTAAGCCAGTACTATTAACTCCATGGCCTATATCCCAAAGTGAAATTAAGCCCCTTGCTCCAGAGCAGTTAACAGTACACTCCAGAGTAACTACGGGAGCACATAAGAGACATTGTGCACACCCATAGTTACTGCACCACCTAGTGAAAACCTATGGGAAATTCATATTGCAATCCAAAGTAACTTGTTCTTACTCCGGAGACTCTCCGTAGTTACTCTGGTTTGCACTGTACGATGACTTGCCATAAGATAACACTAAAGGGTGACGTAACTGCATGGACCCATAACTTTTATGGATTTTGCCCAATATTGCAGAGTGGAGGCTATTGTAGAGAGAAAAGGGAGTACCTGAGATGCAAAAGAGCTTTTTTCATTCAAGGTAAGAGATGAACCTAAAACTTCCTACTGTTATGCTAGCTCAAAATACTACCCTTGAGAATTTTGTACAAAGTGCTAGAATCCAAGGAGCGGTTGCAAAGAATAACATTTTACTAGATGTAATTTATCTAGTTAACCATTGACATTAGGCAGTACATGAAGATTCAAGTACAGTTTGAAAAATGGATGTGATAGTCTTAGCACCAAACTGAATGACAATTTCTGCTAGCCTCAGCATTGAAGGAAAGACTATGATAACTGATAACTTCAGAAGTTATTTTATTATCACATCACAAATTTTGCACTCGCTGCAAAAGAAGCTTCACAAAAACAAATGGATATTTGACACTGAACTATTGATCTTGCTCATCTTTTAAAGTAGCCCTCAGAGTGTAAACACTCTTTGCTGTGGTCAAAGGGTAAAAGGCAACTGAAAAATAAGAGAAAAAGAAAAATGGCTCTGAGATTGAAAGTGAAAAGGAAGGGCTGTGGAAAGGAGTAATGAAAGAAATGAGATTCAACATGCTCAGCTTTGAGCAGTGACCTATAGGGATTTCATACCATCCTTCCAAAAGCATTTAGAAATATTTTATAAATATTTTCATTCTTAATAATTGAAATAGTTCAATTCCCAACCTTACTGTGATCTCTCCCCTGCAGTACAGAGAGTTAGATATTTCTTTACTTCCGTGTAATGAGCTCCAGTGCCATAATAAGGCCTAACTAAGAAAAATATACATACATTAGCTTATTTAAAAGGCTCATTGGGTGGCCAACAAAGCTTTAAATTTGGGTGCGCAGCATTAAATTAAGTTCTAAAAGACAATGTCTTTCCAAGAGTTGATGATCTGATTATATCATGAAGTATTTGGTTGTCTTCCAAGGTTTGCTTCTTCTAGAGAATAAGCTTCTTCAAGAGGAAAGAAACCATAGGATATAATCATTTCTTTTAGTAAATGCCCTACATATGAACCTTAAACTTATTAACTTTCACAGATATGAACAAACCTCTGGGACCCAGAAGTGGGTCCCTCCAATTTCGTTGACAAGGCTCTGCCAACTTATCAGGGCTTTGCTGGATTTGCCAGATATACAATAATGTTTAACTCCATGCATGTAAACCTTCATAATTCTGCACTTCTTTTCAAGCCAAAGACCAAGATGTTGCTTTTTTCTAGTCAGCTGGCAACTCTTTGTCTCTCTTTTCCCTAGGGACAAAACAAATGAACAAAATACCCTGTGTTTGATTACATAGCAGACATTAGTTTCATGAGTAAAAATAATCACTTGTACTACAGTGAGAGGTGCTCGAATTCACTACTCTTTCTCCCCATTCACTGTTCCTGTATCTTCGAACTACGTACCTTAGTAGGAGGATGGGAATCCAGCAGCACCAAGGATTCCATTTATTTGCATGTGCAGGCAATAACAGCTGTCCACCACTCAGCCTATTCTGCATTTCTAATGTATACTTGTGATTTTAAAAATGCAAAAAATTGAAATGACTCATTTTTGTGGATGTTGATATCAAAACCCATTTTGGGGGGGGTATGGTGGTCAGTAAATGTTCAGAACTTCAAGTAAATGTCAATGAACACAACAGAAAAAAGTATTCACAGTGTTCTTAATTGGAAAGTGTCCATTCCAAAGAGGTTCCACTGCCATTACAGGAAAGATAGTTCCCTGGTCCCAATCAGCAGGCCTCCGTCAGTCTTGAAAGACTATGGTATTGTGCTTGGTGCTGCATACACTGCATGCAAAGCACAAAAGCCTGGGTTAGATTGTTATGGAGGATAGGCTGTTACCCAAGCAGCAAATCCCCCCTCTCCATGCCACTGAATTAGTCCAATGGAAAGGCAGAGCTGATATGATTGGATCCAGCTGGCATCGCAGAGCTGGGTTAAGGACAGGAGCTCACCCTGTCTTGTGGGGCCGACCCGGGTCTCAAACCCTGGTCTGCTGGTTAACAGGCACAGCGTCTTAACCACTTGCGCCACCCACAGCCCCAGGTCCCTGGTCCCAAATTGGTACAAAGTGGATGAAGGAAAAATATAAACTTTACATGTGTATTCCCCTCCTTAATTTCAAAATGAATTCACACTCTCACATACTCTCCTATATTGGGAAAACATTAGTAATTAGTGACTAACTTTATTCAGTTCAGTACATTTCTGTTTGGATATTCAAAGCAGTACTCTAGGATCATGTTTTAAAAGGGAAGATTTAATTCCCCCATCTGCCCAGAGTAGAAAGAGAAAATAATAATTCCTCTTTTTACTCAGTGAGGAATACTGATTATAAGGTATTTTTCCTCTGCAGTTGCATGGTGCTTGCTTTACCAGTTTCAAACTGTCATTACAGACTTGTCACACTGCCTGGTTCTATATTAGCAGCTGTGCCTTCCGTTGATTTCATTCTGATGTATCTGTTTTATGACAGTGTTACTCAATGTTGTGTTTATGGCTGCGAGCAATATTTGCTGTTTGTGAATTGTCATCATTTATATATTTACAAAATGACGTACATGATGGAACAGAAAGTGGTGTTTACCATTTATCAGTCACTGTGTGACCAATGATTACCTTCACTGAAAAAAAATTTAGGCTGCAATCCTAACCAATGTCAGCTGATTAGGACAGCATAAGCTCCAGTATAAATCCTGTTTGTACCTAGAGATGTCACAAAAGTGCCACAAGTCACTTCTGCCCCTGTCCTGGGGCAGATTAGGCCAGTGCACAGTGCACCAACCTCCCCACACCATCATGGGAAAATATACCAGGCGAGTTAGGCTGGCCTAAATTGGTTAGTATTGTGCCCTGGGTATGACAAACTAGTGATCTTGGTAGACAAATACTATTTGAGTTGGACTCTTAACTTCATTTACCATTTGTGCCTTGGGAGTCACTTCTCCATAACAAAAATGCACAGTGTTTTAGGGTCCGATTCTGAACCCTTAGTGCCAGCGCTCCACTAGCCCTGAGTATTACATATATCTCCTGGTTCAGAAACTGGTTAGGTGATTTTCCAGGAGAACCAGGAGACCAGAAAATGTCTCCTGGTTTGGAAATTAGTTAAACTTTTTAGGTGATAGGTTATGAGCAGGGATCAGCAACCTTTCAGCACTGTAGTGTCGAATGTTATTCTGCGTGCCACAATGATTATAAAATTACTTATACACACCCCATACATACATTACACACACACCATCTCTTGGGGCTTTTCTGACCTCCAGCCAGCACTTGACCCCCCTGCAACTTCTCCATCGCTATGGTGCTATGGGAGCTGGAGATTCTGAAGAACAGTCTCATCCTATCCTTGCCATGTCTCTTGCAAAGAGGCTTGCTTCTGAGCACAGCTGCTCAGGATTGGGCTCTATGAATGCCCTTTGCTCCACCCCTTCTTGAGAGTAGGCTCGATTGACTGCAAAAGGGCTTACTTCTGAGTAGAAAAGTCCCTCCCAGTGCACCTTCAGCTTTTCTTAGAGCTGAAGTTTAGACTTGGTTTCCATCAGAGCAAGAGCCAGTTTATCTATATTAACCTTTTATAAGAGGGTTCTGAATATGCCTGACAATCGCCTTCCCAAAGTTTGTTTTGAGGAACAATGGAAAATTGGTGGATGGGCCAGATCTGTACATTCGATGCTGTCTGCTATTTCTCTTTCCACTGATATTTTTGTTTTTGCTGAATTTAAGTACTTGTTAAGAGATTGGATATACAAGCTAGACAATGAAAAGGATCTTACCTTTTTGAAGTCTTCTAAATTTTCTCAATTTTATTGTCTTTTTAAAACCACTCGTTCCAGACCGCAGTATCTCCACTCTCTTACTTTCCGTAATGTGCGGAGGGCCTTTACGGCATTATGCTTTCAAACTATGCCTTCTGCATGTCTCGAAGGCAGATTCCTTGCCATTCCCAGGCACCTTAGATTCTGTATCTGTGGGTCTGGTGAGATTGAGGATGTAGTACATTACATTCTCTTCTGCCATCTTTATCATGGGCCCAGGTTAAGATTCTTAGCGCCTATTTTGGCCTCATGGCAATATAAAAATCCTGTATTTGCAGTATGTAGTCTTCTCTCTGATCATGACCCAAATGTCACATACATGACAGCCCTGTTTGCTAGGGCTGCTCAAGTTATTTGTAATAGAGCTGTAGAATCTTCTAATGTTGTGCTGGATGGCTTAAGCTTTCTAAGAGGGGCTGGTTTTAAGCTATGTTTTCTTGTTTTAAATTATGAATCTTGTGGTTTTAATCTTGGTTTTATTATCACTAAGACTGTGATGACTTTTAGTCAAACAAATAAACTGTGACTATGAGTAGAAAAGTGGAGGACTGAGGATGGAACACTCTTCTCCACCCCTTCCATTCTTATAGTGGCAGGGTGGAGAGAGACGGTACCATTCTGGGCACTAGTGATGTGACAGGCATCTTCCTGCAGGCAGTTGGGACAGCAGCAGTGGCAACACCTCCTAGACATATGTGCTGGGGTGCCTTGGTGTGCCACCAAGCACTATTCCAAGTGCTGAGCTCGGCACTAGTGCTGGGAGTTGCCTACCCCTGTGTTATGTTCCTCTTGTCTTCTCTGTCCCTGATATGCTATAAGGCATTTCCATGATTCTAAAATGCCATTAGGATTCCATAACAGTACCAGGTCAGCATTGGCACCAGCTCAGCTCCAGTTCTAGCTGAGCCAGCACTGGCCAGATGCCTACTGCCTAGAGCAGGGGACTCAAATTTTTTGGCAGGAGGGCCACATCATCTCTTTGACACTGTCAGATAAAACTAATTTACATTTACATTTAAATTTACATATAACAATGTACTGGAGTGGATTGCAAGACTTGCCCAAGGGCCAGATAGAAGGGTCTTGCCCTTGGGCAAGTCACACATCAGGGGTCACATTGAGGCTCACTGAGGGCTGCATCTGGCCCCCGGGCCAGTGTTTGGAGACCCTGGCTTAGAGTAAAGACAATTCAGGTGGCAATGAGTTGGGAGAGGGGAGGTGTTCAGAGGACAGGGAAGACGGGGCGGGGGGAGGGAGTAAGGCAGGAGGAGGCAGGACTGGCAGGAGCTGTGCCAGATCCAGAATCCTTCATTGGGTCTCCTGGCCTGACTCATCTTAAAGATGACTAAGAAATTGGCTGTGATCTTCCCGAATTCTTCCCATATCTATTAATAATTCAAGAGTCAGTCATAATAAATCTTCATATGCGTATATATACTGTAGACAGTGCTTTAAAATGGTCTGCAACATATTTTGTCCTTGTACTAAACTAAACATTGGTGCTGAATTCCATATGAAACAGGCCTTATTTCCATAATCTATGATTGCCAAGTTTATGTATTCACAAATATTGAACTCTGTCTTTTGTCACAAAAGGAGAGCAAATAGAGCAGCTGATAAAAATAAGGATCCACTCATTTACTGTGCCACTCAAATGTGTATGTTTAACATACCTGCTATTTAACACACACACACACACACACACACACACACACACACACACACACACACACAGCAACCACAAGCAGTGAGTATACACAGCTGCATGCTAGTGATGCCTGAAGAAGCCCCAGCACCAGTAAATCAGTGCAGTTGTTGAGCACTGGTGGAAGGAATTGAGGAGGAACAATGAGAAGGGTGGGTGGGGTGGGATGTGTTCCCCAAAGAGACCATGCCCAGACCTCTTCTTGTTCTTCACCCTTGGAGACTCTCTTCCCAGAGGGAGTGAAGGGGATTATGAGAAGAAAGGCTTTATCACCTAAAGGGAGAAAAGGGAAGAAGAGAGCAGGGAGCTAGCTGGGGAAGGAACTAACCAGGACCAGGGTGCTGAAGTCCCAGCTTTGCCATGAAGTGCCTGAGGCCAGCTAGGGCTTTAACATATGACCCAGATCTGGAGCTCTAGAGAAAAGGGAATCCCTATATTTACCACGGAAGGAGCCTGGGAGAAACAGGGGAGGAGACCCTGAGAGACAGGAGGAGGAGTGAGTGGAGGAATAAGGCAGTTGTTGTTGGTGGGAAATGAGGCAGTGCGGTTGGGGCATTGGTATTCTGCCCCAGCCACTGCGCTGAAACAGGTAAACAAACTGATAATCAGGCAGAAAGACTGAGAACTGAAGGAGACACAATAGCACAAGGAGACGACACTCATCCTAATCATGTTTAAAATCACCTCTCATATATATGGGTTTTGGTTTCCCAGCAATCCCAGCTTGCTCAAGCACAAGGAGAACATATTTAATTGAGTGGTGGGTTCCAGCAGGTTCACACCTGCTCTATAGAACTGGTTGTTAACAAGAGACAGGACATTTAAAGTTTAAAAATAGCCATTTAAAAGTGCCTGCCAGATGGGCAGAGAACCGGTTCTTAATTTCTTTGAAGCCCATCACTGATTTAATCCCTTTCTCCCTCTTCTCTCACTATAAAGTGAATCTTTCCTTTTCTAAACCTACTGTTATCGCTGTAGGAGAGAGAGAGAGAGAGAGAGAGAGAGAGAGAGAGAGAGAGAGAGCTGGTATGGATACCCTATCCCTGAGCACCATTTCCATTATACTAGCTTCTTGGGGGCTGCTAATTGCTTTTTGATTTTTTTCTTAACATAAGAGATCCTATACAGATCTACATCTAGTTTAGCCCTGAATGTTTGCCTACAAATGCATCACATTTTCTATGTGTAGAGGGTGAAGTATTTCTAGCAGAATTGAATACTGCTTTTCAGACTGTATTCACTGGTTATAAATCAGGCATTTGGTCCTCCTTTCCAACTCTCAGTATTGTATCCTTAAATTAATATGGAGACTGATAACACCCTGTCACTCTTCCCTGAGACTCTTGTTATCTCTTTCCGATAGTGACATGTTGTTTTCCTCTCTATCCTTTTTAGATAATATGTCTGAAAAAGGAGTATGACCTCCAAACTTTCTCATCATTTGAAAGAGTGGGCTGCAGTTATTTTTAAAACAATAATATTAATAATAAGAATTTTTAAACAACTTTAGTCTTTCTAGCATTAAATGTTATGGGGAGTCTGCACATTTCAAGATGCTAAATTTTCTGTCTTTTATTGTAAACAAGTGCATTTTTTGCTACAGAAAAATCTCTCAAATCTTTGCCTTTCATTTGTGTGATAAATGAAAACATAAGAAATGAGAGAACCATTTAATTTAAAAGTTGAACTTGGCACATTTCAGATATTTCACCTATCCTTTCATGAAGCAGTGACAAATTTATGCATTATGTTCTGTTTTGCCAGCTGAACAGCAACCAAGTTGAATTTGCATGTTTCTAAATTTATATTTTTTTCAAATCATAAATTTACCTGCAGAATAAATAATAAGTATGTAATGTTAAGAGAAGATGTAAGCTTCCTTATCAGATCTGCTAGTTTATTGTCCTTTGTTGCAAAGTAAATTATGCATGCTTAATATCAGGGGGCCACACATGATACTAAAGTTCACCTATTATTCTTTATATGCAGTTCATAGAGAATAGCATTTTGATGGATTACATATGATAAATGCAGGACATTACCCATTGAAATCAGCAGCTAAGTAGTCATCAATTTTTATGGAGCTGGATTGCACCCTGTATGCTTAACAGTATATAGAAAAAGACAAGTTCATGGCTATAATTAGAAGCTGCAAAGAGTTCCCTAACAGTGATAACATGAATGTTCTATGATTCTGTGCATGAGAAATTCTATGCTCAGTCAGAAAGGGTTTGATAATCCTTATCTCAGCTACCTGTGCAGATATAGCTCTATGATTGTGCAGGTGCATTTATAAATAACCTGCAGAAATTGCTGACAGTTCAGCACAGAATACCCACTGATTTCATTATACTTACAGCCAATCCTAAACCAGCTTGTGCCAGCAGGATGAAAATGTACACAGTCGCAAACTTTCCATAAAGCACCTTGCAATGGGGTAGAGGCCAGTGCTGCCAGTAAAGAGCCCACACTAGCAGGCCTCCATTAGTGTCAGAGAAGCACTTGCTGATCCAGATGATACCAATGCCAACAAGGAGAGAGGTGGGAGAGAGGGTTTTCAGATCAGGGGGAGAAGGTTCAGGCCTGGTGGGAGGCGACAGTGAAGGAGGCCTTCATTGCATCCTAACCTCCCCCTCTTCATGGGGGGTTGTTTCCAGCTTTTGCTTTCAGTGGTGTTATTTAGCAGATATCTACTCATGGGCTGTGGGTGGCACAAGTGGTTATGACACTGTGCCTGTTAACCAGAAGGCCAGGGTTTCGAGACCCGGGTCCCCACAAGACAGGGAGAGCTCCTGTCCATAGCCGAGCTTTGTGAAGCAGCTGGAACCAATCGTATTGGCTCTGCTGTTCCATTGGAGTATTTCAGTGGTGTGGAGAGGGAGGCTTTGCTGCTTGGGTAACGGTCAATCCTTCATATTAATCTAACCAGTCCTTTGTGCTTCGTATATAGTGTCAAGCACAATACCATAGTCTTTAGAGACTGATGGATGCCAATACTCACATCTCTTCTTTGATGAAACAGGAATAAGCTTCTGAAAATTTATTTGAACATGTTACAGACTTGAATCATGCATTTTATTATTTGTATGTTTTGTATTTTGGATGTAAAATATATGCACCATTTTCTGTAAACTCCATCTTTGAATGTTTTACTTAGATACTACTGTATGTGTTTGCTGTGTGTGGAGATAGCCTTTCAGCTTTGATAGCCTTTCAGACTTAAAAATATACAACTTCATCTAGCTAGACATTGTCTAACCCTACAATACAGAGTAACTACGGGAAGACTTAAGAGGTCTGATTGTTCTATGCATTTTCCATAGGTTTCCCATAGGTGGAACCGTAACTACGTCAGTGTAAATGGTCCCATAGTTACTCTGGATTGTAGCCTAATTGAAATGAAAAGAGTTGTCAGTTAATGCCAAGTACAATACTCCACAAAGCAGACCCCACAGCAGCCTAGGTTCTACTCCCTTACTCGACCCTTCCATGACTGAATCCTTAATTGACCTTGGGCCCAGGCATAGCAGTACTACAGCTTAAGATCTTAGTAGTTGGTAGAATCTGGCTCAAACTTAAGCTCCTCCCATGGGTGTCCTACCTTCATTGCAGGACATGACCAGGGAGCAGACACCATAGGGTGACCATATGTCCTGTTTTCTCCAGGACATGTCCTGCCTTGTGTCCTGGGAAAAATAATCTTCATTGTCCTCTTTTTCCTTGTAAACGGGCAGCATGTAACCTTCTTATAATTAATAAATTTTGGGTAATAAATTACATGTAATAGTTTTAAATTTAATAATAAAATAGTTTTTAAATTAAGCACATGAAAGAAATATATGAGTGTTTTTAGCTTTTATTTTGCCATATCCTGCATTTTTCTTGGAATCATTTTGGGGGCCCTTTTCCTCTTTTTTTTTTTTTTTGTTATGACATATAGTCACCCTGGGACAGTAGTAGGGTCCTGCTCCCTTTCTCATTCAGGTGTAGAACGTTCCAACTCTATGGACAGTTTTCTGTGTTTGTAGGGATTGTGGGGCTGTGGGATTTTGTATGGTCTCATTTCTGACTGCTTTCTTCTTTTGCAGCTGTTTAAACAGTTTTTATTTGTGTTTTTGAGGATTTTTATTGTAAACTGTTGGTCATTAAATTAAGTTGTAAAAATGAATGTCCTTCCAGCAGATGATAGTCTAGTTATATTGTGTCTAATAATAGCAGTGTCTTCCTGCTTATGCAAGTACAGAATTTCATTGTCTTGTAAATTTGCTGACTTTTACACAGTGCTCCTTTACCCAAAATCATTGCATCACATGAGGTGGAAAGGACTTCTATGAGGGCATAAAACAACAAAAAGTGCTTGGATGCCATAAAGACAGTTATAGGCATGGGAATAGAATTTCTCAACATTTTTCCTTGACATACCACTTTGCATAGTCCACTTTGGAAGTACCAACAGAAGTAACTGGTAATGATATCCTCGCCAGTTATGTTCAGATTGGGAGACCAGAAGCAACATGAGAAAACCCAATAAAATGCTCAAATAGGACGACTTTTCCGAGCACACAAAAAGTGCGTGCTGGATCATTCTTTGTCATATGCGGCCACAATGCATGTTTGATTTACATTTTAGAATAGACATAAAGGACCTGGGATAGATGGAATAGATGGAAAAGATCTGAGTCTTTGCTGGATCAGGCCAAGAATCCTTCTAGTCAATGTTTCTAGTCCAGTGACCCACCAGATGCCCCAGGAAAATGCAGACAGAAAGACACTCATATTCTGCTGCCTTTCCTTTGCTTTTACCTTCCAGAGGCTCGCCACCTCTGAAACCTGTATAAATTTATATGTCACAATCATGATCCTTCTCAGGTGCATTCTTTCTCGACTCAGGAGATGAGTGTTGTAGCCTTCCCTCATAAGGAAGTGGCCCCTTATCATAATCATTTTTGTCATTCTCTTTCTAGTTCCATTATGTATATCCTTTTTCACATTTGGCAACCAGAGCTGGCCATTGTACTCCAGATGTGGCCAATTTGTACAATAGCATAATAATGTTTACTTACATTATTTCTATCTCATATTTCTCTCCAAAGGGCTTTAAAAAAGCAAATCAGTTTCTACTGTTTAGAGAGATTCTTCCGCAGGTCTTCATAAACCATTTTAGCCACCATCTTGAAAAGTTCTCTGTTAACTGTAAATGTGGAAATCTTGTTGCTTATCCCCACTTCCAGGTTGTTTATTAAGTTGAAAAGTGCAGCTCTGAGGTTGATCCTTGTGGCACAGTACTTTTCACCTCTCTCCATTTTGAAAGTTTTCCATTTATAGCCACTCTCTGTTTCTTGTTCTCCTGTCAGTTCCTAATTCATAAGAGGACATGGTCTTTTATTCCTTGATTGTTGTGTTTTCTCAGGAGCCTTTGCTGAGCAATTGCATCAAACACCTTCTGAATGTCCAAATGAATAATATCAAAAGATTCACCCACATTCACATGCCTGTTAACCTTGTCAAAGAACTCTTAAAATTGATGAGGCAAAACATACACTTAAATATGCTATTCTGATTTTTCCCTCAGTAAAACCTGTTCTTGGTATACCAATATTTTATCCTTCAGTTTGTTGCTAGCCAGCCTGAAATTTCCTGTGTCTCTTTCCCTCCTTATTTTTAAAAATTTGTGTAGCATTACTTTACCTCCTCTGGCACTGTGGCTGTTTCAATGCTGTTTGTTGTGATGCTGGGCAATCATCAAGTAACATGATCCTATACAGGTAGCATTTGCTCTTTGTGGGGCTTCTGTTCTTGGTATTCCCAAGAACTGTTCTCCGTAATTGCCAGATGTACCTTTTGGCTGAAAACTGGAAGTTGCAATTTTCAACCTTCTGGGCCTCAGAAGAGGTGATGGAAGCATCCTTCCTGTAGCTTCTTGAAGATTCAGGCTGGAGCCACCCTCAGGTTTTTAACCCATAGTTTTGATCATTTGAATCTGTGTTGGGCATCTGTATAATAAAAAATAATCCACCAGGATTCCCTGCAAAAACTTCATCTATATAAACAGCGAATTCTGTCAGTACATCCATGTGTCTGAAACCCCTCTAACATTAGCCACACTTGCTCTACATAGACATGTTATATCTTTCTGGAACCAGGATTAAAAATCTGTCCTTCATCTGCTGCTTGAATATCCAGCATTGAAATTTGTGTCCGGTTCAAATTTGAATTTGAATGTATTTGTCTCTTTAGTTTTGGGCCACAGGAACTGGCTTTAAAGTCCACAAAGAGTCAGCTTTTAAGCTAGTTGTAAATATTTATAGTAGTGCTCTATCCCTCGGATTTATTTCAACAGTGAATTGAATTACCTGTGTATTGTATTCTTATTTGGATGCAACCTTAACCAACTTGCCAGTACTGGTATAGCTGTTCTGTAGGGCATCTGCTGCATCCTGCAGTTTGGGGGCAGTCATGGAGGCCTCCACAATGTGAGACAACGTTTGATCCTTCGCCTCAAAATTGCATTGCCCTTAATTCAGTTCTGGGAATTTGGTTGTGTGAGAGTATTGCTGCAGTTATAATGATGGTTCAAGATTGATGCATATTAATTACTGTAAGTCATTATTCAAGAGGTTAAGCTTCCACTGAACTTGCTAGGAGTTAACCATGACAGGAATTCTTCAAAAGTTTCTGCTGGAAGCAGAAATCATCTTCATGACAAGGATTGCACCCTCAAGTATATTCATGAAAGCATATCTATTTTTAATACAAAATATATGGATTGAATTTCAACAGTGTTTTGCTTTTTACATCTGGAAAGATGATGATATTAGATTTATAATCTCAAAAGTTCTTAATTTCAAAGTTCTCAATTTCAAAGTTCTTAAATAACAAAATAAATTTAAGAACTTTGAAATCCCATTAATTTGAGATGGAAGAAAGTTAAGTTGGTGCTTCACTTTTCTGCTAAAACCATAATGTAAATATGCTTAACTTTGTCGGATCAGTCTGTTATATTCAGTGCCAATTAAGGAACAGCACTTTCACAGTCTTCTTGCTGCTAAGATACATATATCTCCAGTTCCAGGCAGAATTCATCTGAAAACTAGCACCTTTTCAGTGAAGGAGACAGACTCTTCCCTGTCATGCTACTTTTAATATAATGTTTTGTGCTACTGAGGGCCATATTTGGATTTAATTAATGTTAAAAAGTGGTTTGTTTTGTGAGATGATCAATTTTTAACCTAAGTAAATTATTTTCTTTAAGAATAATAAATTAAATGAATTATATCTTTTTCATGCCGGTTTGGTGGGCCTCATAAATCCTCCAAGCAGTTAGCTAGTAGTTTCACTTGATTACCTTTTCCATTACTGTTTTTTATCATCCTTGCAGGAGTGGGGGAATTCGTTCAGCTTTAATAACATGAGAGAAATATTGACTAAAGGCTTGTTTAATTAGCGAACTACATCCTGGATTTTGTTCTTGTCTCAGAGGCGAAGAAGCGACCTGATAGACCTTTCTGGTGCCTTGACTGACAAGACAGAGACATTTCTCTTTATGCATTCAAGTGTACTTCAGACAGCTGTGTGGCATTACACTAGCTCTGTTGTAAATAGCTGTCACATGAAACAGCAGACCTTCAGAGCTACTTTACCTAATATACCAGATGACCGAGGTCAAGAGTTTAGGAGGAAGCTATTACTCACCTGTTCGTTAATTAAGTGTGCTTTCTGAAAATCCTCTTCTAAGGCTTTTTTTGGTGGTGTTTTTCCCCTTTTGGGAAATGCATAGCAGTCTTTGCCTCTGAAACAGCTTCTCTACACAGAGCCTTTATTTTCAAAAACACTGGGGCTCTATTAACATCTCAGAACAAAGCCAGCTTTTTAGGTATGGCCAACAACCTGTATTACTGTCTGAGGGCACAATCCTAACCAATTTAGGCCTGCATAACTCACCTGGAATACCTTCCTGTGGTGGTATGGGGAGACCTGTGCATGCCTGTGCACTGGCCTTACCCCTACAGGAGTGAGACAGACATACCTTACAGCACTTTGTGACACCCCACATAAGCACCGGATTTAAGCCAGGGCTTATGCTGGCCCTATTGGAGGTTCGCATTGCAGCCTGGGAGATATAAGCCAGGAAGTTGCTTTAGGACAGGGGTCCTCAAACTTTTTAAACAGGGGGCCGGTTCACTGTCCCTCAGATACTGTCGGGGGCTGGACAATAGGGGGGGTTTCTGGGGGGTGGTGGGTACTGGCAGGGCTAATGGGGGGTTTCTGTGGGGTGGGGGTTACTGGCAGGGCTAGTGGGGGTTTCTGGGGGTGGGGGGTACTGGCAGGGCTGGTGGGGGTTTCTGGGGGGTGGTGGGTACTGGCAGGGCTGGTGGGGATTTCTGGAGGGTGGGGGGGTACTGGCAGGGCTAGTGGGGGGATTCTGGGGGGTAGTGGGTACAGTCAGGGTTAGTGGGGGATTTTGGGAGGGGTGAAGGCCTGTCAGGGATGGTGGGGGGTTTCTGGGGGGTGGAGGGGTACTGTCAGGGCTGGTGGAGGTTTCTTGGCGGTGGTGGGTGCTGGCAGGGCTGGTGGGGGTTCTGGGGGTGGTGGGTACTGGCAGGGCTAGTGGGGGGGTTTCTGGGGGTGGGGGTACTGGCAGGGCTGGTGGGGGTTCTGGGGGTGGTGGGTACTGGCAGGGCTGGTGGGGGTTCTGGGGGTGGTGGGTACTGGCGGGGCTAGTGGGGGGTTTCTGGGGGGGTTACTGGCAGGGCTGGTGGGGGTTCTGGGGTTGGGGGTTACTGGCAGGGCTTCTGGGGGATGGGGTTACTGGAAGGCTGGTGGAGATCGGGGGAAGAAAGGGAGGCAGTTACCTGGGGAGCCCTGTGGCCACCATCCAAGCCCCCTGGCTGGCCAGGGTAGCTGTGGATTAGGCGCTGCAGCTGCGCGGTCCCCCATCAAAGCCCCCTGGCCAGGCAAGGAAGCTGTGGATGGGGCACTTCAGCTGCGCAGCCCCCCATCCAAGTCAAGTTCTTCCGCTGGGCGAGCAGGTGGGCGGGCAAGCAGACAGGCAGCCCCTTGCCATGGTGGGCACCCACCCCGTACTGTCGTGAGGGGATGGCTCCTCCCCCTCCCTGCCTGCTCTCGCCTGGCAGCCACTCAGCAACAGCGAGGCAGGGAGGGGGAGGAGCTGTGCCCTCAGGACAGCACAGCGCACACAGGAGCATGCCAAATCTAAAATGGCAGCCGCCACCAAGCCTCTTTTCCCAGTGGCGGCTAGCAAGCCTCGGCGGGCCGGATTGAGGGCCCTGGCGGGCCGTATCCGGCCCCCGGACCGTAGTTTGAGGACCCCTGCTTTAGGAGGTGGCATACACGGTTGTCAATTGGTAAAAAATGATCTGGTTCCTCCAACCTTTTGCTAGGTCAGGTAGATTTAAAAGGATATTTCAGGTCATTTTGGACCTGATGATGGGCCTTTCCCCTTATCTGTGAGTCCTGTCCTTGTACCTGATTCCAGATGTAATCCTAAACTCCAGTTGGTCTGGGACAAGCCATGTGCTGACCTGGGGGTGTCACAAAAGAGCTATGATGTACTTCTGCACCACTCCCGTGGAGGGAAGGATTAGGCCAGCATACAGACAAGTGCCAGCTTCCCCACACCACCACAGGAATGGGGAAAGCTGAGTTGTGCTGGCCTAAATTGGTTAGGATTATGTCCTCCCTCCCTCATTTTTCAATGATAGGCAGTTTTCACCGGATTCCACTTCCAAAGGATTTTTGAGTACCAGAAAGACTTCATGCACCCCCAAATGCATGCATTGTTAGTTATTAATTTCTAATTTGAATATGGGTCATTCCATGTCAAGTGGTCTAGTTTTGGAAAAGTGCCCCATTCGACCATCATGGGAATTTTGATGAAATTTTGGTGCCCTGTCCCCGTGTGGATTTTGACGAAATTTTGTATGCAGAGAACCATATGTCACAAATGATCTTTTGTAAGGTTATAACTACACATGTGGAATAGTTATTGAGATATAGCAGTTTGTTTGACCCCATACTGTGTCGATGTTCAGTACAACTATAAGATTTTGGCAACTTTGGGGTACAATACTTCCTCTGTTGTTTTTTTCTAAACAAATGAAACTGAGTAACTTTTTCTGCTCTGTTCAATTAAACTAATAAAAATTTTGGCTTCATTCATACGGAGAGAATATATTGCAGCAAAGTTGACCCAAAAAATCATTTAAAAAATTCAAAGTTTAATGCTGTATGGCTCCCACAATAGTCTAGTAATAAATGTGAAATTTAGCACATAATATATCCATTAATGGGCTGTGGGTGGCACAAGTGGTTAACCAGCAGGCCAGGGTTTGAGACATGGATCGGCCCCACAAGACAGAGTGAGCTCCTGTCCTTAGCCCAGCTTTGCGACGCCAGCTGTATCCAATCGTATTGGCTCTGCCTTTCCATTGGACTAATTCAGTGGCGTGGAGAGGGGGGATTTGCTGCTTAGGTAACAGCCTTTCCTCCATAACAATCTAACACAGGCTTTCATGCTTCACATGCAGCATATGCAGCGCAGAGCACGATACCATAGTCTTTTAAGACTGACGGAGGCCTGCTATATGTCCATTATAACATTGTTTCTGAGTGCATAATTTCAACCTCCTAGCTCTTTGTATTAGTGTACAAATTGAGTATAAAGTTGATTATTTTCATCATACTGTACATCAACACGGTATAGGGTCAAACAAAACACTATTTCTCAATAACTATTCCACATATGAAGCTATAAGTTTCTAAAAGTTCGTTTGAGACATTTGGGACTCCACAAACAAAATTTCATCCAAATCAATTATGGACGTGCAGGCAGCCCATGACCACTTGACTTAGAATGACCCACATCACCCCCTCTTTCTGCTTATGAATTGGTTTGAAGATCACCCCCTTTTGGTGTTAGAAAAGTGTCATGAATTATTTGAATTCATTCATTTTTTCATGTAAGTTCTATCTCTTATATATGTATTCATTTATGTAAATTCAAATTTGAAATGTAAATTAATTCTTTTTCCCTGACCCCCAACACAGTATCATGCAATGTTAAAGAGATGATGTGGCCCTCCTGCCAGAAAAAGTTTGGACAACCCTGTTTTAAGCTATAACTTCATAGCTTCAGTGGTCTAAACTAGTATTCCAGAGGACTCAAATGCACAGTGTGATTGTAGTCTCTGTGGAATTGAAATGTTCACTTTGAAGTAGACACATTTTTAGCACTCAGCAGTTGAAGAGCATGTGCTTATTCATGACAAAAGGGTGTATGAATGATTTGAGAAACAAAATATGGCACAGATTCTCTCACTATAGGTCCCAAAATGGTTTTATGCATTTTGCTATGTTGAGGGGCTTGAGACTCATCCTATAGCAAATAAACATAATTCAGGAATATTAACTGAAAAGACACTGACTGACTGACTCAGTCACTGACTGACTGACTCACTCACTCAGTCAGCCAAAACCGCTGGGCCTAGAAGCGTGAAATTTGGGGAGGGTGTTCCTTCCGTGATGGAGGGAGTCACTAAGAACTGGTTTTTCAAAATTCCAACTGGAAGGTGGTGAAAAGGGGTGCAACACATTTTCCTCTCTATACTTTCCATTGAGAATCCCTGACTGATAATTGCCCGGTCCCAGCCCTTGGACTTAGAAGCATGCAATTCGGAGCGGGTATTCCTTCTTTGACATCAACACCCACCAAGAACCGATGTTGAGAAATTTAACCCTTAAGGGGTTAAAAAGGGGTGAAATGTGTTTTTGTCCTATATTTAACATTGAAGACTGACTGATCAACATCCAGCTGATGCACTGGGAGGGAGGGTGCACAGGGGGTGATGGTGTATGTGGGGGGATGGTAGATATGGGAGATGGTGTGCATGAGGGAATGATGTGCATGGGGAGATGGTGCACATGGCGGAAGGTGCACATGGGGGATGTTGTATAGGGTATTGCGCATGGGGGAATGGTGCACATCAGGGTTGTACATGGGGGATAATGCGCATGGAGGTGTTGTACATGAGGGGATGATGCACATGGAAGGTGTTGCTTCTGGTGTGAATGGGAGAAAGTGTGCACATGGAAGGTGTTGCTTCTGTTGTGAATGGGAGAAAGTGTGCATGGGGATTGTTGCACATGAGGATGTTGTGCATAGGGGAACAGTGTGCATGAGGGGATGATATGCATGGGGGTGCTGTACATGTATGGTGTTGTACACAGGGGATGATGAGCATTGGGGTGTTATGCATGGGGGATGGTGCACAGGGGGACAATGCTCATGGGGTGTTGCTCATGGGGTGTTTCACATGGGGTGTTGCCCACATGGAGTGATGCGTATGGGGGGTGTTGTGCATGGTGGGACGATGCACATTGGGGTGTTGCATGTGGAGGTTGTTGCACATGGGGGATGAAGTGCATGTGAGGACGATGCAGATGGAAGACAATGCGGACTGAAGGGCTGATGGACAGAGGGGGAGATGGCGTATGGGGGAAATTTTACTCCCACAACCTGGGTATGATTTTGCAAGTCATATTAATATCATGTGTGAATGGTGTCCATGGTGAATGAGACATTCAGGCTGCAGTCCTAAAACACTTCAGAATGGTGATGAGACATTCAGGCTGCAATCCTAAAACACTGTCCTGGGAGTAAGACCCATTGAACACAATGGGGCTAACTTTTGAATACACATGGCTAGGCTTGTACTCTCAGTCTATCCCCTTTAAACAGTTACTGACTCACAGTGCAAGCCTAAGCATGTTTACTCAGAAGTAAGTCCCATTGTGTTCAATAGTACTTACTCCCAAGAAAGATTGGTTAGGATTGAAGCCTCAGTTAATTCTTAATATCCTTGGAACAGTAGAGATAATTAACTCTGCAGCTAGTCCTAAGTAATTATGATGGTAGACCACAAATGGACACTGGGGTGTAGCTTTGTCCCCATTTGAACACTGCTGCTGTTTTCTATGTTGAGTTCTTTTGTGAAGCTCTGATTGGCATCCAGTGGACCTGGTAGGGAAAAAAGGTCAACCTTGAATTACTAGGATTATCAAATGACATTAATGCAAAGAGAGCTGTCCTTTTAAAAGTGAAATGTCTTGGGGCTTTTCTCACATTGGCTCTCACAACCCATCTATTGTTCCTTATGCCTGGATGGAAGACTGACCGATAATACTTGTGGGGGACTTTAGCTCTTCAAAGGACTATATAAATATTAATTTGCTGAAGTCTAACAAAACTCCTTCCCATTCTGCTAATTTTCCTTTGCAGATATCTTGTATGTGTCTATGTTATTCTTGGGGAATGAACATCCTAACTACTACTTCAACTGTTCATTGTGCATATCACATTTAGGGCACAATCCAGAGTTAGGGCAGTGAGAAAGGCCGCAGCTGGGCTGCCCCAACTATTTTGAATCCAGAGCAGAAAGTTATGCTGCATCCAGAGAGTCAGGAAGCCTGGGCTGCCCTAAATTCTCCAGAGCATGCTCAGTAGGGATCAATTAAGTGACAGTTGGGGAGGGCTTGCTCCCGAGAAGTCCCCCCTCAGATCACACTGAACAAGGAACTGCTGTGGTGCCTACTTTAGAAGGAGTCCCTGATGCCAGTATAGTCTACAGTGAATACAAGGGGATTCTTGGAGTGGCCTACTATACCCCAGGTTGGTGGGCTGCCATAGTTTTGTCATATTCTGATGTTGAGAGGCAGGGGTTGCAGCTAGTCTGGCCAGGTACTCAGATTTTTGGTCAACACTGCCATACTTACTCTGACTTATCAGGGACCCCTATCAGTCTACTCATTACTGTACCTGTTCCTGAGGTGTTATTTAATTTATTTAATTTATTTAAGGTATTTATATCCTGCCTTTCTCTGCTATGTGGATCCAAGGTGGCAACATTTTAAAAACAATTTAATACACAATATAATAAAACCATACATATACAAAAAATTTAAAAACATTTGAAATTTAAAATTAAAACAATAATTAAAACCTACCTGCCTCAATTAAAAGCCCTATTAAACAAAAAAGTTTTCAGGTCTCACCAAAAAACCAAGAGGGAGGGAGCTTTCCTTAACTCCAGGGGAAAGGAGTTCCAGACTCGGAACTCTGAACAATATCTCTGAGGAGCTGGAAAAGGGCATTTCTGCCATGAAAGCAGGCTCTGGATAAAGAGTAACTGCTCTGCCCTAGGCAATGCTAAACACGCCCTCAACATGCCTTTCCTGAACTGCCTAGGTTGCCCCAGCTAAGGCAGCCCAGATCCACCTGTCTTGGGGCAGCCTATGTTGCCTTAGGCTGCCCCAAGCCCTTTCCAGAATAATGAGGGTGTCCCGTCTTGCAGTTGGGTCAGCCCAGTGATAGATAGAGGAACCCAAGTGCACCTCTGGATTGTGCCCTTAGGCAGTAAGACTGCAAAAGGAGCAAGAAGGCTGGAGCTCTCTCAAGTCTGCTGGTGGAACCCATGCACCAGCCTGAGCAGATAAGCTGTACTGGGGCTGGGTCAGGAGGTTAGCTGGAACTGGGCAATGGTGAGTTAGAGAAGACCAGGCCTTGGTAAAGGCAGGTTTGACGGCAGTGCACACCTTACCCCTTCCTAGGCCTGATCTGCTTTCCTGGATCAACTGAGACTTGCACCACATATCAAGCTAGCACAAGTCCAAGTTAACACATACAGTGGCAGCTTCTAAAGCTTCCCTGGGGCATGTTGATAAATGTTCCTTTACCTAAGAGAGGACTTCAGTGGCCAAAACTTCCCCATGGTAGCCATGCCAATAATCAGACCAGTGAATCATTGCACCACAGTTATCCCTCAATCTAGAGTAGCTACGGCAGTTCTTGCATTGACGCAAGAGACATTTACATCGACACAGTTGCAGCGCCACCTAGTGGAAACCTATGGGAAATTCATAGAGCAATCCAGAGTAAATTTTTCTTACATTGATGCAAGAACTGTCGTAGTTACTCTGAATTGAGCCCTTAGTTAGGATTTGGGCTATTATTTCATTAATCTGGGAAAAGGAAACTCCTGGGATATTAACGATGGGAGGTGCAACCAAGTGCCTCATACATGAGCTGACCTAGGATGCCTACAATGGTTCTTCAGACTTTACAGAAAGAAGCTGAAAGTGTCTTTTCTGATGGAGTTGCAAATCAGTTGACTATACTGTAGCTATGCTGCTTTTTTCTGTAGCGCTTCTGTGTTCCAGCACTGGGATGGCGTTCTGACAAATGTACAGCTTACGCTGTAATTGTAAGTGACCTTGACAGTAAGGCCACGCATAGGCTACAGTATTAGCATCCCCATGGATATTGCTGCAGGGTCATGCTGAACAATTAGTAAGGTGAATAAAGGATATTCAAATATGCCACTTAGGGATTGTAATTTTTATGCCACTTGGAGACACTTTGACCTTCTAGTTTATTATGATTCAAGAAAAATGTCAATATTTCTCAGCCTGCCAAGGATTGTAGCATTTTAATGAGTTATTGAGTGCAGCAGTTAATCCTCCAATAACAGATTCCTTTCCTTTGAATTTACAGTGATGAAAATAAAGGTTTAACTACAGCTGCAGAAAACTAAGATTTTTTAAACCCATGAAGTTATTGACTAATATGGTAGTTTCATATTTTAACTTGTTTTGGGTTGCAGAGGACATGGAGTTCGTACCTTTCACATGAAAGCATTTTGTTCAATATTATAACAGTAGGAAAATGATAAAAAGAGCAACAACAGCAGCAAGATTAAAGCTTGTAATAAATTGCAAATCAACCTTTCTGTTTTGATTATTCCATTTGCAACATCCTTTTGTAATACTCTACATTATGCTTATTACAATTAGCACTCCACAGTCATTTTCTAATTTTGGAAAACTTGGATAATTGTGTGTAATGTTAGTTATTAGTCTTTGAATGGTACCTTATTTGAGAAACCTTTTTCTCAAGAGTTGTATGCTTTGATGAAATATCCTAAGACAGAGGGTGCCATATTGTCGGAAACCATCATTTACAGAGCTTGGATTTCAGAATAATCAAGGGGTGTTTCATCCCTTCTTGGGTCCATGCTGGAAAGGTATTGAAATGAAATACCAGCACATCTGTAAATCTAAGAGCCCAATTCTGAGTTATGCATGCTAGCCTAATGCCATCTTGTGATTTGGCAAAGGTCATATGAGGCCTCCCTTCTTGGGAATGACATTCTCTGCACTTGTGTTGTTATAGAAATTATGGAATCCTAGAGTTGGAAGGGACCCAGTGGATCATCTAGTCCAGCCCCCTGCCTGTAGTAGGAAATCTTCATCTTGTGGGGACCTGGGTCTCGAATCCTGGCCTGCTGGTTAACAGGCACAGTGTCTTAACCACTTGCACCACCAGAGGTCCTTAGCACTTGTCATGTTCTCACAACAACCTGTGGAGTAGGTGAAGCTGGGAGTGAGATAATGATCCAAGGCCATCCAGGGAGCTTCATGACTTGCGTGCAGATTGGATCCTGGATCTCATTCAAACTCCTAACCACTACACCAGTGGGACTCGGACATTTCAGCCCAGGACTCCCTTGCAAACTTAAAACTCAACTTGCTGGGATGTGACATCCCTGTGATGCCAGAGCTACTCCATGTCTACTCAGAAGTCAGTCCAATTGTGTTCAATGAGACTTACTTCCAGGGAAGCCCAATGTCAGATTCCAAGATGACAGATCCCACCGTCTTGTGACCACCCTGATCCAATGTCACAATACTTCATGGGAATCCTGAGTTCCACTGCACTACACCATCCTGGCTCTTATTTGGAACTTAATTTCTCCTAATGTATTCACCTTTGAGGTCAGTCTTAAATTCCCCAGAGGCTGAAAATCTATACATACTTTGCTGCACTTTGCTGTGAATGTGATACTTTGCTGGGAATGTGATATTGGGGCAAAGGTTCAAAACTGGAAAAATAAGGGGTGCACACCATGAATCTGGATCAGTGCAAAAGTAAGTTCATTTTGAGTGAGAGCTATATTTTAGGTCTTCCAGGCTGAGTAAACACACCATACTTAGCCCTGACTTTAAACCCTGACACCTCAAGTTCTCTGGTAATAAGCAGAAAACTTTCCTCTGATATCTTTGGGGTCCTTTGCCAGCTAGGGTAAGCAATACAAAATCAGATGGATCTGTTTGACTTATGCTTCCTCTAGTCCTCCAGTGGCCTCACCACTTTCAGCTGTGTGTCTAGCCTTAAAGTTTGTCCAGCAAGCACCAATAATCCCTTTTGTTCCTGTTTTCAAGGACTCTAAAGTATAGCCATTGTTATTGGAAGGTGTCCTGACTGGTCTATTAGCTTTAAACATTCAGACACATCATCATTTAGTTTTATCAGCCAAGTTTTATTCAGCTCAGAAGAATTTTGTCTTTCTAACTACAAAAAAGGTTTCCTTTTGAAATTAAGTTCCCTATTGAGACTACATGTACAAGCATGTGAAAATTATAAAGCTGATGTGCTGAAATTGTTTAGTCAGCCTACCATTTATCACATGAATGATCCATGTTTTATGTCAGAGTGTAAGTCTGATCCTTTTAGAAACAACTCTCAACATAGTGCCAAGTCAGTGTGCTTGTACTTAAATTTAAGTACAAATTTAAATATGTACTTTTAAATATTAACCTAAGGCTAAAAATGAAACATATTGGAAGAGGGATTACAAAGGCATTGTTTATCAGTTAGTAAGGCTATAGGTGCATTACTGAATAACTGGGTAAAGTGGGAAATAACTTCCAGGTCAGATGATGCGCATGGGGGGTGTTGCGGAATGGGGATATGGCACATGGGGGATATTTTACTCCTGTAATGCGGGTACATGTCTCTAGTTATATATATGAAATTGAAGAGTCACTGACTTAGTGACTCATTAACTCATCAATGCTCAGCCAAAACCACCAGACATAGAAGCATGAAATTTGAGGAAAGTATTCCCTCTGTGATGTAGGCTCCCACTAAGAACCAATTTTGGAAAATCCAAACTGGAAGGGGTGAAAAAGGGTCCTGTAATTAACACTGAAGAATCTCTGACATATTAACGCCCATCCCCATCGCCTTGACCTAGAAGCATGAAATTTGAGGAGCAAATTCTTTCCATGACATGAGCACCCATCAGGAACCAATTTTTAGAAATTAACCCTTAAGGGGGGTGAAAAGGAGTGCAACATGTTTTTGCCCCTCCATTTAACATTGAAGACTGACTGATCAACACCCTGCCCCACCCCCTTGACCTACAAGCATGAAATGCAGGAAGTGCATTTGAACCAATTTGGTGCCCAGTTCCACCTGTTGTTGCTCAGTTCCTGGTGGCCTGTAGGAATGCTGGGTGCCCACTGGTGCCTACTGCTTGCTGGTGCCTGCCATCAGGTGGTGCCCAGTGCTGTCCATTATCCACTGATGCCTGGCAGAGATGCCCAGTGCCTGCTGGTGCCCACTACCCCCACTGGTGCCTGCTGGTGACTGCTGCCTAGTGTTTCCCGCTGCCCACTGCACAGTAGTACCCAGTTCCTGATAGGGATGCCTGGTGCCTGCTGTTGCTTGGTGTTGCCAGCTGTACCACCAGGCACTTCTGCACACTGGTTCCTGCTACCAACTGCACAGAAGTGTGTGGTGGTGTCCACTGATTGATGGTGCCTGCTAGGGTGCTCACTGCCCCTGGTACCCTCTGGTGCCCAGTTCCCACCAGTACCCAACTATGCTCAGGACCCACAAATATTCTTGCAATTTTACTGCCACAATGATGGGTCAATTCTGCTAGTTACTAATATAAAATCTTTTTGTTTGTTTTGGCAGTGCTTTATGGACAAGATGGCCTCCATGCCTCATGTGAAAAGAAATATTGTGGTCGGGGAAGTAAGTGTGTTGTGAACAAGGAGACTGATAAGCCTGAATGTAGATGCATAGACAATTGCAAGTCCAATTATATGCCAGTGTGTGGATCTGATGGCAAGTTCTATGAAAATCACTGTGAACTCCATAAAACATCATGCTTGCAGAGGAAGAAAATCTACATTATTCATAGCAAGGATTGCTTTTTCAAAGGTAAGGCTTCCTCTAAGCTAAATCTCATTATGGGGAACATTTACCACCTACATCATTGTGTTAAATGTATAGATAACAAATGTGATATAAGCTGCAATCCTAACCATGCTTTCCTGGGAGTAAGTACTATTGAACACAATGGGACTTATTTCTGAGTGACATGCTTAGGATTGCACTGATAGTAATGGTAAAGTACCGTGCCCTCAGTTACAGGTGGCCATAGATGACCATTTTGTGTTCAAGTGAACCTGTGCAAAGAAAGAACATTGTAATGAAACAATGTTACACTGTTGTGATTTCCTGATTGATGACACTGTTGTGGTTTCCTGATTGATGGCATCATTGTGTATGAAGTGAATCAGCATTTCTTGTTAAGTAAATATGGATGTTAAGAAGCTGATCAGTATTTAGGGCTTCTCTGTGTTTTTCATTTCAGTAAGTTTTCAAACAACTTTCAATAGATTTTTCTTTAGAGAGGCATATTGCATCTATAAAATATAGAGGGTTTTCATTAGTGGATTAAAAAGTACGAAGATGAAATAAAACCAATATTTTTACAGTCCAAAATTTAAATTCACATTTATATTTCACATGTAAAGTACAAGTAGGAGAGAGTCTTGTGAGAATATGAGCTGCTAGGAACGTATATTGAATTATGATATTGGATGAAGCCACTTTATATTCATTTTGCACTAACTTAAAGATATTCTCCTCCGTAAATTCTCTTTAGATACTTCCACTAAAACCAGGCAGAAGCTAAGGCTTAATAGTCTTTACCATTATATTCAAAAACTGCAAAATGTTTTTCATTTCAACTGTAGATACATTGTATGTAGATACATTTGTACTATAGATACTGTCCAATTTACACACATGCATGATTTAGCCGAAGGCATGATTGAAATGAATTGAAATGAATTTATATTTGCCTGATGTTGGCTGAATCATGTCAGATGATATACTTTGATTATTAATGTGTTTAAAACAGATGAGAAAGATTCTCTGATAACTTTTGTTTTGGCTTCCTGAGTTCAGAATACCCTATGGAGTGTGATCTGACTGACACTATAGATTGAATTTCTTTTCTGACATGGTTATCCAATATCTAAGTGACAAACTGCATGCCCTTTAGTCCTAACCAGAGATCAAGAACATTGATACTGTTTCAGTGCCAGAACAAGGTAATAAGTGATGACAAACCTGAGATACTCCTTGTTGGTTTAATAGGCTTTCAGACTCGTTTTCTTTTCCTTCTGAGGGCGGAGGTGGAATCTTGTGATTGAAACATTTTCCAACTGATGCAGTTCATAGATGTAGTGTGAACCCACTGAGATATCTGTATTCCATGCATAACAACAACAACAACAACAACAAACAAAACAATGTCTGTGACTTAGTTCTATTGTGTATCTGTACATATATGTTAAATGAGACTTGCTACAAAATTTGTTTTATGAGGTGCTGTTCTGCTGATGGGTGTTTATATGATTGATTCACACCAGGTGATTTGTGAGATAATACTGTAGACAAAACTGTGGAAAATCATTTTATGGACAAAAAACTAGATACAAGTGGTTTCATCTATTAATAGAATAATTTTAATTAGTTTTCTATTAAAGCAACTTCCAGTTTTATTTATAACTTTGTTGTAGAACACTGTTTTCTAAATTAATACACTTATCTTTGAAATTATGATTTTGTATTGGATGAAAGGAAATACCATTTCTACAGGTTTTTTCAAACATTAGTTTATTTAGATAAAGGCCCAAGGTAACATAAAGTTTTATTTTAAAATAGCAAATTTGTGAATGTGACTTAGGCTGCAATCCTAAAGACACTTTCCTGGGAGTAAGACCTATTGGACACAATGGGGCTTACATCTGAGTAGACATGGTTAGGATTGTGCTCTTATTTTCATACAGTGGTATGATAGAAACACTCTGGGAAAACAAGATACAATGTATTATGGCTCTCTGTAGAGTATATTATTATTTAATATTGTTTAGTAGTAAAATAGTATAGAATATTTGTGCACTGCTTTTCAACAAAAATCAAAAGATTTTTCAAAGTATATTACATTGCAAAGGGATAAAAAATGTGGCTGCAATCAAGATTTAGGGCAGTGAACAGTGTCCTAAGTGGGCTGCCCCAACTAGTCTGTAACCAGAGCAGAATGTTATGCTGCATCCACAGAGTCAGGAAGCCTTGGCTGCCCCAGCTACCATTCCTACTATGCCTTGTCATGGACCCCTATGGGTCTATTCACATTTCTAAACCTGCTCCTGAGATTGTATAACTCTGAGGAGGTGAAAGAAGGCATTTCTGCCTGGGAAACAGGCTATGGATATAGCATAACTGCAGCGTTCTAGACATTGTTGAACATGCCCTCAACATGTCTCTCCTGAACTGTCTAGGCTAGCACAGCTAGTGCAGCCCAGGTACATCTCTTTTGGGGCAGCCAGTGATAGACAGGGTAGCACAAGTGCACTTCTGGACTGCCGTCTATATCCTCTTCCAAAAGAGTTCACACCAGCACATAGCCATTGGAAGGAATGCAGTGGTGGGAATAAGTAGTGACTGTTGTTCTTTTCCTTCTAAATGTATTGATTTTATGTATTTAAGGGATTTATACCCCACCTTTCCCATGCCAAAGCAAATGTCCAGAGTGGCTTACAAAATTTTTAAAATGAAGCGCAGAGTAGTAGAACATGTAAAAATATCACAAACATGGTACAAACACCTTAATTTTAACAAATTAAAAATCAAACACGGCATGAAAGACATTGAATCTGCAATCCTAATCTCCAATTAAACTGCCTTAAGGCCCAGCATAACTCCTGTACTGGGGTATCACAAAAGTGCCTGGGGGGCAGGTAGGCCAGTTCACAGGGATACACTGACCTCCCCACACCACCTAAGCACAGGGTGACCATATCCCCTGCCTTTGCAGGACACATCCTGAATTTTATCCCTGTATCCCTTCTTGTAAGTAATAAATTATATGTAATAAAATTTTTATACTAGTTTTAAATGTAATAATAAGTAATATAGTGTTTAAAATTAAACACCAGAGAGAGAGAGAGAGAGAGAGAGAGAGAGAGAGAGAGAGAGAGAGATTAATGCAGTAGAGCTTGGAGAAGGAGCTTCCTTGTCTGGTGCCTAATGGGGGCTACATTCTTTGGATCAGGACCATATTCTTCTCAGCCTGCCCTTTCCAATAATCTAAGGCCGTCTACTTGCAACTAAAGTTGTGATATGGCTCCCTCATAGAGTTCAATGCAGTTCTCAGGAGCTTCCTTCTGGAATGATTTTGGAGGTGGCGCTCATTGGATTAGGACCTTTCTGGTGTCACAGCCTGGCCTTTCTGTAAGACTATGGCACATTCACCTATTTGCAAATAAAGCCCCAATATGGGGCACTTTCTCTTTTCCATAGAGCTCAATGCATACTTTGATTTTTAGATTTTTGGCCACACCTTTTGATAAGAAAGAGATTTTTCTAAATGGATTTTTGCATTGGATTCTAATCTTCATTATGAATCCAATGAACAATGACATGATAAGATACTGCACACTATCACAAAGTTTCAAAATGAAGCCAAAGTGGAGGACAATGAAGCCCTTTTCATAGAATCATAGAGTTGGAAGGGACCTAGTAGGTCATCTAGTCCAACCCCCTGCCTGCAGCAGGAAATCCCCCTAGAGCATCCCCGACAGGTGCTCGTCAAGCCTCTGCTTGAAGATCCCCAGTGAGGGAGAGTCCACCACCTCCCTTGGCAATCTGATCCACTGCCGAACCGCCCTCACCGTCAGGAATTTTTTCCGGATATCCCAAGTTCCCCCAAACTTTCCTCGTAGGCTTCCCTTCCATCCCACTGATCATTCTTGTCGCTCTCCTCTGGACTTGCTCCAGTTTGGCTGCATCTTTCTTAAAGTGAGGACATCTTTCTTTTGGAGGACACCTGGACAGAAGTCTAAAAAAAAGTGGCAAATCTTTAAATTTCCGGTCATATGGTCACCCTGCATTATATTCTCAAATCAAGGTACCACCATAAGTCCCATTATAGTTAATGGGCGTTATGCCCAGGAAAGTGTGGAGGAGGTGATACGCCAAGTGAGTTATGCTGGCCTAAATTTGTTACGATTGCACTCTGTTTAGCATTAGAAGAGCAAAAATTTATGTCAGCATTAAAACATTAATATGTGACATCTGTGACACTCCTGGATGCTGGGGTGTTAGGCCAGATATGTGCAGTCTTCCAGACATGCCACCATGGGAACATAGAGGAGGGTGAGTTGCATTGGCCTAAACTGGTTAGGATTTTACTCTCATTTGTACTTTCTAGTAGATAGCCATTTTTTGAAATCAAGTAAGCTTGTGCATAGGAAGAACTAAAATGAACGTCCCATGGTTTTTCTGTACCGACAATGAAATCACATACGAGAACTTTTGTTGATGAGATTCCAGAGCAGAACTCTATCGGATAATGAGGGATACCTGTGAGTCCCACTGAACTCAAGACTTCAAGTAAATTCATGTACTGTATAGTTTCATATCAAATTTCATATCATATTAAGAGTTTTTTTAAAAAAAGGTTATGGTAAACAGTTGCAAACTTGAATATAACAATAAGGAATTTTGATTATACAGAGGGATACAAAAGTAGGTACGAGTGATGAGCATAAAGTTGGGAATAATTGTTACATATAGCAGTCCCCTTAGGCAATCAAAATTAATGGAAGCCAGCCAGCTAGCCACCACCCTGGTACTTTCATGCTTCCATATCTATGTCTCTGTTCTGCTTATGTTTGACCTTTGTCTGCAGAAATACACAGTGGACTTGGGGAGATTTTCTGAAGACAGATGTGAACACAGGAAGGGATGTTAGTGAAGCCTGTCACTGCTCAGGATTGTAGCTAGTCAACACACTCTCATTCTCCTTTTACAACAAGGGATGTTGAATGCTTGAAGAGCTTAGTGATATCTCTGACTGTAAGTTCCGGCATTGCTTCTAATATTTTGAAATTTCTAATAAATAGGGTTGCCACTGCCAGTGTTGCACATCTGTCACAGTCAGGAGTAACACAGTTCCAATACAGAATAGAATCATAATCAAGTCCTACTAATTTCAGCTTTCAGAGATGTTTTTCTTGAAATTGTCAGAATGATTGAAAGATACTGCTGTTATTGAATTGAAGGAGAAAACAGGCAAGCCAAAACTGTCAAATCAAAATTATTTAAAGTTGAAGTTTAGAGATGTCTGTCTGAAAGTTACCATTACTTCAAGAAAAGAAAACAGAATATGGGTTTAACATAGAAAATGAAAATATTGGTGTTTCTGTGTCTGTCATCTACTCATCATTGCATCTGATTGCTCAACAACCTTTATTGTATTTTATTTTTCACTGCTGCAGCAATAAAAGGGGAGGAAACATTAGTGTCTGTCATTTTGATGTGATTACATTTGAACAACCTATTTTTGGATATCATTGCATGCTCAGTAACACAAGCTTAAGTCCATCTGAAATCAATAGAACTTTAAATGTATATTAACAGAAAGGAGTGATAATAGCCTAAGGCTTTTCTGCATTTACGTGATCCAGAATATAGCAGTTGTTGAATTTTCTTTTATACCCATCAGAAGATATGTATTCAGATAATGAGAACTTGAAAATGGAAACTCATTTCTGGAAAAAATGGAAAAATAAATCCACATAATAATAAGAAAATTATTCCATATTTTTGCTTATTTTAAATATGTTGGTGGTTTGTGCATTCTTTTCTATAGGAAAAGAAATTAACAGGTTCCCTGGGCTTCATAGCAAAATAATATTTCTGACAGTGATTATGGTTGTTCACTGCATTTTTGTTATTTCTCTATATTAATTATCCCTTATTTCTGAGTGATTTTTTTCTTCTTCTACAGTATATGCCATGTATTGCATCCCTTTTTTTACCTTGCCACTGTAATTTGAACTGTGAAGGATATGTTACCCCAGGGGAAGTAGTGAAGTTGATTCAAAGTCATTTAGGAGAATAGGGTATGGTTTATCCTTGTATCCATGAAGGTTCCATTCTGGATACATCCCATGTGGTTACTGAATTTGCAGACACCGGGGATGCCCTTAAAAATGTTGGAAAAGTGTCAGAAAAAAGCAAAAATATAATGCCTATTGTAGGGCTTCAGTCAGTCAATCTGCCTGCAGCCTCTTCCTGATTGAGTGAGGCTTTTTGCTTCCCCCAATATTACCCTAGAATGCATTGCAACAAGAAAGAGAATGTACTGCAATACATTCTCAGGCAACATTAAATGAAAAAGGAGCCTTGATACAATTGGGAATAGGCTGTAGGCAGCTTGGAAGATTGCCTACAACCCTGAAAACACAGCTATTTTACAGTGCAGTGATAGGCACTCCTATTCTTTCTAAATCTTTCTAAATTTACTTTCTAAATCTTTCTGAAGTCGGTCCTTGGTATCCACCAAATCTGTGGATAATAAGCAGGTATCCATCAGTCTTGGTATCGTGCTCGGCGCTGCATACGCTGCATGCGAAACACGAAGGCCTGGGTTTGATTGTTATGGAGGATAGGCTGTTACCCAAGAAGCAAATCCCCCCTCTCCATGCCACTGAATTAGTCCAATGGAAAGGCAGAGCCAATACGATTGGTTCCAGCTGTGTCACAGAGCTGAGCTAAGGACAGGAGTCACCCTGTCTTGTGGGACTGACCCGGGTCTCGAACCCTGGCCTGCTGGTTAACAGGCACAGTGTCTTAACCACTTGTGCCACCCACAGTGACCCAGTGGCCTAATGGATAAGGCATCAGCCTCTGGAGCTGGGGATTGTGGGGATTGGGTTCGAGTCCCATCTGGGTCGTCCTGCCTCTTTAAGGGCTGTGGGTGGTGCAAGTGGTTAAAACACTGTGCTTGTTAACCAGCAGGCCAGGGTTCGAGACCCGGGTCAGCCCCACAAGACAGGGTGAGCTCCTGTCCTTAGCCCAGCTCTGAGACACCAGCTGGATCCAATCATATTGGCACTGCCTTTCCATTGGACTATTTCAGTGGTGTGGAGAGGGGGGATTTGTTGCTTGGGTAACAGCATATCCTCCATAACAATCTAACCCAGGCTTTCGTGCTTCGCATGCAGCATATGCAGCGCTGAGCACGATACCATAGTCTTTCAAGACTGACGGAGGCCTGCATCAGTCTTGAGAGAATATGGTATCGTGCTAGGCGCTGCATATGCTGCATGCAAAGCACGAAGGCCTGGGTTAGATTGATATGGAGGATAGGTTGTTACCCAATTGATAATTAAAACCATGGATACTGGATCTGTGGATACCATGCCTATACATGATTTTGGTAGGAGATTTCAGAGGGCTATAGTATGACAACAAAAGACCAGGAGTTTTTTTATATCCAGGGTGGGAAGAACAGGATGAGCCATTATTTGGCCAAATAATTATTTTTCTTTTTTTCACAAACTGAAATTGAAATTGTGTCATCGTTTTCTTTTAAGGCTTTGATTTTTCTCCTTTCAAAATTAACTTTAGTTGCATCTGAGATTCAAACCTGTCTCCAGTATTACTATCAGCTTAATCCTATAGTTTCTCATTTAATAAATGATTTAAAGATGTTCTTTTTAAACATACATAAACATACATAAAACATACATAAAATTGTACTTTTATAGCCATTTTAAGAGCACAAATTCTCTCTCTTATATCCATGAAGAGCATGAATTTTCTTGCTTTTCCTTCACTGGGGAGAAAGAGAAGAACAGCAATATCATTTATCAAATACCATTTATTTTCCTTTGAAAAAGTTCTGTGAGTTCTGCTATGTAGATATATGGCCAATTTAATTATCTGATTACAGATTGGCTATATTAAATTTAATATGTGCCCTCTATTAGCTGAAGTTAATATACTCCGTTTATTCTCAGCCCTAATTATCTGGGTATTTTGGATTGCCTCTAGGACACCTGGAGAAAGCAAGATAGAATTGTGCTGATTTGTGAGATGGCAGGGTTACCTTCAACAGCTTCAGACCCGTGGTCTTGCAAGGGCAAAAGAGGGTGACAGTATTTCTTTTAATAGTTCCCTTGCTTCAGAGGTTCTTTATTTTTACATAACACCAAAATGACAAGCATTTGCCAGTATGCAAGTGGATAAGAAGAGAGAATGTAGACAAGGAATTCTATCCTCCTGATTTTTTAGAGCCCATGTCTCAGGTGTTGTGTCAAACAATGTGTACCATGCTCTCATCCTGACTCTGTAGTTCTTCATATGCCCTGTTAAATACTGCCTTGTCTTAAACAGCTCAGATGTCCAGAGGAGGAAGGGGGTACAGTGAGATACCTGTGGATCCCTACTTAGGTCTCCCTGTACTTCAGAAAAGCAAAAAAATAGTGATTGTGACCCTCTTTTGGTTTCATCGTTGTAACCAGAAGTGGGCTGTGATCTCTATTTTTTAGCTTTTCTGATGTGCAGGAGGTTCTGCAGAAGATAAGACATTCCTAGATATTTGCGCTAGTATGGGATAGTTTAAACATTGCACATGCAGCCACCTTGAGTGTCCTTTTAGAAAGAAAGATGGGGGAGTAAGTAAGTAAGTAAATAAAGCCGTTTGTCTCATACCCACCACATTGTTATTGTCCCACCCACTATATTGGATGAGGTTAATCATGGGAGTGACATGTTGTCTTCCCACACCAGGTGATACCAACTCTCAGAGGAATTCCAAGTTAAGTGTTGTTGGAATCATGGAGGCTCCTGTATCCATTGATTCACTTATCCACTGATGTGGGAGGTCCCCCAGTGTCCTATCCCTGCTCTCCTAGTGGACAGAAGCTGTGCTTCTTTTGCCCTTGTTTCCATCTATCCACCGCCTCTGAAGGCATCAGAATGACTGTTTAAATTAAGTAACTTCTGGGTTTTTTCCCAAAACCAAAAATGGTGTTTTAAATCCTTATGTTAGCATAGTTAGGCACATGAAAACCCTCAGCAATCAAAAATAAGAATACATATTGTGACCTTTCTCTCATTTAATAATCCAGATTAATGGCTGAATTTACAAAACTGAAAAGATCCTCTTTAGACATATGAACTTTATGCAACATTGTACCCACTTTATATATATTTTTCTAACTTTACTGGAAGTTGTACCATATATCACAGCACAGCATTTGCCTTCTTTGAGGCATTGTCAAGTTGCTGACTTGTAGTTGCTTTATGGTAGCTCAAGATCTTGTGTCATTTGCAACTGATAAGTTCCTAGGTGAGAATAAAGTGCTTATTTATGGTCATCACCTGTTTAATAACATCGTTTTCTGGCATTTAATGCCATCGCTTCTGAATCTTAGCAAATGCCATGAATGCTGTTTGGCCCGCAGTATGAAGTTTGATACTCCATCCCCACAGTTTGTGGGAAATGGTTGTTCAAGATCACTGAAAGGCAAAAAGAAATAAACTGAAATACAATTTTTAAAAGAAAAATATTGAATGAAAGAGATAATGAAAACAGACCAAAGTCTGTCCACAGAGACACATCACATGCAAATTAGACTAACAAAGATGAATGGCAAAAGAACAAAAGCATTTTTACAATTTTGTTTGGGAACATTACTCTCTTTTATAGCATCCCCACTGGTACAAAGGGAGCTCAAATCAAAGAGTGTTATCAAATACTGTGATATGTCTGCTTGTACCTAAAGGGCTCGGGCACAATTATGTAGGAATGACACTCCCACGTTAATACCTTGTACAAGCCAGCTGTCAATGAAGTAATGTTTTGACATAGTCCTTAGAGGTGTATGAGAATATTTTTACAGCTTCATTCAAATAGTTCATTATTTGCACCCCATGACAGCTTAAGCTTTTTCTGTCAAACCATGGAAAAAAAGACATTGACCATAGTGCAATCTTAAGTGTTGTCTATGCTGGCACAAGAGACGTGTAAATGTAGAGCACGTTTGCGCCTCCTCTGAAGAAAGCCACACTCTGAGGAAATCCACACTCCACATTGCTTGGAAGTACCTCTGGTAGGTTAAAAATAGCCTCCCATTTACCCACATGGGCACCATTCTAAGGATCATGTCTCTGTGCTAGCCCCTCACTGGCAAAGATTTAGGAGTAAAGCTCCCTGAAAGTTTGAGCATTATAGGATTAGATTATCCAAATGTTAATGATCCGAATGCACAAGTTCTTTGTTTGTCTGTTTGTCTCTCTCTCTCTCTCTTTGTGTGTGTGTGTGTGTGTGTGTGTGTGTTTAAATGATAGCACAACTCAGCCAACTCAAAAAGGAGATTCTGGAATTAGCTAAAAAAGAATGGAGAGGTGTTAACGAATCATTTCTTCCTGCATTGCATTAACACTTGAAATGGGAAATGAAACTTGCAAAGTAGGAAGTGGGAATAAAGTCAGGATGTGAGACAAGGCAGGAGCTCACACTTAACTGGTGTTTCTTTGAAAATATTGTTTTACTATATAGCACCCCTGTGAGATGCTAGGCCTGCAGTTTTTAAAAGATGAATAACACTATGACAGCATGCTTGATATCCAAACCAAACCTAGCACATTTTCATCACTTGTTAGAAAACAGAAGCATAAGGAAAGGCTTCTGTTTACAGTTTGAAAGAGACACAAGGAATTTTCTGGAAATTGCAGATTGTCTTTGCTGCTGTAGTTATTGTGTCTGCATTTCAGCACTTCTCACCCAAATATGTAATTCTGATAAAATGTTCTTTTTTAAGTTGAGGGAAGTATCATTATTCATGGAATGGTTCTTGTTTCTGTAAGTTACAGTAGTTCTTCTGTGAAGTTGTACAAAAGGATGGTGTGGGAGTCACCTGCAACAATCCCCCAAATCCAGAGTAACTACGGGAGCACGTAAGAGACTTTACATGCACCCGTAGTTACTGCACCACCTAGTGAAAACCTATGGAAATTTATATTGGAATCCAGAGTAAGTTGTCTTTACACCGGAGCAAGGACTTCCCATAGTTACTCTGGATTTTGGCCAATTTCTCTCTCTCTCTCTCTCTCTCTCTCTCTCTCTCTCTCTCTCTCTCTCTCTCTGTGTTGAATTATCTAAGAGAGTGGTTCTTAATGATGTGAATCGCAACCCCCAATAGGGAGAAAAAATTACAGAAGGTGTCCTAAAGGCACTGCAGTGATGTGGCACCACTGTAACCCATTGGATGTGACACTGTCAGGGTCCCCCCATCCCTCCTACTCCACACCAAACTCCAGTCCCAACTCCCTTGTATAATTTTTGGGAAGTGCTGATTAAGGAGCATAAAATTTACCACACGTGAACATAATGAGAATTCTTCAGGAAGAAAAAGAGCAGGTTTAGGTTTAATCTTCAAATGGAAAAAGTTGTGATCTTCAGCTATTTTAGCGTGACCTGCAATCTGACTATCTGACACTATGAACTGTGTAAACTCAATATGGGTGAAATCCAGAGTAACTAAGGGGAGTCCTTGCTCTGGAGTAAGAACAAGTTACTCTGGACTGCAATATGAAATTCCCATAGGTTTTCACTAGGTGGTGCAGTAACTATTGGTGCATAATGTCTCTTATGTGCTCCTGTAGTTACTCTGGATTGTGCCCTATGTGTCACCATATGTGTGTGTGCAGAGGATGAAGGGAAAGCTGTTTATTCTCTAAACATATCAATCTTCTATTCAATATTTCTGATGAGTCAAATAGACTAGATGTAGCAATTATTTCATTTTCAGTGGGTAGAAATGTCACATTGGGATCACTGTCACTGAAAACAAAACAAAACCCTGACACTGCCAACAGGCATTAAGAGAGGAAGAAAATCAAAATGCAGTCTAAGCCATTTTTTTGCCTCATTCCAAAGCAGTGGTTCTCAAACTTCCTAATGCCGTGACCCCTTAATACAGTTCCTCATGTTGTGGGGACCCCCAACCATAAAATTATTTTTGTTGCTACTTCAAAACTGTAATTTTGCTACTGTTATGAATAGTAATGCAAATATCTGATATGCAGGGTGTATTTTCATTGTTACAAATTGAACATAACTAAAGCATAGCAATTAATCATAAAAACAATATGTAATGATGATAGATAGATAGATAGATAGATAGATAGATAGATAGATAGATAGATAGATAGATAGATAGATAGATAGATGTGGCATAGCTAGGAGGGGGTGACTAAGAAAGAAAGAAAGAAAGAAAGAAAGAAAGGGAGGAATGGGAAGGTAAGTACCTGGGTGAGAGGAGATCGCCATAGGATTGGGATCTCAGGCAGCAGAGCCAGCCACTGTTTCCTGGGTGTAAGTCCTATTCACTATCATGGGACTGACTTCCGAGTAGACATGCATAGAATTGGGCTTTAAGGCTGCAATCATTTCCTGGGAGTAATTCCCATTCACTATCATGGGACTGACTTCTGAGTAGACATGCATAGAACTGGGCTCAAAGGCTGCAATTCTTCCTGTCCCCAAGGCTCCACATTGTCTCACAGCTGCTCAGAGGCTCCTTCTGAGCTGCTTCTCAGTGGCTTCTTCCAGCCGCAGCAGCTCCAGTGTTTCTGCCAGGTCTTCCCACCTGGCTCCCTGCACCAGGAGTCTTTAGGCGACCCCCAGGAAAGCTCCAAGCGACCCCCAAAGGGGTCCCAACCCCCACTTCGATAAACGCTGTTCTAAAGATTGTAGATATGCAGAAAAGCATTTGATTGCATTAGGGTGCAATCTTAACCTAGGCTGGCACAGCTCATCTCATTGTGAAGTAGGAAGGCAAATGAAGGTTTGTGCACTGGCATAAAACTTATCCAGGAGTGGTGCAGAAGTGTCTTATGGCACTTTGTGACACTCCTAGGTCAGCATGGGATTTGTGCTGGAACATATGCCAGACTAACTGGGCATTAGGATTGCAGCCTTAATCTGGGACTGCCTTAGTGGAAATGTCTGCTGAATTATTCCAAAGAAATGAATACGCATTGCATATTCTGTAAAAACCCTGACTCAAGCTGCACAATTCATGACCAGTCAATATACAATATCCGTGATATATACAGTGGCTAAGGACTTAATATGTTTCTTCCAAGTTTTTGAATACTAACTTGCATATACATGTCAACTTTGATGACTAGAGTGACTAAGGATCACATAATTGTTGCACAAACAAAGGTTCATTTCCCTCTTATCATACCATAGAAAGAGAAGAATCATGCAAAGCATTTCTTGATATATGTAAAATGTAATTAGCTGAATAATGAATATGTCTCATCATTTTTTTCTTCTGTTGCAAATGTTCTCTCAAAGTACTTAAATGACAAATTAGGATTTTTATTTTTATGATCCAAAACAAATTCAGTGATTGTGTTTTATTCCTTTATATACATTTCTATCCTAATCAGTCGAGTGAAAAAGAGTCCCAGCCAGGATACTTATACCATTTTTCCAAGTGCTCTTCACTTTTTCTGAAATGAGAGGATGTAGCTAAAGATTAAAGCACATGCAAAAAGTAATTAAGACCTTGGCATCTTCAGGTACCTTCTAGATAACCTTGTAATGCTGGTTTCAATCAGTACAAACCGTACTCAGGTTGATTGGTCAGTGTTCTTTTGATATGTTAGCTTCTTATGTTTCACTAATCAGTGTCTCTTTTACAAATTGTTTGCAACACCATACTTAACAAAACTGTCTTGTGAACTGCTTTTGCAAATAGACTCTTATGGGATTATGTAACCAATCAAATAAGGACAACAGTGTGTGAAGATGGTGACAAGAAGCATCAGTATAGAAATTACGTGGTTGTAAAGGGAGAGTACTATAGTTTTTCACATAACACCTTCTTGTACAGAAAAGGTGATGATTAATTGTTATTCAGCCATCATTTTGGGGGGGGGACACGGGGAGAACAGCACAATATGTGGAGCATGTGCTCATGACCCACAGTCACTCATGTATTGACTTGTTTCACTGATCTGTCACAGAAACAAAGAATGACATAAAAGTATAGGGTTCCATAAGATGACTTTTACAAAATGTTCTAAACAGTCAGTGGGATTGGTTGCCAATATCACAGAGTATCCTGCAGGTGGAGTCAGGAGCTAGTGGTTGTACAGACGTTTCCTTTTGTCCTTCTTGCTACCAGCCAGTCAGGCATACTCTCCTGCAGTGATGTTATTTCAGGAGCTGTGAGTTGAAATTAAGCAAGAATATGTTCCTTCTTTTCCTGATCCAAATGAGGATCGCTGGCCACCTTTCAACAGTGCGTGCAGCCCTATAAACAGAGGCCAGGAGGAGCCACCAAAAGTCTGTGGCTTAGGATCCAGGGTGACCAGATGCCAAACCCAAAATTCCTGAACCCCAAGGCTAAAATTTCTACCCCAGGCCAAAATTCCTACCCCCCCCAAGCCAAAATTCCTACCTGCTTAAAAAAATTGCCAAAAAGGGTGATTTTTTTTATATTTTTGTTTTCCGTTTTTTTGGCCATAACTTTTGATAGGAAGGAGATATCGCAAAACTGATTTTTGCATTGGATTCTGCTCTTCAGTACGAATCCAACAACATATGACATGATGGGATACTGTGCACCATTGCGAAGTTAAAAAATGAAGCCAAAATGTAGGATACCCAGACAGGAAGCTAAAAATCTGGACAAATCCAGGTTGTTACAGTCATATGGTCATCCTGTTATGACGTAATATTACCTCACACCGCCCCCCACATCATTCTATTCTGCAAAAGTAAAGGAATGGCTACATCTGGAACAATGGTGTAGCTAATGATTAAATAGCTCAGCGCAAAGCTCAAAATGTAGCCCTGGAAGTGATGTCACAAATGGAAGTTTATTTTTAAAAAGAAAATTGGGAAAAAACCTTCCTCCTCCTTCTTAGCAGTTCACTATCTGGAGACAAAAGAAGTTTTTGTTCCCCTCCTCCATCTGTGAAACCACAAAATCAAATTTAATTAAGTTTAAAAAAATGAAAATTGTGTCCCTTTTTGTTTAGGTGCCCGGCTTGTGTCACAGCACAGCCACAGGACCCAGGCTTCTTATTTATTAATTCCTCATTATCATTGGAAATGATACCCATTTGTTGCTATATATTTCTGGGTTGCATCAAAAATGGGGGAACATTTCTTGAAGAAATCAAATGCTCCAGTTACACATGTCAAGCTGTTCATGGCTTGCAGTGCTTTATCTGGAGGCATGCATCTGTGGTGCTGAAATTCTGCATATCTTTTAGAATTTCCATGGGAAAACTAGTGCTATTGTTTATTATACAATATAGAAAATCATCATTAGGAACAGATTACTACAGTGACCTACAGCATGAAGATGACTTTTGAATAAGAATGGATGGGCCTTACTGTGAGTGTAGAATACTACATAGAAGTATTCTTATACTATACTAGTGAAAGGTACTCGTTTTGCAGGAAGAAAATGCCCAAGTATGCCATCCCCCATTGCGCCACATGCCTTCCTTGTGACACATGCCTCCCATGTGCCACATGCCCCCCATGTGCACCCTGCCCCTCAGGCAACAGGCACGAAATTGGCTGGATGTTGATCAGTCACTCTTCAATATTAAGTGTAGGACAAAAACACATTGCATCCCTTTTCAGCCTCTTAAGGGTTAAATTTCTCAACATTGGTTCTTGATGGGTGTTGATGTCACAGAAGGAACATCCTCCTCGAATTTCATGTCTCTAGGTCTGGGGGTTAGGGCAGGGCTTGGATCAGTCTGGGATTCTTCAAGGTAAAGTCATCATTGGCATCCTTCAGTCTCGAAAGACTATGGTATCGTGCTCTGATTGGAGGTCCTGAAACAACATCTAGTGTGTCTAAAAAGGCCAATTCGAGAGTGTCCATCCCTTCCACACTGAGGACAAATAAATTCCGTCCCCTGCCCAGGCCCCAGGTTTCGCTGCTTTCGGGTCTGTCTCTTTGCTTCAGCCTGCCGAACAAGTGTCTCTTCCAGTTGGAGAAGGCCATGCTGGGTCTTTTGCCTCCACGCTGAACGATTGGAGGTCAAGGTTTCCCAGCTGTTGATGTCCATTCCCAAGGCCTTTAGATCCCTCCTCCAGTTGTCCTTGTATCGCAGCTGTGGTCTCCCTCTAGGGCGCTTTCCCTGCACTAATTCTCCATATAGGAGATCTTTTGGGATCCGACCATCAGCCATTCTCACGACATGCCCAAGCCAGCGTAGACGTCACTGTTTCAGAAGTGTGAACATGCTAGAGATTCCAGCACATTCCAAGACTGCATCGTTTGAAACTTTGTCACGCCAGGTGATGCCAAGAATATGTTGGAGACAGCGCATATGGAAGGTGTTCAGCTTTCTCTCCTGCCATGCATAAAGGGTCCAAGACTTGCTGCAGTACAAGAGTGTGCTCAGGATGCAAGCTCTATAGACCTGGATCTTTGTATGTTCCGTCAGCTTCCTTTTAAGCCATACTCTCTTTGTAAGCTTGGAGAACGTGGTAGCTGCTTTACCAATACGTTTATTCAGCTCAGTATCTAAGGAGAGAGTGTCAGAGATAGTTGAGCCAAGGTACACAAAGTCATGGACAACCTCCAGTTCATATTCAGAGATTGTGATACAGGGAGGTGGATCCACACCCTGACCCATGACTTGTGTTTTCTTCAAGCTGATTGTTAGTCCAAAGTCTTGGCAGGCTTTGCTAAAATGGTCCATAAGTTGTTGAAGGTCTTCGGCAGAGTGAGCAGTAACAGCAGCGTCATTGGCGAAGAGGAACTCCCGCAAGCATTTCAGCTGGACTGTGGACTTTGCTCTTAGTCTGGAAGGATTGTAGAGTTTTCCGTCTGATCTGGTCCGGAGATAGATTCCCTCTGTTGCATTTCCAAAAGCATGCTTCAGCATGACTGCAAACTCTCCCGGGCCCAGCTGAGGCAAACTCTTCTGAACGATGAATGCTGTTTATACTACCGCCTTGTTACTACTATAAGAATGCTTTTTATACTACCGCCTTGTCAGTTTTTGGTAAGCAGGTTAGAAAGACAGCAGATTGGTTTGAAGCCCACTCGGAGGAGTTGACACCAGCCTTTGAGGAAAAGAGGAGAGCTCTAACTGCATATAAAGCCTGTTCTAGTGAGTGCAACCTCCAAGCCCTGCGAGCCGCCCGTAGCAAAGTCCAACAGATTGCCAAGAGATGTGCTAACAATTATTGGCTGCAGCTTTGCTCTCAGATCCAGGTAGCAGCTGACACAGGCAACATCAAGGGGATGTAAGATGGCATCAAGCAGGCCTTAGGTCCAACAGTGGGGAAATCTGCCCCGCTTAAGTCCACTACAGGTGAGGTCATCCAGGACCGAGCACAGCAGATGGCACGCTGGGTGCAGCACTACTCTGAGCTATACTCCAGAGAAAATGCAGTAACTGAAGAAGCATTAAACAACATTGAGTGCCTGCCTGTCTTGGAGGAGCTTGTCAGTGAACCAACTTTAGAAGAACTAAACGAAGCCCTGGATTCCCTTGCTTTTGGCAAGGCACCCGGGAAAGATAACATCCCTGCTGAAGTTCTGAGGTGCTGTAGAGGGACCATTTCCACTGAACTGTACAAGATATTCTGCCTTTGTTGGAGGGAAGGTGGAGTACCACAGGACATGAAGGACGCTAATATCATCACACTGTACAAGAACAAGGGTGACAGGGGTGACTGCAACAACTACCGTGGCATCTCTCTTCTTAGTGTTGTAGGGAAGCTGCTTGCCTGAGTCACACTGAAGAGGCTTCAGGTGCTTGCAGAGAGAATCTATCCTGAATCACAGTGTGGATTTCGAGCCAACAGGTCCACCACTGATATGGTATTTTCCCTTCAACAGTTGCAAGAGAAATGTAGGGAACAAAGACAGCCACTCTTTGTAGCCTTCATAGATCTTACAAAGGCTTTTGATTTGGTTAGTAGGGATGGCCTTTTTAAAATCCTCCCCAAGATTGGATGCCCACCTAAGCTCCTTAACATCATCAGGTCCTTTCACGAGGACATGAGGGGCACTGTAGTTTTTGATGGCTTAACATCAGACTCCTTTCACATCCGAAGTGGAGTGAAGCAGGGCCGCGTCCTTGCACCAATGTAAAGTATAGGGAGGAAAATGCATTTTGCCCCTTTTCATCCCATCTGGTGGGAATTTCCAAAAACTGGTTCTTAGTGAATGCCTCCATCACCAAAGGAACGCTCTCCCTAAATTTCATGCTTCTAGGCCTGGCAGTTTTGCCTGGGCGTTCATGAGTGAGTGAGTCAGTGAGTAACTTTTCAATTTTATATATATAGATTGTAATACTATATGCAGAAGATGACTAAAGCACAATCCTATCCATGTCTACTCAGAAGTAAACCCCATTCAGTGGGACTTACTCCCAGGAAAGTGTTTTTAGGATTGCAGCCACAGTTTGGGGCCTACAGTGTCAGATATATTTCACAGCTTAGTTCTGCTACACCTAGGCAAAGTTCCCTGAAGTGTGTCCAGCTGTTTCTATGCCAGTTTGTTCCAACAACTGCACAAAAGCAGAAATAAGACCTTGTCTAAACTGTATGAATGAAAAGCTTTAGTAAAATCAAAAGGACAAATTATTGACAGATGAAGTATATTCTTGAAGTTTACCAGAAGTTTACTCTTACTCATGATCACTTACCAACTTAGCTTTGATGATTTCTTCATTATGGCTCAACTATAACTGCAGTAGGGTTCAATCACTGTAAGTGTTTTTAGCTTTTCCTTTACATTTTAGATTAGATTAGATTTATTTATTGGCCAAGTATGAACTCCATACCCGGAATTTGGCTTCGGCAACGGCTGCAACACCAACACACAAATATCAAACAATACATACAGAGCATACATCAGATAGAACACTACTTCAATATTTCCAAAAGTCCCTCAGCAAAGTTAATGGTTCAGCAATTTAATGGCACAAGGAAAAAAACTGTCCTTGTGCCTAGTTGACTTAGTGTACAGAGCCCTATATCGGCACCCAGAGGGAAGAAGCTCAAACAAAATGTGTCCAGGGTGAAGAGGGTCGGCAGCAATACTCATGGCTCTCTTCTTGACCCGAGCGATATATAGATCCTCCATAGAGGGCAGATTGACCCCAATTATTTTCTCTGCTATACCTATAGTTCTTTGTAGTTTTTTTCTTGTCCAGTTTGGATGCTGTGCCAAACCAGACAGTGATGGAACTGCAGAGAACAGATTCAATAATTCCCCTATAAAATGGATATTCCCCTATAGATGGATCAAACAATATCTACATAGAAACAGCCATAAATTACTGTGTTTTTTTTCTGGCTCTGCATTCCTGTTATCTTGAAATCTTGTTTTCTTAGAACATTCTAAGGATCCAAGATTTACGGAAGACACAGGAGGAAGAGGCAAACTGAAATTGCACCTGTAAGAATAAAGGTAGAGTTCTCAAGTCAGTGGATCAAAATGGGATGACAGACATTAATGGACATGATGTGAAATGGGAGCTCCAGTTTTAGTATTTTTACTGAAGGTGTTTTGCTAGTTAGTGCTTTATTAACCTGATGAAATAGAATCTCTCTCTCAGTCAGCAAGCCAGATAGATAGATAGATAGATAGATAGATAGATAGATAGATAGATAGATAGATAGATAGATAGATAGATAGATAGATAGATAGATAGATAGATAGAAAGGCTCTGCCTTTCCATTGGACTAATTCAGTGGCATGGAGTGGGGGGAATTGCTGCTTGGGTAATAGCCTATCCTCCATAAAAATCCAACCCAGGCTTTCGTGCTTCGCATGCAGCGTATGCAGCGCCAAGCACAATACCATAGTCTTTCAAGACTGACGGAGGCCTGCTGGTTCGCTCACTGACTCACAGTGCAATCCTTACTGGTGCTTGAAAAGGTATCCAGCTTAAGTTATAGAGGCTGCTGCTCTGCTACCCTATTGAGGTAGCTTCTCCCATTCCCAGTGGTGGGCTTCAGGGGGGTCGCACAGGTTCTATAGAACCCTTTGCTAATGAGCGCCTGGTTCTGAGAACTGGTTACTAATGGGACATAGGGCGCAATCCAGAGTAACTATGGGGAGTCTTTGCTCCAGTGTAAGAACAATTTACTCTGGTTTGCAATATGAATTTCCCATAGGTTTTCACTCAGTGGTGCAGTAACTACGGGTGCACGTAATGTCTCTTACATTCTCCCATAGTTACTCTGGATTGTAGGGTTAGAACCTGTGGTTAATTTAGGTTATTAGGACATAGAACCTGTTGTTAATTTATTTGAATCCCACCACTGTCCATACCCCAGTGTAAGGGTGCAGCAGACTCTATAGATCTACAAGGTACCTACTCTGGAGGTGGCCTAGTTGCAAGCAGACAGGAGTGACAATCTTGTTTGCCCTTCAAACGGGGTCCCACAGGCTCAACATTCCCCTTCCTTTTTTCCTGGTATCTTAAATCCTTACTCAACATTCACTTCAATATATTTACTTGAATGTACTGTAAAACTTAATTGCCTACTTTGTGAAAAGTCTCAGCTGAACAAACAGCTATCTACAATCAGGTGATAGGGAAGGAGGAAACCATATCCGCAGGAATTGCAAGTAATTCCACACAAGTAGAAAGAAATGGGTTGTCTGTAAAATGTCAGCTGTTGACAAAATGAACTGATCAGGACAGAAGTATCAGCAAGGCCTGTTACTCCAGGAATAAGTTGGATAATTCCCCATGATGCTTCTAATCACTTGATGACTTTGGCATTGAGAAGCATTTCTTTTGTATGTTGTGGAAATTGGTTTGGAAAATTCCAAGCTGTTGCATTTCCAAATGGAAGGCGATTACATCAGTAACTGAGAGTTAATTTGAATAGGATGCTTGCAGCATCTGCCTGAGGGATGAATTATCTATACCACGTTTGATATTTATTTCAGTGCCTGAAAGCTAAATTGCTTGGATTCAGATTGCAATCAAGTAAAAATCAGCTATATAGTTAAATGTACCTCAGGTATCTTTTCAAATTTTATATCTTCTGGAATAAATTTAAATAGTGCAATTCATCCTAAAGTTTGATGATGGATATTGTATTTTAAGCTTTATTTTTATTAATTTTAATTAAAAAGAAATGAAAAAATAAAAAGATAGAAAAAGAAAAAATGTTGAAAGCAGTATGGCAAGCTCAGTGTTCTAAAGTTACATTTCTACATTTCCCTACAAAATCCTACAACCTATTAAGATATCTGGAGTAGACTTTGTGGTTACAATCCAAACACGCAGTTAAATCAGCATAAATCAGCGTTAAGTCCCAGCACAAGTCCCATGGTAGTATGGGGATGTTGTAAAAGTGCTGTAAGGCACTGCTGTTCCATCGTGTGTGTTTGTGTGTGTGTGAAGCCAGTGTACAGAATGTTCTCTAACTGTTCTCTAAATAAAATCTTCTCTAAGAGCACAATCCTAACCAGATCTACTCAACAGTAAGTGTTGCGGACTTGAGTGTTGAGCCCAGGGAAATGTCTGGAGGACTGCAGCCTAAGAAGACCAGAGGTGAGCTACAGGCTCTAGGATCTTGCAGTGAAGATCTTCCTTGCATGATCTTCCTTGCACCTCCTTGCAAAGAGCAGAGCAGAGCAGCCAACAGGCTTGTTCTCCTCTTTGTAATGCAAAGCAGCTAACAGGCTTGTTCTCCCCTTTGTACTGCAAGAGGGGATTGATGATGGTCCCTTGGCCTTGACCTGACCTGATTTGATCAGACTGCCTGTGGAGAGAGGTGAATATTCAGGGAACAAAAACCCAAATTGAGGACATCCATTGGAAGGGTAAGAGCCTGAAAAATCAAGGACAAGTCTGTGAAAAATGCTAGGAGGGGAGGCTGCTGGATCAGTAGGGGTCAACACCCATATTGACCCAACATGGTCAATATGTTGTATGTAGACCCTACAGCGCTACATGGAATAACAGTACAGTATTCCTCAACATAATTCCTTTGTGCTGCAACTGACTGGTTGGCTTATGAGGAGGTAAGAGAGAGAGAGAGAGATGACACTTCTATATGTTTCTGTTCTTTTTGCTTTAGATTTTTAATATATGTATGCTTGCCTTTTAAAACAAATAATAAATAAGGCTACTAGCAAGTGGCTTGAAGGCTTCATCCTGAGTCGTACACTGAAGCTTTTTATGAACTTGGCTATTCACATAATCTATGTAATTTCACTAGTAATTTCACTGATAAACTCTGACTAGAGCGTTAGTTAACAGGGATTTGTGAGAATGCTCTGTGTTTAGCAGGATTACCTAAACAAGCTCCATTGAAATTATCCAAGCTGTGTGTTCATATGTCTGAAAGAACAAATCATTTTCTGAATATTCTGATTGCTGGGCATCTTATTTCTTCTCTTAACACTGAAGGACATTGGAAAACAGATGAATGAGCCCAGTGGTGTAATTTCAGAATGGTGCAAAGGTCAAAGGAGCACATCAAACTCCCATTACCTACGAATTATCGGGCACTAGATTTCTGTTATCCCCATCTCATCACAAAAAATGGTCCAAGCACCCAAAATAGTGCTTCTCTCATCTTGTTCTGTATAAATGAGTAGATTCACCAGAAGTGGCAATATGTTTGGCCATATTTGCTATTAAGGTTCTGAATTTATTTTCCTCTTCAGGATGTACCAAATGCATTTGAGGCCTCAGCTAAGCAGTTTTCTTTAAAATAGCATCGCTTTATTGTGATATTGATTGTGCTGTTTAAGAAGGAGCTTTTGAAAAATTGATTGGTTTTCTATTGGTGTATCGCAGCCCTGAATCACATCCCTGGTATGACTCTTCATTCTTACTAAGATTGAAGTGCTGACACTACTAAAAATGCAGGAATCAACAAAAGGAGGATGATAACAAAAGTAACTTAGCAAGCAGTGTTCCAGTAGCACAGTAATTTTAGTCTAAGCACTTGTCCCAATAGTGTTTCTCAAAAAATAGAGGCGAAAAAAACCTGTACTGAACTGAAAAAATAAAAAATCCTAAAATGTAAAAGATATTGGCTCTTAAAAGTGCAAAAGAACCCGATTTGCCTACAGGCATTGATTCTTTCATCTACTACAAAGTTTACTACATCTACTTTCATCTACTACAATGCATATAAAAAAAGAAAACATACAAAACCCAGCTGTTTTCACATGCACTTTAGAGGCTGTATTTCTAATGGTGAAGGATAATATATGTCAAAATCAGATGCAGGGGTGCAGGATAGCACTTTCAGTGCCGATGATCAGAAAAACCAATTGATTCAGTCCTTAGGCTGGTATAGCCATATACCTGACCCATATACCTGAGGTCCACCTTATCGGTTCTGTGATAGTATAAATCCCACATGAGACAGTACAAAGGGAGAAAGACAGTTATGAACACTGAAGTTTCTCTTATGACAAATTGCCATCAGGTGAATACTGATACTTATATCCATGCTGATCTTGTTCAGGAAACTGGCTCTGTAGATTATTTGTCCATGTGTGAGAAAAAAATTGCACCTGTTCATAACCTGGGGAAATGACACGTCAGGAAACCCATTTCCCTTGGTTGGGATGGGAAAAGCCAGGTATTCAGGGAAAGACTGAAATATAGGAAAGAAGAGATTAGGTGACTAGCAGAACAGATGAATCAGGTCAAGAATCAACCAGAAACTTTTCCTCAAAACTTCACAAAATATAGAGAATGAATTTAAGGTACAAGAGGAAACATGGTTTGAAGACAGGCTTATTGAAAAAATAGAAGCTGTGAACAGTAGGGATTTCTAAATAACAGATAGAAACATTTACAGCCCAATCCCATGGATTTTTAATAACATCATATATCCTGATATTCTATCATAAGGCCCAGTGACAGTGAAAATTACACTGGTGTCAGGCCAGTTGTGGCTGCCACTACAAAGAGGAAGCACCCCTGCTGCCATAAAGCCCGGGCTCGACTGATGGTTGCAGGGACATGTTGTGTGCAGGGACGAGGTGGGAATTGGGAGGGGGAAGAGGAGGTGGATCTGATCAGCAGCAGCCATTTGTGCCCAAATTTTATACCCTCATTCCCATTTTATGTCACCCCTTGGACTTATGCTAGCTCAATAGCTGGAATGGGTTCAAGGAGACTCATAAGCAAGCAGAAGGCTTATATGGTAGTAAAAAAAATTCTATAATCATGCTGAAAGTACAGATTCCCAAACAGAGCACATACAAAAAGGTTTTATTTGTTTTTCTTGCTTGCTTACCAGTTCCTGTCTTGGAAGTCTTTCCTCAAAATAGGTTCCAATTTCTTTGGCTGACCACCCTCAATGTTGAAAAAAGAAAGATTCCCCAGCCACGAAGGGACATTAACGTTCTGTGATGAAACCCTGGACATCAAGGAAATATCAGCTCCTCATTTTTTGACTATTAGCAAGCAATTAACAAAGTTTGATCAACCAGCATTTGGTAATGATAATAGAGTTGAAAAAGGTGCAAAGGAAAAGAAAGGGTTCCAGTTCGGAGAGGTAAGCCAAGAGAAACAGGAGTGTAGCTTAGCATATGAAAATGCTTTTGAATCTCATGATCACCATTTTTGTAAGCTTGTGCATGATTAATCTTTCATGCATCCTGAATTACAATCGAAAACAGAACACAATATAAACAACCGCGATAACATTTCTCCCTATATTTCTGTGTTTTTCAAAAAAAAGTGATTAGTTTTTTGTGTCAGTGCAGTGTTTGATTGTCCAAGGAGTGAACAGGTGGGGCCTCTTTGAATCTGCAGATTCAGCACCCACAGTTTTGCATCACCAAAGATGCTGAACCCCTAGATCACCCCACTGACACCCTCCCAGATGTGACTGGAATCTCATTCTGGTAATGTCTGGGAAGTTGTCAGAGCCTTGGACAGGCCATGTATAGCTTCCCTGATTTTCAGAAAGTTGCTTGAAGCCTTTTGTGGGTGACACCTGGTTTTTAGCCTCTTTGAGGCTCAGAACAACTCTGGACAAGATCAGATCAGCCTTGGTTATTGCATTGGTTGGGTTTCAAAATCAGTTGTTTTTGGTATATGTGGGAAAGGAACTGCTATGATAAGGAGGCACCACCTTGTTCTTAGTTTCCCTGTTCTTAGTTTCCCTTCCTTTTAAAAAAAATATGTTTAGAAAACAGGTAATTGTAATTGTTGTCATTGAAATTTCCCCTCCCTTTTACTGTGTTATATACTTTCAATAAATGTATCGCAAATACCACTTTTTATTTTAACTTCCTTGAAAGGCAAAAGGCAATGATTTTGCTCTTGTATATATCACAAATAATTTAAAGGTAAAATAATTTAAAGGTAAAATAATTAGTGTAATTATTGATCAAGCAATTATCCTTCCATGTTTGGTGAACGGTAGCTCCATATAGTGGTATCTTGATCCATAGAATGGATACAGACAGAAAACCTTACTAGATTAATGAACCCTCTCAATACATAGGAAGACTGTCTGGAAAAAGAAATGGGAGACTAAAGGCTGGGGTGCAATGAACAGATTAATGTGATTAGTTCATGACTAAGGACAATGGGATCTAAATGAAGGAAAACTGAATGTATGAACTGAATTTCAGAATCAAGTGGGCATTTAGTGGCAAGACATTTTTAAAATATACTTTAAAGATAAGGATCCAGAAATTTAAGAGGAGTTGATTAAAAGCTATTCAGTACAAATGCTAATCTTTACTGGGTGTGCAATGTAGGAAACCGTGGAGCAAATTGAAATTCTGAATGCTGGGGAATACTAAATGCCTCAGTGCTGCAGATTCAATTACCGGTAAGTGACTTAGAAACAGACTGAATATCTCCTATTTGAGTTCATTTAATCCCCAGCTTCTTAGATATGTGATTTAACAAACATTTTTTGCTAATGCACATTCAGAAGAAAAGTTCGTATAGGAGAGTCTGAAAACTGGATGAATGCTACTTAAAAACCAGGTCTCGGTAGGAGAAGTGCAGCATGATAAGCGGATAAAATTCCAATGCAGTTCTTAGGTTGCTTTTTTGCATATTGTATCAAAGCTGTGTTTTACTTGAAGGTGCATTAAGCATTCCTGTTTAAGGTTATCTATCTGACTGCTTTCTCTTTATGCAGCAAATCTTCACCTGCCACATTAGAACTTGGCATATAGCTGTCAAGCTAATGAATACTTTGTGTGGTTCACCTATTAGAAGACTAGCTTTTAAAAGATACCTTTTTGTTACTGGAAAGTGGAATGTGTGGAATTTATGTATAAAAGTGCATGTTTTGGTATAGTTATTAAAGCTTTTGCATACTGATAGGCATTCATGTTAACCAAATGAAGGACCTTCTGTTAACCGTGCATAGTAGCTGAATGCCCATGCTGGAATTTAAAGAATGAACCAAAGAACCAAGGTAGCAAAAGTAAATTTACATAGAAAGGATAGTGTATATCATAGTGATATATTATCAGCAGCAATTGTATCTTTGAAGAAGAGAGTAGTGGTTGGCTAGGTATTTTATATGAATCTCATTTTTTAAAAAATATGTTGTTCATAACTTCTGCTGTAAATGTTCTTCTATGGAAACACCTTTACAAATTTGTGCAACAGCATGAATCCAGTGAAAATCAATCATCACTTAAAGACAAACATGAAGGCTTCCAGTGGGAAAGTGAGAGTTTAAGGTGGTATAGCATTAGTACCAGTGGTGGGCTTCAGGGGGTTCTCACAGGTTCTATAGAACCCTTTGCTAATGAGCGCCTGGTTCTGAGAACCGGTTACTAATGGGACATAGAACCTGCTGTTAATTTAGGTTATTAGGACATAGACCCTGTTGTTAATTTATTTGAATCCCACCACTGATTAAAGTCTTGGGAAAGTGGAAATCTGAACATACATCAAAGAAAGAAAGAAAGAAAGAACAAAAGAACGAAAGAACGAACGAACGAACGAACGAACGAACGAAAGAAAGAAAGAAAGAAAGAAAGAAAGAAAGAAAGAAAGAAAGAAAGAAAGAAAGAAATTGCCTTTAGCTTTTGAAATGTATAATTGCATAAGTAGATAATTGGTGTCGGGTTCAGGTCTCAGAAGGAAAGAAGGAAAATGTGCACTTATGAACAGATAACAAAATTCAGAACCTTTTCAAACTTTGTAGGTTTGCACAAAGCAAAATACAGTAATCAAACAAGGAAAATGAAAAACTGGAACTTATATGCATTACAGTCCCTTAGATAAAATGGTGACTGTAGAAGCCATTTGCAATATAAAATGACAACCTGCTAGTCTTAGTTATTTATAAAGGTAATGTCTTTAGGGAAGCTATCAGGCCACATCTAAAGTAAACACCAAATATAAACAACATTTCTTGAACTGATTTTTCCTCTTATTGAAAATAGTCTAGTGGATAAAAAGAAGATTGACCTTTACAGGGTAGCTTCCTATTTTCTCCTCCCTAAAATAACTGTGATTGCATCTTGAAATGTATTTATTTTCTCATGTACGCTACCTTTCACCATTTTCTTCTGCAACCTAAATAATTTAGCTAATCAGCAATGGCATATACAGTAAAAAACATACATTTTTTAAAAAAATATTTTTTTGAATTCCTTTGACAGAAAAATAAACAGAAGAAGCAAAGATGAAAGTTTGGTTTTATTTTCTCAATCTCAACTTCTGAGAATGCTCTATTAGAATTCTCACTCTCCTAGAACTGTCAGTGGAAGAGATTTAAGCCAGGCTTCAAAATTCAGTCTGAATTTTATTTAAATGTTGTGATAATTTCTTCTAAAAAAAGTAGTACTTTCTGTATCACAAACTATACAAGAGGTTACCTCATTATGTGCACAACCATTACCCTTGATCTAGTGCACAGGTGTCAAACACAAGGTCCGTGGCCAAATCCAGCCTGCCATGCCATTTTATCCGGCCTATGAGTACGTCTTGAAGTAACTTTCCTGGGGGTAAGCCCCATTGACTATAATAGGACTTACTTCTGAGTAGGCATACAGATTGGATTGGATTCTGGCCCTTGGGAGACACCATTAATGCTAACTTCCGCCCACTGTATGAAATAAGCTTTTGATTTTGCAGTTGCGATGAGCTCAGAAGGTGAGGGGAAGGGACCACTTTACAGCAGCCGGGTGCCTAAAGAAACTTGGTTGATCCTAATCAGTTTTCTAGCACAGAGGTAAGAGCAGCGCAGCTTTGAGATCAGGGAACGAACATTCCTTTACCTTGAGGGGAGCACCGTGACTGCCACCCAACTGCAGGATGCAGCATGTGACCCATTGGCACAGCTGTGTCAGTGTGGGAAAATTGGTTAGGATTTGGACCATAGTGTTATGCCCCCTTCCATGAACACCAGTGCAAATTGTACATACAGTGAGGCTGTTGGAGTCCTGTGAACATTTGCCTCAGCATATAAATCCATCCTAAGGGTGCAATCCAGAGTAACTACGGGGAATTCTTGCTCCGGTGTAAGAACAGTTTGCTCTGGATTGCAATATGAATTTCCCATAGATTTTCACTAGGTGGTGCAGTAACTACGGGTACACATAATGTCTCTTACATGCTCCCATAGTTACTCTGGATTGTAGGGTTAGTCACAAAACGATCTTGAAGACACTATTTTTTCTTTCATTTGTCCCATCAGGGAGGGTCCAATATTGAATCGCAAGTGAATGTGATTCACAAGTGAATCACTCTTGCTTGATTTCTATATAACTTCCTTTATTCAGATAAAAATATAATATCCTGTAAAACAAAACTCTTGATTCTACAAGCCATTTAAAGATAACTGCTGGAAATCCTCTAATAACCTAGAGCGTGGACTTCCAACTTTGAAGACCATGTAGGGTCAAGTAAAGTTATTTATTCCAGATGTTTCTAATGTATTTGCAGTATTCGCTGCTTTTCTGTTCTGTCTGTGCAGGCAATGTGATCATATATGTTTCTAGTGTGTGCAATAGGGGATGCAGTTCTGCCTTCAAGCAAAAAAACTTCAGAGGGATACTTTTTGTTCCATTCCATCCCACTGGGCTTTGCATTTAACATTTGTGACATTTCTTCTGGCCAATCTGATACTAGAAAGTACGACAAAAGGAATGTAAAAGTCTGAGCAAGATAGCATGAATCTTTTATAGTTAAGTCAAGAAACAGCTGCAAATACTGTAGGATGTGATAGTATTTAGTGCACTAAAAAGGGGATACCATGAGGGGCTTAATTCATGACTTCATCCCACAGCCCCTGCAGTTTAAATCAGCTAATATATGCAGGTAATAATTCTTTAAAGATACAGGGAACCAATTTTGGGTCAATTTTAAACATTTCTTGGTCAATGATATAGTTTTTCTGGACTCCCCATGGATACAGAATTCCAAGAATAATGAAATCCATGGGGCCTCCTCCACAGTGTATTAGTTGGGGCCATGCCCAGCCCTCTGAAGATCACATGCAGCCTCTGGGCCTCTTCAGAAACCTCCCAAAACAAAGTGGAAGGCTCCTCATTTAATAATAAAAACTACCTATAATAGAAAACCAAGGTATTATTTACTGTGTAAAACAAAGTAGCCTTAGGAATTGTTTGCAGAGGAAATGTGTAGACTGGAATGGGGGTGTTCTGTAATGGTCAATGATGTTCTAAAATAATCAATAGAAATGAAACAAGTATATAATAAACTCATAATTTCTTAACTGAAGTTATATAAAGTGCTTTGAAAATGGTGTGGTGGTTACGTTTACGTGTGTGTTTATTTTTCATTTCTTTATTGAGAGGCCTGAAATCTGCAGAAACTCTTAATAAGGTAACAGGCAGGTTGGCTACTGAAACACGTAATGATCTGCAGGTTTCTGACACATAATAGAAAGCTGGACATGTTTTATAATATGTGATTTAACTTCCTGGGATGTGAACTACATCCTCTTGTGCTCTTACTATCGAGGTGCATGTATTTATTCTCTCAAAAATAATACAGAGTAGCAGACTTGATCTCTGTTTATTTGCACATGTTCACTCTTGGACAGCTGCCTAAAAATATCATTTAACTGAGGCTGAACTAATTCTAGATTAGACATTGTGTTAAGGTAAAGGAAATATCCCTTCAGAGCTTGTGGCTGATTTCTTCCTGGTTCACTCCAATCACCTTCTCCAGTTCTATCCTCTCCCTTCTCCATTTTCATGTCTCTTACCAATTTTTCTCCTATAATCAAAACCAGTCCTGAGCTATAAGTGGCATACTGCCCTGGAAGACACAGAACACTTGAAATCAATGGAACTATGACAATTTAATGAAACTGAGAGCTTGGCATTATATTTCTTCCTAACGTCCTTTCTCCCTGTTTCACTCAATTGCTCCTAATCGTTCCTTTTTAGTTTTGTCAGTTCTGCTCTCTCAATCCTTCATCTAATCTCATCTTTTGGAAATCCACCAGTCAATGATGCCATTCTGGACTTTAAGACATGCACTTAGGCATACCAGCTGGATGATGCAAGCACCGAGGGCCCAATAAATTGAGTTTTACTTCAACAGATCTTTTGTAGTTTTCCCTCTACGTATTCTAGTTGAATAGGGAGTGGTATCTGAATACAACACTTGCTTAAAGAACATGGGGAAACAGTTCAGTTGTAGAGGGGCAGCACAATTCTGATTCATCCCCTTCCCATGGTAAGGCTGCAGCAGCCTCTAGCAAATAGGAGCAATGATGCGCCACTCCCTCCTGCCCAGGAAGCAGCTTCAGGATCCAACATAAAATTGGATCCTGGCTCTGCCCCCCCACTCTGCCCCCTCTGATGCAGCAATCAGTTGGACTTGTACTTCATCCTGCAGTCTGAGTGCTGTCACAGTGGCTTCCTTTACATAAGGCAAACATTTGTTTCCTTGTTATCAGCTGCCCTGCACTGGCTTAAATAGGAAATGGTGCATAGAATTGGGCTCTAAACATCTGGCTTTCCACCTTCTGCTGGTGATCTCCAGCATGTGGCCTGAATCCTGCTTGCTCTTCCTGGCTGGTCTGTTCCTGATGTTCCTGTATCCTTGTATGATCTTCATGAACACCTTGCTGATAATTGAGAAAAGGCTGATGCTGTGGTAGTTCTTGCATCTTGGCTATAACAGTTTGTTAGAATTGGCATGATAGCACATTCCAAGCATCAGATGTGTTTTACGAGGACATGGAGCTAATGCAAAGGGATATCTCCTCTGGTTTTGATCATTTCAGCAGTGACTTGGTCAACTCCTGGCACCCTTCCATTCTTCAGTGGTCTTATTGCACTCCTCACTTCTTTAATAGTTGGCTCACTATCAAGGAATAGATCCTCCAGCAGGTCATAGAATCATAGAATCATAGAGTTGGAAGGGACCTAGTAGGTCATCTAGTCCAACCCCCTGCCTGCAGCAGGAATTCCCCCTAGAGCATCTCCAACAGGTGCTCATCGAGCCTCTGCTTGAAGATCCCCAGTGAGGGAGAGTCCACCACCTCCCTTGGCAATCTAATAAGGTCAATGGATTGTGGCTCTGGTGGTAGTCCCTGGGGTGTGTCATGGTTGTATAGTTGTTGGAAGAATTCTTTCCACAGTAGCTGGAGTTCACCAGAGTGCCACAAAAGTGCCATCTGTTTTCTTGATTTTATCATTGATTGACTTTGTTTTACCACTCAGCCTTTTGAGGGTTAGATACAGAGTCTGAGGGTCAGATACTCGTGCCTAGATACTGCTTCTTCCAAGTTTGCTGTAACGCTTTTTTCTTTTTAAAAATAAAAATAGGCAGGATCTAACTCCTGAAATGAAAAGACAAAACACCTGTACTATGTTTTTTATTCAGCAAGAGCTAATCTAAGCTAATTAATATAAGTGAATTTTAATAGTCATGTGTGTATTAATTAGGGTTGTCACCCTCTGAAGAAATTTTAGGCAATTCATCAAAAGGGTTTTAATGAACCAAATATGCATAAAGTTGCATAGGACTAACATAATAGCTCCAGATGAAAATATACATTATACATTATTTTAAACATTGCTTTAAAAGTATGCATTTAAATATAATGGGCAGAACATGGGAATTGATTGAATCAGAATGCCATTGGCTGCTCTTATTGGCTAGAATGACTTTTAATCATGCCATCAAAAAAGCAGCATGATTAAAAGCCATTGTGGGAGATAGGACTCTGTTAAGATTGCAACTTAATTAAACATCTAGGAACTTGGAAGTGCTCATGTTGTATTATTTTTTATCGATCTGTGTATACAGTGGTGCCTTGTAAGATGAACATAATTTGTTCCAGAATCATATTTGTCTTACAAAGCGTTCTTTATAGAAAGCGGATTTTCCCCATAGGAAATGATGGAAACTCAAGACGATTGGTTCCACAATCCAAAAATATTAATATAAAATATTAACTGTATGTAAAAATGATGACAAAACACTGTGAATTCAAAACACTGTAATACTGTACAGAACACAAATACTGTAATATTAATAAAAGCACTGTAATATACTGTACAGTAAAAAAGAAAAACCCTTATGTCCAAGGATGACTAAAAGAGTCACTGGTGTCTTTTTGAGCAACTTTAACAAATGACACTTGCTTTATCTCCTTTTGAGGATTTAATGGAAATGTGACATTGCATTGTCATTAAACAGATTCATCGCTCACTCTGCTACAGCCTGATTTGGGAAGTGCTTTTCAACAAAATTTAGCACTATTTCCCAATGTTAACAAATGTCCTTAACTTCATTTTATGTGAGGCATTTCTCCTCCTTATCTTTCTCCTCCTCTGCAAATGTGATCTCCTGCTGATCTCTTACTGGTTATGGAGATCACATTGCAGATCAATCAATTTGTTCATTTTACAATGAATTTGCATTGACTTTGTAAAACAATGTAGCCTTTGTTTTACAAGACAGAATTCCTTAGAAATTTTAGTTTTAGCTCAAGAGTTGGTTTGGAAAATTTGCTTGGTATAGAACTGCTTTAACTTTCATGCTCAGGAATGTTTAATTCAAGCTATTCTTTAGAGTACAGAGCACAAATGATGTTTGTGTTTGGCTTCTGTTGAGCTAGCTGGAGCATTGATCATACACATTGACCTCTGTGTCACAACTAATATGCCATCTCTTTGTTAAGGGCATAGGTGAAAGTCTAACACATTGTGAACAACACAGACACAAAAAAATATTCATAAGTTGTACTCCTGTACTAGATTGTCTTGCTTTGGCCTTACATTGCCTTGTATATATGTCAAGGCAATATATTCTGATCCTGTACTTGCTTACATTCATTTAGATATTGTAATCACAGATTCTGTAGAAAAGTTCTTCTCCAGCATTGTTATAGTTAGCTTCCCTTGGCTATAAAAAATAGCTTGAGCTTTTCCACATAATACCTCTCTAATTCTTACCTGAAGAGTTTAAAGTAAAGAATGCTGATCAACATGTGAAAATATTTCCCTTTCCACAATGGATGTACAAATGCCTCAAAGAATCAAATAAAAGTCAAGTTTTTATTTTGAAGAAGATATTAACTTTCATTTAATAAGAATCAAATTTTAACCAGTTGGCAAATTTATACATTGTTCATCAAATTCCCATGGGTATACATGGATGAAATAGTGTCATATAGCGACAGTACAATCCAAACCCCTGGTTAGGCTGACACAAATTCTGTGCTTGCCTGGGGGTGTTGCACAAGTGCTAAAAGGCACTTCTGTGCCACACCTGGGGAAAGAGTTTAGGGAGTGCACAGATATGTGCTGGTCTCCACACTCCATCATAGGAATGGGGAGATGGGTGTTTTGCCCTAACAAAAATTGGTTAGGATTGTGACCTGAGGCTGCAATACTATACATAAGTATCCAGAATTTAGCCTGATTGACTATGATGATGGGACTTATAATGGGACAGATGATGGGACAGTGATGCTGAATAGACATGCATACAATTGGGCTGTGGGTGAATAATTTTTGTTGGTCATATTTGCAAGTATTCACTTAGATCCTAAAGCACCTTTAAAAACTAGGGAGATTCTACACAATGAAACAAATGGGTAAAAGCCTTAAATTGCAGTTGTTAGTGGTGGCTGTGCATAAATGATTTTTTTTTGTGTGCATAAATGATATCTTTGACTGAGGCCTTCAGAAGACCTTAGAATATCACTTTCAGTTTTTTAGAAAAAACTTTTATAGTGCTGCATGCTCTAAAGTCAGTGGTACTTAAACTTAAGGAGAGATTTAGGGCAGTGAGGAGTGCCCAGCTGGGCTGCCCCAACTATTCTGAATCCAGAACAGAAAGTTATGTCACATCCAGAAAGTCAGGAAGCTTGGCTCTCCTAGCTCCTCCAGAGCATGCTCAGTAGGCACCAAGTCAGTAACACCTGGGGAGGGCTTGCTCCTGAGGAGACCCCCCTCAGATCAGACTGAACAAGGAACCGCTGTGGTGCCTGCCTTATAAGGAGTCCCTGATGCAATGCCAGTACAGTCTACTTAATGGGCTGCCTTAGTTGTGCCATATCCTGAAGTTGAGAGGCAGGGATTGCAACTAGGCTGGCCAAGAACTCAGATTTTTGGTCAACAGTGCCATTCTTACTCTGCCTTATCATGGACCCTATGGGTCTACTCATTACTATACCTGCTTCTGAGGTGATATAACCTTTTCCAGAGTAACTAGGGTATCCCATCTTGCAGTTGGGTCAGCCCAGTAATAGACAGGATAACTCAAGTGCACTTCTGGATTTTACCCTTACTCTCTCCCTAACTCTTTTCTGGGTAGGAGCTAAGTCAGTGATGTGATTCTTCAGATCATGTTCCTGCAGGGGGGGGAGAGGGGGAAGGTTGCAGATTGCTTTGCAGCCACAGCACATTGGTTGAAAATCACTGCTCTTAACCCATGGATTTTATTATTATGTGTTTTGGCATCTATGGGAATTCTGGGAATGGAACTCATGCAGTTGCCAAGGCATGCCTACTTTTTGCTAAAATATTTCCCAAAACAGAGAATACATCCTCCAAACAAATCCATAAGAGATCTTATGAAAAGGCACAGTGCAGTAACTGCCTTGAAATTTGTAAACATAATTCATCAGAATTTTTTTGTATTTCACTCATTAGCTTTTCTTGTTTTGTGTAGCTGTTCCATCTGTTGAGACATTTTACTGAGGAAAATGGCCATTTTATTGGATAAATGCCCAAGAAATTTTCTTGCTAAGCTCGCTGACATTGGAGCAGACTTTGTATCTAAGCTTTTTTGACTCAGCAGAATTTCAGTGGACATTTTAATTTGCCTGCAAACTCTAGGTTTGGCTGTAATTCAAGCTTTCTAAGCCTGCTCCTCTCTCTTTTCTATTCTGCTGTAAATTGAGAATAACAATTCATTTCAGTCTGTGGAATGGCTGAAGTGCTTGTGTGTTTAAACCACTGGGAGGGAAAGATCAGACTCTCTCTGCCTTGTAATTAAAAGCTTGCCTCTCTCTGCTATCACTCATTGGCTATTGGTGTAATTTTGTGAGAGGACATATAAACACAGGTGCCAGGGCAAGGCTCAGCATGAATAGGTTAAGGCTGGAGCAATGGTAATATCAGGGTTGAGACACAGAATCATTGAAGCAGCTATTAGTTGTGGCACCTTCAACCTTGAGGTTGAGTGTTACACACCCTCTAATGATAATAAATCTCACTATGTGTATAACCTCTGTACTGGCTGGGAGAAATCCTCTACATTATGATATCAGGGTCATAAGTCAGTGTATATATTCTCCATTGTAAGCTCTGACTCACACTTGAAAGTTGTTCAGAGAATGATTCCATGGAAGGCAGGGTCATCGTTGGTAATATTACATGCTGTCAGCTTCCCTACAGCATCATTAGGGAGTAAGGATTTAATAACAGTTACATTTGTTATTGCATCTGCTTGGCCTGGCCTTGCCACAAAGTTTTTCATTTGTTGCTGGCAGGTTGCAGCAGGAGGCACAAAATAATGTATTCACAAAGACTGCCATCTCTGCAAGGGTGTGTGTGCTGTAAGGCTTTTATTTTCTTCTTTGGGAAACAAAAACAGAGCGATGAGCATTAATGATAAGGAATAGAAGTGCATTCATTAATGAACCCTGAAAAAGTATCCTACATTTCTTTTTTGTAATTGCTGACTCTTTGTCTTTGAAATCTAAAAGGTAGATTTCAGTGACATAATGGAGGCTAAATGAATAGCATTAAGTCCTCTTCTCCCATTTTGCGTATAGCTTTATATACAATTGTGATGGGTAAGCTCTCCCACATTAGGCTCAAGAGGATAAGAATTCCTCTCAGTGTTGACTTGTTTATTTCAGATCTGGGGCTGAACCTTTTAGAACTCGTTTTAGAGCCTGCCATAGCCACAATGAAACAATTGAGCATGTGATAGGATCTGGTCCCTCTTTCAGGCTCCCCAGATGCTGATCTCCCTGTCATCCACTTGCCTGCGTTCTCTGAAACTTTCTGAGCACCAAGCTTTCTTGTTGTATGAAAGGCTGGTGAATGGAGAAATGTGAACTTTCTTCCTGGATTCCTGACATGCTGTGATGACTACAAGAAGTATTGGGAATCTATATATATAAAAGAGAAAAGTTACTGACTCACTCACTCACTCACTCACTCATCACCACCCTGCCAAAACCGCCGGCCCTAGAAGTGTGAAATTTGGGGTGGGTGTTCCTTCCATGACTGAGGGGTGCACTAAGAACTGGTTTTTGGAAATTCCAACCAGAAGGGGGTGAAAAGGGGCGCAATGCGTTTTCCTCCCTATACTTAGCATTGGAGAATTGCTGACTCGTCAACATTCTGCCCCAACTGCTGGGCCTGAAGCATGGAATTCTGGGAGTTCCTTCTGTCACCTGAACACCCACCAAGAACCATCTGGAGAAATTTAACCCTTCAGGGGCTGAAAAGGGGTCAACGTGTTTCTGTCCTATACTTAATATGAAAATTAGGGGACTTGAACAGTCTGGTGGGCCTTGTCAATGGTAAAAACAACTGATGGTGTGCCTTGACAATTTCAGTGTCTTGTTAAGTGTGCCGTGAGATGAAAAAGGTTGAAAATCACTGCTCGAGATCACCAATGGATTTCCTTGGGCCAGTGCCAGCTCTTTAACTGGCACACATGTTCGGAGAGACAAAGGAAACCCTGCTAACAGGGCAAACTGTGTGCAGTTTTTTCACCCACTTTTAGCAGCCTGTTCTAAAGAGAAACATTAACAGGGTTTTTAAACTATCATCTATGAAGTTTCCTAATAAGCCTTAGTTAAGTAACCTAATTACTCATTCTTTAACCGCATGCTTTCCATTAAAAGAACAGCTTAGTGTCACTGCAAACAGCAATCACTAGGGAACCACAAGTAACCATGGAAGAAATATTCCCAGGTCTACCATTTCTCCAAAATTAGGGCCATGTGCAATCTCTTCTAGCAAAGTACTAAAAAACAGCACATTAATGAATACAGCAAAAAAAGTAGATTAAAAAGCCAAAAGAAAGTTTCAGAGCCAGGAACATTTTTAACCTGCGTTTCTGAAATGGTCATAATTTTGGCATTCCTTTTGAGTACTGATTATGGCCCCAAACGTTTCTAATTCACCTTCACCTGGCAGTTTTTTATCAACACTGTGGGATAGTTTTTAAAACTATGAAGTTCTTCTCTAGCTCCAATTTTATTAAACAACTAGCGAAAAGCGTACACGCATTGCAGGAGTAAAATTCCCCCGTATGCCATTCCCCATATGCATCAACCACCCCATGCGCAACTTCCCCCATGCACAACTTTCCCCATGCGCATCAACCCCCATGCGCAACTTCCCCATGCGTATCAACCCCCATGTGCAACTTTCCCCATGCTCTTTGACCCCCATGCACAAATTCCCCCATGCGCATCAACCCCCATGCGCAACTTTCCCCATGCGCATAATCCCCCATGCGCAACTTCCCCCATGCGCAACAACCCCATTGTACTTCCCCCATGCGCAACTTCCCCCATGCACAACTTCCCCACATGCACAACTTCCCCACATGCACATCAACCCCACATGCGCAACTTCCCCACATGTGCAACTTCCCCCATGTGCATCAACCCCCCATGCGCAACTCCCCCATGCACATTAACCCCCCATGCGCAACTTCCCCCATGCACAACTTCCCCCATGCACATCAACCCCCATGCACAACTTCCCCATGCACAACTTCCCCATGCGCATCAACCCTCCATGCGCAACTTAACCCATGCGCAACTTCTCCCCATGTGCATCAACACCCCATGTGCAATTTCCCCCATGCGCAATTTCCCCCATGCGCAATTTCCCCCATGCACAACATCCCCCATGCGCAACTTTCCCACATATGCAACTTCCCCATGTGCATCAACTCCCCATGTGCATCAACCCCCCAGGCACAACTTCCCCATGCGCATCAACCCCCCATGTGCAGCTTCCTGCATGCGCATCAACCCCCATGCGCAACTTCCCCCTGCAAATCAACCCCATGCACAACTTCCCCCCTGCGCACCAACCCCTCATGCGCTCCAACCCCCCAAGCGCAGCGTCCTCCATAGTGCAACCTATTCCTCCTACCAATGTCCACCCAGTGCACCAGGCACTGAGCACCAAATTGGCTGTATGTTATTCAGTCTCCCATGTTAAGTATAGGAGAAAAACACGTTTCCCCCTTTTCAGCCCCTGAAGGGTTAAATTTCTCCATATGGTTCTTGGTGGGAGTTCAGGTGACAGAAGGAACTCCCAGAATTCCATGCTTCAGGCCCAGCAGTTGGGGCGGAATGTTGACAAGTCAGCAATTCTCCAATGCTAAGTATAGGGAGAAAAATGCGTTGCGCCCCTTTTCACCCCCTTTTGGTTGGAGTTTCCAAAAACCAGTTCTTAGTGCACCCCTCCGTCACGGAAGGAACACCCACCCCAAATTTCACACTTCTAGGGCCAGCGGTTTTGGCAGGGCAGTGATGAGTGAGTCAGTGAGTGAGGGAGTCAGTCAGTGAGTCAGTCAGTGACTTTTCTCTTTTATATATGTATATAGATCACTCTAGGAATGTTTACAATATTCGCCAGGCAGGTCAAACCTACAAAACAACAATGTAACCAACAGGGAAAACAGTTATCTATAGAACCCAAGTACATGGCAAGCTGTCTGTTTCATCAGAAATAGTAAATGAATACTATGAATACTGCAATACAAAAGCCTTTTTGTGCAGGGGGAGCTGTTTAGTATCACTATGTGCAAAGCATTTTCTGTCATGTGAACAAATTGGGGAAGAGCTTTTTATCATGTTCTGTATGGGAAGGCTGTGATGTTTAAATCAGCCCTAAATTTGAGCAAATTTTGCAGCTTGAAGCTGTAGCTGAAAATTTTGACTCTGCTGAGTTGCTCAGCTGTGGAGACTTTAAAATGCAGAGCTAATTTGAGAGCTGGAATATGATGTTCCTCAGAACCCATTCATAAAATCCATGGCTAGGTCTCATTTTACTTGCCAATCTCTTTTCTGCCGCCTTCTGAAAAGTAGCCAATTTCCCATCCTTACAGCTTCATGAACCTGTATAATGAGCAGAGATTTATAATGGCATAGCAGTGGCACATAGCAGACAAAACATCTGAACAAATCTTGCTGCTCTGATAATTTGGATGAGAGATGTCCCATTTGTTGTGCTTCGAACTATATCAGCAAACATAGATGCCTTTATAGTTGTGCCCACAGGCACATCAGATGCTTCTCCATGAGAAAGTCTCACATGGCTGGGTACTATACATGAATAATGCAGCCTTTTGGGTGAGACCAGTCAGTGGTCAATAGCTGCACTTCAGCTATATCTAGTGAGGTACCTATATGTGGCTTGACTGAACGAGCAGCAAAATGAGGCCTTTCATTCATCTTGAAACATTTTGCATTCATTTGAAACATCAAAGCTTTTTATCAGTTTGTTTATAATATGTATGACATCCATTGAACACAGAGATCAAAATGAAATTTGGCACAAAAATCTGGGCAGTTTGACATTCTAGGTTGGAATACCTACTGTAGACTCCACACCTGTTTTCAATAAATTATAATACCACCAAGCATATCTCTCCTAAAGGTGGAAACATCAGAATAAATGGTTCTGCGAATGCAACTCATTGTTTGGGGACAGAAAAATGTAATACAATTATATTATGAAGTGTGATTTCGCCATCTATCAGTCACTGGTTTCAAAGAAATGGAATGTAATTGAAATTACATTGGGTTCAGTAATCCAAATCATATTGCTGGATTGTTCATACATAACTTTTAGATTTATAAGGGTCCACAGTCAGTGATGGGCCCAGCCTGGCCCAACAACCGGTTCCCCGGAAGTGGGCGGAGCCAGGCCGGGTCATGGGGCAGGGCTGGGTCAGGGGGAGGGGCTGGGGTCATGGGGCAGGGCCGGGGGAAAATTAAATTTAAAAAAATTTAAAAAATTTAAAAATTTGAAAAAATTTAAATTGACTGTCATGGGACTTACCTCTGAGTAGTCAGGTTGGGCTCTCAGGCTGCAGTTCCAGCCACTTTCCTGGGAGTGAGTCCCATTGACTATCATGGGACTTACCTCTGAGTAGTCAGGTTGGGCTCTCAGGCTGCAGTTCCAGCCACTTTCCTGGGAGTAGGTCCCATTGACTATCATGGGACTTACTTCTGAGTAGTCAGATGGGCTCTCAGGCTGCAGTGCCAGCCACTTTCCTGGGATAGGGTTGCAGCATCCTCAGAGCCCAGTCCTGTGCAGGTCTACTCAGAAGTAAGCCCTATTATAGCCAATGGGGCTTACCCCCAGGAAAGTGTGGATAGGGTTTCAGCATCCTTATAGCCCAGACCTATGCAGGTCTACTCAGAAGTAAGCCCTATTATAGCCAATGGGTCTTACCCCCAGGAAAGTGTGGATAGGTTTGCTGCAACTGTCCTTTCCCTGGCTGCTGAGGCTCGCGGGGCTGCCGCTTAGAGCGGCAAATTTAAAAGTGCCTGGCCAACCTCTTTAATTCTTTAACTGCCTCCAGCTGCTGAATGAACCGGTTCCCAGTTATTGCCCCCTTCCCACAGCTACCAGATCGCCACCAGCTGGGAAATTGGAACAACCGGTTCTGGCGATCCAGGGCGATCCAGTCTCAGCCCACCTGTGCCCACTGTAGAACTTTTCGTACTTGTAGTTAAAGGACTCTTACAACTCTTTGTCAGAGAACATAGAAATCTGCTGTCAGGTTTGGGATATCCTAGTGCTGGACTGGGATATAACATTGATTTTCTGTAAAATCCAGTCCCTTATAGCCATTTAATAGGCAATCATTTGGATTTAGTTCCTTCCCCCAATAAATTTTTGTATACTTGCTAGTTAAAATAAAACCTTTTTAAAATCTCAAAATCACTTTTTGAAAGGACTCAAATATGCAAATATCTCTGCCTTATTTAGCTTTGTGCTGTTTATTCATGGGTTACAATTCCATTGAGTGCAGCAGGAGAAAGAAGGATGGAATGCTCAGAAACACACACAACAAAATTATAGAGCAGCTGAAAGAGGTTGGAGCTTCCTGTATTGAAGCATGTTAACGATAATCATGCATTCCATGTAATACTAAAGCAGCGTCTTCTGTGGGGTAAATGATGAAAAGCACTTGTAAAGATGGATAATGACCAGTGCTGCTCTCCTGGTACCTACTTATTATATGGATAAAAATGAAAAATACATCTAGTGCAGTGTTCAGTCTAAATACCGTGATGGCACTACAGAATAGTGTATGAAATTACAGAGTGTGTGGTGAGGCCTCCCAATCCTTGGATGGATTCACCAATGAGAAGGTAGAGAGAAAAGGAGAAAGTAAAGTGGAATGGAGTGACATCTGGCACTTAAAGGAATACTGGGATGAAAGCTATTGAAGGCAGCAGTGGGAGTGTCACTGGAGAGAGTGTGAGACACCTTGCATTTCCTTAGCTGGTCTACCTGAAAGAAACAATGAACAGTTTGTTAAAGTTTACCTTTACTTTGGACACTTACCTTTAAGTTGGAGTTTCCTGGATGCTGGGAGTCAAAACCTCTGAAGACTTTGCCATGGTGGAGAAAGAACCTGGTAAAGAAAGAGACGTGAAATTAATCAATGACATATGATCTGTTACCAATACAGTTCTATATCCTTACTTACCTGAGTTGGAGTAGTCTTTCTGGTATGTTCCCAGTAAAAGCATGGCTGACGGGGAAAAAGCAGTTGGGAGCCCAACAGGATCCCGATGGGAGGAAGGATCACAGTATGAAAGAGTGTATGGAATTATCACCACCAAAAAGTGATATGAGAAAAAAAAACAGTTCTGGGTATTCTGAATGTTGCTTTATGGGACAAAGTGGCATATATTCCCCCTGAGAAATCCAGTAAACTAGATCCAGGACCAGGAGTATATTGGTATCTGAGCTGTTTAAGATGCAGCTCCTGCTTTTTTGTGGCAGTTGGGCAGTATATAACTGGGCCCACATTTAACATCTGATGACTCATCAGTAGCAGACAAATCAGAATCCTTGCTGTAATTTATAAAATGTGTTGTGCAGTTGACAAGTAATTGTTGTAAGGTGTGGGCAGGGGTGGGCCCAAGCTGGTTCAGGCCGGATCACCCGAACCGGTAGCGGTGGGGTGGCCACAAAACCCAGTGTACCAGTTTAGCACGCCAGGAGAAGATGCAATGCGCGTGCGCCGACCTCCTCCTGCTGGAGGAGACGCACTGTGCATGCGCCAACCCCCAGCGTGCGTGTGCGCAGTGTGTCTCCTGAAGGAGACGCACTGCGTGTGTGCCAGGAGTTAGCGCATGCACACTGCACCGGGGTAGGGTCCGCCCCTAGCCCCGCCCCCGCCCCAGGCCCCTGACCCCGGCCCCAACTTCTGGCGAACTGGTTGTTGGGCTAGACGGTGCCCACCACTGGGTGTGGGTATTACTTTTAGGCATGGGATGCACTTGGGAGAAATTAGTCCAATTGGCTTAATGCTTTTCCCAATCACCTTCTGCCCCAGGAGTGGAGCCATGGCTCAAGTGGCAGAGCACATGTCTAGCAAGAAGGGGGTGTGTTTTCACTTACTTTAACTTTCTTAGGACTGTTTCAGGCTCACCCTCTCCTCCCTTAGCAATGCAACCCACAAGTTTGAGAACCACTGAACTCCAGGGATCTGTCTAGCATGTCTGTATCAGAATATCCTTGTTGTGGTTTTAGTGTTATAGAGTTTTCTCATTTTGGTATTTTTTTTTATGATGAACTGTCTCATAAAACTACACTGGCAAGTGGTTTTTGGAGAAAAAAGTAGCAATTAATTACAGAACAACCTTTCCCTAAAACACACTTTTTTCCTGAGAAAACCAATTGTAGTTGGAAGTCTTCCTTTCACTGCAAGAGGCAGGTAAACAATTTATAACATCATGTTCATGAACTTGAAAATTGAGAAGCTATTTCCACGTTTTGGAAGCTTCCTCAGTACAAATAGGAGAACAAACTAATAACTGTGAAATTGCTTCTCTTCTGTCATCAGCTCTGCCTTGTTGATACAGACCAGTAACTTTAAGCTGAAGTTCTGTCCTCAAATAAAGTGAAGTTGTCATTTATTAATTTGCTTGACTCTTGAATCATTTCATAATCGAAAGCATTTTTCCCTCAACATATAATATGGTGACACCAACCATCACATAAGAGCTAGTGGGACTTAAAATATGTAGGAAAAATATTACTCTCCAGGGATAAAAAGCAACATTTGCATTCACACAGAAAATTAGCCATGTGGGCAGAGAAGAGGCAGCTGGCTGGGATAACCAAACCCAAATTACCTCTCAGTTCCCCAAAATGGAAAAATATCAGTGCCTAGAAAGCCTGTCTGCTGCATCACCTCCCTATTCTTCCCACTCCTTCCCCTTTCGTCAACCTTTCCATGTCTTTCCTGACCACTGCGTGATCTTACTATTGGCAACAGGCATCAGCTGTCGATTTCTATATGTACCCAACTACTGCCATTTATGGCTAGTTCATGCTCACTGGTGATATCATGCTTGTGACAGCCATAAAACTGATTATGAAGCTCATGGAATTGGGTCATACGACTACAATCCTATGCAATTTTTCTAATGAGTAAGTTCTATGTACGTAATGGAAATAATATTTATCTGCAATTTTAGTCCATTTTTAAAATCTTTATACACATACTTTATTACACTGAAACCTTGGGATGGAATTGGGTTTTTATGGGTGCAATCCTAACCAATTTAGGATGGCCACAACTCACTCTCTCCCTGTTCCCATGGTAGTGTGGGGAAGCCAGTACAAGTCTGTCCACTGCCCCAATCCCCTTCCCCCAGAAGTGGCACAGAAATGCCTTACAGCATTTTTGCTATATCCCCAAGTCAGAATAGGACATGTGTCAGGGTTTATGCCAGCGTAACTGGAGATTAGGATTGCAGCCTTTGATGTATAA